>CP125974.1:47939616-48539616 GCA_030063025.1 Avena longiglumis | reverse complement strand
CCGCTTCTGGTGAGAAAGTCTCATCGTAGTCAACTCCTTGAATTTGTCGAAACCCTTTTGCGACAAGTCGAGCTTTATAGATGATAACATTACCATCGATCTTTCTTCTTGAAAATCCATTTGTTCTCGACAGCCTTTCGGCCATCCGATAAGTCCACCAAAGTCCATACTTGGTTTTCGTACATGGATCCAATCTCGGATTTCATGGCTTCTTTCCATTTATTGGAATCTGGGCTCATCATCGCTTCCTCATATGTCGCAGGGTCATCGGTGTTGTCCACCAACATGACACTCATAATGGGATCATACCAATCAGGAGTGGTACGAGTTCTCGTTGACCTGCGAGGCTCTGTAGGAACTACAACCGAAGTTTCATGATAATCATCATTAGCTTCCTATCTTATTGGTGCAGGCACCACAGGAACTTATTCCGGTGCTGCGCTACTCGCAAGTTCGAGAGAAGGTTTGACAACCTCGTCGAGTTCTACTTTCCTTCCATTCACTTCTTTCGAGAGAAATTCCTTCTCTAGAAAGGATCCATTCTTGGCAACGAAGATTTTGCCTTTGGATCTATGGTAGAAGGTATACCCAATAGTTTCCTTTGGGTATCCTATGAAGACGCATTTTTCCGCTCTGGGTTCAAGCTTGTCCGGCTGTAACTTCTTTACATAGGCTTTGCAACCCCAAACTTTAAGGAACGACAATTTAGGTTTCTTCCCAAACTATAATTCATACGGTGTCGTTTCAACGGATTTAGATGGTGCCCTATTTAAAGTGAATGCAGCTGTTTCTAATGCATAACCCCAAAATGATAGCGGTAAATCTGTAAGTGACATCATAGAACGAACCATATCTAAGAGAGTTCGATTACAACGTTCGGACACACCATTACGCTGTGGTGTTCCCGGCGGTGTCAATTGTGAAAGTATTCCGCATTTCTTCTAATGCTCGCTAAACTCGTAACTTAGATATTCACCTCCACGATCAGAACGTAGAAATTTAATCTTCTTGTTACGTTGATTCTCAACCTCACTTTGAAATTCCTTAAACTTCTCGAAAGTTTCGGACTTATGTTTAATGAAATAGATATACCCATATCTACTCAAGTCATCCGTGAAGGTAAGAACATAACGATAACCACCGCGCGATGCTACACTCATTGGACCACACACATCGGTATGTATGATTTCCAATAAGTCCGTAGCTCGCTCCATCATACCAGAAAATGGAGTCTTAGTCATTTTACCCATCAGACATGCTTCGCATCTTTCAAGTGATTCGAAATCAAGTGATTCAAGAAGTCCATCAGAATGGAGTTTCTTCATACGCTTCACTCCAATGTGACCAAGATGACAGTACCACATATAGGTCGAGTTATCGCTCGATTTCAAACGTTTAGCTTCAATGTTATTAATATGTGTATTTCCACTATCGAGATTCAATAAGAATAGACCATCTATAAAAGGTGCATGTGCATAAAACATATCACATCGAACAACCATTATTCTCGGATTTAAACAAGTAACCGTCTCACAATAAACAAGATCCCGATATAATGTTCATGCTTAATGCAGGCACCAAATAACAATTATTTAAGTATAAAACTAATCCCGATGGTAGATGAAGAGGTAGCGTGCCGACCGCGATCACATCAACCTTTGATCCGTTTTCCACGCGCATCGTCACCTCGTTCTTCGCTAGCTTCCATTTATTCTACAGCACCTGCTTCGAGTTACAGATATGAGCAACCGAACCAGTATCAAATACCTAGGAACTACTACGAGTACTAGTGAGATACACATCAATAACATGTATATCGGATATACCTTTCTTCTTGATGTTGCCGTTCTTCAAATCCGCCAAGTACTTTGGGCAATTCCGCTTCCAGTGACCTTCTCCCTTGTAGTAAAGCACTCAAGATCGTGCTTAGGTCCAGCCTTGGTCTTCTTCTTCGGCGCGGTAACTTTCTTACCACCCTTCTTGAAGTGTCCATTTTGCTTAGACTTGCCTTTCTTGAATTTGGTGGCCTTATTGACCATCAACACTTGGTTCTCTTTCTTAATCTCCACTTCTGCAGATTTTAACATGGCGAAGAGTTCTGGCAACTGCTTGTTCATGTTTTGCATATTGTAGTTCATCACAAAGTTCTTGTAACTTGGTGGTAGTGATTGGAGGACACGATAAATCCCCAAAGCATTAGGAATCACTATACCCAAGCTTTGAAGTTTGTTTGCGTGCCCATACATCTTAAGCACATGCTCACTGACGGAGCTGCCCTCTTCCATCTTGCAGTTAAAGAACTTTTCAGAAGCCTCATAGCTCTCAATTGCCGCGTGAGTCTCAAAGATCAATTTGAGATCACGGACAATATCATGTGGGTCTGAATTCTCAAACCTTTTCTGAAGCTCCAATTAGAAACCATACAAGATAGCACACTGAACTGTGGAGTACTGAGTCTTCCGAGCAAGGTAAACATTCTTTACTTCATCGGTAGCAGTAGCTGCAGGTGGATCACCCAGCGGTGCATCCAACACATAGGTCAAATTACCAGCAGTGTGGACAATCCTCAAATTGCGGAACCAATCCGCGAAGTTGCTTCCATTGTTTTTCAACTTTTCTTTCTCTAGGAACGCATTAAAATTGATGTTAGGGGCCGCCATTGATCTACAACATATTTGCAATAGTTTAGACTAAGTTTATGACAAATTGAGTTCTAATTAATAGTTAAATTAATCTAGGTGAACTCCCACTCAAAACAATATCCCTCACATTGTTTTAGTGATCACACGAACCAAATCCACCACATCAACACCGATCATCACGAGAGTTGATGTAGCTTCAATGGCGAACAATCGACATGTTCATCATATCTTACTATATGATTCATGCTTTAACTTTCGGTGATCCGTGTTCAGAGACCATGTCTGTACATGCTAGGCTCGTCAAGATCAAACCTTAGATTCCGCATGAGAAAATCTGGCTTGCTCACGTTGTATACACTTGCGGAATCTAACACACCCGATCATCACATGGTGCTTAGAAACAACAAGCTTTAGCAACGGTGCTTACTAAGGATGAACACTTTAGAACTTGAAATTCATGTGCATGAGGGATCATCTTATAATGCTACCGTCGTTAACTAAGCAATACAAGATGCATAAAGGATTAACATCACATGCAATTCATAATATGTGATATGATATGGCCTTTCTTCTTTGTGCTTCCGATCTCCATCATCAAGCAAGAACATGATCTCCATCATCACCGGCATTGCATCAAGGTAAATGACGCTACTCCATGGTTGTCGTCCACCGGCTTCAACTATTACAACTACTTTGAATAGACACGCGGGTCTTAACAGAAATTAAAGACAACCGTATGGCTCCTGCCGGTTGCCAACTTACAATAAGGAACATTGCATACATCAAATATAATCACAATCATGGCCATATCACATCACAGCACACCCCTGCAAAACAAAGTTAGACGCCTCTACTTTCTTTGCATGTTTTACGTGGTTTGGGGCTTTCAATAAGTGTCGTTATAACTTACGAACAAGAACCACAACATTGATACTAGTATTGTCAATCACCCATTGTAAATTGAATCTTAACTATGTTGGGAGAAACAGGCACCCGCAAAGCCACTTATGCAATACAAGTTGCATGTCAAGCGTGGAGCAAGTCTCATGAACGATGTCATGTAAGGTTAGCCCGGGCCGCTTCATCCCACCATCCCGCAAGATGCAAAGTACACAAGAAGCAATCGACAACAAAAGCATCAACGCCCACAATGACCACTGTGTTCTACTCGTGCAACAGATCTACATATAGACACAGCTCTGATACCCTTTGTAGGGTTCGTAGCATGGAAAACAAAAAATTTCTACCGCATACAAACAAACAAGCCAAGATCTATCTACTAGATTGTAGCAACTAGTCAATGGAATAACTCACCCTCGAATATTCCAAAGTGTTTAACGAGAGCGGATTCTCGTTGGTGATGTAGTCGTACTCTTCCCGATCTCAAGATCGTGAGCGATCCTTCCCACTGCGTTAGGCTGGCGCTTCCATGATCGGTCACATGTTCGATACTCGACGAAGACCTTCCTCCCTTGTTCCAAAGCAGGTGGAGGTTGTAGCACTCTCCTCGCGATTCGGCAAAGCGTGGTACCGGAAGTAGAGGGGAGATCTCGCAGGGCTTCGCCTTAAGCCGGAGCGAGTATGGTGGACTATGAGAGAGAGCCTTGGTGATCTAGGGTTTAGACGCACCAAGGAGGAGCAAGGCCGGCGTCTAGGGTTTGCCTAGGCGGCGGCAGTAGGAGGTGGCGGCGCTGGCGGCTAGGATTAGGGTTTGCGGGGCATGGTGTGTGTTCTTGGAGGGGCAACCCTGCCCCTCCTTATATAGGTGGAGGGGGCACGCCAAGGGGAGGGGAGTCCCTCCCCAACTCGGATCCAAGTGGGCCGGCGGTGGAGGGAGGGAACTCCTCCCCAAGTAGGTTTCCTACTCTCCCCCAGCTCACAAAATAGTCGTTTGACTTTTCAAATTGGCGTTTGACTTTTCAAACTAGGATTCGATTAAACCCTTTATTTTGTTCAGCGATGACACCTAGTACATGATGCAATCATTCCAACTTGTTATGACACATTCATGTACCCTTCCCCTCCAGAGTGCCTGACATTCCGGAACCTTCTAGAACATTCCCGATGAAAACACCGGAACCATTCTCCAACCCCGAAACAGGACTTTCCTTATATGAATCTTATTCTCCGGACCATTCCGGATCTCCTCGTGATATCCCGGATCCCATCCGAGACTCCGAACAACATTCGGTCTCTTACTCATCATTCCATAACTACTCAAACAACATCGAATCCTTAAGTGTGTCTCCCTACGGTTCGTGAATTATGCGGACATGATCGAGACACTTCTCCGAACAATAACCAATAGAGGAATATGGAAATTCATATGGCTCCCACATATTTCTACGATTACTTTGCAATCGAATGAACCACTTACATACGATACCTATTTCCCTTTGTCTCACGATAACTTACTTATCCAAGATTTTGATCGTCGGTATCTCTACATACCTAGTTCAACCTCGTTACCAATAAGTACTCTTTTCTCGTTCCCGTGATATGTGATCCCTTATGAGCCAGTCACATGCTTGCAAGCTAATTGGATGACATTCCACCGAGAGGGGCCAGAGTATATCTATCCGTCATATGGATGGACAAATCCCACTCTTGATCCATGTGTCTCAACCAATACTTTCTAAACACTCAATGCCACCTTTATAGCCACCCAGTTACGGTGTGGTGTTTGATGTCATCAAAGCATCCTTCCGGTGAAGGTGATATGCATGATCTCATGGTCGAAGGAATTAGGTTATTATGTATCAGAAAGCATATAGCAATTGAACTATTAAAATGACTTGATCTTTATGCTACGCTTATCTATAGGAGCATGTCCATCATATCATTCTCCTAACGATATGATCTTGTTGTTAATAACATCTCAATGTTCAGGATAGGGAAACCACAATCATTTATTAACCAACAAGCTAGTATTATATAGAGGCTTTACTAGGGACTTCAATTTAAGTTTACAAATCACACAAGTATTAATGTTTCCTTGTTAATACTATTATAGCATGAATGTAAACATTTATCATAAACACAAAGATATAATAATAACTACATTTATTATTGCCTCTAGAGCATATCTCCAACATTCCTTCCTCCTACTGGTCCGATAACCTCGGTTTCTTACTGAGGGAAACTTGCTGCTGTGCTGCTTCATACCTTGCTCTTGTAGGGGTTCGTAGCACGGAAAACAAAAAATTTCTACCGCATGCAAACAAACAAGCCAAGATCTATCTACTAGATTGTAGCAACAAGTCAATTAGAGTACTCACCCTCGGAGATTCCAAAGCGGTTAACGAGAGCAGATTCTCGTGGGTGATGTGGTCGTACACTTGCCGATCTCAAGATCGCGTAGACGATCCTTCCGGCGTTGCGTTAAGAACGCTTCATGATCGGTCATAGTTGCATTTCGATGAAGACTTCTCTCCTTGTTCCAAAGCGGCGGAGGTTGTAGTTCTCCCCTCGCAATTTCGGCAACACGACGGCGTGGTGTCGGAAGTAGAGGGAAGATCCCACAGGGCTTCGCCTAAGCCGGTGAGATTTATGGTGGATCTAGGGTTTTCCGGCGATCTAGGTTTAGAAGGCCGGAGTGGAGCTGGAGGAGTCGACGGCTAGGCGTGACGATGGGCATGACGTGGCAGCCAGCATTGCGCCTGGTATGGAGGGCTGACTTTTGTGTGTGTTTGGGGCAGCCCTCCCCCTCTATTTATGAGAGGGGGCTAGCCTTGAGAGGGGAGAGTTTGAATCCAAACCCAAACCCAAGTTGGATTGAAGGAAGGACTCTTTCCTTCTTCGACTAGGAAACCATTGTTCCAGTTTGACTTTTCAAACCTCCCTTTTGACTTTTAATTTAGAGCTTTAATTATCTCTCGCAAATGCCCAAACCAAGTGACCTAGGATATGATCCAATCATTCCACTTACCCATGACACATTCATGGACCATTCCCCTTCCGGTCCGGTGAACCTTCTAGACCCTTCTAGAACTTCTCCGATGAAAACATCGAAATCATTCCCGAACTCCGAAATTAGACTTTCCTTATATGAATCTTATTCTCCGGACCATTTCGTATCTCCTCGTGATATCCCGGCTCCCATCCGAGACTCCGAAAAACATTCGGTATCCCTACATACATTCCATATCTACTAAACAACATCGAATCCTTAAGTGTGTCTCCCTATGGTTCGTGAATTATGCGGACATGACCGAGACACTTCTGAAGGGAATATGCCCTGAGAGGTAATAATAAAGTGTTTATTATGTGTATTCCAAGTATATGATAGATGTTTATTTTGCATGCTATAATTGTAATCATACGGAAACATTAATACATGTGTGTTTAATAAACAAACATAAAGTTCCTAGTTATGCCTCTCTCATAAACTAGTTCGTTGATTAAAAAGATGATCACAGTTTCCTGATCATAGACATTGGATGTTGTTAATAACGAGATCACAACATTAGTGTAATGATGTGATGAACATTCATACGAAGTATAGCATTACGATCAAAGTCATTGAGTTTATATTGCTATAAACAACTTACAAAGTGATCCTAATCCTTAGACCATGATATCATGCCAATCACTAACACCGGAAGAGTTTCTTGTTGACATCAAAGCGTCACCGTGGCGGTGATTATAAAGATGGATTCAAAGCTACTAAAGTGTTATGTTGAGAATCATGGATCAAGAGTGGAATTTGTTCATCCTGATGACGGATAGATATACTCTGGTCCCTCTCGGTGATATCACATTGGTTAGCTTGCAAGCAAGTGATTTGATCACTAGAATGTTATATCACGGAAGCGAAAAGAGTGCATGTCAAGAATTGAGATCAAACTAGGTATGGAGATACCAATGATCGAATCTCGGACATGTAATATATCATGAAACAAAGGGATTAAGATACAAGTAAAAGGTTAACGATCACAGGAAAGTCATCGTTGAATGTGTGGAGTCGGTATGGATCTCCGGTCCGCTCGATTATTGATCGGAGAAGGGTCTCGATCATGTCCGCATTATTCGCGAACCGTATGGTGACACACTTAAGGGACACTGACATCCAGTTGGAGCAAATGTTTCATGCCGGAAAGAATAACAAGCACAGGAATTTAATTCACTAGATACCGAAACAGGTTTTCGGGTGAAATTGCAGAAAGTGTTTTTGCATGTGAAATAGAATTCTATCAAGGGGTTATATGTGAATGTTTGTCATTAAAGTAATTGACAAAATTCTTAATAAATAAAAAGAGTTTTATTTAATGAGAGTTTGCATTAAATTTGGTGGAAATTTAATAGCAAGTTTGAGTGGGATTTTGAGTGGAGAAAATTGAAAGGGTTTTTGTGAGTGGAGTGTCCACCCACATGAATGAAGGAGGGGAGGGGGCATCCCCCATGGCCGGTGGCCACCCCCTTGGGTGCCCCCCTCCTCCTATAAAAGGCACCCCCTCTCCTCTCTCTCACTCACTCCTCCTCGTGAAGGATCTATCTCCCCCTCTAGAATTTATCCCCCATGGTCTCGGACTAGCGAGATACATGTTCCCGGTGGCTATTCGGCAAGAAAGGGTTGTGCTTCATTGCATTCTTTGAGCGAGGAGGCGGAGGTTGCTTGGTGTCTTATGCGTGTGTTAGCACGATGCGGATCGCTTGCTGCGCTAGGACTTCCTCTCGATCTTGAGATCGTCAAGAGATCGTCTACATCAACCACGAGTTCAACTCGTTAAGCTTTTGTCGGTCTTCAGGGGTCTGTTCTCTACGGATATACATCCGCCCATTGTTTGTATCTAGTAGATAGATCTTGGTACATAGTTCCCATCGTAGGAATTTTTTTTGTTTTGTATGGTGTGAACCCTACAACTTCTCCGATCAATAACTAATAGAGGAATCTGGAAATTCGTATGGCTCCCACATATTTCAATGATTACTTTGTGATCGAATGAACCGCTTAAATACGATACCAATTTCCCTTTGTCTCGCGATAGTTTACTTATCCGAGGTTTGATCGTCGGTATCTCTGCATACCTAGTTCAACCTCGTTCCTGATAAGTACTCTTTTCTCGTTCCCGTGATATGTGATCCCTTGTGAGCCAGTCACATGCTTGCAAGCTAATTGGCTGACATTCCACCGAGAGGGCCCATAGCATATCTATCCATCATATGGATGGAAAAATCCCACTCTTGATCCATTTGTCTCAACACATACTTTCTGAACACTTAATGCCACTTTTATAGCCACCCAGTTACGGTGTGGTGTTTGATGTCATCAAAGCATCCTTCCGGTGATGGTGATTAGCATGATCTCATGGTCGAAGGAATTAGGTTACTATGTATCAGAAAGCTTATAGCAACCGAACTATTGAAATGACTTGATCTTAATGCTACGCTTATCTATCGCATTTTTCATCCAGGCGCATTGCCGGGTTGTATGATTGGCTGGTCTGGATGGGTTTGATGTGTGGAATTTGCACGGCTGATCTAACATGGATTCGAACGTATACTTCGGCCTCTCTTGCCATTGCTTCTTTTGCTCTGGGGTCCATTGCCTCTTTCCCTCATTTCTTGATGTCCACTGTTGAGGTCCATTTTTCTGTCGTTGAGTTGCTCCGTGACTCGGCTGATCTTGCGCTTCTGCGCCACAGGCGAATTATATCTATAATCCGGCCTCTCCTCTCTTCTTCTTCCTCCGAAATCACGCTGGATGACCCGGCCAATTCTCTCGCTCTTGGTCCTTGCTCACGATGATCCGCCGACATTAACTCCGGTTGGGTTGGGTCACCCAATGCATAGGAATCTGCTATTCGATAGTTTACGCGATGTGGTTGGCATATCTCTTTGCGTTGCCACAACACGGGCATAACGGCAGCCTTGCGAACCAAGCGATTTCTTGTGATTCGATAACTCCCTCACATGAGTTTCTCAGGTTACACCATCGTGTTAAAAACTCTCTATCCGTTTCATTCGGCCTCTGCTTGCACATGGCTAGTTGTTGTGGTCTATTTGGTCTCTTGTATGTGCTGGTAAAGTTGCTAACATTTCTTGAAATCTAACCAGCGATTGATCGCCACCTGGTTGATTATTCAACCATACAGCTAGTCCTTCCAACATCTGGGACATACCGCCTTTGCCCATCTTAGGTTGCCACCGCTATCTTCACAATGGGTGGCATAATCAATCAACTTGATCTTGTGGCTTGGTACTTCCATTATGCGTTTGTGCCTCTTGCCAACTGAAAATTCGGCACTGGTGGTTCGCCCATAATACGTGGTCCAAAACATGTAGGACCCGGTGGACCTTGCTCTTCCAACAGCTCGGACCGGTATAGCCGATCCAACTTTACTCTTGCATCATTTGCTGGCAAATCAGACAGATTCTATCCTGCATCCCATAGTGATTGTTTCCACCCTGGTTTGCGTATTCTATCTCGGAATATCCATCATTATACCTTTCATTCATCTGATTGTGGCGAGCTGGCCTCACTTCTCTTTCCTGCCGAGGCTCATATCTTGGTTGCGGGTTGGGCGGCACTTCTCTCCTTACTTCGTCCGGGGTTTGGTTTTCATGATTGTCTTTTTGCGGGTTCTCTCTGGTGCTCCCATTACCTCGGCCGTCCTTTCCATACGGCCGTGGTTTCTCTCCCCACTATTACCTCGGCTTGCATTGCCTCTGTTCTCATTTGCCTTTCCATATTGCGGGTCATATGGAACAATTTGCTTGTTCCTCTTCCGAGGTTCTTTTTCTCTTTTCTAGCGTTGTTTCCGGGTGAAGATGCCATCGCTTGAGATAAAGGTGCTGCTTCGCCGAATGAACCATCCGTGAAGCCCCGGTCTTAGGGTTAGCTCGTGCATTCCTCATTTCTTTGGTTCGCGATGCGCAGCTCATTCACTCTTTCTTGTTGTTTCGCGAGCTTCCCTTTAACCCTCTAATTCCAATCTGCGGCATTTGCCGCTCTGAGTTTTCACCGATCGTACCTCGGCAAACCCAAATCACTGATTCCTCGGTGAGCTTCATGCTCTTTGTTAATGTCATTCATGAGGTTCTTCCTCTTAATCTTAGTTCGTCCACCCGCTCGGGTGCGATATCAACTTATTAGCTTTTGCATATTCTCTCGTGGTCTGTTCAAGGATTCGCAGGGTCGACACTTTTTGGCCTCTACCAGACCTTTTGACTGGTTTCCTCTAACTCTGCTGAGCATTTGCGGATCAAGTATCGGCCTTCTGGTGTGGTTAAGTTTTCTATAGTTGCTCAAGAATGTTCTCTGTCTCTCCAGGTGGCCCTCTCCTCTTGGTGCCTTTGGGGTGGTGTCATGCAGCTCGGCGGGTTTGTCCGGCGGAATTACCTCGTCTGGCAGGTGTGATGCCTTGGCGGACCACATGCGCTTGGGTTCTCTGCTGACCCGGCTAGTATCTTGCTCCTTGAGCTCCTGCTGACCATCACCTCGACGCTGCAAGATGCTCTCTGATGGACAGCTTCGGCAGCTTCGAGGTGGTTCTCTGCAACAACAACTTTGGTGAGGATAAATGTTGGTGATGTCAACGCCGACGAGACCACTGTCGCCAGCCGATGAAGATCCCGTTGCGCGGGAGTTTTCCCTGAAGCTCCTGCATTGTCTCGACATAGTCGCAGAGACCAAATCTGGACCAAGCGGAAACAACGCTCGCGGTGTTGATGAATTTTCCCGTCCGGATCACAACTCCATTAGCACCTTGCTGGCCCCACTTGGCACCAAGCGTCGTGGTGGTGGCAGATGCCATGGGTAGGCTAAAGCACGGGGCCAATGGATGCTAGTGGGATCTGGAGGAAGATGCTCTGTCTTTACACTCAAGCGCCAAAGTGATGAACTTTATTTCTCTCTTGATGGGTTACAAATGCTCCTTGAGCTGAATACAGGGGACCAAATGAATCTCCCCACTTAACGGTGCTCAAAGAGTCGATCCTTCCTCGGGTCCAAACCTCCCCTTATAAAGGGTGCCTTGGGTGCCCTTAGGGTCGTGAGGCAAGCATATTCGTGGAATATGCTTGTCCCAAAATAGTAGTTCGGCGGCCTCCTTTCCCTCTCGCCCTTCTAATGACGGCAAGGCTCCAGTGGCCCCCTCCTGCGTGCCTCGGGCTCCAGGACTGTCACCTCCGTGACCTCCTTCTACCCCTCTGACGCTGTGCATCCTTGTCTCTTGTGCTTGGCCCTGTTCTGATTCCTTCTAGCCTGCAGCTATAGTTTGACCCTGGGTTTCTCCTTCTCCTGTAAGCTTCATATCACTCGGCCTTACCTTGTGTTACTCGGCTCGTTCCTCACCTGCATGAAGATCATTTGGATAACCCGGCCGATTCTCTCATTAACTCGGCCGGGTAACCACTTGATACCTATATGTGGGCTTCTTGCCTTCGTTCATCGGCCCACATATCCATGATTCGGCCGACTTAGGCCGTAACTCGGAAACCAGACGGGGACAGTACCTCTGTCTTTCCCCGTCTCTGACCTACCCGAGGTTAACCCCCCGACAATTGGCATGAGCATGTGTTGGCTTCAAGGTCGATGAAATGAGAAGAAGATGTGTTGTGCAAGCTCAAAATGCGCCATCTATAGAAGATCTCATGTTTGATGCTTGCCATCCTCCGTGATCATGGATCGATGATGAGGAATCAAGAAAGGCGTTCCATCTTGAGTAGGGAAAGATCGTCTACATCGAGATCAAGTGGAATGCTCAAGGCAAAGGTATAATCTTGATAGGTTTTCCCTTTTGCCGGTCTCATATTGTTAGTAGGAGACCGGGTTTAGGATAGGTAGCCGTACTATCAAGAGGGGCTCTCGAATAAGTAACTCGATCAAGAGCTCAAACCTTTGCATACTTGCATCATCATATTTGGTTGTTATTTGGTCTTATCCATGTGAGGATATATAGCTTGTGGTAATATCCATAACAAGCTCTTGTTCATCAAAATCGGATCTTCCGTTTATATCTTGTTGCGATTTTGATCTTGGCGGTTTTCCGGTGTCTCACCAAGTGAGGTATCTCACATTATATTACTTGATGCTCTTGTCGTCCTCTTTCCAATGCAATTAGAATCGGGTCAATCGGAGTCTCCTAGCCAAAGTTGTGATTATTCGAAGGTTGCTTTATTTAAACTGAAAAGGAAAAAGGAAAATATCTTGTCTGGGCCGAGTGGTACTACCGCAGCCAAGATCTGGCTCGTCTTTGCTGCTGACCATCCCTCTGTTTCCAAGACTGGCTCTACCGGACTGGCCCGGTAGTACCGCCCGGATGGGCCAGTACTAACGGCTGGCCCATGAACACCCCCAGGCCAACCCAGCTCGACCCTCCCTGACGCCCAGCTCCTTTGCATCCTCGCTTCCTTGGCCATCTTTGCCACTTGCTTGCTGGCCACCATGCGCCAGGTCAGTTTCGCTAGTGCTGCTTTCGCTTCGCTTCGCTACTTTGCATCGCGCCGCCTCGCTTGCTTCTTGCGCATGCCTAAACTGCGTTGACCAGCTGCGATTCTGGCCCCTGTTTCCAGCGTGTTCTTGCTACCGCCGCCAATCTTGGCCCTATCCATTGCACTCCTGCTGGCCCCACTCGCCTCGCTGGCACGTACAGCTCTCCCCAGGTCCCCTGCCCTTTGCCCCTCGTTTGCCTTTGGCGCATCCAAGGTATACCGGTTTGGACGGTACTACTGCCCATCGAAAACGCCCTAACAGGCAGATTTAGTCCAGCCCTATATATTGATTTGCCCGTTTTGCGTTTTGACCGCTTCTTCCTTCTCTATTAGTCTAAGCTTTGTCCATACTTGTTCTCATTCTCTAGTGTTATTAATATCTTCCCCTCCGATGATTCTTGCCCATATTTGAGTGGAAGAGAGAGGAGATCTAGACCCACATTTTGACCTAACCGATTCATATCTTTGTGAGTGTATCTTTGGGGATCTAGACTTTGGGGGATTTTGTGTTTCCTTTGTGTTCTTCCTCTCTTTTTCCACCAATAGCTTTAGTAGCTTTGTTGGAACTTGAGAGTGAGGGATTGGAACACCTTTGTGGTGTTCTTGCCATTTGCATTCGGTGCATCGGTTTGAGTTCTCCCCGGAGGATTTGGTGAGTGAAAGTTGAGAAGCGTTTTACTCTTGGGTTCTTGGAACCCTAGACGGTTTGTTGTGTTGCAGGTTGTGGCCTTGGTGGCATTTGTTGGGGGCCTCCAATTAAGTTGTGGACAAGTGCCCCAACCTTGTGGCCTTTTGTGGCATTTGTTGGGAGCCTCCAATTAAGTTGTGGAGAAGTGCCCCAACCTTGTGAGAGGTTCCGGTTGCCACCTACAAGTGCACCGATAGTGGAAGCATGGATCGATCCCATTGGGGTGAGATTCACCGGAGAATAAGGGATGCCTTTTGTGGCGTAGGTGGTTATATACCACCCCCTCTCCAAACGAGACATACTCCATGTTGGGAGGAACTCGGTAAATTATCGTCGTCCCCGCGTGCCTCGGTTATCTCTATACCCGAGCTCTTACTTATGCACTTTACTTTGTGATAGCCTTCGTGCTTGAAGTATATATCTTCCTATCACATAGTTGTTTGTCTTGCTTAGCATAAGTTGTTGGTGCACATAGGTGAACCCTAGATTGTTCTAGGTTTTGTGCTTAATAAAGTAAACGTTAGTTTTATTCCGCCTTTGTTGAGCCACTCTAGGAAAAGTTTTAAACGCCTATTCACCCCCCTCTAGGCGACATATGTATCCTTTCACCCGCCCCATTAGAATTGACGGGTCTAAATTTTTACCAAACCCTCCCTGTTTAAGGCGGGTACCCGTCGGATTTACGAGTTTTGAGGCCCCATTGCCATCCCTACCTACACCCCCAGGATTAAGTGGAACACAAAATTTCTAAATGAAGTGACAAATAATTGTACACTAGGAAACAAAAAAGAACAACATATGACATCCATGAACAAAATAATTGTGGAACTAATTTTTGTAATAGAAGGAAGCACTAGTGGAAACGAGGCCTTTGGTTGAGGTCGGAAATGGGCTTTAACACTGTTTCTTCGATGAACCGGTGTTAAAGGGGGTGCCCGTACCAGCGTGGTCCATAGAGCAAAAAGGAGCACCCCCTTTAACCGGTGTTAAAGGGGGTGCCCGTACCAGCGTGGTCCATAGAGAAAAAAGGAGCACCCCCTTTAACACCGGTTCGTGCCACGAACCGGTGTTAAAGGCCCTGCACCAGTGGCCCGTGCAGCCCCCCTTTAACACCGGTTCGTGCCACGAACCGGTGTTAAAGGCCCTGCACCAGTGGCCCGTGCAGCCCCCATTTAACACCGGTTCGTGGCTTGAACCGGTGTTAAAGGTGGGGGGCTATATAACACACCGCATCCAACACCCCTCTCTTCCATTTTTTCACTCTCTCATTTTGGATCCTAGCAAGAGGGTGAGAGGTGTGCTCGTTTGTATTTTTTTCCTATGCACAAGAGGTGTTCGGTGAAATGCCCGAGAGCTCGAAATAAGTTTTCTCGTTGCTCTTTCCTTCTCGGTCGAGGTCGGCAACTTTATCCTTTCATGTGTCATTGATGTACTATATATAAATAGTCATCTCCCTATTAATTTTTGATATACTATATATTAATGCAGATGAACCGACAATGGATGTACGGTGACCGACGCACTTCCGAGTACATTACGAGCCTCCAAAATTTCATCGTTGTGGCTAATGCAAACCGTGGTCACAATGGTTTTATGTCCTGTCCGTGTGTTCACTGTCAGAAGAAGAAAGACTACTCAAATACCAGAACCATTCACACCCACCTGCTTCGATCCGGTTTCATGCCCAGCTATAATTGTTGGACCAAGCACAGAGAAAAGGGGTTGTGATGGAAGACAACAAAGAAGAAGAGGATGATGACAACTATCATAATATGTATCCTGAATATGATGATACCGCAACGGGGGTAGATAATGAAGATCAAGAGGCAGCAGATGGGCCCGCTGATGACGATCTTGGTCGGGCCATTACTGATGCAAAGGAATAATGTGAAACTGAAAAGGAGAAGGAGAAGCTGGAGCAGATGTTAAAGGATCACAAAACATTGTTGTACCCAACTTGCGAAGATGGCCACAAAAATCTAGGTACCACACTGGATTTGCTGCAATGGAAGGTAGAGAACGGTGTGACTGACAGCGCATTTTCAAAGTTGTTGGTAAAAATGAAGAATCTGCTTCCAAGAAATAAAGAGTTGCCCGACAGTACATACCAAGCAAAGAAGGTTGTCTGCCCTCTAGGATTAGACGTGCAGAAGATACATGCGTGCATTAATGATCGCATCCTCTACCATGGTGAGAAGTACGGAATTTGGATGCATGCGGTATGCCTGCATCATGATATAAGATCGAGACGACGATCTGGCGATGTTGAGGGCGAGGCCCCTAGGAAGAAGGTTCCTGCCAAGGTTATGTAGTATGCTCCTATAATACCACGGTTAAAACATCTCTTCAGAAATAAAGAGCATGCCAAGTTGTTGCGATGTCACATGGAAGACCGTAAGAAAGACGCGATGTTGAGACACCCCGCTGATGGGTCACAGTGGAGAAAAGTCGAGCGAGAGTACCCGGACTTCGCACGTGATGCAAGGAACTTAAGGTTTGGTCTAAGTACAGATGGCATGAATCCTTTTGGTGAGAAGAGCTGCAGTCACAGCACCTGGCATGTGACTCTATGTATCTATAACCTTCCTCCTTGGTTGTGCATGAAGAGGAAGTTCATTATGATGTCAGTGCTCATCCAAGGCCCGAGGCAACCCGGCAACGACATTGATGTGTACCTAAGGCCATTAGTTGAAGAACTTTTATAGCTGTGGGCCAAACCAGGTGTACTATGTGGGATAAGCACAAAGGGGAGCCATTTGACCTACGAGCGTTGCTTTTTGTAACCATCAATGATTGGCCTGCTCTTAGTAACATTTCATGGCAGACAAACAAGGGATACAATGCATGCACACACTGTTTAGATGAGACTGAAAGTGTATATTTGGATAAATATAAGAAGGTTGTGTACCTAGGGTATCGTCGATTTCTTCTAAACCTGCATCCAGTAAGAAAGAAAGGCAAGCATTTCAAACGTCTGGCAGAACCCCGGAGGAAGCCTGTCCTCCGTACCGGTGAGGAAGTATTTGGTGTGGTCAAGGTCCTAGAAGTAATCTTTGGAAAAAGGTCCTGGCAGTCTATCTATTCCGAATGACGATGTCGGACACGCGCCCATGTGGAAGAAGCAATCTATATTTTGGGACCTACCCTATTGGAAAGTCTTAGAGGTCCGCTCTTCAATCGACATGATGCACGTGATGAAGAATGTTTGCATGAACCTGCTAGGCTTCCTAGGAGTGTATGGGAAGACAAAAGATACACCGGAAGCACGGCAGGACCAGCAACGTATGAAAGACCCTGAAGAGCCTATGCATCCTGAGAACGAGAAGGGTAAACGATGCCACTTAACTCCTGCCAGCTACGCTCTTACCAAAGCAGAGAAGGAAATCTTTTTTGAATGCTTGAGCAGTATCAAGGTCCCGTCTGGCTTCTCATCGAATATAAAGGGAATAATAAATATGGCAGAGAAAAAATTCCAAAATCTGAAGTCACATGACTGCCACGTGATTATGACGCAATTGCTTCCGATTGCATCGAGGGGGCTTCTACCTGAAAATGTTCGAGTACCCATTGTGAAGCTATGTGCATTCCCCAATGCAATATCTCGAAGGTAATCGGTCCAGAAATCCTACCAGGGTTACAGACAGATGTGGCCCAATGTCTTGTTAGCTTTGAGTTGGTGTTCCCACCATCCTTCTTCAATATTATGACGCATCTCCTAGTTCACCTAGTAGAAGATATTGCCATTATCGGTCCTGTATTTCTACATAATATGTTCCCCTCTGAGAGGTACATGGGAGTCTTAAAGAAATATGTTCATAACCATGCTAGGCCAGAAGGAAGCATCTCCAAGGGCTATGTAACAGAGGAGTTCATTGAGTTCTGTGTTGATTTTATTCCTGACCTTAAGGCGATTGGTGTTCCAGAATCACGACATGAGGGGAGACTGCGTGGAAAAGGCACCCTAGGATGTAAAGCAATGATATGTAGGGACGAGCATTCTCTCAATCAAGCACACTACACGGTTTTACAAAGATCTATCTTGGTTGCCCTGTATATCAATGAACACAATAATTTAATACGCCTCAAACACCCGGGGCAGTCTGATGAATGGATTATAAGTGAACACATGGCGAGTTTTGGCGGCTGGCTGCAAAGACTTCTTACGAATAACACCACTATTGGGGATCAGCTGTACTTGTTGGCCAGGACACCATCTTCGACTGTATGTACTTTCCAAGGGTACGAGATAAATGGGAATACATTTTACACGATAGGCCAAGATAAAAAGAGCACCAACCAAAATAGTGGTATCCGCTTCAATGCAGCAGAAGACAATGGACAAAAGACCACGTATTATGGGTTCATAGAGGAGATATGGGAACTTGACTATGGACCTAATTTTAAGGTACCCTTGTTTCGGTGCAAATGGGTCAAGCTAACAGGAGGAGGGGTTGATGTAGACAAGAAGTACGGAATGACAACAGTGGATATCAACAATCTTATGAAGGTAGACAAGAACTTAGACGAACCATTCGTCCTAGCCAATGATGTGGCTCAGGTTTTCTATGTGAAGGACATGTCTACCAAACCGAAAAAAAAGAAAAAAATAAGCAAACAGATACATCACACGATGAGCCAAAACGTCACATAGTTCTTTCAGGGAAAAGAAACATCGTGGGAGTGGAGGACAAGACAGACATGTCAGAAGATTATAATAAGTTTGATGAAATTCTGCCCTTTAGAGTGAAGACTGACCCAACCATCCTGTTAAACGGTGCTGATACTCCGTGGTTACGGCCGACGCGATCATAAGATTGACTATATGTATTAATTGAGCCATTTTTGGCACACATATGTATCTCAACATGGAAATCAATGTCATATTTCTTCTGTTAACAATATATGTATTAAATGAGCCATTTTTCTTCTAGCCATTTCTTCCCGCCATTTTTCTTCCCGCCAATTCTCCCGCCATTTATTCCCGCCAGTTCTTCCCTCCAGTTATCTTCCTGCCATTATTTCTCACTATATATATGTAGGGTTGGCATCCATTGTCATTGCACATCTCTAGACTCATATCTGTAACCTCATCACTCTTTCCCATGGCTTCCACCATAGCACTAACCCCCTGGGAGGCAGAGGCGCTTTGCGCCTTGAACTACCCCTGCCCGCCGGGCTATTGTGTCCCCGTCGGCTGGATGCTGAGCGTCGGAGGCATGTCGGTTCCTCCTGTCCCTCTAGGTGTGGCACGACGAATGGACATCACGAACCACTACTACTTCGAGCTCACGCCGGAGCACCGGAGGAATCCCAGATGGCATCCCGACTATTTCCCGACTTGGGAAGCCTTCTTCGGGGATCGGCGTGAGAGGGCGCTCGCCAGACACGAGGAGGACGTCCCACCTCCTCCAAACTTCAATGAGGCCGGCTGTCGGTTGTGGTGGCGCAATCGGACTCTCCAGAGCGTCATGGCCTACAGCACTGCCGCCGACTCTAACCCTCGTCTGCGCTACCCTCAAGTCCAGCCCACGCGTACTCAGCCTTCAAGGTTTAATTACGGCGACTGACGGCAGCGGCGGCGGCATGGCCAATCGGCGACTACAATGGCGAGTATTACGGTGTAAACGAGCATGGTGAATCACTCCAACATTCCAAAACAAGTTCGGCTGATTGTGACTTAATCTGGCCGTGTATCTTAATTTTCAGTTCTTTTATGTATCTTAATTTCCAGTCGTGCTTTATGTAACATACTATTAGTTGCATTATGTACTTTAATTCCAGTTCTATCATAATAAAAATATCAAACCTGGTATATTGATTATGTCTCAAAAAAACATTCACAAAATGACCTATCTCATTCGAGGTTTCTTGGCTTTCGGATCAAATGACCAATGTTATGGCTAGAATCAAGGCATATTTTGTGATAATGTGGCCATATTGTGCATACATGTGCATCATGGGATGGCAAACAATGTTGCAAGAGGAAGTTTTCCGTTTTGTCGCACCAAAAAGGCATTTTCCATTTTCCGAGCATAAAAAACGGACGGTTTTGTGAAGCAACCACCAAATGGCTAATTCAAAAAACTACCACCACATTTTACAAAAATACTAGACAACCTTATATGGACAATGTACCAATAGGGGGATCTAAAACCTTTTCGTCCACCTCTGATGAAAAAGACAAATTCCTGCCGAAACGATAGGAAGTGGGTCAGATATGAACTACATGTACATGATACGATGCTCATGATTTTTTACGAAAATCATTTTTAGGTTCACAATATGCTATTTTATCAAAAATCCAATGCAATTTTAGCGAGGCTTGGCCCCGAGCTAAGAATCTTCACGCCCGTTGTTCGACAAAGTTTGACGATAGTTTAAAACGGGGATAAAAAATTAAAAAACAATTGAAACAATGCGAAACCTTCGCGTGGTGTTATATTATGTGACAAAGTTAGAAGGAAAAATATCAAACTTGGTATATTGATTATGTCTCAAAAAAACCTTCACAAAATGACCTATCTCATTCGAGGTTTCTTGGCTTTCGGGTCAAATGACCAATGTTATGGCTAGAATCAAGGCATAGTTTGTGATAATGTGGCCATATTGTGCATACATGTGCATCATGGGATGGCAAACAATGTTGTAAGAGGAAGTTTTCCTTTTTGTCGCACCAAAAAGGCATTTTCCATTTTCCGAGCATAAAAAACGGACGGTTTTGTGAAGCAACCACCAAATGGCTAATTCAAAAAACTACCACCACATTTTACAAAAATACTAGACCACGTTATATGGACAATGTACCAACAAGAGGATCTGAAACCTTTCCGTCCACCTCTGGTGAAAAAGACAAATTCCTGCCGAATCGATAGGAAGTGGGTCAGATATGAACTACAGGTACATGATACGATGCTCATGATTTTTTACAAAAATCATTTTTAGGTTCACAATATGCTATTTTATAAAAAATTCAATGCAAGTTTAGCGAGGCTTGGCCCCGAGCTAAGAATCTTCATGCCCGTTGTTCGACAAAGTTTGACGATAGTTTAAAATGGGGATAAATTTTTTAAAAACAATCGAAATAATGCGAAACCTTCGCGTGGTGTTATATTATGTGACATAGTTAGAAGGAAAAATATCAAACTTGGTATATTGATTATGTCTAAAAAAAACCTTCACAAAATGACCTATCTCATTCGAGGTTTCTTGGCTTTCGGGTCAAATTACCAATGTTATGGCTAGAATCAAGGCATATTTTGTGATAATGTGGTCATATTGTGCATACATGTGCATCATGGGATGGCAAACAATGTTGCAAGAGGAAGTTTTCCTTTTTGTCGCACCAAAAAAGCATTGTTCATTTTCCGAGCATAAAAACGGACGGTTTTGTGAAGCAACCACCAAATGGCTAATTCAAAAAACTACCACCACATTTTACAAAAATACTAGACCAACTTATATGGACAATGTACTAACAGGGGGATCTAAAACATTTCCGTCCACCTCTGGTGAAAAAGACAAATTCCTGCTGAATCGATAGGAAGTGGGTCAGATATGAACTACAGTTACATGATACGATACTCATGTTTTTTTACAAAAATCATTTTTAGGTTCACAATATGCTATTTTATCAAAAATCCAATGCAAGTTCAGCGAGGTTTTGTCAGATTCCAAAGTATACAAAAGATGCGGCATTTAAATATCCAAACAATTCAAAAATGTTAATACAAAATAAAATATGATTTGCTCTAATAAAATAGGGTTAGATTCCTTTTTAGATGCTTAATATTTCTTATGTTCAAAGTTTTAGGGTTTGACTATTTTTTTAATTGAATAATCAAAATTTATATGTAAGTGTTTTAATCATTTTGAAATTTTTCATCTACAGTAACTATAAAATGTTTTTATATGAATGGATAGATCTTATTTTTCTGAAAATTATGATATATTATTCATATTTTTCTGAGTAGAAATGAAAAAGATATGAATTTTCTAAATTCTATCCTATTTTTTGAATTAAAAATGCCCCCACCCCATTAATGTACGAAATAAATGCCCCCCTTTAACACCGGTTCCATCCATGAACCGATGTTAAAGAGAACATTATTCGTTCTTTAACACCGCTTTACACCGGTTAAGTGGTGGGCGGTGTTAAAGAAGTCTCTTAACAATCCCATAACACGATTCGACCATGAACCGGTGTTAAAGAGGAATTATAACTGTGACACTTCCTTCTTCCCCACTCCGGCCAGATCAAGCGCCAGAGGAAGAAACGTGAAGGTTGCCGCACCGCCGTCCGCCCACGCCCACGCCGCCGCCTCATCTTGAGCCTCCTCGCTGAAGGAATCAAGACGAGAGCCCCCGACGCAATCAACCGCCTTCGAGCTCGGCCGTCCATCGCCTTTGATTCGCCGTTAAACCGTCGACCCCCTCAATCGCCTCCTGGTGAGCAAATGGTGCTCAGGCGTCATCCCTCTCTCCCTCTCTCGATCTGGTCCGCTTCCCCCATGTCCATCTATGAGCGCCGCCGCTCGCCGGAGTCGCTGTTCCGATGACCATAAGCCAGTGGCGCCGCCAGTTTTAGGATCCCCACATCGCCCGCCTTCGAGCTCGATTCAGCGTGATGGCGTGGCCTCTGTCGTCGCCGACCACTTTGAGGTGGCGATGACATGGCGGCGTGCAGCTTAGGTGGCGGTGACATGGCCCCGCCTGATCGACCAGTGGCTAGGACGATGGTGTAAATAGGTTAAACCGCCCATCTGACATCACAGTGATGTAATAATTCAATTTAAATTGATTAAACAATTTTAGAAAATGAATAAAACTTCTAAATTCAATATCTAATGATTTATAAGTCATAAAAATATGTATAATATATCAAAGTGTTCAGAAAAATGAGATCTAACTATTTAAGCTATAATCATGCATTGTTGAACAACTTTCAAGACAAGTTTAATTAGAGAACATAGTAACCCCTCTCATATACATCCGGAGTTTCCCTGAATTAGGGTTTTCACCCCTCGGAACCCCGATTAAGTTGTCGAGCATGCTTTAGGGTTTTCATGTATATATTTTTTGTATGTGTATGTGTATGTGTATGCTTTAGGGTTTTTGGCTCGAGCATTTCAATAGATGTATTACTGATATTTGTGTGTGTCGTGGTGGTATCACGGCATATGCCATGGGTAGGCTAAAGTTGGGGCCGATGGAGGAATCCGGAGGATGATGATGAAGACGTGACTCATATGAACAAAGTGAAATACAATGTATATTGGATTGAAGCTCTCAAATGAAGATAACCCCTCATTCTATACATCTAATCTCTTATAATCTTGCCATACTTGTGGCTACAACCATGCTCCTTGAGCTGTATCTCCTATCCTTCTAGCTAGATCTCTCTATGAGAGTGGAGGAAGAGGAAGAAGGAGAGCTCCTAGTGAGCAGAGAGGGGAGGAGCCCTTCGGGCCTCTCCTGTGAACGATTCCCCTGGTGCTCCTTATAAAGGGGAGCCCAGGGGACAAGGCTTGTTCATCACGATTGGCATCTCCCAGGCATATTCTCAGCATCTTATGGAGATGCTCGGCATATTCCCTAGCATCTCTGAAGATACTTGGCATATTCCCTAGCATCTCCTTGGATGCCATTGGCATATTCCTTATAGCATGTGTCAATCTGAGCCATGGGCGTCCCAAGACTGACACCGTTCTTGTGAAGTCCGTCTGGTCTAATGGAGGGTAGCTACGAAGGTTAGAAATATATCTGGAGATAAATAAGAGGCTATAGGGCGAATAACTCGGCCCGGATGCTCCGAGCAAGAGGTAATTCACCGCCTAAAACTGACTCGGCCCGGGGAATCAAGGCCCAAGCCGGATCACAGATCGGCCCAGCCGAACTAATCCTTAGGGTCCATCCGGGTTCAGTCTGATTCGGCCCGCAGAGTGGAGCTGGGGGATGCTGATGTCCCGAGCTGGGCCGTCGAGCTGGCCAGTCAAAGGCCGGAGGCGGGCGGTTGGCTAGGCGAGAGTCCCGGTGGGTCAATCTGCCCACCCCGGTAATGACGCGAGGCCGGCGACGGGAGAGTCGGCGGGTCAACGTCCATGATGGGCGGATCCTTCCCACCTCGGCCCATGAGGCGATGGGCGTGGAGTTCACGGGTCTTGGCGGGAAGCGGCATTGGCGGAGTTGGCGGCGTTGGCGGGAGTTGGCGCTAAGGTGAGCGATTCGAGGTGGCTGCTGGTTGGAGGCGGCTGGCTGGGAGGCGATTCGACCAAGGTTATAGGATTAATTCGCCAGGAGGCCTGGAACCACGCTGGTGAGTGTTAATCGGCACGAAGGAAGATTTGACCAGCGACTTCTATTTAATTCGGCCTGTGTCTTTTTCTCCTTTTCAGGTAAGATTTCTCTCTTTGCGCTTTATATATTTGATGTATCTTCTATATTCTTTTATACAGATATTTATCAGTCTCTCTCGGTCTCTTTATACATTAACTCTGGGGTACCTGGGGTTATATCCCCGACATTAGTCCCCGAGGCCATGTGGGATTCGTAGAATCGCTCATGGGCTTTGTACCTAAATGTCCCCAGAGTTGTTTTCTGACATACAACTTCTCTGTCATATATTTCTTGGTCGCATAATCCTCTTGGGTAAGTTTGTGGCTTTGGCCTTCTTTCGCTCTACTCATAACCTTTCTGGGCACTGGTCATAACCTCTTTGGGTCAGTTTCTGGACTTCTGGCCTTCATGGGCACTGGTCATAACCACTTTGAGTAAGTTATGAGTTGCTGTCTTCTTTGGCGTTGCTCTTTTAACCTCATCGGATAAGTTATGAGCTCTTCCCTTCTTGGGCATTGCTTTTTTATCCCCATTGGGCAAGTTATGAGTTCTTGCCTTCTTGGGCATTGCTCTTTTAACCTCATAGGGTAAGTTATGCGCTTTTGCCTTCTTGGGATTTGCTATTTTAACCCCATTGGGTAAGTTATGAGCTCTTGCCTTCTTGGGCTTTGCTCTTTTAACCTCATCGGGTAAGTTATGATCTCCTCCCTTCTTGGGCATTGCTCTTTTAACCCCATTGGGCAAGTTATGAGTATTGGCCTTATTGGGCACTGCTCTCTTAACCTCTTTGGGTAATTTGTGAGTTCTGGCCTTATTTGGCACTGCTCTTTTAACCTCTTTGGGTAAGTTACGAGTTCTTGCCTTCCTTGGGCATTGCTCTTTTAACCCCGTTGGGTAAGTTTTGAGTTCTTGCCTTCTTGGGCATTGCTCTTTTAACCCCATTGGGTAATTTGTGAGTTCTGGCCTTATTGGACACTGCTCTTTTAACCTCTTTGGGTAAGTCTCCATCCAAGTTATTTGATTCCAAATCCGAGTTTCCTTACTCGACATTGACTTTATGCCTAAGTCTGGGTCATTTGACTCAAATCCGCGTTACATGATTAAATCCGGGTTAACTCATCCCAGATTCGAGTTACTTTACTCAAAATTGACTCATATGTAAGTCTGAGTCATCTGGCTCAAATCTGAGTGACATTACTCAAATCCGAGTTAACTCATCCTAAATCCGAGTTACTTTACCCAATTTTGACTTGCATCCCGAATCTGAGTCTTCTGACACAAATCCGAGTTAACTCATCAAAAATCCGAGTTACTTTACTCAATTTTGACTTGCATCCCGAGTCTGAGTCTTCTGACTTAAATCCGAGTTAACTCATCCAAAATCCGAGTTACTTTACTCAAAATTGATTTGCATCCTGAATCTGAGTCTTCTGACTCAAATCCGAGTTAACTCATCCAAAATCCGAGTTACTTTACTCAAAATTGATTTGCATCCCGAATCTGAGTCTTGACTCAAATCGAGTTAACTCATCCAAAATCCGAGTTACTTTACTCAAAATTGATATGCATCCCGAATCTGAGTCTTCTGACTCAAATCCGAGTTAACTCATCCAAAATCCGAGTTAATTTACTCAAAATTGATATGCATCCCGAATCTGAGTCTTCTGACTCAAATCCGCGTTAACTCATCCAAAATCCGAGTTAATTTACTCAAAATTGATATGCATCCCGAATCTGAGTCTTCTGACTCAAATCCGAGTTAACTCATCCAAAATCCGAGTTAATTTACTCGAAATTGATATGCATCCCGAATCTGAGTCTTCTGACTCAAATCTGAGTTAACTCATCCAAAATCCGAGTTAATTTACTCAAAATTGACTTATATGTTAGCTTGAGCCATCTATTTGCCATGATATAGCTTGATTTGGCGCGATGACGATAACCTGCCTTTGATATGGATCCGAGATATGGGTCCGAGATTAAGCTTTGAGATATGATTATAGGGTTAACCGCCGAGAGAACCGATTCGAGATGTAGATATGAGATATAGATTCGGGATACGATAAGGTGGCCAATAGCCACCCAAGATATGGGTTACCCTGGCAAGATGGTGAGATATCAATCTGAGTCATATCATAACCTGGCAATCTGGTGAACTAAATAAAGCTTCGGCCTGAATCAGAGATACAATTAGTACGCCGAGTTTGAATACCAATCCGAATTTTAAAGTACCCTGGCAAGCTGAATCAACTGTTAGTCCGAATCAGAGACAATTTACTGAGCTGAGTTAAAGGTTAATTCAAAGCATAAACTATCTGACTCAAAATCTATCTAAATCACAAATGAGATGATTCAACTTATGGCCGAGTTAACTGAAACGCTGGCTGGCGAGCTGAGTTAACGGGTAATCCAAAACATAAACTAATTGACTCACAATCTATCTGAATCACAAATAAGATGATTCAACCTATGGCCGAGTTAACTGAAAAGCTGGCTGGAGTATAGATCCAAATCAACATAATGCTCTCTTAATCTAAAGGTGATTCTACGGATAAGTTGACTAGTCCCCGGGTTGAGTTATTCTCTCCCTGGGATGAAAGGTTGAGCGTAGGTGGCTGAGTTACCTGGTACTTACAGCATACTTAGAGAAGTGTTTGGGTGAGTCTTGCTAGGTCATACTTGCCCTGCTGAGTTATTTGGTACTTACAGTAAGCTCGGAGTAGTGCTTGAGTTCTTGCTGAGTCTAACCTGCTTTGATGAGTTAGACTTGGAGAGTCTCTGCGCTTACTCTTTGTTCTCTGTTGACTTGGTGAAGCTGAATGAGCCCTGTGAGGAAGAAGTTGATGAAGATGTTCCCGTCCGGATGGAAACCCAACCAACGCCACTAGAAGGCCCCACGGTGGGCGCCAAATGTCGTGGTGGTATCACGGCATATGTCATGGGTAGGCTAAAGTTGGGGCCGATGAACGTGGAGGAATCCGGGGAGGGATGACGCGGTGAAGACCGCACTCATATGAACAAAGTGAAATACAATGTATATTGGATTGAAGCTCTCAAATGAAGATAACCCCTCATTGTATACATCTAATCTCTTATAATCTTGCCATACTTGTGGCTACAACCATGCTCCTTGAGCTGTATCTCCTATCCTTCTAGCTAGATCTCTCTGTGAGAGTGAAGGAGGAAGAAGAAGAAGGAGAGCTCTTAGTGAGCAGAGAGGGGAGGAGCCCTTCGGGGCCTCTCCTGTGAACGATTCCCCTGGTGCTCCTTATAAAGGGGAGCCCAGGGGACAAGGCTTGTTCATCACGATTGGCATCTCCCAGGCATATTCTCAGCATCTTATGGAGATGCTCGGCATATTCCCTAGCATCTCTGAAGATACTTGGAATATTCCCTAGCATCTCCTTGGATGCCATTGGCATATTCCTTATAGCATGTGTCAATCTGAGCCATGGGCGTCCCAAGACTGACACCGTTCTTGTGAAGTCCGTCTGGTCTAATGGAGGGTAGCTACGAAGGTTAGAAATATATCTGGAGATAAATAAGAGGATCTATAGGGCGAAATAACTCGGCATGGATGCTCCCAGGCAAGAGGTAATTCGGCCTGGCCTAAAATTGACTCGGCCTGGGGAATCAAGGCCCAAGCCGGATCACAGATCGGCCCAGCCGAACTAATCCTTAGGGTCCATCCGGTTCACCGATTCGCCCGCAGAGTGAGCTGGGATCTTGATGTCCCGGTGTCAGCTGGCCCAGCCGGGTTGCTGGAGGCGGGGCGACGGTTGGCTAGGCAGGAGTCCCGCGGTGGGCCGAATCTGGCCCACCCGGGCGAAGTGACGCGAGGACGCTGGCGACGGGGAGAGTCGGCGGGGTCGACGTCCCGCGGTGGGCCGGATCCTTCCCACCTCGGCCCATGAAGCGATGGGGAGTGGAGTTCTGGTCGGTCTTTGGCGAGCGGCGGCATTGGCGGAGTTGGCGGCGTTGGCGGGAGTTGGTGACGCAGGCGATTCGGCCCGAGGTGGGCTGGTTGGAGGCGGCCCGGCTGGTGGGAGGCAGCTCGGCCCAGCCGGGTTATAGGATTAATTCGGCCAGGGAGGCCCAGAACCACGCTGGTGAGTGTTAATTCGGCATGGGAAGGATTTGACCAGGCCGACTTCTATTTAATTCGGCATGTGTGTCTTTTTCTCCTTTTCAGGTAAGATTTCTCTCTTTGCGCTTTATATATTTGATGTATCTTCTATATTCTTTTATACAGATATTTATCAGTCTCTCTCGGTCTCTTTATACATTAACTCTGGGGTACCTGGGGTTATATCCCCGAGATAATATTATTGTTTTATAAACTATGGATCCACTCAGTAGAAACCTTGAAGAGGAAGAAATAATGGAGAACATGATCCACGAGGACACCTCACAATATCTAAACTTGGAGGGACATGATGACAGCTCAAGTAGTCATGGAGAAGATGACGACTCCGGTGAATGCACTTTAGTGATTGCAAAGTCCATCGAGGTATATGCATGGATTAAGCCTCTAATGACTTGCACCGATTGATTTGTATATATATGTACATGTATTAATTAACGCTTCTTTCTTCTTTTAGCCCTCCGGATCGACCAACCAGCAACAATCTTCTTCTACGAAAAAGAGCAAGCGAGGCGCGAGCCATCGGTTGAAAGATCGTGCAAAGTTCACGATCGAAGCAGTCCGTGTTGATGGCAGGCCGATGGAGCCCAAGAAGGCCGCAGACAAATTTGTACGTCAGGCTGGAGTTCTTGTTAGGGACCAAATTCCAATCATAATTGAATATTGTAATAATCCAAAGAAGGGCGACGGTACCTTTGTCGATGAAAGATCCAAAGAAACGATTTGGAATTCGCTGTTGGTAAATTTCACCCTTCCGCTAGAGGAGGATGAAAACAAACCAGTTATAAAGGAAAAGGTCAAAGAGTGGACTCTAAAGAAGATGGCTGACGCTTTTCGCAACTGGAAGACAAAATTGAACAAATTTGTCAAAGCTCGCGAGACTCCAGATTTCGAAGACGCATATTATGCGAAGATAAGACCTCACTGGCCCGAATTTGTGGCATACAAGGAAGGTGCTATAGCTACAAAGAGGTCAGAAACCAATACGCTAAATTCCCAGAAGAAGGAATATCACCAGAGGACGGGGTCAGGTGGCTACATATCTCAGAGGCCTAAGTGGGAGGAAGCTGAGAAGGCCCTGCGCGATAGAGAGATCACACCCCAGGCACATGGGTGGGACCTACGTGCAAATACTTGGTTCTACGGAATCGGGGCAAGGTTGGACCCAGAAACGGGATTGTGTATCTTTCCAACCCTCCTTGACAAACCCGTCACTGAACTCATCACGACATACGAGGAAACAGCCGCCAGGACCTTCCATCCCGACAGAGAGAATGACCAGCTCACATGCGTCATCGGTAAAAAAGAACACCCTGGACTTGCACGAGGCACATGGGGTATGACGTGGAAGGATGGGTTTGCCGAGTGGGGCAACTCTTACAGATGGCGCGGCAGAAAAGAAAAAGAGCGTACAGAGCGGATGACACAGATAGAAAATGCACTTGTGGCGCTGCAGGCACAAGTGAATGCACAAAAGAGCCAGCAAGCTACCGGCCCATCTCAGCGGCACGAAGAGCCTGCATTGGAAGCTGCCGGCGGCCCAGACTCTGCACGGAAAAGCAGCGTGGCTTCCACGGAGAACGTGCAACCCACACTTGAAATGGCGGGTCCTCGATACCCCATGTATGAGATCACGGAGAGCGAACATGCCGAGCTGCATGTGAGATTAATGGGCTTATCCATTAATGTGGCTGTCGGCTATGCCTTACCTCCTGTAGCTGGTGGAACTTACCACTGCCGACCGATTCCAGATGGCTATGCTATTGTCGGGGTGGATGAGGCTGTGAAGGAATATGAGGAAGCACAACTTGACCATGCTACAGGTGAAGGGGAAACTCAACTCAAATTTGCAGTGAAAACAACCATTCTTTGGAAGAAGGAACACATCGTGCTTCCAAATTGAGGCCATCGCACCCCGCCGCCTCCGCAGCGTTAGCGTCCGAGCCGCCTCAACCGTCTCAAGTCATCGAATACTCTGCTGTCTCCGGCTTGACCCATCTCTGCTGGTAGCCATCTCCTACGCTGTCGGCCATCTTCAAGGCCGACCATCTCCGGCGCTCAGCCATCTCATCTCAGAAGCGGAAGAGCCGCCACGAAGAGCATCACTAGCACTGCCACAAAGAAATCCACAGGAAACCGTACGCCAAAGAGTTCAAGAAACTACGTCCCGCAGCCTTCCGCCAAGCCATTGCCAGTTTTACCGTAGAATCGTAGCGACGAGGAGACCAATAGGATCTCGGAAGAAGAGGTCAAGAAATTCTTTGCACCTAGACGGGCCGAGTCAAAGGAGAAACTAGATACGGCGGTGGTGGAGAAGTTTTACAATAATCTTTTCAAACCTGAAACCCCACTTGTGTCGGACTACGAGCGCTAGATTTTGAAGGGGGATGCAAGGCAGAGGGATACTGAAAGTAGCAGTCGTGCGGCACCCCAGAAAACAGTTCCCATGCTCGGAGAGCAGGAAAACCAATCATGCGCCCTGCTCCAAGTGTTCGACACAGAACGCTCCTCCTGTAAATGATTATGTGGCAGAGATACAAAGAAAGGCCAATGATATGGGGATGACTTACATTGCATATTTGAACATCATGGGAGACAACTTGCCCAAAGGCGATGCCAACCCCATACAGCCATGGAAGTATGGGAAGAATCTCCTCAAGAAAGAGGAGCTCAAGAATCTACCAACAAAGATGCGAAGATTGCATAAGTGGTACCTTGATTTCTGCAAGATGAGAAAGGAAGAATGGATCACGGCGCATATAAGAGATCAGATTTTCTTGCGCGGAGACGACGAGATCAGCTTCAACATTCAAGACTTGCATTTTCTATTAAATCAGAAGGAACTCGACAAAGCTGCCATCAGCCTTTATTGTGTGTAAGTACTATTTCTGTAATTTCTATCTCATCTCATTCAATTTATTAATTTCATGTATATATATGCTCACCATATATGTATATGTATACTATTATGCAGGAAAAAGGTTATGGAATGCATGAAAGTAGGCCCTTTTGACATTGGGTTCGTTGATCCAATTAGAGTTCATGAACAAGTGGTAAAACTCAAACCCGGGCATACAGAAGATTTCTTGCTAACATCTTTACTGAGACAACAAACCAAAAGGGAAATACTATTGCCTTACAACTTCTCGTGAGTGTTACCCTCTCTTGTACACATTATGTTTTAGCTTACTTGATGTTAAGTGTAACTGATGATGAGTTATGCGTGCGTAGGTTCCACTTTATTCTGCTAGTCATTCAACCTGACTCAGGAAAAGTCTTTGTCATGGACTCGTTACGAAAATACCAAGAGCTATGGGCAGACTTTAAAGAGATGCTCCAGAGGTAATTTCAATCATATTATCGCACTAGATCGGCAACTTTCGTGACAATAAGTAATTAATTAATCCTTTATCCATTTTCTTTGCCGGACAGGGTTTGGAAAAGGTTCACCGGCAGGGCCGTGGGTGAATGGTCAGAAGAACTAAAATTTGTAGACCAAAGTGTAAGTAATACTAGCTATCTAGGTCTGCGTATCTCTTTGATTCTGCTTCCAATTCCATTATATCATGCTTTATTAATTATTATTTGATTGAACTCTCTATTCTCGTAAAGTGCGCGTATCAGGGACCCAGCAATAACTTATGTGGATACTATGTTTGCGAGTTCATTCGCAACACGATATGTGCGACGGGCCAAGCCGCACTAGAACAACTTAAAGTAAGTAAACAAAGAACACAATATTATTTTATTACCATCAATTGTGTTGAGTTTTATTCTTATATATATATTGACCCTACTCTTCATATATATTTAGATCAAACGGATGCGGGACAAACTCCTACCATTTGACCGCATACGAGCCATTTAAGAGGAATTGGCGGGGTTCATACTTGATGAGGTCGTCACGCCTGACGAAGAACTCTTTAGATATCCACCAAAATGAACGTTGTATATATGCTTGAACGTGTTTGTCTTGTACTTGATGCTTCAACATTTACGGAGAATACCACACAATGACGATGTTTGTGTATAATAATAGTTGCTTAATTATTCATGTACTCGTATGTACCGACGACGATGTATGTGTATACCGCTCCCGATTGATTCCCCCTCCTCCCCGCCCTCCCGCGAAATACGCCGTAACGGGCGGCGGTAACTTCTGCGGCAGATTTAGGCCGCTTTTCTGCCGCGCGAGATTTATCTCTTTTTCTCGCCAGCAGAACCTTTAACACGATTCTGAACCGTGTTAAAGGGGCCGCAGCCCCACGTGCGCCACCCTTTATCACCGCTTCGTATAAGAACCGCTGTTAAAGGAGGGGCTCTAACACCGAACCCCCAACAGCGGTTCCAGAACCGGTGTTAGAGGCCTCTAAGAACCGGTGTTAGAGGCCTCGTTTCGACCAGTGAAGAAATGTTTCTGAGTGAAGGAACAAATGATTATACAGTGGGGAATAGAAAATAACATATTAGAGGACATCTAGGAACACAAAAAATTGTAGAACTAATTTTGTAGAATAAGAAAAAAATATTTCTAAATAAAGTTACAATATTCATCCGAGAGCAAAAGGTACAACGTGAAGAACAAAATGTTAAATAAAGATATTAAAATGGTTAAAGAAAAAGGAAAGACGGGAAGAATAAAGAGTGGAAGAAACATAAGAAACTAAACTAAATAAAAAATAAAGAAAGGAAAACCATTAGAAATACAAAAGAAGATGAAAGTAAAATACTAGCAAATTGTAGATTAAAAAAACAAGAATTGAAAAATTATGCAAACAAATAGAAACCTGATTTAAAATTAAAACTAAAGAAAACTAACTTAAAAAGTAAACTAAAGAAAACCATTGATAAAAACATAAAATAAAAAATAGCCGAAAGGAGCGCAAAACGGTAAAGAAGCATGTATTCTGACTTTCTTGTGATGGACTCAGGAAATACATTGGATTCTCAGGCTTTGTTGTGATACTCATGCTTTGGAGTGAGGATTGGACACATGACTTGTATACTGGGCCTTATATGGTGTGGAATTTGAGGTGGTCCTATTCTGTAGAAGGATAAAAGATTTAGGGTTTTCATCAAGATTTTGATCACGGGCCTGTTCAAAAACATGAAAGCCCAGCCCAAATGTTTAATTTTCTTAGCCTTTTTTTTTCATTTTCCCGTGTTTTCCGTCTTTCGTAAATTGTACCACAGGTTCGAACTGGGGTCTAGGTAGCTGCCATTCTGTAAACTCCTTGCTCCCTGAGATGAACAAGCGGAGGAGGGCATTCCACCACGAAATGGAAGCAGGACGACGACTAGAAGTTCAGAGCTGTCAAGTCCAACGACCAGATTAACAGATTATTCCCAGTTGCTTCCAAAAGCCTCGCAAATGGAGCGGCACGATCTCCCCCTGACACTGACGAGTGCCTAACCCACACGCTCACCGGTGCCACATTCTCCGCCTACTCCAGAGCAAGTTGCAATAGTTTGCCGGCGAGAATGGCGAGAGATCATTGGAGCTTGGACCTATACGGGCCAGAGAGGATCACGAGCCGTCGCTCGCCTTCCGCCCTTCGTTGAAAAAGGGAGCGCCACGACGAGACCGTACCCTTCGCACGCACGGAAAATTCAGTTGGAAGCTGCGAACTCTGCTTTGGAAGGAGCGCATGATTGAGTCGTAGAAAGGTGCTCCGAAGACAGTTCAAAACCTACAGGGCTCCGATGGAGCCCAGTGGCTGCAGAGACTCATTCTAAAGTTTGATATTTGGGAAAGTTGGGCACGCATGCACAGAATTAACCGGAAGCAAATCCACCACAAGCCAACTGAAGAACACGTATATTTTCAGAGCAGCAAAAAAGCTTAAGCCAGCGCAGTATCTCATGCATTTTGCTCGGGGAATTTTGTCATTCTATTTTTAGGCTCTCATATAAGTATATTACTACTCTCTCATATCCATATTAATTGTCGCAAAATTAGATACATCTAGACATGTTTTTTTGCTAGATACATCCAATTCTGTGACAATTAATATGGATCGGAGGAAGTATTGTATTTCAGAACTAAACTGACTAACGGATATGTTGTTCATACATGATGATGCAGCTCAACACATGACAATCATCATTGGTCCACATCATGGCACACCAACCATTCCTACAAAGGTGAATTCGCTCCATCTCTTGCCTTCCATTGATTCTCACTTGAATGGAATGCTAGTTGAATCAAGTGCCCTTGCAATGCCGAGGCCCATGACCATGATCTCAAGAGGAGAAGACAAGGGTGCCCTAGGAGCCGAGACGCCCAAACAAGAAGCATGGAAAAGGAGAAGGAAGAAGCAGTCCGACGCCAGCTCCGACATTGCTGGCCCCACCGCCAAACACAATCGGCACCCCGCCGAGCTACTCCTCAGTACACCCTTCCGTCAGCTCACAGACAAATCGGTGCCACGCTGAAGCATCAGGCGCACAACCCGGCTTTCCGACTTAGCCGCCTAACTGTCTGGCGCACAGACCAGCGCCGCAAGACTGGCCATCGAAATGCCCTGTTTGTGCACTCTTTAGGGTTTGATGCCCAGGAATATTCCTCCTACCTACCCCTTTGCCCCTAGTACTATAAAATAGCTGCTTGTGGCTCAGATCTTGGTAGATATGATGATGAATGAAGGCATGTGCCTAACCCTAGATGGGAACCCCTCTCAATAGTTAATCTATGAGTTATACAAGGCCTTAGAGTTTGGTGTTCGTCTCCAAAAGTCAATATCCTCCTCAGGTGTTTCGTCTCTCCCTATCAAGGATTCTAGTAGTCCTAGGTCTCTCCCCTTTGGGATTCTACTTGGTTTCTACTCTCTCCTATGATTTGGATTCTATCATCCGCTTGGCGATCTCTCCTTTGGTGATTTTACCGTAAGATCTCTCACCAAGAATTCTATTGGATTGGTTATTCGAACCAACAGGAGCAAATCGAATCGGGCGTGTTTGCATGTGTTTGTATCTTTACCTTGCATTAGAGTTGAATTCATTGTGTTCATCGGGTTTTCCCTCACTCTCTACCTCAAAACCATGAATATCGGGCTACCCTAGGGCCAATTCCACAAGGTCTTGACGACCAAACACTTGAGGAGGATCTTGACGACCGTTCGGCGGCTAAGTCGGCGAGCCGGGTCATGCCTCGGATGCTTCAACGCGGTGTCGGTTCGTCCGTGGGCTGACGGAATGGTATACTGAGGAGTAGTTCGACGGGCCACCGGTTCGGTTCAGCGGTGGAGCTGGCGATGCTGGAGCTGGCGTTAGACTGCTTCTTCCTTCTCCTTTTCCATGCTTCTTGCTTCGGCGTTTCGGCTCTTGGGGCATCCTTGTCTTCTCCTCTTGGTGTCATGGTCATGGGCCTAGGCATTGCAAGGGCACTTGGCTCAAGTAGCATTCCATTCAAGTGAGAATCAATGGAAGGCAAGAGATAGAGCGAATTCACCTTTGTAAGAATGGTTGGTGTGGCATGATGTGACCAATGGTGATTGCCATATGTTGGTCTGCATCACATGATCTAGGATCAATACGCAAAGTAGGTGTTTATATCGCTTAGTTTGTTCATATGTTGTTAGTAGTATGTGATATTAGATCAATACCATCATACCTAAAATTGCGTCGAGGAGTCATTTGATCCACTGAGCCTACATATTGGTTGTGTATGATGAAGAGCACTTTTACGGTACCCCTAAATGAAATATGATCCCTCAGAAGGATAAGACTATTTGGTACTCTACTACCAATGTCCTAGGTGCTGCCATCAAAATTCATGGAGTACTGTCATCAAAAGTTCAATGCAAGAATAAATTATACAATTTATAATACATAATACCTCACGAATCTTGAAGTAATATTCCCATTTCGTATGGAACCATGTCCTAATGAAGGTTTTCCGTGAAATTCATCTCTTTTCTCATCTTGGTACAATGGCATACGTTGTAAATTACTCCTTTCGACACTTGTAAAGCGCAAATGAGCCTATTCACAGGGCTGATCAATGACAAGGTTAGAATGCAGAGCACCTCTTGTAGGCACACCTTATTCTACGCTGCTATAGCTGCTTATTTTGGGTCCTAATTTCGGTGGCACACTTGCTGGCGACCATGGTGCATCCTTTGAGATGGCATCCCGAAGGGGGGCTCGGTCCAGAGACATCGGGTGAAGGGTATCATGAACAGGAGTCATTGACGCGCAAGACCTTGTGTCTATGTTAATATACAAGATGTAACTTTGTCATGATCTAGAGGGAGTGTATTCATCCGTGTAGCTAAAGATAGGTTACCATGCATGTTGCATGATATTTAAATAAAAAAAAGTAACAAAAATTAAAGACAATTTGATTTTCCCATAAATATCATACAACTAGGAGACCGAAGTTTCCAACTGCTAGGTTGACATGCTAGGACTTTTTCTAATATACATTTTTATTAGTGCATCAAACCATCATGAATAAAATTGGTATATGCAACATATGAAGAGCAACCACATTCTTGGTCTCCAAGGAAAATGCCACCTAGCCAAATTCCACAACCAAACACGAAGGTGCAACTTCAAAATAGGTTCATGAAGCTCACCTCTTTCACCCTCATGACCTTGGCACCGTGGCGTACGCCATCAATTAGGTGTTGGATTTTGTAAGGCACACAAGCATGTGCTCACATGAGTGGACGGGAGAGACAACGAGAGAGGAGTGGAATTGAGGACGACCAACTTACTAATACCTCCTATGCTCTAGAATTTTCTTCCAAACAAGACTTACATTAAGCTAGACAAACATCATGTAAACCTACATTAAGATATTTATTATCTTATGCTATATAACTCTTAATCATGATATATAAATATGTTATATGCACATACACTCATAACACACTTTAATACATCTAGTGGCACAAACTATTGTGTGGATGGCCAATATATTTAGTGGTCTATTTTTTACTTTGTAAAAATTTAGATGGAATTCGGTCTTTGCCAAGATGTTTCAAATATACTTCAGAAAACAAGAAAAATTTCCAGTGTAAATAAACAAACACACTTAATGTGATGATATGGTGTTACTATGTTTTAGCGTAGGTTGGATTTTAATGACAGATTTTTGAGACATGAAACAATAAAGTTTGATTCTTTAATCTTACCAATGTTGTTGAACATAACATAAATAGGATTGGCAAAAATTGTATCATAAATGATTATATACATTTAAATACTAGTTTTGATTTAGTAGAAAATATAAATAAGTAAAGGTGTTTAGCATAAATATGCCCATCCACATGATGACGAACTCAACAAAAGCTCGTTATCTAGGAAATAGGAATTAGCACACAAATAAATTAAATAAATCCATGTAAATGCACAGTACAAATAATGACCCTTTAGAATCTTTCTCAGTGCTTGTAGACTTACTTAAAGTAAATTTTGTAATGTTCTTAAAATATATGATAAAGATAGATATAAAATATGATATACTAAATCCTTAAATATCTCTACTATATTTCTGATCTTGTTATGTCTCTTATGGTGATCCTGAAATCACATGCTCAAGTATTATGCTACCATCAAACAAATAATTGAAATAGTTGGGAAGAAAACATTCAACTAGACCTTGTTTTATTTCTTATCATCGGTGTAATCTAACTTCAATTGGTTCTAGCCATTCCAAAGATCTATGACTACACGTTAACCACACATCTAGACTACGGCATTTTGAACCATTGGTCTGGGCATGTAAATTTACAAAAACATATTTTAATCTTTGACGAGGTGAATGGTTATGGGTAGGCTTACAAAGGCTAAAGGCGGACTACTTAGCGAGGGGCAACCCAACCCAAGGACTCAGGCGCTCAGAGCAAGCTCGCATCCGGCATCATACTGAAATGCAAGCCACGCCAATATCCCGACATAGATTCTATGAGATACTTATTGTAACCGATTGTGATCGGATCTAGAATATCTTGGTAGGTTTGTGTGTTTATCTCTATCATAAATAAACCTACACGACACATGTAACCATAATCCTCTGTGTATATAAGGGGGATAGAGGCATGTTGTGCGGTCTCTCATGGATCTTTCATCCTCATACAATATGCATCACCATATAGGTGAGATCAAGAACTCCTCGAGGTTGCCCCGAGGACCAAGAGAGAGCAGAATCCAGCCCAAACATGAGTAGGGTCGTGATCAGACCTTTTTCAAATGGACCAACACTAGTAGGCCATCATAGATTTTGAATTAGGCCTAGAATATGTTCCTCAAATGGCCCTCGATGTCTATGGTATATCTATAAAAAATCTGGGTCTTTTTTATTATGTGCTACCATATAGTTGAGAAAAATGTAACATCACTACCCTCGCTCTTTTTCTTCTCATATGAAACATGATTATATAAGTCCCAAGATATGAATCGAACCATGTCGATACCGTCAGTCGTATGCTCCATTACATTCACTATAAATACTCAATGACATTCGTCTTTTGTGCGTCTGTCAGTCTACGATGAGATGATAAGAAAGGAGTAAGGTCATGATTGATGAAATGATGGTTATGTTTCTCCATAAAATTCTTGATGAACGAGACACTAGTGCTTTCTTGCAGCTTTACTGAAAAAGAGAGGGACACCCGATTGAGATAGAGGTCATGGATTTATTTTTTGGTTCATGTATGTCAAAGTGTTTTATGTCCCAAAGTCTTTTTTCAGCACAAAACCATCGTACGTATGCATATTCGTTGCAACCCTATACTTTAGGTCATCCTTTTGAACACCAAAACCTTTTTATTTTTGCATAGTCTAGATATAGCATGAAGGCTTCATGTTCACTTTTGAAAGTCTTTGCGACGATGATTTCATACTCCATATATATACACGCATCTACGCCTATGCCTTTAGCATCCATTTTTTTTCATCCTTGTCTTTAACATCCATATATTTATCATCATTTTATTTATGATCACTGTATTTACCATCCATGTCTTTATCATCCATGTATTTATCAGCCATGTCTTTAGCATCCATGTCTTCACCAGCCATTTCTTCAAAAGGCATGTATTCAACAACCATGTCTTTAGTGGCAATGTCTCCAACAACCATATCGTCTGCGGTCATTTCTTCAACATCCAATCCTCTAGAAGTCATGAGTTCAACAACCATGTATTCAGAAACCATCTCTTCAGCATCCATGACATTATGCTGCCAATGAGACCACATAGACCATGCTATGAGTGTATACCATACAACATAATAATGAAATTATATGCTTAATTAATTTAATTTGTTTCCCAACTTGGTTTCATCTAGGGATAATCCAACATTGATGCAATACCAAATTCCAATTTTGTTTATTTTCCATGGTATGGGGCTTAATAATAATTTCTTACTTTGGAAATGATTGTTTTCATTAGCTACTCTAATCACAGATAATCCAATCATTCACTAGTTCTTGAAAACCTCTAACTAAGTATATACCATTAGTAAATTACATAGCTCCTAACAAAATTTGTTATGTTCCACAAATATTGGGATCGTCTTCACTTCACGGATCGCTAGTGACCTAAATTGAAATGTCCATCTGAACTACATCAGGTCATGATTCACCGATATATATTAAGGAACCACTCATAATAGGCTCATCTAATGTTCTGTCAACTTACTATCATTCGACTTTTGCTATAGACTTTATGATATCATATTTTTTATGGACCAATCACCTAATCTTAAACCACTTGAAGTGATCAATAATTAAGCCCTGATTATGAAACTATCTGATATCCCATTTTCTATACACAATGAAAGACATTATGAAAACTAACAAAACTACATACATATTTGCGACTAATGAAAAAAAATGAGTACTACAAGATGCACTAGCAAGAGTTAATGACAAGACATAGGAAAATCACTTTAGGTGAGAAGGGTAATGCAATAGGGTTTGGTGGTGGAAAAGAGGGCGGACGAGAAAGAAGACGACGCTGATCTAGGTGGATAAAATGGTGTCGTTTATGTAACGACGCATACTATCTCGTCACAACTGTAGAGGTCTAGAAACCTACCTATGATATATATTATCATTCACGCTAGAAACATGTGCGAGATGCCCGCGACGTAGATGACGACACCACAACTAGATCTGATAGAAGACATCATGTGACGTCGTAGTTCCTAGGGCTAGGGTTTTGCCAGACAAGTGGGAATGTGAGCATGTGAGGCGGCTCCCCACGCATGCAACCCTACACGGGGTCTAGGCACAAAGAGATGGGAAGGCATCCTATAACGTCGTACGATAGTGAGTCACGTGCGTCAGCACTCGTCACTAGGGTGTGCGATTCATCGGACGGACGAAATATTTTGAATTAGCACACTTGATTGATTCAAATTAATAATGGAGGATTTTAGGATAAATGTACTACACACCTACATGAGAAAATGTGTAGTGCATTTTGTTGGTCCACACAAAGATAAAAAAAACTTTTCTACACGGTGCTCCTAAGATTTAGCTGAGATGATAGGCCATGAAATTACCGTCAGATGCGCAGTTGTAGAACTTGATGTAGCGTGGCGAGGCAGTGCCGATCAATACCACGAACAGCTCCCCGGGATCCCCACAAACTCCTTCATCGGATCCCCACGAACTCCTCCGTCTCCAGCGTCACATGTGCAACACCTCCGACGTTATTCACATGTACAGGAAGGAGCACTGGGAAGAGGATTGCTAGATCATGTCTAGTACGATTTGAGAGTGGGGAAAGCGACGACTAGGTCAGGAACTATCCCTTGTCACTCTACTTATATACATCCTTAGTTAGGCTCAACACTTCAAGCCCATCTAGGTTGTATCCCAATGTCCATACGAATCTAATTCACATGGGCTCATTACCCTTAAGTGTGTGAACCTATAGGTTCACGTACACCTGGACATGACATGAGATACACTTCCAAGAATTTCATCATGACTTTGAGTCCAACTCACTCTGATGAACACTTGGTGTCACGTTGATAGATGGCAACAGCCTCTAGCAAGACATGCCAATTCCCAATTGCCGTAAATTCTGGAAGACAACCTTCAATATGACTTTCATCCAAGTCGCTTTGTATCACGATATACCTTGTAAAGCTATAGACGAATTACCGCCATCCATTTAATAGCTCAACTCTCTTCTTGATCCGTGATATGTGAGTCATTCGACTAACTCTTAGTCGATCGCCTCGGTTGACACTTAACCGAGTCGCGCATGGACATGCTTTCCAATCATATCACCCAAGAGGTCCCAAAGAATAGCTCTCCAATCGGAGGGGCAAAATCCTATCTTGATTATTCACGTCACGCAACTTGATTCACAGCCGACCCAAACTCTACCTTTATAATTTTCCTTTTATGGAACAACGTTTGATAGAATGTATGGTGTGTGACAACCTTAGGTCTAAAGATTACATTGATTGAGACATATGACTTGTTTGTTGTATCTCAATATGAGTCAGTTCGACTCACTATTTTTTTAGCCCAATCCATGTAAATCAGAATAATATTACCATGCCCATGCTAGGTGGAACTGAGTCATCAACCGACTTTCACATTATTCTAAGTTGTGTGTCTATCACAACCTCAACGACTAAGAACATCTAGTTTGAACAACATGAATATATAATTTTACAACTGAATCACATATTCAATAATACATATTAGATGTTCATATAAGGACAATTTAATAACTTTATGAATATATTAGGAATTACATCATACATGATTTTCCTCTAGGGCATATTCCTAATACATTTTTGTTCGCTTATAAGTCAAACTACAGCTCTATCCATAATTTTTAGTGAAATTACCAAGTTAACCAATGCCCCAAAACTGACCCAAATAGTTTAGACCGTCTGGTTAGGCCATACTACACACCTAAATATGTAGTTCGATGCACCATAAAATATCCCTAAATGAATGTTAGTGAGCTTTTGATTTATAATATACTAGGAGGATGTTGGGATTTGCATAGGGAAAACAAAAAAAAGTCGGCCCACGAAACACACTCAAGATAAATCTATGAAGAAATATGTAAAGATTAGATTCGATCGAATTGATCTAGATCCATATCTAGATGAAATGAACTATGATTGTTTTCTCGGCAAAACACAAAAGAATTTGCGTTTCATTTCATTGAACGGGTAGAAGACATCGAGGGTAAAACCTGTAGAAGGACGGACAAACACACACACACACGACCATCCTCACCAAGTGACTACAACTTGGCAAGGAGACGCCCTCAACTACAGACCACAACGAAGTCAGGCCTCGACTAGCCTTGCCTCTAGCCAAGAATGGTGAGGCACCAAGGCTCGGAGGAGCAGGGCAGTGTCACCACCATTGCCAGACGCCTCTATGGAAAGTTCAACTCCAGGACTACCTAGGACAACGTACCACGCATCCATGTTGTCTAGAGGATCGACATGTGAAAGGCAAGGCTTGGCTGGAACTTGTGGGGAATCATCGGGGAAGTGCTGGCTCTGGCAGATGTTGCACACCATTTGTCCGTGCCCTGTACAAAGGAGTGACCGCGTCTTTCTTAAGTTGTGCAAGCTTGGCTTTCTCTCTAGCAGCAACTATTGCGTTATTCGTCTGTTTGAGTAGAAGTTCTTGAACATAAGGGTCATGTACCCAGCCTAGCGATGGTCCATCTGCTCCGACGTCTAGATCTTCATGATCATCCTGGTCTGCTTTGGCATCTTGATCTTGATGGCCGGCATATCCTTCATCATGTCCGTTATTATCCTGTTGTACTTCCTCGTTTCCTTCTGTGACGTCATCATCATTGTCTTCATCACTTATCCACCGAGTGTAGCTATCCATGAAACCATGACGGAGCAGGTGCGCCCGTAGTTGTCCGAAATCAAGGTCGATCAACCACTTGAGTTTGCATATTCTACACGGATATCTTATCTCCATAATGTTATTCCGTATCATGTCGATCATCGCGCATTGCAAATATCCAGCCACAATGTCTTCGCTCATTATGCAGACCATGGTTGTCTGCGTATTACACAGCATTGATCCGCAATAGAAGTTTATAACCACGCACACAATGCATATGTAAGCAATGCAAAAAGGTCGCCCAAAAATTTCGGCATGACCTATCCTGAACGTAGCACCTTTGCGAAATGCCAGAAATTTACCGAAATGGAAATGAATCAACATTTCAGCAAAACATTGGCAACTTGTTCACACACATACACATGAGAGCATCTACAAAGACATAAACATCCTCCATATACACATACACATGAGAGCATCATACAAACACAATGCACATCCTCCATACATACATGCACATCCTCCATACACACATGCACATGATCCTCTTACATGGTCGACAACTTACCAATATGAGAGGCCGAGAAGATCGAAGGATGGGTGAGTAGTAGAGCTTAAGAGAGTTATGAGATCTTTTCTCTTATGTATGCAACATCCAAAGATACAATTAACAAACTACAACTGGTGAAAACGATGAAGAAATAAGGTGGGAAGGAGGAGGAGTTCGACCAAATCTAAGAAGGAAGACAAGGGGAAAGTGAAGATGGGGAAAGTGAAGTGGGTGGCCATGGTTTGTATAAATAGTACTGGCCAACATAGTCGTGGCGCACATAGCAACAATGTGAAGGGTTTCGCGACATAGTAAATCAAAATTTTCTACGGATGCGAACAGAGGGAAAGCCAAGATCTAATCTAGGAGATGCAATCAACGAGAGAGATTGGATTAGATCTTCATACCCTTGAAGATTCGCACAACGGAACGCTCGGGCGTGGGTGATGTAGTCGTACTCTTCTCCTCCTCGCGATCCGATCCGATCTAGCATCACAAGTGGCGGTGCCTCCGTGAGATGCACCGCGTAGCACCTCGGCGTCTCCTCCTTCCTCGGACCAGCAAGTATGGTGGAGATAGATTGGATCTACAACACGGCGTGTATATGGTGGAGAATTTCTGGCAGGCTTCGCCTACAAGCAGTCGGGAGGAGAGAGGAAGGTAGCAAGGCAGCTAGGGCTTGGAGGAAGGTGTGGAGGGAGGTGCGCACCACCCTCTATATATAGAGGGGAGGCCAGCCCTGCCCTCCTCCAAGCCTATCTCTAGTTTAAACAATTTAAACTCTCCCTTATCTAGAAATCCTATCTCTAGTTTAAACGATTTAAACTCTCCCTTATCTAGAAATTCTATCCCGAGATTTAAGCAGTCAAATCTCTCTAGAATGGCTGGGCCCTATGGGGCCTTGTGCCTGGCCCAATGCGCCAGGACACTCCCTCATAGGCCCATGCCCCTCCCGGAAGGTGGGGCCACGTTGGTCCCCTTCGGAAGGTTCTAGAAGCTTCCGGTACAATACCGATTAACCGAACAATTAGAACTCCAAAACTGCCGCCTTATATGAATCTTATTCTAGGACCATTCGGAACCTCTCGTGATATCCCGGATCCCATCCGAGACTCGAACAAAATTTATAAACCAATTATCCAATCTATCCTAGCGTCGAGATACGTTAAGTGTGTGACCTGCGGGTTCGAGAATATGCGACATGATCTTCTATCAATAATCAACAGCGAGTGCAGGCACCCATATTGACTCCACACATTCATCGATGATCATATCGGATGAACCACGATGCCGTGATTCAATCAATCCCATATATATATATTCCCTCGTCTCGCGATATTTTACTTGCCCGAGATTCGATCGTCGATACCGTCATACCTAGTTCAATCTCGTTCACGGCAAGTACTTTACCTTCGTAATCCGATATCACTTTGTGATTAACTCCTTAACCACATGCTTGCAAGCGGTGTTGATATCGATTACCGAGTGGGCCCGAAGTATATCTCTCTGACTTGGAAGGGACAAATTCCATCTCGATACATACAACCCAACATATACTTTCCGATTACCTGAGAGACACCTTTATGATCACCCTCTCATAGGATGACGTTTGATGACCTCAAAGCTTTCTTCCGGTACCAGGGAGTTGCATTATCTCATGGTCTAAGGAATACAATATTTGACATAGGAAAAGCTTCGCAAAGATGAACACGATGAAACGATCTAATTGCTTCGCTTAGTTTGTCATCCTTCATATCATTCTCCCAATGATATGATCTCATTATCAATTGACAACTCATGTCTATGGTTAGGAAACCTTAACCATCATTGATCAATGAGCTAGTCCATAGAGGAGTACTAGGGACACGGTGTTGTTTACAAACCACACAAGTATTAAAGTTTCCGCTTAATACAATTCTAGCATGGAATATAAACTTTATCATGAACAAGAATTATAATAATAACATCGTTATTATTGCCTCTAGGTCATAATTCCAACAGTCTCCCACTTGCACTAGAGTCAATAATCTAGTTTACATCTGGCAACAATCTCACACCCATGGCACTGAGGTGTTGATCATGTTTTACACGTGGAAGAGGTTTAGTCCGTGGATCTGCGACATTCAGATCCGTATGTACATTGCTAATTTTCAGATCTCCATCTTCTATATAATCTCGGATTATATGAAACTTGCGGTTGATATGCTTGGTCTTTGGATGATATCTTGGTTCCTTGGCGAGTGCTATGGCGCGGTGTTGTCACCAATATCTCCATGGGTCCAATGCACTTGGAACCACGCCAAGCTCGATGATGAAGTTTCGATCCAAACTCCTTCACTTGACGTCTGCAGCAACCATGTATTCCGCTTCCACTGTAGATCCCATGATCACGCTTTGCTTGCAGCTTCTCGACTCTGACTCCTCCATTCAAAATATACACGTATCACGTCGATATTTAGAATCATCCTTGTGGTGTCGAAACTAGCGTCGGCGTAACCTTTACGACAAAATTGTTCATCACCCCATAGACTACGAACATTTCTTTAGTTCTATTTAGGTACTTTAGGATGTTATTCACGGCTGTCGGTGTTCCTCTGGATCACTTTGATATCTGCTCGTCAAACTAAGAGCATTGGACACATCCGGTCTAGTACACAAGATGGCATACATGATGGAACCTATGGCGAGGCATAAGGCACTTTGATCATAGCTTCCTATCATTTACCGTAGCTGGACACCGAGCCTTGCTCAATATCTTACGACAACATAGGCATGAACCTTTCTTTGCCTTATCCATTACGAACCTTTTGAACTTTGTCTAGGTATGTACTCGCTTAAAGCTATCGAGCGTCTTTGTCTATCTCTATAGATTTTGATGCCCAATATATAAGCAACTTCACCTAGGTCTTTCATTGAAAAACACTTGTTCAAATAACTCTTCACATCGTTAAGCATGTTGATGTCATTTCCGATAATCAATATGTCATCCACATACGATGCGAGAAGCGTCACCGAGCTCCCACTCACTTTCTTGTAGATGCAAGCTTCAGAGCAATTTGGAACAAATCCAAAGCTCTTGATCACTTGATCAAAGCGAAGGTTCCAACTCCGAGATGCTTGCTTGATCCATAAATAGAACGCTGAAGTTTGCATACTTTACTAGCATCCTTAGGATCGACAAAACCTTGGGTTGCATCATATACAACTCTTCATCAATGTTGCCATTGAGGAACACGATCTTGACATCCATCGCCATATTTCATAATCATGAAACGCAGCAATTGCTAATAAAATCTGAATGGACTTAAACATCGCTACGGAGAAAGTCTCATCGTAGTCAACACCTTGAACTTGTCGAAAACCTTTTGCGACAAGTCGGTGCTTTATAGACGGTAACATTACCATCCGTCTGTTTTCTTCTTGAAGATCCATTTGCACTCAACGGCCTTTCACCGCTTAGGAGGGTCCACCAAAGTCCATACTTGGTTTTCGCTCATGGATCCCAATTCGGTTCATGGCTTCCACCATTTCTCGAGTCCGGCTCATCATCGCTTCCTCATAGTTCGTAGGTTCACTGTCTTCTACCAACAAGACAGTCAAGACAGGGTTGCCGTACCACTCAGGAGGGGCACGCGACCTTGTCGACCTGCGACGTTCGATGTGACATCGTCCAAGCTTCATGATCCTTGTCATTAGCTTCCTCTATTGTTGGTGCGTGACCTTTGGAACAATTTCATGTGCTGCGCTACTCTCCAATTCAAGAGAAGGTTCAACAACCTTGTCTAGCTCTACTTTCCTCCCACTCACTTCTTTCGAGAGAAACTCCTTCTCAAGAAAGGAACCGTTCTTTGCGACAAACACTTTGCCTTCGGTTCTGTGATAGAAGGTATACCCAATAGTTTCCTTAGGGTATCCTATGAAGACGCATTTCTCGCTTTGGGTTCGAGCTTGTCGGCATCAACTTCTTGGCGTAAGCGCATCCCCAAACTTTAAGAAACGACAACTTAGGTTTAGCACCAAACCACAGTTCATACGGTGTTGTCTCAGCAGTTTAGATAGAGCCCTATTTAAAGTGAATGCAGCGGTTTCTAATGCATAACCCCAAAATGATAACGGCAAATCGGTAAGAGACATCATTGATCGGACCATATCTAATAGGGTTCGATTCCGTGCTCGAACACACCATTGCGTTGTGGTGTTCGGGTGGCGTGAGTTGTGAAACGATTCCACTTGCTTTAAGATGCGTGAAAATCATAACTCAAATATTCACCTCCACGATCGGATCGTAGAAACTTAATCTTTACATTACGATGGTTCTCCACTTCATTCGAAATTCCTTGAACTTTTCAAATGTTTGATTTATGTTTCATTAAATAGATATACCCATATCTACTTAAGTCATCGGTAAAAGTGAGGAAATAGAGATATCCACCGTCGAGACACTCATCGATGCGCATACATCGGTATGTATGATTTCCAACAAGTCCGTTGCTCGCTCCATCATACGGGAGAACGGGGTTTTGATCATCTTGCCCATGAGGCATGGTTCGCATGTGTCAAATGATTCAAAATCAAGAGACTCCAAAGTCCATCGAATGGAGTTTCTTCATGCGCTTTACACCAATATGACCTAGACAGCATTACCACAAATAAGTAGTATTATCACTATCTACTTTGCATCTCTTAGCCTCAATGTTATGGATGTGTGTTTCATCCCTTTCGAAATTTAGAAGAAATAAACCATTCACAAGAGGTGCATGACCATAAAAGATGTTACTCATATAAATAGAACAACCATTATTCTCCGATTTAAATGAATAACCGTCTTGCAATAAACACGATCGAAATAATGTTCATGCTCAACGCAGCACATAATAACACTTATTAAGGTTTAAAACTAATCCGAAGGTAAAACTAAGGAGAGCGTCGGCAGCCATCACATCAACTCTTGATCCGTTGCCAGCGCAAGATCGTCACCTCATCCTCGCAAGCCGTCTATTCCATAGCTCATTTGAGTTACAAATATTAGCAACCGAACCGTATCAAATACCCAGCACTACAACGAGGGCTAGTAAGGAAAACATCAATAACATGTATATCAAATATACCTTTGATGGTGCCACCTTCGTGTCCGCTAAGTACTGGACGATTACGCTTCGATGACCCTTGTCCTTGCAATAGAAGCACTCGATGTCGGCTTGGGACGGACTTGAGCTTCTTCTCAGCAGGGGCAACGCGCTTGCCGCCGCCTTTCTTGAAGGGCTTCCTTGCTCCCTTACCTTTCTTAAATGTGGGGGGATTGTTGACCATCAACACATGATTATTCTTTTTGATGTTCACCTCCGCTCCTTTCATCTTAGCAAAGAGCTTAGTGATCATATCAGTGGAATCAATATGATTGTGATCAACTACAAAACTTTTGTAGCTAGGAGTGTCAATATTGAGCTCCTCTGGAATCTTGCAGTCCAGTTGCTCAAGGCATTGAGTGTAGCCCGACATCTTAATGGCGTGCTCACTAACGGACCTCCCTTCCTCCATCTTGTAGTTAAAGAATTTCTTAGAGATCTCATATCTCTCAGAACGGGCTTGAGTCTGAAACATGTTTTTCAGCTCCTCGAGAATCTCAAAGGGCCGGAACTCCTCAAAACGATTTTGAAGATCCGATTCCATAGCATACAACATGGAGATCTTAATCAAATCATAATCATCCTTCTTGTTGATAAACAGCTTTTCCATCGGTAGCGCATCTATAGCAGGCGTCACCTAGCGTTTTCTCAAGGACATAGTCCTTTTGTCCGCAATGAGAATGATTCTTTAATGCAGAACCATTTGGTGAAGTTAGACCCATTGTTTCTAAGCTTTTCTATCTCAGCAAATACGTTGAAGTTGGACTTGGCCATGTGATCTACAGTATTTGCAAGTACAATTTAGACTATGTTCATGATAAATAGTTCAACTTAATCAAATTACTAGATGAACTCCCACTAAATTCAACATCCCTCAAGTTGTTTAGTGAACACGATCCAAATTCACCACACCTAATCCGATCATCACGAGAAGAGATGTGGTTTCAATGGTGGACAACAAAGTGTCGATCATATCATTCATATGACTCATGCTTAACCTTTCGGTTCTTGTGTTCCGAGGCCATGTTTATACATGCTAGGCTCGTCAAGTTAGACCCAAGTATTTCTGCGTGTGCAAAACTGGCTTGCACCCGTTGTATGTGAGCGTAGAGTCTATAGCACCCGATCATCACGTGATGCTTGGACACGACGAACTTTCGCAACGGTGCATACTTGGGGAGAACACAGTTTTTATCTTGATCTTTAAGTGAGGAATCATCTTATAATGCTACCGTCGCGATCTAAGCATAATAAGATACATAAAGGGATAAACATCACATGCATATAACTTTATGTGACATGGTATAGCCAATCCTCGCGCAATGATCTCCATCTTGTGCGTTCCGGCATGATCTCGATCACTCCACCATGATTGCCTCCACCACGAATAGCAACTACAACTATTGCTAACTACTTAGCGATAAAGTAAAGCTATTACATGGCGTATAAGAAGTTGACTCGCAGGTCATACACAATTATAAAGACAACCATATGGCTCCTGCCGGTTGTGTACTCATCGACATGCAAGTCGTGAAACATTACAAAACATGATCGTCGCATACAATATACACATCACATCTTGGGCCATACCATATCACAGAAAACACTCCCTACAAAAACAAGTTACACGCCTCTACTTTGTTGTTGCATGTTTTACGTGGCTTATGGGAGTAGATGCTAAGAACGATTCTTACCTACGAAAAGCCACAACGGTGATATTATGGTTGCCAAACTCCGGTGTTAATCCCATGACAACTATAGTGAGAGAAACTTACATCCACCAGCCGCATGTGTGGTACAAGCCACACGTCAAGTGCGGAGCCGGTCTCATGACGACGTCGCGTAAGGTTGGCTGGACCGCTTCAATCTCACTATCGCGTCATAAGAAGAACACAAACAAGAGGTTTGCAACGAAAACATCAACGCCCGCAACAACCATGTTGCGTTCTACTCGTGAAACACATCTACGCATAGATCTAGCTCGATACCACTTGAAGGGTTTGGCGGCATAGTAAATCAAAATTTTCTACGATGCGAACAGAGGAAAGCCAAGATCTAATCTAGGAGATGCAATCAACGAGAGAGATTGGATTAGATCTTCATACCCTTGAAGATTCGCACAGCGGAACGTTCGTCGGAACGTGGGTGATGTAGTCGTACTCGCTTCTCCTCCTCGCGATCCGATCCGATCTAGCACCACGTGAGATGCCTCCGTGAGATGCACACGTGCAGCACCTCGACGTCTCCTCCTTCCTCGGACCAGCGAGTATGGTGGAGAGATAGATTGGATCTACAACACGACGGCGTGGTGTATATGGTGGAGAATTTCTGCTGCAGGGCTTCGCCTACAAACAGTCGGGAAGGGAAGAGGAAGGTAGCAAGGCAGCTAGGGCTTGGAGGAAGGTGTGGAGGGAGGCACCACCCTCTATATATAGAGGCCGGCCCTTTCCTCCTCCAGCCTATCTCTAGTTTAAACAATTTAAACTCTCCCTTATCTAGAAATCCTATCTCTAGTTTAAGCGATTTAAACTCTCCTTATCTAGAAATTCTATCCCGAGATTTAAACAGTCAAATCTCTCTAGAATCGGCTGGGCCCTATGGGGCCTTGTGCCCCGGCCCAATGCGCCAAGGCACTCCCTCATAGGCCCATGCCCCTCCCGGAAGGTGGGGCCACGTTGGTCCCCTTCGGAAGGTTCTAAAGCTTCGGTACAATACCGATTAACGGAACAATTCGAACTCCAAAACTGCACCGCCTTATATGAATCTTATTCTCCGGACCATTCCGGAACCTCTCGATATCCGGATCCCATCCGAGACTCGAACAAAATTCATAAACCAATTATCCAATCTATCCTAGCGTCGAGATCGTTAAGTGTGTGACCCTACGGGTTCGAGAATATGCACATGATCTTCTATCAATAATCAGCGGTGGTCTGGGCACCCATATTGACTCCCACACATTCATCGATGATCATATCGGATGAACCACGATGCCAGGATTCAATCAATACCATATATATATTCCCTTCGTCTCGCGATATTTTACTTGCCCGAGATTCGATCGTCGGTACCGTCATACCTAGTTCAATCTCGTTCACAGCAAGTACTTTACTCGTTCCGTAATCCGATATCACTTTGTGATTAACTCCTTAACCACATGCTTGCAAGCGGTGTTGATATCGATTACCGAGTGGGCCCGAAGTATATCTCTCTGACTTGGGTGTAGGGTTCGTAGCATAGAAAACAAAAAATTTCCTACGATGGGAACAACTATGTACCAAGATCTATCTACTAGATACAAACAACGGGCGGATGTATATCCATAGAGAACATACCCTTGAAGACCGACAAAGCTTAACGAGTCCAAACTCGTGGTTGATGTAGACGATCTCTTGCCGATCTCAAGATCGAGAGGAAGTCCTAGCGCCGCAAATCGCTAGCAGATCCGTGCTCGCACACACGTTCGAGGCACCGAGCAACCTCCGCCTCCTCGCTCAGCGATGCAGCGGAAGCACAACACTTTCTTGCCGAATAGCCACGGGAACATGTATCTCGCTAGTCCGAGACCATGGGGATAAATTCTAGAGGGAGAGAGATCCTTGAGGAGGTGTGTTGAGAGGAGGAGAGGGGCCTTTATAGGGGAGAGGGGGCACCCAAGGTGCATGGCCCAGCCATGGGCTGCCCCACCTCTTCCACATTCATGTGGGTGGAGCTCCCACTCAAAATGAAAAGCCTCCACTCCCATTAAAAAGCCTCCACTCAAAAATCACTCACATGCATTAAATTTCCACCAAATTTAATGCAAGCTCTCATTAAATAAAACTCTTTTATTTATTTATTCAGAATTTTGTTAATTACTTTAATTAACAAACATTCACATAAAACCCTTGCTAGTATTCCATTTCACATGCAGAACTTTCGGCAATTTCAGCAAAAGCTTGATTGTCTAGTGAAATAAATTCTGCGCTTTCCTTTTCTTTTGGCATGAAACTTTTGCTCCAATTGGATGTCGGTGTCTCTTAAGTGTGTCACCCTACGGTTCGAATAATGCGGACATGATCGAGACCCTCTCGGATCAATAATCGAAGCGGGATCTGAGACCCATCTTGCTCCCACATTCAACGATGACTTTCTTGTGATCGTCGGAACCTTTTACGCTAGTATCTTAATCCCTTTGTTTCGATATATTACATGTCCGAGATTCGATCATTGGTATCTCCATACCTAGTTTGATCTCGTTCGACATGCACTCTTTTCGTTCCCGTGATATAACATTCTAGTGATCAAATCACTTGCTTGCAAGCTAATCAATGTGATATCACCGAGAGGGCCGAGCATATCTATATGTCATCGGGATGAACAAATTCCACTCTCGATCCATGGGCCTCAACATAACACTTTATTAGTTCGAATCCATCTTTATAATCACCACATTACGGTGTGGCGTTTGATGTTATCAAGAAACTCTTAGGTGTTAGTGATTGATATGATCTCATGGTCTAGGATCAGGATCACTTAAGATGTTATAGCAATATAAACTCAATGACTTTGATCGTAATGCTATACTTGGATGAATGTTCATCACACCATTACACTAATGTTGTGACCTCGTTATTAACAACATCCAATGTCCATGATCGAAACCTATGATCATCTTGTTAATCAACGAGCTAGTTTATAAGAGAGGCATAACTAGGAACTTTCTTTTGTTTATTAAACACACATGTATTAACGTTTCCGTATTAATACAATTATAGCATGTAAAATAAACATTTATCATAAATAGGAATACGATAATAACCACTTTATTATTGCCTCTGGCATATTCCTTGATCTCCCACTTGCACTAGAGACAATAATCTAGTTTGAAAACTTTGTGTATTGAACACCTATGGCTTTACGGTGTTCCAAATACGCAATTGCAAGTGGTTGACATAATCTACGGATGGACGCTTGGTCCGTGTGTATTTGCATGTCTTTGCGTCTCCACGCATCACTCATTCTCCAATGAGATGGCATTGTATAAATTTGGTATTTTGGTGAGACCTTTAGTTCCTTGGGGTTAAAACACATCGATACTATTGTCATACAATATATCTTTAGTGTTAGCCTGCTAGAACCACACCTTAGTTTGATAACAAACTACTTGACACAAATTCCCTCCTTTGCTGCTACTATAGCAGTCATATACTTAGCCTTTTGTTGTATTATTCGTCACAATGTCTTAACTTTGGAACTCTTCCAAATCCATCATGGAATCTCCTTTCCATTACATTGTGCCACCCATAGTTTAAATTGAGATAAACTTAATTTGTATCTTGTGACAAAACTAGTATCAATGTAACGCTTTACAATGAACTATTTGTAATTGTTTGTCACCTCTACACAAATATATTCTTAGTTCTTCCAAAAGATCATAAGAATATCCTCACTATCGTACAATGATCATTTTATGATTCATTCTGGTATATGCTCATAACACTTAGAGCATAGGACATATCTGGATGTGTACATATCATGGTATGATTGATCAAGACATTCTTGTGATTTTACTCATCAAGTGTCAAAGCACTTGAATCTTGTTTCACTTATCAAGTGTCGATACACTTGAATCTTGATACAATTCCTTTCCATGCAACAAGAACTGTTTCTTGTCGTTTCTATATTGAACTCCTTCAATGTCTCATATATGTACGTTTGGCATAACCATATTGGCGTCACAGTCTATCCACTATAGACATTCACGCTAAATATTCGGGTTTTGCCTAAGTCTTTCATCAAAATGAAATTCTTAACCTTTGTCAATAAAAGATACATCATTTCTAATCAACAAGATGCCCTTCACATAATGTATTAGAAATATGTCTCAGCGCTCCCACTTAATTTCTTGAAAATGCAAGCATCTTCGCCTCTCGATGAAAACTCCTTTTCATCACGGTGAAGATTCCAACTCCGCGATGCTTACTTCAACCATTGAAGTTTGCATGCCCTTTTAGCATCCTTTGAATTTAACAAAACCCTTTGGACCGTGTCATGTACACGTCCTAGGTAACCATTATATTAGAAGAACTTTGTTTTGTTTATTCATCTACCATATACCAAATTATATGTAGTGGTTGCTACTTTAATCCGTTCAGATTAAATATCGCTATGAAAGATCAAATCTTGTCATAGTCAACTCTTTGAACATTGTCATAAAATACTTTACGACATGTCGAATATTTCATAGATGTGAGACATCCATGTCTGTTTCTTTATAGATCCAAATACGACCGATAGGTTTTTACACCTTTAGGAGGGTCTTCCAAGTTCAAAACTTGATTTCTCGTGTATGGAACTATCACGGATTTTATGGCTTCAAGCCATTTGGGAAGCGGGGCCCATCATCGCTTCTTTGCATATAGTCGGTTAATCATTGTCAAACAATGATGATTTACTCTCAAATCTTAGTATTTGATTGTTTATCCGACCGACTTGGTTCAATAGGAACTTTAGATCTCCGTGACCACAACCTTTGAGGCACATAAGCTATGAGCATTATGGCAGCCTCTAGAACCATTTCCGGCGCTGCGCAACTCAGCACATTTAGCTAAGGTTCGTTAACCTTATCAAATTAAAGTTCTATTGTCCTCCCACTTAACATTTATGAAAAATTCCTTCTTCAAGAAACTTTACATTTCAAGCGACAAACCCTTTTGTCCTCGGTGTTATGGAGGAATAACCAATTGTTATTCGAAATAACCTACAAAGACATGCTCATCCGACTTTGGTTGTAAACATCTTACTTATGTTTAGTATACCAAAATTTAAGAAATGACAACTTGGGTTTTACCCCAAACCATAACTCCCATGGTGTCATTTCAACGGATCTAGATGGAGCTCTTTTCAGTGTAAAAGCGGTAGTCTCTAAAGCTTTAATCTTTTAAAACATAATGGCAGTTTATAAATAACACATTTGATCCAACCATGTCAAACAAGGTTTCATTACAAATCTCAAACACTCCATATTCCTATGGTGTTTGGGAGATGTAAATCTAGGTGTTTTGCTAAACTTGTAACTCAAATAAATCCCTTTATGATAAAATCATAATTCATTTATTTTCTTGTTACACTTGTAACTCAAATAAATCCCTTATGATAAAATCATAAACCATTTATTTTTCTTGTTACAATGATTTTTTCACTTCATCTTGAAAGTCTTTGAAACATTTTCAAATATTTCATACTTCTTTCTCATTAAGTGAACATTCACTCAAATTTTCAGAGAAAGCATATGAAGTTGAAACCCATCGCCAAACACTATATACATAATGGACTACATACATCGATATGTATAAATTCCAATAATTTAGTCGTTCGTTCTTTGGCCTTTGAGCGAAGTTTTAATTATCATGGAAAGTCTCACAAGTCACTTGATCAAATCAAAGACTCCAAAAATCCATGAATATGGAGATTCTTCATGTTCTCTTTCCAATATAATTTAAACAATGATGTCACTTCATAAGTGATCTTTCAATCATTTGTCTTCGACATTTTAGCATTAGGTTTTATGGATGTGATTTCTCCAACTAGATTTGTAAATCATCCATCTTATATGGAATACGGTAATTATTTGAACAACCTTTGTTCTTATAATACCTGATTCAAATAACAATTATTAAAACAAATCTTGAAGTCAAGCTTTGATGTCAACGAAATACAAAACTGTTTGTTTGTTTTCGATGAACATCATCACATATTCTCTTGCTAGTTACTTAGGCCATTGTGGTTCATGAATTGCGTCATTCCGTATGAAATTTCATACCAACCAATTCGGTATCCAATACCCAAGAACCACATTGTTTAACAAGCAAAGAATACAACCATAACATGTATATCATCCATATACCTAAATTGGATATTTCCAATCTTTTCTTTTCTGCCAAATATATTTTATAGATTCTCTTTCAGCATTTCCTTTTCCTTTTAAAAGAATTTATCAACATCCAAAGTGGCGCCATATACATGACACATAGTCCAAAGCGTGTATATTCAAATAATAATACCTTTGGACTTGCACTTTGAAGTAGATCACCATCATCAAATGATCGGTATTCTTTCAAAATCCATTCTTTAGTAATCTTTTAGTGTAGTAAACATTTTACATACATATTCTATTCACCCTTATCATGACGACTTTCATGATCAAGCTACTGTAGCTTATAAAGGCGAATCATGAGTATAACATTACTTTCCAAAATCCTTTTGGATGATTAGGATGTCTAGCATCTCCAACCTTCGCAAATTCTCATCCAATATGAGAACATATATTATACTCTATCATATTGCAACCAAAACATTGTTTCAGATATCGTTATATCTCGCCACACATGATGGTTTCTGAAACAATTCTTTCAGCTCCTAGATAAACTTGATGTTTAAATCAAGAATCATGGAGGCAAACATGATACTTAAGATACTAACACTGGAATTGTTACTCTCGATTTAATACCAATTATTAAATTTCACGGAGTAAATAGAGTTTGCTGAAAGTTTGCAATAGGACTTTAAACTTTAGATTGACACTCAACACAATACGATACCAGTTAAGTAAAGTATATATCCAATTCTATAGTTCTATTATCTCAATTACAACTATGCATAAGGTGGTGAGCGAATGCCAATGACTACAACAAATTATGCAAATTCACTTGATTTAATTTATGATAAATTGAGTTCTACTAATCCAAATTAGAAATGAACTCCCACTCAAAAACGACATCCCTCGTGTCTTTTTGGTGATTACATGAACCAAATCCACTACACCAAGTCCGATCATCACGTGAGTCGGTATAGCTTCAAAGGCGAGCATCCATATGGTCATCATATCAAAACATATGACTCATGCTTAACCTTTCGGTCTGTGTTCCTAGGCCATGTCTGACATGCTAGGCTCGTCAAGTAAGAACCTTAGTATTCGTGTGTAAGCTGTCTTACACCGAGATATGCTCGTGGATTCAAGTACACCCGATCATCACGTGATGCCTTGAGCGACGAAACATTGTCGTGCATACTTAAGGAAGAACACATTCTTATCTTGATATCTAAATGAGGGATCATCTTATTTTGCTAATAAACGCCAAATAAGCAATATAAGATGCTATCAAACATCACATGTTTATTAGTGGAATGATATGGTTCCGCATATGATCTCTATCATGTGCACCGTGGTATGATCACTATCATACCTCTATGTGTAAGTCCAAGGTCTATGGAGATTACGTTATGTGTGTTGTAAGAGTATCATCTCATACTTCTACTTACAACATCACCATATCATAACACTAGCCCCAACAATCTAAACTAGACGCCTCTAATTTATCCATTGCAAATTTTACGTGGCTTAGGGCTTTCGAGATAGAACCGTTCTTACCTACGAACATGAACCACAACGAGGATAACCAAATTGTTGACAACTCGTTGCAAATTAGATATTGACTATAGTAGGAGAGCAGACACCGCTAGACACTTATGCAAAACTAGTTGCATGTCAAGCGTGGAGCAGGTCTCATGCGAGGACATGTAAAGTTTGTCCGGCCGCTTCATCCCACTATGCCACCAATATCCAAAGTACAACTAAGAAGCAATAAAATGATCATCGCCCACATACTCATATGTGTACTACCTGCAAAGTATCTACGCATAGATCCGCTCGATACCCTGTAGGGTTCGCATAGAAAACAAAAATTTCCTACGATGGGAACAACTATGTACCAAGATCTATCTACTAGATACAAACAACAGGCGGATGTATATCCGTAGGACATACCCTTGAAGACCGACAAAGCTTAACGAGTCCAAACTCGTGGTTGATGTAGCGATCTCTTGCGATCTCAAGATCGAGAGGAAGTCCTAGCGCCGCAAATCAGCCGCATCCATGCTCGCACACACGTTCGAGGCACCGAGCAACCTCCGCCTACTCGCTCCAGCGATGCGGAAGCACAACTCTTTCTTGCCGAATAGCCACGGGAACATGTATCTCGCTAGTCCGAGACCATGGGGATAAATTCTAGAGGGGAGAGAGATCCTTCATGAGGAGGTGTGTTGTGAGAGGAGGAGAGGGCCTTTGAGGGGGGAGGGGGGGGCCACCCAAGGGGCATGGCGCCCAGCCATGGGGCTGCCCCACCTCTTCCACATTCATGTGGGTGGAGCTCCCACTCAAAATGAAAAGCCTCCACTCCCATTAAAAAGCCTCCACTCAAAATCCACTCACATGCATTAAATTTCCACCAAATTTAATGCAAGCTCTCATTTAAATAAAACTCTTTTATTTATTTATTCAGAATTTTGTTAATTACTTTAATTAAAAAACATTCACATAAAACCCTTGCTAGTATTCCATTTCACATGCGAACCCGGTTTGCAATTTCAACCAAAGCAGTTTGATTGTCTAGTGAAATAAATTCCTGCGCTTTCCTTTTCTTTTCGGCATGAAAATTTTGCTCCAATTGGATGTCGGTGTCTCTTAAGTGTGTCACCCTACGGTTCGCGAATAATGCGGACATGATCGAGACCCCTCGGATCAATAATCGAGCGGGATCCGGAGACCCATCACTCCACACATTCAACGATGACTTTCTTGTGATCGTCGGAACCTTTTACGCTAGTATCTTAATCCCTTTGTTTCGCGATATATTACATGTCCGAGATTCGATCATTGGTATCTCCATACCTAGTTTGATCTCGTTACTGACATGCACTCTTTTCTCGTTCCCGTGATATAACATTCTAGTGATCAAATCACTTGCTTGCAAGCTAATCAATGTGATATCACCGAGAGGGCCCAGAGCATATCTATCCGTCATCGGGATGAACAAATTCCACTCTCGATCCATGGGCCTCAACATAACACTTTATTAGTTCTGAATCCATCTTTATAATCACCCTGTTACGGTGTGACGTTTGATGTTATCAAGAAACTCTTCCGGTGTTAGTGATTGACATGATCTCATGGTCTAGGGATCAGGATCACTTCGTAAGATGTTATAGCAATATAAACTCAATGACTTTGATCGTAATGCTATACTTCGGATGAATGTTCATCACACCATTACACTAATGTTGTGACCTCGTTATTAACAACATCCAATGTCCATGATCAGGAAACCTATGATCATCTTGTTAATCAACGAGCTAGTTTATAAGAGAGGCATAACTAGGAACTTTCTTTTGTTTATTAAACACACATGTATTAACGTTTCCGTATTAATACAATTATAGCATGTAAAATAAACATTTATCATAAATAGGAATACGATAATAACCACTTTATTATTGCCTCTCGGGCATATTCCCTTCATTGGGAGGGACAAATTCCATCTCGATACATACAACCCAACAGATACTTTCCGATTACCTGAGAGACACCTTTATGATCACCCTCTCATAGGATGACATTTGATGACCTCAAAGCTTTCTTCCGGTACCAGGGAGTTGCATTATCTCATGGTCTAAGGAATACAATATTTGACATAGGAAAAGCTTCGCAAAGATGAACACGATGAAACGATCTAATTGCTTCGCTTAGTTTGGGTATGTCCTTCATATCATTCTCCCAATGATATGATCTCATTATCAATTGACAACTCATGTCTATGGTTAGGAAACCTTAACCATCATTGATCAATGAGCTAGTCCATAGAGGCATACTAGGGACACGGTGTTGTTTACAAACCACACAAGTATTAAAGTTTCCGCTTAATACAATTCTAGCATGGAATATAAACTTTATCATGAACAAGAATTATAATAATAACATCTTTATTATTGCCTCTAGGGCATAATTCCAACACAATGCACCACAGTAGTTACGGGAGCCGTGGCGGACATGTTCGCCATGTGCCACGGGAAAGTTGGCCCAGATTAATGGTCGACCCCACCCCACTTGCCCGTGGCGCATGGTTGGCATGTGCGCCACAGACGTAGTGGATAGGCATGGCGCACATCCAACCATGCTACACAGTCAAGTGGGGTGGGGTCGACCCCATGGGGGCCATGCACCATAGGAAAGTGGGGTGTGGTCGACCACACCCCATCCCACACATAGTGGTGGCGCATGTCCCCCATGTGCGCCACGGCTATGTGGCCGACCCATGGGGCACGCCATCCTGGTGCGCCATAAATATTTTCCCGTGGGGCACTACCTCGCACGTGCGCCACGGATGTGCAAATTACCTATAATTGTTTTCCTAATAGTGTGGGAGGCACAGTACGCCAAAGAGAAGCATCGCCAACCTATAGCTGCCGCATCAGGTACTCACTTGCATGAAAAGCAACGCCATCATGAGGGGAACGACGCTGAGACGTCGTCGTTGCCTGGTCCGGCAGGCCAGCCCTGGGGTTTCCCAGTTGCTCAAGGATGAAGTATGATCAGGGTCATGCCAGCGCCTCCAAGGAGGTAAAGGCACCCTCGGGCGTCGTTGTTGACAGCGCAGGCCATCTCTGCACGGGGATTTCTCCTCGACCCAAAAACAGGGACCTCCGAAGAACATCGATGCAGGGGCAGACTGAAGGTGGTGTTGCAGGCCGCTGGCAAAGATCTTCACACAGGGAGATCCTAGGAACTTGTCGTCGCGGGAGGGGGCACCGACCAGCATAGCACCATCGATCACCGCCAGGAGCGTGTCGGGCAGGCGGGAGCCACCTGCACCGCGCCGCCGCAGGCAATGGCCATCGCTGCACCTGACCCGTAGCTTCCACCTTTGGGATCCATCGGGGTCATATCAAAGCAGCCCTCGCCCATGGGGCTGCTCCTCGCATGCTCTCCCGCCCGGCGTCCTCCACCAGCGGCGGACGAGAGGGGGTGGGAGGAGGAGGATTGCAGCAGGGGTACCAGCCAGCTCGAGGGGCGCCGCCTCCAGCGTCGTCTCTAGACGCTGCATGGCAGCGGCCCGTCCGGCCCAGGTTAGGTCCAGATTGGGACCGAGCGCTACTGCCAGCAGAATCGTTGCCACCGTGTCACGCAGCCTCTTGGCATCGCGCAGTCTCTGGCCTCGTAGTGTTGCGCCGCCACGCCGCCATCTTCCACTCAAACTCCGCGCCACCTCGCACCAGCGCAACCCGCGCGACGTCGCTTCTCCGCGTGAAGGGGCTTTGCCAGGGTGCACACACAAGCCCCCAACTGCCTTCGGCAGCCGGGCGCCGCCGCCACCGCCCAGGGAGGCAGGGGAGCAATGTATTTTCTAGAGTTTGGGGTCGTCTTCAGAGTCGCCCACGCGAGCGACCCGGGGGGCAGGGGAAAGTCCCCTTTGTAGAAGGTATCTTGGTGGAGTTTGTTGCTGATAATCATGTTGACAGGGACGGAGACAAGGGGGGACAGGCAGGGGCGACGCCCTCCCTATGCTCATGATTTCCTTAGGAATATTAACCATGGCAGAGCGTTATTTGTGGCAGATTTTCTAGATCAGCCATCCTCAATCAGATCACACGCACACCTTGCCCCCCTTGAGCTCAGACCCTGGCTCTGTCCCTGCATGTTGATCCCTCCTAGCCACGGAAAGTTCCACTCGATGGAGGATCAAAGGAACGATCCCTCGAAAGGTTGCGTGAATCCAACCTCCCAATCCCTGAAGCATCTTGGAGTCTAGAGCATCACATTGACGGTGATAATCTCACAGACTTGGGGCATGCGTAACTGGAGAACCTGAGAGAGAGAGAGAGAGAGAGAGAGAGAGAGAGAGAGAGAGAGAGAGAGAGAGAGATCACGTTGGGTCCTACAAATCTCCCACCTTGGTAATAATATTTTGTCCTCGACTTGTGATCACCTTGCGTCTTCCACCGAGCTAGCCAGCGCATCTATATTTTCACGGTGAGTTTCGTCTTCATGTATAGATGGGTTGTGTAAACTCTCTCTCTCTTTGTGTGGTTCACACTGACACTTGACGCACCAGCACAAGCTTCCTCTACAGAAATTTTAAAAACTAGCATGGTGGCCCTCGCAAATGCGAGGGCTTCATCTTTGGTACGTTGAAAATGTTAAATACTTATTACCTATCTTATATATCTCTATTTGTTTCCTCTCATCTTTACTATTTCATTGCGGAATATGGCGTTTCAAACATAGATATATGTATAGTGGTAAGAAAAAAATAGAAAGCCATGAAACATTTTATGAGAAATATAATAATGCTATTTTTCTGAACAGCCTACTTTCTGAACCAATGAGTATGAAACATCTTTACTTGTTCATCCCTCTTCTAGGAAATCAAGCAATAATTCACAAAACACCAACTAATTTATTTATTTATTAGTGTTTTTGTTTTTTTCCCCTTGATATATCCCCATGTTCATAACGATGAGCCACTATATTGTGTGAACAAATGAAATGTCCATTGATATTGATCATCTCTACCCATTGCAAGAGGTAATTGCACCCGTGTTTCAAAACAATCGCGCTAATTTATTTCCATCCTAATAAAGGAATTATAAGTATAAAATTTAATAGATAAATTTGTATGGACGATTACATATATAAATGTATATGTACTACCACTGACTATATTTGTACCCACGGAAGCAATTGCATACCATGTACCCTTGTTTGCACCAACAAAGGGTACAATAACATATTCTTATCTTTATCCAGTTTTTTCATTCTTTTAATGAACATATGTACATAAACTTTGTTTCCATCTATATGAGTGGCAGAAATTTGGGTTGGCACCTATGAGGAATATATCACTACAACTGGTGTTTATATTGATGTTCTGTTTTTAGAAATTCAAAATTATAATATATTGAAAACTACTCCGCAAAAACCTTGGTAATTCCTTTTTTACAATAACCTTCCCTGAATTTTTGCTCAGTCCCTGCTGCACCAACTGGTACATGTTCATTGTATACCTACATGACATCCTGCTGATTATTTTAATTCTCCGAATCTATAATATCTGCACCATACGTCTGGGAGTCGTCCAACGTTTCAATCTATGCCACTTCTTTCACCGTTAGCTGCCAATTAGGTGGTTGAATGCATGTATAGACTTGGAGTGAGGTTTAAGTCGTATGATGGTTTCAAACTTTCAACCATTATCTTTTATAGTGAGACTACAATATATGTCTAAGAGATTACACTGTTTCGACCCTCCGTCAGGTTCTTTCACATGTAATAGCCAAATGACTCGCTACCGAATATTTGATACGCGTTTATAGTTAATCGGTAATACGTGTGTCTTTCGGGTTTTTTCTGTGCTCTATGCATTGATGTAGGAATGAATAAATTGACACTATATATTGTGAGCCGATAAGTCCTGGATTTTACCTTCTACTCCCTCCGTTTTAAAATATAAGATGTTTTAGGTTTATGAAGAAAATGAATCTAGACTTGTTTTAGTATATAGGTTCACTCAACTTTGGGATGAATCTACACACTAAAAGAAGTCTAGATTCATTTTCTTCACAAATCTAAAACATCTTATATTTTGAAACGGAGGGAGTACATCCTAACATGGTTGTTATTTGAATTTAGTTTGAATATGGATCTGGACCTAGATTCAAGTTTATGGGATGATAGTGTGGAACATGATTAATCATGGCTGTCCAAATCAACTAATTGAGAAAATTATATTATACCAGTTCATCCTAGGGTTTCTCCCGCGCGAAGAAGAAGATCTGCTTGATGTTGGCCCTCGTGGATCTGGCTGGAGTGTCGAGTTTCGGAAGGCTCCGCCGGCGAACTCCCATAGGCGCATCAGGTGTAGAGATTGCTGGATCGGAAGGTATTCGGTCGTGCATACCTTATTTTTCTGGCCGTTTGGTTTCAGCGGAAGCGTTACGAAGCTCTGTTATTTGTTCCCATCAAGTGCCATTCATCGAGCCATGGTGAAGTCAGATACAGAGAATGTCAGGAAAGTGGAAACATGAGAGCAGCGATGGTGATTTGAGTCTTTGTGGCGACCACGAACTGGCTATGTGATCTGTGACTTGCAGCAGCGACTTTTTGTGGAAAAGACAACACATGAGGAGTCACTACAGGAATAGGAAGCTACGCCGACGGCCGGTCTCTACGCCGACGGCCAAACGTCGGGGCCGTCGGCGTAGCCATCGTCCAGGCCAGACCCCGTCAAGCAGCCGTCGGCGTAAAATTGCCCTCGGCGTAGCTATTTTTTATTTTATCTCATTAAACTTTAAAAAATCATAACTAAATCATTCTAATTCGGAAAAATACAAATAATATATCAAAATTTGCAGAAAAATAAGGCCTATCTATCTACACTCAAATATTACACATTTATAAATAAAAATTAAGTAAAACATAAAATAATATATATAGTTTAAAACGGGCATAAAAAATTCAAAAACGATCGAAACAATGCGAAACCTTCGCATGGTGTCATATTATGTGACATAGTTAGAAGGAAAATATCAAACTTGGTATATTGATTATGTCTCAAAAAAACCTTCACAAAATGACCTATCTCATTGGAGGTTTCTTGGCTTTCGGGTCAAATGACCAATGTTATGGCTAGAATCAAGGCATAGTTTGTGATAATGTGCCCATATTATATATACACATGCATCATGGGATGGCGAACAATGTTGCAGGAGAAAGTTTTCCTTTTCGTCGCACCAAAAAGCCATTTTCTATTTTCCGAGCATAAAAAACGGACGGTTTTGTGAAGCAACCACCAAATGTCTAATTCAAAATACTACCACCACATTTTACAAAAATACTATACCACCTTATATGGAAAATGTCCCAACAGGGGTATCGAAACCTTTCCGTCCACCTTTGGTGAATAAGACAAATTCCTGCCGAATCGGTAGGAAGTGGGTCAGTTATGAACTACAGGTACATGATCCGATGCTCATGTTTTTTTACAAAAATAATTTTTAGGTTCACAATATGCTATTTTATCAAAGATCCAATGCAAGTTTTCCTTTTCATCGAACCAAATAGGCATTTTTCATTATCCGAGCGCAAAAAGGGGATTTCTAAAGCAACCACCAAATAGCTAATTCAAAAACGGAGGGTTTGTGATTAGTTGATATGGATATCATATTTGGATTCCTCTCATTTTTCTGATCAATTTAGACATATTATTTCTTGAATTTTGATTTACAGATTTAAAGATATTAATTATTATATATTAAATAGAAAAATACAAAAAATAAAATTATTATATTTTTATTTGAATTCAATAATATTTTTACTTATTCATTAATATTTACTTAAATAATTGTTTGTAATTTCAAAAAATACAAACATGTGACATGATGATATAAGAGTTAATATGATTGATATCATAGTATTGACACCAATGTATGAATTACTTTGTGGAAACGGATTACGAAAGGCGAGGAAGTTAAGCGTCTTTGAAGTAGTATTAGAATGGGTGACCTGCTGGGAAGTTTGACTAAGACTGAAATTTAATCAAATATTAAGTATAATTAGTGTTAAAAATGTTCAAAGTAGGAGATTAACAAGTGAAACAATTCAAAGAATAAAAAAATTGAGAAAAAATAATTAAATTTTTTTTCAAAAAAAAATGTTTTTGCAACCGGCCGACAGTCTATGCCGACGGCCGCTACGCCGACGGCAAAACCCTCGGCGTAGCATACACCGACGGCATTTCGATCTGAAGCGGCTTAAGTGTCTTTCCGAGGAGATCTTTGCCGAGGCTCTGAGGCAGCCCTCGGCGTACCATACACCGGGGGTATTTTGGCTACGCCGACGGCCTTTTGCCCTCGGCTTAGCGCGCGCGTCCCGTAGTGAGTTCTCAGTCTCACCTTGCAGGATGAAAATCCAAGACCTGGCCTTAACTGGTTGTGTCTGGCAATGGCCTTGCTGAAGGCATTGTTTTGCGAGCGAGGACTTTCTTTAGGGTGAAAACCTATGATCTTTGATCGGGCAACGACGGCGCTCGTGCACTGTTCCCTTCTTGAAGGCGTTGTTATTGGAGTGGAGAACTATTGGTGTTGTTCTGGTGGTGTCAGTGGCGTTGCTGTGAGGAATAGTTCTATGTAGCGAGACTTTTTTTTATAATTTGTTTTCCTTTTTCCTAGGCTGTGTGCATCCAAGGCCGCTAGGGCAATGCGTTGTTGCAGAGGCTGGGTGTAATTGGTATCACTATGATATTAATATATACTCTTTTCCAAAAAATCAACTCTGCTGCAACTTTTTTTAAGAGGGAATTTTGTATTGTTGGAGAATTAAGCATGCCTAACCTGACCGGAGTTTCCTGCATAAGAATTGCAGGACCAGACTCGAGAATCGGGCAGGTATCTGCCTCGATGTGCAGGTTTTTTCTGTCGCTGCGCATCGATTGCCGCTGGTGGCATATGGGAGGGGAGGCCTACCTGCACCTTGCAGCCCTGCTCTTGAAAACTCCCTTCCAATTAGCTTGAACCATCACCCATCAGCGTCAATATGAGGAAGGACGAAGGGAACGGGCCGGATGGGAGTATTAGGATGTTTAAGACGAAGTGGAGCAAGGCCATGGTGGCAGAGATGGGAACGTGGGATCAGACGTGTATTGTTTGCTTAAAAACATAGATGCTAGGTATCAGGAGTGTATAACGTAGATGGTACATGAGAAATAGGTGTCTCCTTTTAAGGTGGGCCCAGGTGGTACGTGAGAAATATATGTTTCACGTGTCATTGAAGTTTAGTTTCCTTGTTTGTGTATCCTGGTACGTGTACAACAATATGTATTGTCTATGTAACGTGACAATAGATTGCATAATTTTTTATCTTTTAAATCTTGGTCATGGTAATCAAAATCGACGGTGTAGATAATTTTAGTAGATGTGGATCAAACTCATGCCTCAAAAAACATCCTTATATTTCTTTTAGTATATAATAGATGGAAGGACAAAGCGACGACTAAAAGATGAGAGGCCCAGCGACCGGATTTGAATTCCTCGGTTGCTTCCAAAAGCGGCCGCATTCTGGCCTTACCAGTGGAACGGGCTGCGCGCGAGCTCCCCCTCTGAAACCGACGCCGCATTCTGCCTCCACTCTGTAACTGTGGGTGGGCGTTCGGTCATGACCGATAATTCGGTCTTTGTATTTTGGTCTATTTTAAATTCGGTTCTTGAAAAAATAAAGACTGAATTATACTTGATAGTTTTGCTACCCGAAAAATTCGGGTACCTACTAATTCGGGTTCGGGTTCGGTCATGACCGAATAACATGGTCAATATTGTCAACACAAAAGATAGACATTACTTATTAAAAAAATGACAATATTTCAACTATATTTTAAATATTTTAATACATATGTTATCATTTAGTGGAAGAAATAAACGTGCAACAATCCTAATAAAATGTAGCAACTCTCCAGTAGCACTTTGATGACCATTCAACAATGCCATAATTCATGCATATCACATAAATTTGGAGTTTCAGATAGTCTCGTGTAAAATTCGGTCAGTTCGGTCTATTCGGTTACTTAGGAACTAAAGACCGAATAGACCAAACTAAATTCGGTCTATAAAATTCACTACCCAATTTTCTGGTCGGTATTTTCGGTTTCGGCCTATTCGGGTTCGGTCTCGGTATTTTTGGTTTCGGTCTTCGGTTATCGGTTTTTATACCCACTCACATCATGATCAGGGCATGTCGCTCACCGCCTCTGCGCTTCATTCAGAAAAGAGAGCACCCTGACGATCAAGTAGCTCTCGCTCGCATGCAAAATTCGGTTGGAAGCTGCTGAATGCCTCCATTGTATCGGAAGAGCTACATCTCTATCATAAGTTCACAACAATCCAAGTGCGTACATGAACAGCTGCCCAATCAGCATATACAGGTAAAGCATAGGCAGGGGCCGCAGGGCGCTGGGACTGCACCAAGAAACTTGTGAAGTTTTTTTTACGAAACTCTACCAATCTAATAATAATCATCAACAATAGTACAAAATGACCTAAATTAAAAGTATTAAATATTACAAATCTATTAAGAAACCTGTGAACTTGGAGACTGAAAAGTTGAGCACGCTGACAGGCATGTCAGAAGAAGAGACAGATGTAGGCAAGTAGCATAACGAAAGAATTATTCTTTACAAGTTGCAGGCATCATTGTCCAATGTATGCGCCAAGTAGTACACGATGAAGAAGACCTTTTTTGTTGCTGCGCGCCTCGTCACCAGAGGATCATTCGTCCCACATATAGCTCTGTCCATGCATGTATCATTCTATTTTGACGAAGTCTGTCCTTCAGGCGCCACGCCAATCCGACCCGTCGTCGTCGCCGCCGCCGCTTTCGTCCGCTACCGTGGAAATTTCAAGAACCGAATGAGCAAGGGCGCGTGCCGAAAACACGATTGGATCAGGACCCATATGCATGTCTGGTGCGAGGTCGGCGTCGTCGTCGTTGAACGGATGGATTATTATTATTTTGCACTGTTTGCGTTTGGTATATGACAGATAAAAACTCGAAACAGCTGCGAAGTGACAAATTGAGAAATGTGCCCGGCCGGCCGGGCCGGACATGCAGATGTGAATGTGATGATAATCGGGGTATCTTTCTATATGCTAGTCTTCCGTGATTGACATCAACTCACAAACTTGTTAAATGCTGGGACTGTTCACTAACCCCTGCTTGAATAGCATTAGCAGTTGAATGAAGATGACGCGTGAGCCTGACAGCGCGCACTGCACATGGACAGATTTCAAGCTGCTATATGTATACCTAATTGTGCGCCTAACTGCGGCCTATACATTTCAGTGGTATAAATCTAACCTTTTTAACTGTGTTTCAGGTGGTGGGTTAACAGTGCAAAGTTGGCTCTATCATCATCAGTGGCCAAAAATGAAAAAGCAACACAGTGGCATCCATCTCAGGGTGTTTGGATGGGAACATGTTGCTAAAAGTGGCCTATATATTAGATCAGTGATCAAATGGCAGTCAGACTCATCAGGCAAAAAATAGACAATCACCTGCCTGAAGAGTCAACAGAAGAAGGATAATCACCTGCCTGGTACGTCTCTTCAGATTAGTGTTAGATGTATGTATATATATATTGTATTTCCCCCGTATGTTAGGGGCTTTGCATATTCTTGCGTATCTTTATATATTGTGGCGCTTTTTGGAGAATATAACTTGTCTATTCCTAACATGGTATCAGCGCCTTAGGGTTCGCTCCTCTCTCGTTGCGTCGCCGTCGTCCGCCTCGGTTCTGTGCCGCCGCGTTCGGCCGCTGTTCGCCGCTCTCCGATTGGATCTTCCGCTTATTTTTGGCCGTCCTTCACGCTGCAGCGGATACTCCCGACACCACCACGCAGCGTGACCACGCCATGGTACTCCTGACGTGGCCTGTGCTCCTGACGTGTGTGATCTTGGTTCCGTCTTGTTCCTGGTTCCGTCGTTCTGGTTCACGTACTGTTCCCTGGTGCTTATCTTCCACCACTGGTCTTTGTTCCACGTTGCAACTCCACGCCCGCAGTCTTGGCGGCTGCACGCCCACGTCGGGCGTACGCCCTGCGTGAAATGCGGCTGCACGCCACCACTTGCAGCATCCTCTGCTCGCGGGCCCACGCGCTGGCTGGTGCTCGTCTCCCGCCCGCCCGCCCGTCAGCGTCGCGATCCTCCGGCGACGCGTTTTTCGATCGGATCGAGTGCAAATTCTTGCCGCCCGGATCTGAGACAAAAAAAAAAAGTGAGAGAGATGTCTTCTTGCCGGGCTGTAGCGATTCCTCGCTGCCCGGTGATCTTTGATGGCGCGAATTATTACGATTTGCTGCCTTTATGCGCGTCATCGCGGTCTCCGTCTTTGGGGTGTGCTCTCGAGGTCTCATCCGCCGTGCCCTGCTCTGTGGCTCCTCTTCCGCCGATTGTTCTCGGCGATGCTTCTCGGGAGGCCAAGGATCTTTCAGTCTTGATGATAGTCTTTGTTGCGCTTATGACTGAAGTTCAAGCGTACTCTTGATCTCGAGGTCTATCGTCACGCTTTCGACGCCTACACTCGGTGGGTCGATGAGGATGCTCGTCTTCTTTCATTCTCACCTCCGATGTTACGCCCAAGATGTCTTTGAGTTTATGAGTCTCCCTCTTGTTGCGCTCGGTGGGCACATCTTCGTCGGCCTATCACCGTCTGGGATGCTCTTTACTGTCGTGGTTCGTCAGAGCATGCTCTTCAGCGGTGATTCCACTATTGATGAGTTTATACTCAGTCTGCTATCTGGCGTCTCGATTCTCTCCGTCTTCTTTGTTTGTGGCACATGCTCGTCTTTGCCAGTTGTCTTTCGGACTTGGAGTTTCACCGGATCTATGAGTTTGTCTCGGCCGCCAGAGTTTGAGCCCGGCGTGCTCGGCTGAATGCTCGTGGTCGTGTTCCGCTCTACGGTGTTGTCGAGCTTGGTGGGGAGACCCGTCTCCGTGGTGCGAGCCTTCTTGCGGTTCCATCTGCGCTTGCTACTCGTGGTGTTCCTTTGTTTGCCGCTCCTCGACTCAGCCGCGGTCCTGTGGCCGCCACGATACTACCCTCCTCGGCTCGAGTCGGGGGCGGGTCAACCGGCACCGGCGATCTCGGTCAGTCGGCACCGGCGGCTCGTGGTCGGTCGCCGTGGTTCTCTTCGTCTTGCTCTTCTGCAACAGGATGGTCACACTTGGGCCACTGTTATACAGGACCCAGTTCGTCGGACACCAGGCTCGTGGGTCGGCTCCTTCCGGATCTTCAGCGGTGGCCTCTCGTCGGGGACATTATCGAGTCTTCGCGATGCGCTTGCACTCTGAGCTCTTCTTCGGCACTTCTGGTTACATGGCGACTCTTGAGCCTTGTCGACCACCTTCTACAGTCAGTGCGTCTCCGTGGTATCGGATTACGGAGCTTCTTTTCATATGACTTTTGAGTCTTCTTCTCCGTCCGCTCTTCGTTCTCTCCTTCTCACGTCCGTGTTGTTACGGTGATGGTACCTCTCTCCTGTTTCTAGTCGGGCACCCTTTCTACTTCTTCCTTTTTGTTCTGATATCTCTCATGTCCCTCTTCTTAAGATGAATCTGTTCTCGCTAGACTTCTGACTCTGGTTGTCGCGTCATTCTTGATCTTGATTCTTGTGTTGTTCAGGACCGTCGCACCAGGCCTGGTTGGGTAGCCCTCGCAGCCGTGATTCTTGAGGACTATGGGAGTTAGGCGGCTTCGTGTTCCTTCGCTGCCACTTCATCCAGTTCTTCTCCGGTTGTCGCCTCTACCAGCTCTTTTCAGCGGTGGCATCATCGTCTTGGTCACCTCTGTGACTCTCGCCTCTCGTCATTAGTTCATCGTGGTCTTAAGGGTGCATCTCGGAGATGGGTCTTTGCATTGTCAGGGCTGTAGGTTGGGTAAACAGATTCAGCTTCCCTATCCTACTAGCGCGTCTGTATCTCAGCGACCTTTTGATTTAGTTCATTCCGATGTTTGGGGTCCGGCTCCTTTCGCTTCGAAAGGGGGCCATCGCTACTATATTTTATTCATCGATGATTTTTCTCGGTACACTTGGTTGTATTTTATGCGCTCTCGTAGCGAGGTGCTCTCCATATATCAGCGTTTTGCGGCTATGGTTCGTACTCAATATTCTACCCCCATCCGTGTGTTTCGTGCTGATTCTGCTGGTGAGTATATCTCCCAGATGTTGCGAGGTGTTCTTGCTGAGCAAGGCACTCTTGCTCGATTCTCTTGTCTGGCGCACATGCGAGAATGGCGTTCGGCGTAAGCATCGCCATCTTCTTGAGACCACTCGCTATGATGATTGCTTCTTCTCTCCGCCGCATTTACGGGTGAGGTCGCCGCTTCGGCTTACCTCATCAATATTGAGCCTTCTGCGCCTTGCGGTGGTATCCTCTTGGCGCCTCTGGGCGGTCTCCGATTACTCCATGCTTCGCGTTTGTTTGGTTGTGTTTGCTATGTTTTACTTGCTCTCATGAGCACCAAAGCGACCTCGATCTGTTGAGTGTGTTTTCCTCGGATCTGATGATGAGCATAAGGGCTATCGCTGTTGGGACCTGTTGGTCGTCGGATGCGTATCTCTCGTGATGTTACTTTTGATGAGGCAGCGTCCTTTCTATCCTCGTCCCATTGGTACTTACCGGTGGAAGATATCTCTTTTCTTCTCTTTCGACACACCTCCTTCTACCCCTATCGTGTCTTCTTCCGCATCTTCTCCCTGATGTCTCTTCTTGACACCGTCCTCTTCTTCTCCGTCTAGTTCTCCTAGTTCTCCTCGTTCTCCGAGTCTTTCTCTTCTCTTCCCTCTTCTTCATAGTCGTCTCTGCGTCGTCTTCCTCGATGATCTTCCCTCTACTCGTCCCGTTAAATCGTCGTGCCCCAACCGTTACTCTCCCGGTCGGTATGGTCTTTAGGTTGCCTCTGAGCCAACTTCTTATCGGGATCTTGAGCATCATCTCGAATAGCGGTACCGCCATGGCCGAGGAGCTTGCGCGCTTGGCGCATGGCACTGGGATATTGTTTCTCCTCCTCACGGTGTTCGTCCTATTACGTGTAAGTGGGTCTATAAGATTAAGACCCGCTCGATGGATCTCTTGGCGCTATAAAGCGCGTCTTGTGGCTCGTGGTTTTCGGCGGGGCATGGTCGTGACTATGATGAGACCTTTGCTCCTGGCTCATATGACCACCATGCGTACTCTTCTTCTGTTATACATTGCGTCACGAGTGCGTGTCCCGGCTTGATGTTGAACGCCTTTCTCAATGGTGAGTTGCGTGAGGAGGTCTATATGCCTCCTCACGGGTATTCCGTTCGAGGGATGGTTTGTCGTCTTGACGTTCTCTTTATGGCCTCAAACAGGCCCTCGTGTACTGGTTTGGCGCTTTGTAGTAGTGGCTGCTTGGTTTCTCCCCTAGTGCTCATGATCCGGCGTTGTTTGTTCACACTTCTCCTCGTGGGCGCACTCTTCTTCTTCTTTATGTGGATGATATGATCATTCTTGGTGATGATTCGAGTATATCGCCTTTGTTAAGGCTCGTCTTCGTGATCGATTTCTTATGACTGATCTTGGTCCTCTTCGATACTTTCTTGGGATTGAGGTTTCCTCCACTTGATGGCTTTTACATCTCGGGAAAAGTATATTCAGGATCTTCTTGCTCGTCTTTGCTCTTGGGGATGAACGCACTTTTGAGACCCCTATGGAGCTTCATGTTAGCTTCGACCTCTTGATGGTGATCCTCTTCCCGATCCGACGTTATCGTCATCTTGTTGGGAGCCTTGTTTATCTTTGTCACTCGTCGACATCTCTTATCCTGTTCATATTACGAGTCGGTTTGTTTCGCTCCTACCATTTCACTATAGCCATCTTCTCCGTGTTCTTCGTTATCTTCGTACGATCACTCGTCGCCTTTTCTTTCCTCGTTCGGCTCCTCCGGCTCGTGCTATTCGGACGCTTCATGGGCGGTGATCCTTCGGATCGCCGTTCACTACGCTTCTTGTGTGTTTCTTGGTGGTTCGCTCATTGCTTGGAAGGCGAAGAAGCAGACGGCGGTTTCCGTTCGAGTGTTGAGGCTGAGTTGCGTGCGATGGCCTTGTTGATTCCGAGGTGACCTGGTTACGGTGGTTACTTGCGGATTTTGGGGTCTCTATTACCACACCCGTCTGGTTTTGTCGGATGCAGGTGCTATTAGTGTTGCACGTGATCCGGTCAAGCATGAGCTTACCAAGCATATTGGTGTTGATGCTTTCTATACGTGCTCAGTGCAGGCTTCAGGTTGTTGCGCTTGATGTGCCTTCAGATTCTGATTGGCGGATTTCTTCGTAAGGCATGCAGAAAGGCCTGTGATTCTTCTTCTCCGGCTGTGTTGTGGATCCACCATGAGTTTGAGGGTGTTAGATGTATGTATATATATATTGTATTTCGTATGTTGAAAATATTGCATATTCTTGACACGTATCTTATATATTGTGGCGCTGGCTGCAGAGAATATAACTTGTCTATTCCTAACAATTAGCACACCATGGCCATGCAACATGCTATTTATGTCTCCACTTGCACATCTCAATCACTCAAAAAAATCGGTTCTTGACCTTTCTCACAGAGTTCGAGCTCCGGACAAACTTTGCATGGCTGGCGTACGTACTACAATACCTGTTAACAACCACATGTGTTCGGTGGAAGAACTGGATTTTTCTTCTGCTTGGACGCCATTTCCGGTTCCCGTCAGAACAATATCTTGTGCGATTGCGTTTCTTCAGATATTGCTGGAGACTACTTGCAAAATTGGTGTAAAAGCTGCTTGGCAGGTCTGCAGCGTCGTGGACTGATTGATAAGCATTGCCAGGGCCAGCTAATATTCTGAACCATTTGGTGAGCTAGGACAATTGTGAACTCGTGAAAACTAGCGTGCCAGCCAACAGCTCCCCCGTTGTTTCATTGTTGCGTTTGCATAATTTGCATTAGGAATACCAAACCAACCATACTATATCTCTAGTGACTAGTATCTCCAACCAAAAACAGATGGAGCATCAGGGCTCTAAAACTAAGCATGCATTATCGGTTGCCATGTGTTACCAAAAAATGCACCGTCACGGGCTCAACAATAATGGCTTGAAATGTGGCTGCTATATATACATGCGTAAGGAGTTCATGCTAATGCACACAGAGTTTAAGCTGAACTGCAGGATTAGTGTCTTGCATAAACACTGAAGTAGCACTGATAGCAGCAATGGCATCGTCTCTGTCAGCATTGCTGCTCCTGTGCCTAGCGGCGTCTGCGTCGGCATCGGCGTCCGCACAGCTTTCGCCTAAGTTCTATGCGACGTCGTGCCCCGGGGCGCTGGCCGCCATCAAGAGCGTCGTGACTGCTGCGGTGGCGCGGGAGGCCCGCATGGGGGCGTCGCTGCTCCGGCTGCACTTCCACGACTGCTTTGTCCAAGCAAGTCCCTCCCATTATATGCCCTACTACTTTCTATACTTTTTTTTTGAACTCTATACTTTCTATAGTTGTTTCTTCTGCATGTAGTAATGCTGCTATTTAAATTAGGATTTCGCCTAGTAGATGGATCAGTTTAAACTGCGGTCAATGTTATTACGGTATCATATAAAGTTGATGGAATACTAGAACACTAGCACACCTACATGCATGTGTACCTAACTACCGACAAGTTGACACTCCGAGACTACTTAAGCCCATTCTAACTAATCTGACATTTCAATTCTTCAGTTCACACTGACTAACAGAAAGTAAAATGTACTAGTACTGAATGTTTCTTTTATTTCTCGGGCAGAACGTACTGAATCTATGTTGATAGAAGTAGTAATTTTGTATGTCTGTGACAACGCCAACAGGGGTGCGACGCGTCCGTTCTGCTGAGCGACACGGCCACCTTCACCGGTGAGCAGGGGGCCAACCCGAACGTCGCGTCGATCAGAGGCATGGGCGTCATCGACGACATCAAGGCGCGGGTCGAGGCCTTGTGCCCCCAGATTGTCTCCTGCGCCGACATCCTCGCCGTCGCCGCACGCGACTCCGTCGTCGCCGTAAGCTCCGCCACAATGGCCATGCATGTGATCTTTTTTAAACTAACTAAGCAACACAACCAGTGAACGTTTGAGTTATTTTCTTGCAGTTGGGAGGGCCTTCGTGGAACGTTCCTCTGGGGAGGAGGGACTCGACGTCGGCGAGCCTGGCTCTCGCCAACAGCGACCTGCCGCCGCCATCGTTCAACGTCTCCAACCTGATCTCCAACTTCGCCGCCAAGGGGCTCGGCGTGACCGACATGGTCGCCCTCTCCGGCGCGCACACGATCGGGCAGTCGCAGTGCAAGAACTTCAGGAACAGGCTCTACAACGAGACCGACATCGACTCCGGGTTCGCGGGGGCGCTCAAGGCCAACTGTCCCCGGCCGACCGGCTCCGGCGACGCTAACCTGGCGGCGCTGGACACGACGTCGCCCACCTCGTTCGACAACGCCTACTACCAGAACCTGCAGTCTCAGAAGGGGCTCCTGCACTCCGACCAGGTGCTGCTCACCGGCGCCGGTAGCCGTCGCACCCGCAGCCTGGTGCAGACGTACGCGTCCACGCCGTCGCGGTTCAGCAGGGACTTCGTGGTGGCCATGGTAAAGATGGGGAACATCAGCCCGCTCACCGGGGCTCAGGGGCAGATCAGGCTCAGCTGCTCCAGGGTGAACTAAAGCTGATATACATACAATCCGGCCATCGGCTGTGCTGACTTGGATCATTTCTCCAAGTCATTTCTTCAGAATATTAGAGTGCCGTTTAGGCTATCTACCTATGTATCTCAGGGGTCCTCGTGCAAATGAACTTGTTTGATTATTTATGTTGAATGCATCATTTCCTCCATTTCTTAGAGCTTATCACAGAATCTATACTTTAGCCTTGTACATCTGTCCAAGTGCAGATGTGAGTGGCTATTTCCTGAAATCTTGAAGGCCCAATACCTGGCCTATAAATGGGGGCCTCCGCCCACATACCCAACCCTAGATCTAGCTTTATCTTCTTTTCCTCCATTTCTTCATATGTATTGTAACTCTGGAGACAAGAAAACACTGTTTTGTGTATTTTTGACTTTTAGAGTGCTTGAGCCTCACATATGTCCAGAGCAGGGCCAAAAGAGAGTGCCCCATGTGGCCTAATACCCTGGCCATGTGGGATGGCCTCTTTCCCTCCTCATGGCTCCCAGGACATCGATTGTTTCACCCACGCCTTTGTATCGAACAAAAACCATCTATACAAGGGCCCTCGATCGTGATATCGAAGAACGACGCACCACAGAGACAAAAACACAAAACAAAAGAAGATGCAATGAGTATTGGAGGGGGAAACTCCGTCGGAACACCGTTGGCTCGCATGCCAAACCTCTCCAACAACATCTCCATCATCACCATGATGAAGAGGGAGTAGTCCACCCAGGACTATGGGTTTTTGAAAGTAGCTTGTTCTATATCTCTCTCATTCTATCAATGTTCTAGTGATATATTGGCTGTCTAACATGATTATGTCCATCTATATATAATCCCTTCTGTCGGATCTTTGTTTTTCATGATTTGAGTCCTTGAGACTGGAATTTCCAGCTGTGTTTGATGTATAGGTAGAGGTATATTATGTACCTTGTTCTTGATTACTTCATTTTGATCAAACTTGTATGATGGGACATGAGAGGGGGGACAAGTGTATTAGATGGAGTAACATGGTTGTACGGAACTTGACAATGGTAGAAAGATCGGGTCCTATTATAGTTTTTACCTTTCCGTTGTCACCTCACTTGGGATAAATGAATACACGTACTATTATTGCCTAGTCACAATCTTAGGTGAGCTCATTATCTTTTGAAGTAGTGTTATGCATCCAACATCATGTCATAGAAGAAAAAGAAATACTCTATTTATTCCCTTTGCTAGTTGCGGAGTTTTCTCTTACTAGTGGAGTATTAGTGAGATGTGTTTCATCATCTCGAATATAGGACATGATGCCCATATGAATATCTATCAAATACATTATGAAGTTACATCAATATTATACTTATGAGAAGCTATTTTTGATCCCACCATGTTTATGGGAGAGTAGACAATTGAAACTATGAACACCGTTCCATTTTTAATCATAAGAACCACCTTTTAGTTGCATTTACAAGTCCTTTTATTTTCAACACTCATTTATGCCGAAACTACAAAAACAATTATCATAGTTGCATTTAATTCTTTCTTATAGTTTGCATTACTACCAACACTATTAGAACACACTCTTGCATAGCATTTAGTTTATTTTTGTATTGCATTTAGTTTACTTTACTTGCAGCATATTTACTTTAGTTCTTTTATTACATCACTTGTTTTCAATTCTAATACGAAATCTTGTTCTTGACAACCACTTGGTGGAGTTGGGGAACACAAAGCAATCAACTTTGTTTTTCAGGTTTCTAGATGAGGAAGGAAAGGTAAGAACTACTATTTTCCTGAGAGTTCGATATAATCCCTCGAGTCACCCTTGTGGGGAAACACCCTTGCTACATCACTCTAATCTTGGAGTCCTAGTGAGTTGGCATCCACGTAGTCATCAGTTGCATGGGGGACTTCTCGCGGCGGTGGTGGGCTGAAGAACTAGTGGTCTCATCCTTGCGGACGGTGGCAAGGCGTGGTGGTGAGCCTTTCCAGTGATGAGGAGGGGAGCTGTGCAGGCGGCATGAGGGGCAGTAGACAGTGGTGAGGTTGCGATGCCCATGATGGCACGACCTAGATTTGGGCCCTTTTGGGACCAATTTGTGTATGCATGCCCATGTTGGGCTTTCGTTGTGGTGGTGCTGCTAGCGCCCACCCGCTCCTGGCTGCCTGCAGCTAGAGAACCATATCTAGGCCAAGTGGGCTTAGATCCGATGACCATTGACAGACCACCCGCCATGTTTATCGCTACTCTGCCTCTCGAGTGTGCTGGATCTAGACTATGCAGGTCTGGATCTAGCACAAGACTGTCATGTTCATGTTGTTGGACTCGTCGTGGTGGTGTCTATAAAGGCGGCAACCTTGGAAGGTGTACTATGCGGATTTCTCTATGGTGAGCGACGCTGCGGTGGTGGTGGCTTCTCTCTTTGGCTATGTGGATGGTGAAGAGTGGGCAACAGGAAGTCCTGTTGGCGATTCTTCGATAGTGCTGGCACCCAGATCGGGTCATGGAGATATTTTTTGGTGACGGCGGACGGTTATGTGGGTCCGTGGTATGGCATGCATTTTTTTGTTCCCGTACTCGGCACCAGCGGAGGGGATGCCTATGGATGTTGTGACCCTCTTGGGGGCGTCACTATGCTATCTTCCCCACACCAGAGCTCCAGGTGAAATCCCTTGGCCGTTTTGGTCTCGGGACGGTGGTGCATGGCATTATCACCCTCTTGGGGGTGTCATAGTGGAGCTCCGAATTCTTTGGGCGCTGCCATCGGCGGACATCTTGGATCCTATCTCGCTACACTTTGTATCTTGGGAGGGTGCGGCTTGTCTTGTATCTTTCTTTTATTGATCTGCTTGTAAAAAAAGTTTGCTCACCACATTGTATCGGTTTGGTCACATGAGTTTATATAAAAACGGAGTGGGAGCATGTTGAAAGAGATACACTAAAAAAGTGCTGAATGCGACAAGGGCAAACAAATTTTACCCGTAACTCAAACTTCCTTCAACGGCAAATCCAGTCAACAAAACATGACTAAACACATGCTGCATGCATCCTTATCTGCAGACTAGTACTCTCTCCAATTCGTTCTCCACTTGCGTGCATGGGTGCATGTCGTGATCATTCGATTAATGAAATCAGCTATCAGTTAGTCCATGTACAGAGTTTCGAGCCGAGAGCAATCCTGCACGTATGGCTGGCATGCAATACGGGCCTGCAGTTAGACACACGTATTTGTATTATTTTTCTTCTGTGTATGTAGCTAACCTCCACGTCTATGTGCAGTGCCTAGTGGGAAAAACTATTTATTTTGCTTCGCTCGCGTGTGCATTCGATGTTGACTGTACTTAGAATATGCTGGAATCGAAGTTCCGCAACCGTTACCCTATTTAAATTTGAATGATGATCATGTACACAAGAGAGAGGGAGACCGATATAACAGATGGCGAGTCACTTTTTTTTTCCGAAAAAAGAAATATATCAATATTATGAAGATATCAATTATATCCAATCTCTGCACCAACAAAATATTAAAGTGACACTAAGGATACACACATCTAAAAAATAGAAAGAGAAAAGAAGCCAGGTACAGTGATTAGCATGGACAAAGTCTAGTCTCAAAACAATGCATTCAACAAGTCTCATTGCCATGTACAATCAAGGAAGGCCATTTTCAGATACAGGACGGAGACATGGGCAATAATTTGCATTAGTATCTAAGCCCAAGCGCTAATTGCCGTAGGCAGTAATTTTTATTAGTATCTAAGTCCAAGTTTAACACTAATCTATCTATTTTTCATACCGAAGCCCACACTGAGAGAAAACAGCCCGTCTACCCCTATTTACAATATATCATTGCCTTTTTGGCGTTCTTCTCCTATCGTTGAGACCAGATCTATAAATCTCGCCCGCCGCTGCCAATGTTAGGACTTCCCCTGCTTGATGGCTCGTTGCTCCCACTCGCCTGCCGCTGCTCTTTTGATTCAAGCACACACCAATGCTAGCCAATCCTTCATTTCTACCTGATCAAACACTCTGATCGAAAGGTAAATTGATATGCACATACTACCGCCGGTAGTTTCAGTCTTCTATATGATTTTCTTTACGAAATTAATTTAGAAAGCAAATATATATAGTGGTAATGATTGTACAAAATATGTGTTATTGGCAATGAACTATTTGGTACATCGTGATCGGTGGCATTTTTCAAAATTTAGCGTACCAAATAGACATGAGCATTTCTTACCATCAGAAATTTTATCGAATGGATTCATTTACGGGCTTATAGCTCCCATGCGACGTCTTTACGCGGAATTGGAAGGGACACGACATCGTTAAAGAATAGCTCGCATGTGACGGTTGTGAGGCAGCTAATATCCCAAGGCCACACGGGCCATAAAACGGTCGTTAAGGACACATTTAATTTTGTTTCAAGAGTAGGGTTAAGACAAACCGGTCGGTTGGGACAGCCAGTCAAGCCAGTCAAACCAACCGTTTCCGACCGGGAGCGCGCGTCACACTGACTGTAGCTTCCCCGATTTCGGCGACGGACCTCACCCATCGTTCTCAGCGTCGGCGCCGACGGCAGGGCAATTCATTTAGGCGGCGGCGCTTTCGTTCGACGGCGAAGGTGGTGAGTGCCATTTGAAAGCTAATTCCTTTCCCATTCTTCTCAATTCGAGATCTGAGCGTGCCCATTGATGCTAGATTGTGGAGGCGAGGGTGTGCTAAACGGGGCGAGGGGAAACGAGATGGAGCATGGAGAGGGGACTTCTAATCGGTATATCCCGTATATCTGCACTTAATTTCTCTAAGGTTGAGCTCTTTGTTCGCTTCCTCTAGCTCACAGTGCTCGCCAAAAACAGGGGAGACGACGTTGCACGTCAAACCTTCGAATTTCGCATCAATTTATTTCCCTCTAGGGTTGTTTTAGTTGATGGCAGCACACAGCTCATTGAGAGAGACACAGTTGTTAAATGGGAGTTGGAATTAGAACATGTTGATCCCCAAGAGCTAATAAACATGGGAGAGGAGGCGGTGAGGAAAATGGTGGAAAAAATTGGGGATAGTGTGGTTTGGGGGCCAGAGCAAGAAGTTTCTTTGTTACGATTTGATGATTGCAAATGTGACTATGTTAGGGTTGAGACAGGAGAACATATAGTTGATGAAATCGATGAGCGAAACGGTTGGACAAGCAAAACTGATCTATTTTTAGCAGAGCTCATTGCTCTGAAACCTGATTCGAGAGTTGGATATGTGGCCTCGAAACTGGCTGCTCAGATTGTCGAGGATGATTGGGCTGCACAAAGGCAAGTAATGCCTATACTTACTGAGTTGGAAGTTTTAACATTGGAGGATGATGCTAATGCACAAGGGGAGGCTGCAGATGCTAATGCACAAAGGATTATAACTGTTGATTGGAATTCAGTTGAGATACATGATCGGACTGATTCGGTCATTTCACCAATAGATGACATTGAAATGGCAAAGCTTTTTGGCATTCCTATAGATGACATAGACAAGGAGAAGAAGAAGAGGGATGAAGCTGCAAATGATGGTTGAAAGGGCATGTATGCCCCCATGTGTGGTTTTGGTAATTAATGACAATCTCTATGGACTAATGTGTAAATTGAGTTTCACTTGTAGGTTTGTCCATTGGCATCGCTTGGGCCATGTGTTGGTCTCAAGGTTGGAAGATGAAGAAATGTCCAAGGGCTTTGTGGCCATTGGAATCATGAAGAAAGAAGGAGCTTGAAGGTTGATCAAGACATGTGCAAAGAGTTGCATCAAGATGGATCAACCTCAAGTAGGGATGAAGAAGGGCGAGCTCAAGATGCGCCATATCTAGATCTCATGCTTGAAGCTTGCCATCCTCGTGCTCATGGAATGATGAAGACAAGTTCAAAGAAGAGGTTTCCCCATGGAGTATGGAGGAGCAATTTGCAAGTCTTCGTCTTCATCAAGCAAGAGCATCCAAGAAAGGTGTTCCCACTATAGAAGAACAAGATAGTCTACATCAAGTTCAAGTGGGATGCTCAAGGCAAAGGTATGTTCTTGATAGGGCTTCTCTTTTGTCGGTCTCGTGTTGTTAGTTGGGAGGCCGGGTTTAGGATAGATAGCCGTTCTATCAAGAGGGGCTCTCAAGCGGGTGTCTCGTTTGCATCGTTCGGAGAGAGCTCAAACCTTCGCATTCATAGCATCATATTTCTTGGTTGTTATTTGGTTCTTGTCCATGAGAGGATCTAGAGCTTGTGGTCATCATCATAACAAGCTCTAGTTCATCATCTAAGGATTTCACTTGCATATCTTATTGCGGTTTTTGATCTTGCGAGTTTTCCGGCTCCATACCTTGGGGGATACTTCACATATATATTCATAGTATTTTGTTGGATTCTATTCGTCGTTATATTTCTAATAAAATTGGTTTCATCCCGTTTGGAGTTCGGATGCAAAAGTTATTGCGTTTCTGGTTTTCTTGTTTCTGGAATTTCCCTGACCGGAAGTTCCGGCTTGCCATCAGAAGTTACGCTAGGGCATTTTTGCCGCCGAAAGTTCCGGTGGAAGTTCCGGGTCTTCTTCCGCTCACGCTTAGTAACCTTCTGTTTTGGATGTGCTATTTGACGGAACTTCAGTCGGAATTTCCACCAGAAGTTCCGCTCCCACCGAAAGTTCCGGCCAGGGACCGGAAGTTCCGCTCAGGCCAAAAGTTCCGGTTGAATTTCCGGCTCTTGTTTCGCTCACGTTCAGTAACCTTCTGTTTTCATTGTGTCTATTTGACGGAACTTATGTCGGAACTTCAACCGGAAATTTCGCTCCCACCGGAAGTTCCGGTGAACCGACGGAAGTTCCGACTAGGATTCAATTTTTCAGTTTCTCACTCCGCAGTTTTTGACCGTTGGCTGTCTGCCACCGTAACTTCCGGCCTCCCACTGGAAGTTCCGGCCAGGAGTCGTGAATGCCCATAATGGGCAGATCTGGGAGCCCTTTAAAAGGGGCTCCTCTTCCCCTTCGTAGTCACTAGCTCTTTTCTTGGTTCTTGGCTTTCTCTCTCTCTCTCTCCTCCATTGGTAACCTCGAAGAAGCTTTCCCTCTCCCCTTTCCCTTCCTATGATTCTTGCATATTTTTGAGGGATTTGAGAGAGGATATCTATATCTACAATCCCCCCAAGCTAAATCCCTTCTTTGTGAAGGAATCATTGGGATCTAGATCTTGGAGAGTTTTGTGTTCTCCTCTTGTGTTCTTCCTCCCTTATTCCCCCAATAGCTTTTGTAGCTTTGTTGGAATTTGGGAGAGCAGGACTTGCCCTTGCATTTGGTGCATAGGTTTGAGTTCTCCTCGAATATTCGGCGAGTTCAAGCTTGTGAGCTTGTTTCTCTTGGGTTCCTTGGAACCCTAGACGGTTTTTGTGGTTGGATTGTTAAACTTTTGTGGTATTGTTGACCTTTTGTGGTCTTGTAGCCTTTTGTGGCGTTGTTGGCCTTTTGTGGCATTGTAGCCTGTTGTGGCTTTGTTGTTGGGAGCCTCCAATTGAGTTGTGGAGTTAGCCCCAATCTTGTACGGGTTCGGTGACCGCCCTCAAGCGTCCCATAGTGGAGCGAGTGCCTGCCTTTTGTGGTGCGCACTCGAGAGAATAGGGTGAGACTTTTGTGGCGTCAGTGAGTTGCGTGCTTCCGCATACGGGGTGAGGCCTTGTGTGGCGTTGGGTGAGCATCGAGCCACCACACCTCGAGGTGGGCCATTTTTGGCGTTCGGAGAGCATTGCGCCATCGCACCTCTCCAACGAAGACGTAGCTTCTTTGGAAGTGAACTTAGGGAAACAAATCTTCGTCTCCGCGTCCATCGGTTATCTCTCAACCGAGCCCTTTACTTATGCCTTTACATTATGATAGCCATCGTGCTTGAAGTATTTATACCTTGCTATCACCTTGTTGCTTGTATTGCTTAGCATAGGTTGTTGGTGCACCTAGGTGAACTTAGTGGCTAGGTTTTGTGCTCAATAAATTAAAAGTTAGTTTTATTCCGCATTTAATGGCTAGGTGACAACCATTTAAGAGATGAAGAGGCATATATAGATCTTGAGTTGTTGGAAAATGCTGCAGTTCATGTAGATGATGCACATGATGATGAGCTAGTAACAGTTTATGACAAAGAGGACCCAGTTATTGAAGTTGAGAGATTGTTTCCAAGCATGGATGAATTCAGGATGTGTTTCAGGACATATGTAGTCAAACGTGAGTTTGCTACAAAGACTATGTGGACTGATAAAAAGAAGTTCTATGTAAAATGCGTAGGTTATGATTGTGGTGCCAAGCCTTGCAAGTGGTATATATCTGCTAGACGCCAAACTGATGGAAGGACAATAAGAGTGAATCAAATTCCAAAACCTCATACTTGCATTACAAGTTCTCAAATAGTTACAAAGATGGCATCACAATTATGGGTCGCAGAAAAGATCAAGCCCATTTTAGCCACAACACCAAATATCACTGCAAAGAGACTAAAATAGACTTGGAAAAGCAGTACCCCATTAAGCTGAATTATACTACAGTGTGGAAGGCAAAGCAAATGGCAATGAAAGAGCTATATGGTGATTGGGCAAATACCTTTTGAATGCTTTATAACTTCAAAGCAGAAGTAGAGAAGAGGTCACCTGGAAGTGTTGTGGAGATAGATACTGAGGTAACAGCTGATGGGAAAGTCTTCTTCTCTAAATTCTTCATGGATTTAAATCCTTGCATCGATGGCTTCAAAGCAGGGTGCCATCCATATTTGAGTATAGACTCATCTTTCTTGATTGGAAAGTGGAATGGTCAACTAGCAGCATGCAATGCTTTAGATGGACATAATTGGATGTTCCCTGTAGCTATTGGCATGTTTCAGTCTGAGACAGAGGCATCATGTATATGGTTCATGATGCAGTTGAAAAGATGCATAGGGACAGTATCTCCATTGGCAGTGCACACAGATGCATGTAAAGGTTTAGAAAATACAGTGAAGATTGTTTTCCCTCATGCTGAGCAGAGGGAGTGCTTCGGCCATATGTGGATGAATTTGATCAAAAATTCAGAGGAGATGATTCCAGCACTTACAGATTAGTCTCAGTGGCCTGAAGTGGACATTCAGTTCTCCTTGTGTCCTCCTTTGATGAAAAGAAAGGCTGGTAGGCCCAAGCAGAGTAGATTCAAGGCTTGGTTTGAGAAAGGTGGGAGCAGCAAGAGGGGAAAGAAAGATGAAAAGAAAGATGCCAAACCAAAAAGGGCCCAAAAAGGTAACAAGAATAGATGCAAACTCTGTGAAGAACTTGGACACCGAGATGGCTCTACCAAGTGCAGATACACTGCTGAAAAGCCAAACTATGTTCATCCAAAATCTATCCCATTTCTTGTTGATGATTTTTCTCCCCCAGCTAACTTGCTTGTTTTCAGGAGGAAGCGTGAAAAAGGCCCACCTCTTGTTGTTGATGAATGTTGGCCAGTGAAAAGGGCAAGAATCAATGGCTAAAGAAAGAGGAGAACTAACCAGATCATGTTTGGTGCTGCTGAGGTGCAATCTGAACTTGTTTTGGATGATGATGTGCAAACTGTTGAGGCTTTAGGGCACACTGTTTCTGATTTGGAAGCTCTGGTGCAAAATGAGGGGCAAAATGAGCATGTTGTTGAGGCTCTAGTGCAAAATGAGCCTGTTGTTGAGGCTTTGGTGCAAAATGAGCATGTTGTTGAGGCTCTGGTGCAAAATGAGTCTGTTGTTGAGGCTCTGGTGCAAAGTGACCATGTTGATGAGGCTCTGGTGCCAGATTGTGTTGTTGAGGAGGTGCAGGAGGTGAAGGAGACTCTTGGACATGCTGTGGGGAGGCCAGATGGTAATGGTAAGAAAAAGAAGAGCATAAACCTGTTGTGTGGTGTGAAACTTGTGAAGGAGAAGAAAACGAGGGGTAAGAAGAGCCAAAACAAATAGACTTTGAATTTGGCACTTGTTGTTGTTGTAAACATTTGTTATTGTAATGATTTGGCAGTTGTTGTTGTTGTAAATATTTGTTATTATAATAATTTGGCACTTGTTGATAATTTGGAAAAAATTCAAATATGATGGTAAATTTGAATTTCAACAAATGTAGCTATGTGTATTTTTCTATATTTGTATGAGCTTCCAACGTTTTTCTCATATGTACAGTACAACTCATTCTCAACCTGATCCCTTTTGTGAAGTACAACTCACCCTCACCCAAAATATGGTAGAAATGGGCTCCAAAGCTAGGGTAAACCACCCCATTTCTAAGCAAGTTTTTTTTCGACCATTTCTAAAACCAAGTTTGATATTTTTCCTCACAACTATGTCACATGACATGACACCATGCGAAGGTTTTTTTTTGATTTTTTTGAATTAGTTATGCACATTTGAATGTCTGGTCAAACTTTTTGAAGGGTTTTCATAAATATTCTTAGCTAGGGGCTGAGGCTCACAAAACTAGCATTGGATCTCTGATGAAATAGCATGTTGTGAACCTAAAAATGATTTTTTACAAAAAATCATCAGCATGAAATCATGTACATGTAGTTCATATCTTACCCACTTGAACCGATTCACAGGATTTGTCTTTTCACTGTGGATGGAATAAAAGGTTTGAGATACTCAAGTTGGGAAATTGTACATGCTAGGTGGTATAGTATTTTTGAAAAAATAGGATGTTACCATTTTGAAACTTCAATTTGGTGGTTGCTTCAATCCCCTCTTTCGACTCAGAAAATAGAAAATGGATTTTCTGTGCGTCGAAAAGGAAAACTTTGTACTACAACATTGTTAGTCATCCCATTATACACATGCATGACCAATATGGGCACATTATCACAAACTATGCCTTGATTCTAGCCATATCATTGGACATTTGACCCGAAAGCTAGAAAACCTCGGAGGAGATAGGTCATTTTGTGAAGGGATTTTTGAAATATGATCAATAGACCAAGTTTCATATTTTTCCTCACAACTATGTCACATAACATGACACCATGCGAAGGTTTTTATTTTTTTTATTTTTTTTGAATTAGTTATACACATTTGAATGTCTGGTCAAACTTTTTGAAGGGTTTTCATAAATATTCTTAGCTAGGGGTTGAGGCTCACAAAACTATCATTAGATCTCTGATGAAATAGCATGTTGTGAACCTAAAAATGATTTTTACAAAAAATCATCAGCATGAAATCATGTACATGTAGTTCATATCTTACCCACTTCCAACCGATTCGGCAGGATTTGTCTTTTTCACCAGGGATGGATTAAAAGGTTTGAGATACTCAAGTTGGGAAATTGTACATGCTAGGTGGTCTAGTATTTTTGAAAAGTAGGATGTTACCATTTTGAAACTTCAATTTGGTGGTTGCTTCACAAATTCCCCCTCTTTCGGCACTCAGAAAATATAAAATGGATTTTCTATGCGTCGAAAAGGAAAACTTTGTACTACAACATTGTTAATCATCCCATTATACACATGCATACCCAATATGGGCACATTATCACAAACTATGCCTTGATTCTAGCCATATCATTGGTCATTTGACCCGAAAGCCAGAAAACCTCGGAGGAGATAGGTCATTTTGTGAAGGGTTTTCTGAAGTATGATAAATAGACCAAATTTGATATTTTTCCTCACAACTATCTCACATAACATGACACCATGCGAAGGTTTTGTATTTTTTTGATTTTCTTTGAACTAGTTATGCACATTTGAATGTCTGGTCAAACTTGTGAAACCCCGTTGATTGCATCCTAAACCCAGTTAACCCTAAGGCCGAATGAGGAACGTAGATCTAACCCTAGCGCGACACTATGGCCGTCCGATCGCGTCTTCTAGAAGGATTCCGCGGGTGGCTCTAGGCGATCCGTGGAAGGGCTTATTCTGCAACCTGACTGGTTGACGTCTCTTAGAAGGATTTCACGGCTAGATCTTGGCGATCCGTGGGATGGATGATTCTGAAATCTGATTGGCTCGCATCGTTTTTCCATAAACAGATAAGGTACAGCGTGGCACACTCCATTGACCGTTGGACCAAGCGTGGCATGCGAGGGCGCTGGGCGGGGCGGGCTGCATCATGCATGCGGTTGCCTCCCGCGTCGCAGTCTAGCTTTTTTGCGTGCAACAGTGCTGCAGCGTATTATTCCCTCCGTCGCATTAAATAAGTGTACGTCTAACAACTTTCTTCGGTAAAACTTACTTCCCTTCGGTTCATGCGCCATAGAAAAAGTCAATATTTATAAACTTTGACTATGTATATAAGAAAAAATATCAAAATCTAAAATATGTAATAAATATAAGGTACAACGTGGCACACTCCATTGACCGTTGGACCGAGCGTGGCATGCGAGGGCGCTAGGCGGGGCGGGCTGCACCATGCATGCATGCTATGCAGCTGCCTCTCGCGTCGCAGTCTAGCTATTTTACATGCAACAGCGCTGCAGCGTATTTATTCCCTCCGCCGCATTAAATAAGTGTACGTCTAACAACTTTCTTCAGTCAAACTTACTCCCCTCCGGTTCATGCGCCATAGAAAAAATCAATATTTATAAGCTTTGACTACGTATATAAGAAAAAATATCAAAATCTAAAATATATAATAAATATAATTACATTGACCATAACACATACTTTTATATTATATAAAACTAATATTATAAACTTAGTTTCATACTCCCTCTATTCCCTCCAATTTACATCCCTCTGATTACTGCCACCGATTTTCCTTCTCACCCGTTGAGTTTCCATGTGTGAGTTTGTTGCATGCGGTGTGTAAAAACGAACAAGTTTATTGCATGCGGTGTGTAAAAACGAACGAGTTTGTTGCATGCGGTGTGTAAAAACGAACGAGTACCTTGGTCCTAGATTCTTGCATTTATTACTGAGTAAATCAAGGCCAAATTCTATTTTCTCTTTTATTTTTTCACTGCCAATTAACAACTACCTTGGACGTTTTTTCTCTCTTTCCCATTAATGCATGCATGCATGCGAAGAAGCGGCAGTGCAGGGTCACGTCGCATCCTAGCAATTTTTTTGCACTGGTCGCATTGATCACGCACGCGGCTACGCCCGCTGCCTACACGCAACGCAGCGCACTCGACTGCGCCAACGCTGGATTCTCACGCCGCCCTTCACGCCCCGCCCTCAATAAATAGGCAAAACACATTTGCCTCCTCATCTCATATTGCCCCTCATCTTCAACCTCGAGCCCGTCCCTTTGCCTCCTCCCAGACCCAAACCCTGAAAAACACTCCGGCGACCATGGCGACCTCCCCCATGCTTCCCTTCGGAATCCGAAGTAAGCGACGAGGACAACCACCCGGACCACAAGCAGGTCTAGGAGCAGGAGGCGCCCACGTGCCCGAGGCGTGGCAAAAAGGGGGGCGACGCAAAGGCCTGCCCTGCCCCTGGGCCCAGGGCCACATCGTCCACAACTCCCTCCCTGGCGGCAACCTCCCCGACGACGACCCCTCCGAAGAGTATTGGAAGGCGGTGGAGAAGGAGGAGGAGGCGGAGTTGGCTGCTTACGCCAAGTGGGAGGAGAAGCAGGCCGCACGCGCCTCGAAGAAAAGGCGCAAACGGGAGGAGGAGGACCGACGGGAGGCCAATCGCTGGGCCTTCCAGGAGGAGCAGCGGCGGAGGGAGCAACGGGAGAGGGAGGCGGCTTGGAATGCTGCGGCGGCGGCTTGGAGGGCGGCGGCACCGGCACCGCCTCCATCGCCGATGGAGTAGGGCGGCGAGGTTGACCGGCAGTCGGGCTAAACCCATAGTAGCTAGGGTTAGGGTTTAGCCCAGGGTTTAGGCGCCTAGTTGCCCTTCCCTTCTATATTGTACCCCTTTTCTTTTATTGTAATGTTATCGGGCTATCTAATATAAATGTTATCTAATACATTATCTATCCCGTGTTTTACTCGTTCCCGCAATATTTATAATCTGTTATCACTCGACTTGTGTTTTATTGTATTGTCATTTGTCAAAACACTCAAAACAACAATTGAATAAAACAAAAGACACAAAAACAAGTTCTCATATAATACTCGTGCAATATTTATAAAATGAGTGAAATTAGAAAAGCTTAAAAGGAAGAATAAGTTAATGTTATGATGGTTGATTATTTTCAAACAACACATGGTTCATTTTCAACGGTGGCGGAGCTTGGCAAGGATCCATGGGGGGGCAATATACAAAACTTCATGGTCGGGGGGGGGGGGGGGGAAAAGGCCAAAAAATTCCCCTTTTAAACCTTTAAAAAAAAATTCCTTAAAAAAAATTTCAAAAGTTAAAATTTCAAAAGTTATATGCATAGCCCCATAGCTGATTTCAAACAACACATTTACATATTTACATAAGTTAAAGGGGCGTCCAAATTATGTTAGTTAAATGGATGCCCTTGGCCTTCATTTATATATTTACTTTCGCAAAAAATAAAAGATTGCGACCTGAGCATGAGTATATGTAGATCCATACGTCCCTAGTTAGATTGTAACGTGAGTATCATTTTTTGCCCAATCTACAAGTAGTTACTATTGGTCCTGGATACGACCATTTTGGCCTGGCTAAGTTCTATTTGTGCCTGACCTTTTTCAATAACTCCTCGTCAATTTTTTTTAACTTTTCAACCCCTCCCCCTCCCCTGCACACTGATAAAACTGAAGGAACACTGACAAAATTGAAGAAAATGAAGGAACACTGATTTCGAAAACAGAGCAGCTCAAAATTAGCCCGGATTTGTGTTGCATTTTATTCAAGCCAAAGACATAGACCATTACATCCATTACAAAGCATCACTCGAACACTGATTGCGCTATCTAATGACTAATGATCAGGAGATAAACTAATCTGAGAGAAATTACACAAAAAAAACGGCCATCGGATTGTCCTGCTTCTTCAATTCGATGATTTGCCTTAGCTGCTTGTTCATCTTCTTCGGCTCGGCCTTCACTTCCGCATCCACCGTAGTACCAGCGGAAATAGGGTTGCCACATCCCAATTGCTCCACCACGGACGGGTTTTCGAGCTCCCGGGATGCTACCACCACTCCAATTCGCTCGATGTACTCATCAAGCCACTCAAAATGCCCACATTTTGGCAGTTCCTGAAATCGCAGAGATGAACCCTAAATCCCAAATTCGATGAAATGCATGAAATTTTGAAAGAAAAGCGAGAAATTGGCGCTCGGAACACTCAGATCTAACCTTTCCCGGCTCGGGCTTGCTCTCACACTTCACAAATTCCTGGCCAATGTTGTCGTTCTTGTCGGTGGATGTGACAAGCCGCTTCAGGGGCGCAGTACGGGGGCAATCGGTGCACCTCCTCATCGGCACCGCACCATACCGAGGCAATGAGCAGAGGGAGGCTGAAGCAGAGCTCGACATCCCTCGCTGGCGTTGCCGCACTTGCTCGCCGGAGAAGAAAACAGAAGGGGATGAGATGCTGGAACGGTGGCGGGAGTGCTCTGGTGCAGGGACGGATCGGGGCCAACGACTCTCTTCAACCACAGCGTGGGTCCCACGATATGAGGTGGACATCAGGTGAGTTCCGCCGTGACGTGGAGAGGCTGTGGGTCCTACTGTGCTCAGCTGATTCGAATTCGTTGACGGTCTCGTGAGGTTAAGTGGAAGTGTCACACGAGAGCTATTTGCCGCTTCAGAAGTGTCGCTGCGAGCTATTCTTTGCAACGATGTAGCGTTTCTTCCAATTTCACGTAAAGACGTCGCACGGGAGCTATAAGCCCATTTACTATGTGACACATGCAATGGAAAATGTTATATTTTGAGTTCGCCCCCTTTATATGCCCAATTCCTGGCTCCACCCCTTGTCAGACCAGATACAAGCATTGCACGGCAAGCCACTATGCAACCATCAGAAAAATCTCAGCCCATGATCGATCCATAGTGGAATAGCACATTTTTATTTGAGACGTACTATGTCACATACAATAAAGTACTACTAGTAGTAAATAAAGTACCGGTGTGCGCACCACGTAGCTTCACGACGAAGGACCGTGATTCTGTTTTTCAGCGCTCAAATTGAGGCTCATATGTAGGCAGAAACCGCGGAAATTCCCAGCATGGAGATCAATCACATACGGCCATGTGCATAGCAGGAAAAATCGTCCCATTGACCGTCAAGTAGACAGCGAACTGATTTGCAAAAAAAGAAAGTAGATATCAAACTGAACAGCCGTCTCCGAGCTGATCTCCCCGACACGCTGAAGCAAGCATGAGTTTTCAGTTGATGATTGGGCAATTGTATTATTCTGCAACTGTTGATTTGACTCTATATGCCTACATCCATGCATGCATGCACGATACACACTCCACGAATTGGTTGCGGCATAACGGAAACGGCCCCCCCTCAAAAGAGGGAAACTATTTTGTGCGCGGCACGAACGCCGGCGGCAGTCGGCATTGTGGCCACCACAAGTCGCAGTTGCCACCATGTGCCGGAAATGGCCAAGCTTGGCAGCGGCTATATATATGTGCATGGAATGCAGGGCATTGCATTGCATCCAGCTCAGGTGTTTAGACACATATCACAAGGGCTTGTTGCAATTACCATGGCCTCCTCTTCTCTATCAGCCGTGCTGCTCCTGTGCCTGGCCGCGGCGGCGTCGGCGCAGCTGTCGACGACGTTCTACGACACGTCGTGCCCGAAGGCTGTGAAGACCATCAAGGACGCCGTGACGGCCGCCGTGAACAAGGAGAAGCGCATGGGCGCGTCTCTGCTCCGGCTGCACTTCCATGACTGCTTCGTCCAAGTAAGCATTTCACATGCATAACCAGCACCTTTGCTTCGGTTTTATTTGCCGAACCTGTACCGGGGTCTCTAACCGGTTTTATATAGGGCTGCGATGCGTCCGTTCTGCTGTCCGGCCAGGAGCAGAACGCCTTCCCCAACATCGGGTCGCTTCGAGGCTTCGACGTCATCGACAACATCAAGACCCAGGTGGAGGCCCTCTGCAAGCAGACCGTCTCCTGCGCCGACATCGTCGCCCTCGCCGCCAGGGACTCCGTCGTCGCCGTAAGTAACATCACCTTGCCCTACTGTGCTCACGTTGCCACCTTCCCCAACTAATTCCAATTTGATTTTTTTTCTCCTGGTGCGCATATATATGCAGTTGGGAGGGCCGACGTGGACGGTTGGCCTCGGGAGGAGGGACTCCACCACCGCAAACGAGTCACTCGCCAACAGCGCCCTACCCGCCCCATCCTCCAACATCGTCGACCTCACCAACTCCTTCGGCCCCAAGGGCTTCACCCTGACCGACATTGTGGCCCTCTCCGGCGCGCACACGATCGGGCAGGCGCAGTGCCAGAACTTCAGGGAAAGGATCTACAACGAGACCAACATCAACTCCGGCTTCGCCACGGCGCTCAAGGCCAACTGCCCGCGGCCCGCCGGCTCCGGCGACGGCAACGTGGCGCCGCTGGACACCACCACCCCGTCATCCTTCGACAACAAGTACTACACCGACCTCAAGTCCCAGAAAGGGCTCCTGCACTCCGACCAGGTGCTCTACGCCGGCGGCAGCGCCGACAACATCGTCAGCAACTTCGCCAGCAGCCCGGGGGCGTTCAGCAGCGCCTTCGCGTCGGCCATGGTCAAGATGGCCAACCTCAGCCCGCTGACGGGCACGCAGGGACAGGTCAGGCTCACCTGCTCCAAGGCGAACTAAGAATCGCCAGGTGCACGTGCACGTATAGTAATGAATCAATCAACCAACAAAGATCACATTTCACATATACATGTGGAATTAATAAGGCTATCTAGAGATGGCCAGTTTATATCATCGTATAGATATACTCCATATGAAGTCGTATACTCGATCCATGAAGCGCCCTTTCTTGGGCCATAAGCTTATTGTGAAAACCTAAGAAAGTGGCATGCATGAACCAAAGGTTATATATGTATCTCAAGGGCCTATCATGCCAATGCATGAAGGATTCCCATGTATGAGTAAAATATCACTGATCAAAAGGAGATACTAGTACAGATGTGTGCAGCGTTTTGGAGTCCTTCACTACATTGTCGTTGTTATTACCGATACAGGACCTCAGAACAAACGGTTCATTAACTACTTCCTCCTTTTCAAAATAGGATGCATATAGCTTTTTTGGAAAAAGTCCATTTCAAACCCTGAATTTATAGAGGTTAGACCGTTCAAACCCCGAAGTCAAAATCCCAGTCGTTTGCATCCTAATATATGGAATCCCGAGATCCGCAAAACATAGGTCTTGTAAGGTCTTAGGGATTGACTTTGTTGACCGTTATTTTCATGCTGCTGACAGGGCTAAGTGGTGATTGCCACACGTCAAAAGAAATACAAATCTAATTGTCTTCGACTCTGCCGATGGGTTATTTGCTTGGTCCCACATGTCAGAACACACCATATCTATTTGTTTCTATAGCTGCTGACGAGACAAAGAAGAGATCCCAAATGTAAAAAAAAAGGGTCAAACATACGACAAGCAAACCAAACGTAATGGCGGCTGGCGCCATGTAAGTCCAAAGGGCGTAACGAAACTGTGTATCGGCCGATTGCATAGCTTCAATTAAATATTCAGGTGAACTAGGGTAATAAACCCAACAAATTTTGCCCTTAACTCAAACTCCTTTTCAACGGAAAATCCGGTCAACAAAACATGACTAAACACATGCAGCATGCATCCCTATCTGCAGACTATAGTACTCTCTCCAATTCGTTCTCCACTTGAGTGCATGGATGCATGTCGTGATCAATCAATTAGTCCAAGTACAGAGTTTCGAGCCGAGAGCAACCCTACATGCATGGCTGGCATGCAATATAAGGGTCTGCAGTTAGACACTTATAAAGCTCTACATGTATATTAGTATTATTTTTCTTCTGTATATATATATAGCTATGCTCCACGTCTATGTGCAGTCCCTGGTGGGAAGAACTATTTATTTTCCTTCGCTAGCGTGCATTAGATGTTGACTTAGAACATCCTGGAATCAAAGTTCCGCAATCCTTACCCTATTTAACTCTGAATGATGATCATGTACACAAGAGAGAGGGAGAGGGTGAGATAATACATGGCGATCCATGTTTTTCGAAAAAAGAAATATAATAATATGATAAAGATATCAATTGACGAGGTTTGATCTCATCAATGCCCATTGTTATGGACTTGGGTTTTGAAGAAGATGGAGATGCTGGAGATCGTGGAACAGTTAGCAAACAAGCAACACGGGGACACAAAGTTTACCCAGGTTCAGGCCCCCGGAGGAAAAATCCTACTCCTGCTTGTCTGCTCTTGATTACGGCGGAACCGAGAGTTACAGGGGTGCGCAGATGCGATCTGGCGTGGAGGTGTGTATGTGAAAGTATGAGAGAGAGAGAGAGATCTATGTCGTGTCCTCCTAGCCTTTATATAGTCTCAGGCAGGTCCCGGGCATAGACCTAGTCGGTTACAGTTTATAGGGTTTTATCCCTTTGAATTTCCTATCTACTCTAGTCTTGCTCTCCAAGGATCCGAAGGCGTCATGGGCCTAGGCCACCCGAAAGTCTTCATGGGCCGGCGTATATTTGCCGTAGGCCTTACTTGGGCTGGACCAGGTATGCTGAGATTATGTACCCGCGGGGTATAACCATGTCAGTAGCCCCCGAGTGATCAGTCGAATCGTAGATTCGGCTGAGGACTCTTCAATCTTTCGGGTGCAACTATGTATTTCAATAGTTCATGTGTAGGGATTGTTGATGCGTGTGCCTGACTCACCCGACGGATCAGGGTCAGTTAACTGTCTTAGGACGAAACAACACGATCTTCTTCAGGTTCGAGTCCCTCAACTCGGACCTGGAACATATGCTGGTGTAATTCGACTCAGGCCGCGGAGGACTTACAGGAGTGGAATTCCAGTGATTTTAATTGATGTACCCAACGCGTCCGTCGGGATTTATCATCGCGCCTGCGGGCACGGGTTCATACTAGCAGAGCGCAGTCGTGTGCGTTGCCAGGTCATCAGATGATATTTGTAGGTCTATATCTTTGTGTCGCAGACACAGCTTCCGAATGCTTATCACCGTGGAGGTGTTTCGGGTGGCCAAGGAAATCGTTGCTCACTCAGCGTTTTTTTGGGGCAGAGTTGCCGAAAAGTTTTTGCATGCTGATCCGAAAGATCGCAGTCGAAGATTTCATAGGGTGCGCGACCAGCGCTCCCTATGGGAGTAGCCCCCGAGTGTCTGTTCGAGTCGTAGACTCGAGCGAAGACTTTAGTTCAAACATTGTTCAGTTGTTAAGTCCGTAGGACACAAAAAAAAATCGGATGCTTAAATCCATCCTCCCTATGGGAGTAGCCCCCGAGTCCGTAGTGGAGTCGTAGACTCGACGTAGGACTCGAAGGAAATAGTTCGTTTTTATTCATCTTTCGGGTGCGCGGCCAGCGCTCCTAATAGGAGTAGCCCCCGAGTATTTAGTCGAATCGTAGATTCGAGTGAGTACTCTTAGCTTTGAAGCCGAAGAAATTGTAGTTGTTGCTAGTATAGCTTTTGATGACATCAGTGCTGACGATCAATGACCTCAAGCGTCTGCTGCGCCAGAGATGACTTGACTGGACGAACGTGGGTCCCACTTGCTGACCTTGAATTGACCGGTCACGCGCGGCGTGGAGATAATTACGGCGTCTCCTCGATTTCCGCGCGTAGTGGACGGCGTGGTAACGACGGTTCGTTGTGATGCTGACACGTGTATGGCCAGATCTGCCGTTGGCGTTAGGTCTTCTTGATGGACGGTTGCCGTGCATCGTCTTCGCCGTTATAATCATTGGGGAAAGCTGCAGTTTGTTTTCACCGCATCTACTCTTGTTTCACTGCCTCCTTGTGCTCTAGCAGTTCTTGCTGTGCGCTGGAATATCCTTCCACATTTCCGTCTTCCCTTCTGCGCTCTCACCGCCGGCGCCGCTGTAGCGCGATGGGGAAGACGAAGAAGTCGTCATCTGCAGTTGGTACCAGCGTCGCCGGAGGGAAGAAAGGCGCTACCACCACCCGTGTCACCGACGGTGGTTGGCGGCGATCAGAGACGCGGGAGAGTGATCTCCGCGGGCTTCGCGAGCGGGGCTTGATCCCGTAGGATAGGGAGGCCATCAGACTCCCCGGCAACGAGGTAATCCCCCGCCCCCCCGCTGGGTATCGGGTTATGTTTCTCGCCTTCGTTATTCGTGGGTTTTCCTTCCCATTCCACGACTTCCTTCGTGGGCTGCTCTTTCTCTATGGCATCCAGCTGCATCATCTTTCGCCCAATTCTCTTCTCCACATTGCTTGTTTCATCACTTTTTGCGAGTGCTGGCTCGGCATTGAGCCGCACTTTGGCCTCTTCCGGAAACTCTATTCCGTGAAAAGGCAATCCAGTTCGGATGGTGTGTATCCCGTTGGGGGTTGCATCATCTCCCTCAAGGCCAATATTCTTTTCTTTTCTTTCTATATGTCTGAATCTGTCCAAGATCTTGGGAGGCGATGGTTTTACATTCGCGACTCCACAGTGGCTGGGCAGCATTTTGGTCTTGCTCCTTTCGACCCCTCCCAGATAATCGAGCCGAAGAGGTCCTTGAAAAACCAGATCTTGGATGGCGAGTCAGCGGAGATAGAGGCCCTTTACCGTCGGGTGGAGGACCTCCAGTTGACTCCTGGGAAGGAAGTGAACGGCGTGGATATTATCCGCACGTTTCTCGAGTGTCGGGTGCAGCCTCTCCAGGCTAGGGCGCACCCGATTTCTCTTTATGCTGGGCGCCGTGATCCGACGAGAGTTTCGGCCAAGAAGCTTTTCCAGGGTGATCTCGACAAGGCCCTTCGTACGCTGTTGAAGTACAAGGCTGGAGAGGATATCCTGGGGAAGTCGCTGACTCCGCCATTTTCTTCGACGATGGTTGTTCCACAGGTGTAGATTCGTGCGCGTAGCGCTTTTCGTCGACTGCGTATTTATTTTCCTTTGTTTGCTAACAAAGTTTCTTCTTTTTTGCAGAGCTTCAAGGTGCCGGGCATGGTGCCGCCGCTGCCCGAATTATTTCCGGATGCTCCGGATAATGACGTGGTGGATTCCGTGTCCGAGCTGCCTTCGGCACGATCGCCGGCTGAAGAGGCCAACGAGTCGAGCGAGGACCATACTCGCAAACGATCGCGGAGCTCCAGCGAATCTTCGGATGCATCGACTCCTTCGACTCCTAGGAATCCTCTGTGCCTTGAGCGTCACAGTGACGGGCATGGAGGCTCTTCTTCCCCTTTTCCTGCCATTCCTGTGCGGGTTGTAGCGCCGCACCCGCCAGCAAAGCGGAAGAAGGAATAAAAGAAGGAAGAGAAGAAGGGGGAGAAGAGAGTCCGAAGGACTCCTCCTGTCTTCGACCTGAGCTCGCTGGACTCGTAAGTTTCTTTTATACTGCTGTCTTTTTGCTGTTGACTTTTGTGCCTGTGCTAATTATTTCGTGTGCAGGCATTCCTCCCACGACTCCTCCAGCGATGGTGCTCGGGAGATGATGGGAGAGTCGAAGGTTGCATCTCCTCCTCCTCAGATGGTGGCTACCTCCGAGGGTGCTGCACTGGTCCCTTCTCCACAGAAGGCTCAGGTGGTTGCGCCTCAGAAGGCTGCGAGCGGGCCTTCGGAGTCGCCATCGAAGCATGTAAGTACTTCTGTTTCCTGCCGCGGGGGGAGCCCCCGAGCGTCTGAAAAAATTTCTTGTCTTGTTCTTTCTTCGAGTCTTCGGGGGGAGCCCCCGAGCGCTTTCGTGTGCGAATTTTGCTTTTGTTCCTTCATGTTGGGCGCAGCCCCCAAGTCCTTTTCCTTACTGGTAGTTCTTCTACCTGCAGCCTTTTGTACAGGATGCCAAGCGGTCGTGCAGGAGCACTGGTGGAGGTCAACCTCCGACAGCTTCAAGGTACCTATATGCTTTGGTGCTTCTTTCTTTTTGCATTATTGTCTTGCTTTCTGACGCTTGTATGTTTTGCATGCAGAGGAGCATAACACTTCCCTTCGTGAGATTGATGCTATCAAGAAGAGCCTTGGTCAAGCGGAGAAGAAGGCTGAGGACGCCGCTGGTGCAAAGGAGCGCCTTGAGCTGGAGCTGGCCAAGGCAGCCGACGGTAAGGAGCGTCTGCAGCAGGAGGCTATGGACCGCGAGGAGCAGCTTGCCATGGCTGCGACTACGCGTGAAAGAGAGGTGGCGGGCAAACTCATGGCTACTGCCAAGGCTGTTTCAGGTGAGTACCTTATTTTTGCTCCTTTCTGTTTGTTTTCTTGTCTTCTTCTGGGTTACTTTCTTCATTCCTTCTCTTTTTTTTGTCTCAGATGCCGCAGGCATCGAGTTTGACTGCGGCGCTCTGGAGTACGGGAGTGCTCTAGATGATGCTACTGCAGCGGTCGAAGATCGCTGCAGCACCGTCGTCAACTCCCTTGCCAAGGCGAAGGAGGTCCTTGACCGCTTATACAAGGAGCTTGTCCCCAAGGGCGCGGCCCTTGATGATGTTGACGCCCTGGCGGAGGCTTTGTCACCGGCGCTGCGCGCATAAGCGCAGCGAAGGGCATCGGCGTTCGGCCGGGCTGGCGATGGCCTTGTCTAGAGCGGAGTGGACCTTCCAGATCACCTCGGATGCCGACCACCGGATGGATCCGAGGTAGACTTTGCTGCCTATTCGCTCGCAAGTTTATATGGGCCAAGCTCATTGATCTGCTGTCAGTATGCGGCTGGGCAATAGGGGAAGCCAAAGCGAGGCAGTCCGAGGCTACTCAGGGTGCCGCATCTTAGGCGTTGTAGCTGTAGGATAGTTTGTAGTCTTCTTTTGCTATAACTATGTTGAGGAACGAAATCATTGTGCCACATAGTGGCCTTTATATGCTTAATGAATTCTGCTGAGTTGTGCTCTTCTCTGTCTGAATGTTTATGTCCTTTGCTTTTCTGCTATTCTAGGTTCCTTCGGGTGCTGACCCCGTTGACACCTCGCATGCCAAGAATCATGACCATCTTTGGATAATTCCTCACAACTCGCTTTTCTGCGGGACCGTGTTCGTAGTCTTGAGAGGGAGTTGCTTGGGATGCGTGGTCACGCCGATGTTTGTTGGAGATATGCCCTAGAGGCAATAATAAATATAGTTATTATTATATCTTTGTGTTTATGATAAATGTTTACATTCATGCTATAATAGTATTAACAAGGAAACATTGATACTTGTGTGATTTGTAAACTTAATTTGAAGTCCCTAGTAAATCCTCTATATAATACTAGCTTGTTGGTTAATAGATGATTGTGGTTTCTCTATCATGAACATTGAGATGTTATTAACAACAAGATCATATCGTTAGGAGAATGATATGGTGGACATACTCCTATAGATAAGCGTAGCATAAAGATCAAGTCATTTTAATAGTTCAATTGCTATATGCTTTCTGATACATAGTAATCTAATTCCTTCGATCATGAGATCATGCATATCACCTTTACAGGATGGATGCTTTGATGACATCAAACACCACACCGTAACTGGGTGGCTATAAAGGTGGCATTGAGTGTTCCGAAAGTATTGGTTGAAACACATGGATCAAGAGTGGGATTTGTCCATCCATATGACGGATAGATATACTCTGGGCCCTCTCGGTGAAATGTCATCCAATTAGCTTGCAAGCATGTGACTGGCTCACAAGGGATCACATATCACGGGAACGAGAAAAGAGTACTTATCGGTAACGAGGTTGAACTAGTTATGCAGAGACACCGATGATCATAACCTCGGATAAGTAAACTATCGTGAGCCAAAGGGAAATTGATATCGTATGTAAGTGGTTCATTCGATCGCAAAGTAATCGTAGAAATATGTGGGAGCCATATGAATTTCCAGATTCCTCTATTGGTTATTGATCTGAGAAGTGTCTCGATCATGTCCGCATAATTCACGAACCGTAGGGAGACACACTTAAGGATTAGACGTTGTTTGAGTAGTTATGGAATGATGAGAAAGAGTCCGAATGTTGTTCGGAGTCTTGAATGGGATTCGGGATATCACGAGGAGATCCGGAATGGTCCGGAGAATAAGATTCATATAAGGAAAGTCCTGCTTTGAGTTGGAGAATGATTCCGTGTTTTCATCGGAATGTTCTAGAAGGTTCCGAATGTCCGCACTCCGGAGGGGAAGGGTACATGAATGTGTTATATCAAGTTGGTATGATTGCATCATGTACTAAGTGTCATCGCTGAGCAAAATAAAGGATTAAATCAAATCCTAGTTTGAAAAGTCAAACGACTAGTTTGAAAGTCAAACGGCTATATTTTGGGAAGTGAAAAAGGAGGAGGAAACCGAGTTGGGGAGGAGTCCCTCCTCCCCACCGCCGGCGCACCACCCAAGCCGAGTTGGGGAGGGACTCCTCACCCTCCCCTTGCCCGTCCGGCCCCTCCACCTATATAAGGAGGGGCAGGGCTCCCTCCTAGACACACAAGATCTTCTCCTCCAAACCCTAAGCCGCCGGCGCCGCCACCTGCTGCCGCCGCCGCCGGCTTGCCCCTCCTCGGTGTGTCTAAACTCTAGATTGTCGAGGGACTCTCTCATACTCCACCATACTCGCTCCGTCTTAAGGCGAAGCCCTGCGAGATCTCCCCTCTACTTCCGGTACCACGCCGTTGTGCTGCCGGAATCGCGAGGAGAGTACTACAACCTCCGCCGCCTGGAACAAGGGAGAGGAAGGTCTTCATCGAGTACCGAACGTGTGACCGACTGCGGGAGCGCTGCCGGAACGCAGCGCCGAAAGGATCGTCTACACGATCTTGAGATCGGCAAGAGTACGACTACATCACCCACGAGAATCCGCTCTCGTTAAACACTTTGGAATCTTCGAGGGTGAGTTATTCTATCGACTCGTTGCTACAATCTAGTAGATAGATCTTGGCTTGTTTGTTTGTATGCGGTAGAAAATTTTGTTTTCCATGGTACGAAACCCTCTGAAGGTATCAGAGCCGTCTATATGTAGATCATTGCACGAGTAGAACACAATGGTCATTGTGGGCGTTGATGCTTTATTGTCGATTGCTTCTTGTGTACTTTGCATCTTGGGGTATGTTGGGATGAAGCGCGGGCTAACCTTACATGACATCGCTCATGAGACTTGCTCCACGCTTGACATGCAACTTGTATTGCATAAGTGGCTTTATGGTGCCTGTTTCTCCTAGCATAGTTAAGATTCAATTTACAACGGGTGATTAACAATACTAGTATCAATATTGTGGTTCATGTTCGTAAGTTAGAACGACACTTATTGAAAGACCCAAACCACGTAAAACATGCAAAGAAAGTAGAGGCGTCTAACTTTGTTTTGCAGGGGTGTGCAGTGATGTGATATGGCCATGATTGTGAATATATTTGATGTATGCAATGTTCCTTATTGTAAGTTGGCAACCGGCAGGAGCCATATGGTTGTCTTTAATTTATGTTAAGACCCGCGTGTCTATTCAAAGTAGTTGTAATAGTTGAAGCCAGTGGACGACAACCATGGAGAAGCGTCATTGACCTTGATGCAATGCCGGTGATGATGGAGATCATGTTCGTGCTAGAAGATGGAGATCGGAAGCACAAAGAAGAAAGGCCATATCATATCACATATTATGAATTGCATGTGATGTTAATCCTTTATGCATCTTGTATTGCTTAGTAGACGACGGTAGCATTATAAGATGATCCCTCATGCACATGAATTCCAAGTCATAAAGTGTTCACCCTTAGTTAGCACCGTTGCTAAAGCTTGTTGTTTCGAAGCACCACGTGATGATCGGGTGTGTTAGATTCCGCAAGTGTATACAACGTGAGCAAGCCAGATTTGCTCATGCGTAAACTAAGGTTTGATCTTGACGAGCCTAGCATGTACAGACATGGTCTCGGAACACGGATCACCGAAAGGTAAAGCAGGAATCATATAGTAGATATGATGAACATGTCGATTGTTCGCCATTGAAACTATATCAACTCTCGTGATGATCAGTGTTGATGTGGTGGATTTGGTTCGTGTGATCACTAAAACAATGTGAGGGATATTGTTTTGAGTGGGAGTTCACCTAGATTAATTTTATTATTAATTTGAACTCAATTTGTCATAAACTTAGTCTAAACAATTGCAAATATGTTGTAGATCAATGGCAGCCCCTACCATCAATTTTAATGCGTTCCTAGAGAAAGAAAAGTTGAAAAACAATGGAAGCAACTTCGCGGATTGGTTTCGCAATTTGAGGATTGTCCTCACAGCTGGTAATTTGACCTATGTGTTGGATGCACCGCTGGGTGACCCACCTGCAGCTGATGCTGCCGATGAAGTAAAGAACGTTTACCTCACTCGGAAGATTCAGTACTCCACGGTTCACTGTGCTATCTTGTATGGTTTAGAATCGGAGCTTCAGAAAAGGTTTGAGAATTCAGACCCATATGATATTGTCGAGGATCTCAAATTGATCTTTGAGACTCATGCGACAATTGAAAGCTATGAGGCTTCTGAAAACTTGTTTAACTGCAAGATGGAAGAGGGCAGCTCCGTCAGTGAGCATGTGCTTAAGATGTCTGGGCACGCAAACAAACTTCAAAGCTTGGGTATAGTGATTCCTAATGCTTTGGGGATTTACCGTGTCCTACAATCACTACCACCAAGTTACAAGAACTTTGTGATGAACTACAACATGCAGAACATGAACAAGACGTTGCCAGAACTCTTTGCCATGTTGAAATCTACAGAAGTGGAGATCAAGAAAGAGCACCAAGTGTTGTTGGTCAATAAGACCACCAAATTCAAGAAAGGCAAGTCTAAGCAGAAGGGACACTTCAAGAAGGGTGGTAAGAAAGTTACCACGCCGGCGAAGAAGACCAAGGCTGGACCTAAGCCCGACATCGAGTGCTTTTACCAAGGGAGAAGGTCCTCGAAGCGGAATTGTCCAAAGTACTTGGCGGATTTGAAGAACGGCAACATCAAGAAGAAAGGTATATCGATATACATGTTATTGATGTGTATCTCACTAGTACTCGTAGTAGTGCGGTATTTGATCTTGGTTCGGTTGCTCATATTTGTAACTCAAACAAAGTCGCAGAATAAACGGAAGCTAGCGAAGAACGAGGTGACGATGCGTGGGAAACGGATCAAAGGTTGATGTGATCGCGTGGCACGCTACCTTCATCTACCATCGATTAGTTTTATACTTAAACAATTGTTATTTGGTGCTGCGTTAAGCATGAACATTATATAGGGATCTTGTTTATTGAGACGGTTACTTGTTTAAGTCCGAGAATAATGGTTGTTCGATTTATATGAGTAATATGTTTTATGCACATGCACCTTTGATAGATGGTCTATTCTTGTTGAATCTCGATGGAAATACACATATTAATAACATTGAGGCTAAACGTTTGAAATTGAGCGATAACTCGACCTATATGTGGCATCGCTGCCTTGGTCACATTGGAGTGAAGCGTATGAAGAAACTCCATTCGATGGACTTCTTGAATCACTTGATTTTGAATCACTTGAAAGATGCGAAGCATGTCGATGGGAAAATGACTAAGACTCCATTCTACGGTATGATGGAGCTACGGACTTGTTGGAAATCATACATACCGATGTGTGTGGTCCAATGTGTAGCATCGCAGTGGTTATCGTTATGTTCTTACCTTCACGGATGACTTGAGTAGATATGGGTATATCTATTTCATGAAACATAAGTCCAAAACTTTCGAGAAGTTTAAGGAATTTCAAAGTGAGGTAGAGAATCAACGTAACAAGAAGATTAAATTTCTACGTTACGATCGTGGAGGTGAATATCTAAGTTACGAGTTTGGCGAGCATTTGAATAAATGCGAATACTTTCACAATTGACACCGGTAACACCACAAAGTAATGGTGTGTCCGAACGTCGAATCGAACTCTCTTAGATATGGTTCGTTCTATGATGTCACTTACAGATTTACCGCTATCATTTTGGGGTTATGCATTAGAAACCCGCATTCACTTTAAATAGGGCACCATCTAAATCCGTTGAAACGACACCGTATGAATTATGGTTTGGGAAGAAACCTAGATTGTCGTTCCTTAAAGTTTGGGGTTGCGGCCTATGTAAAGAAGTTACAGGACAAGCTTGAACCCAAAGCGAAAAATGCGTCTTCATAGGATACAAGGAAACTATTGGGTATACCTTCTATCATAGATCCAAGGCAAAATCTTCGTTAAGAATGGATCCTTTCTAGAGAAGGAATTTCTCGAAAGAAGTGACCGGAAGGAAAGTAGAACTCGACGAGGTTGTCGAACCTTCTCTCGAAATTGCGAGTAGCGCAGCACTGGAAGAAGTTCCGGTGGTGCCTGCAACAATAAGAGAGGAAGCTAATGATGATGATCATGAAACTTAGGTTGAAGTTGCTACAGAGCCTCGCGGGTCAACGAGAACTCGTACCACCTGCATTGGTATGATCCCGTTATGAGTGTCATGTTGGTGGACAACACCGATGACCCTGAGACATATGAGGAAGCGATGATGAGCCCAGATTCCAATAAATGGCAAGAAGCCATGAAATCTGAGATTGGATCCATGTACGAAAAGCAAGTATGGACTTTGGTGGACTTACCGGATGGCCGGAAGGCTATCGAGAACAAATGGATTTTCAAGAAGAAAACAGATGCTGATGGTAATGTTACTGTCTATAAAGCTCGGCTTGTCGCAAAAGGGTTTCGACAAATTCAAGGAGTTGACTACGATGAGACTTTCTCACCAGTAGCGAAGCTAAAGTCTGTTAGGATTATGTTAGCAATCGCTGCATATTATGATTATGAGATATGGCAGATGGATGTCAAAACAACATTCCTGAATGGAGACATTGATAAAGAGTTGTATATGATGCAACCCAAAGGTTTTGTCGATCCTAAAGATGCTAACAAGGTATGCAAGCTTCAACGGTCCATTTATGGATTGAAGCAAGCATCCCGAAGTTGCAATCAACGTTTTGATACGGTGATCAAAAGTTTTGGTTTTATACAAACTTATGGAGAAGCTTGTATTTACAAGAAAGTGAGTGGGAGCTCTGTAGCATTCTTAATACTATATGTAGATGACATATTATTGATTGGGAATGATGTAGACCTTCTTAGTAGTGTCAAGGAATATTTGAATAATAGTTTTTCAATGAAGGATCTTGGCGAAGCAGCTTACATATTAGGCATAAAGATTTATGGAGATAGATCGAAACGCCAAATATCATTGTCACAAAGTACATATTTGGACAAAGTTCTAAAGAGGTTTGGAATGGAAGATAGCAAGAAAGGGTTCTTTCCCATGTTGCCCAATACGACCTTGAGTAAAACTCAAAGTCCGACATCGGCAGAAGATAGAGAAAGGATGAGTAAGACTCCCTATGCCTCAGCCATAGGATCTCTAATGTATGCCATGCTATGTACTAGACACGACATTGCATATGCTGTTAGTTTAACTAGCAGATATCAAAGTGATCCAGGAGTGGATCATTGGACAGCGGTCAAAAACATCCTTAAGTACTTGAGAAGAACTAAGGATATGGTTCTTTCTTATGGAGGTGATGAACAGCTCGTTGTTAATGGTTACACCGATGCTAGTTGGAACACAGATCCGGATGATTCTCAATCACAACTGGATACGTATTTATTTTGAATGGTGCATCGCTTAATGGAGGAGTGCAAAGCAAAGCGTTGTGGCGAGATCTTCAACTGAATCGAATACATGGTCGCTTGAGGCTTCACAAGAAGCGATATGGATGAAAGATTTCATTACAGAGTGGGTGTGGTTCCTAGTCTATGGACCCAATGTCTATCTACTGTGATAACATGGGCGCCATAGCCAATGCGCAAGAACCAAGGTCACACAAGAAGCTGAAGCATATCAAGCTACATTTTCATGCTATTCGAGAACATATCCAAGATGGGGATATAAAAATTTGCAAAGTACACACAGATCTGAATGTGGCGGATCCGTTGACTAAACCTCTCCCGAGGGCAAAACATGACCAGCACCAAACTGCCATGGGTGTTCGGTATATTACCATGTAATCTAGATTAGATGACTCTAGTGCAAGTGGGAGACTGTTGGAGATATGCCCTAGAGGCAATAATAAATATAGTTATTCTTATATCTTTGTGTTTATGATAAATGTTTACATTCATGCTATAATAGTATTAACAAGGAAACATTGATACTTGTGTGATTTGTAAACTTAATTTGAAGTCCCTAGTAAAGCCTCTATATAATACTAGCTTGTTGGTTAATAGATGATTGTGGTTTCTCTATCATGAACATTGAGATGTTATTAACAACAAGATCATATCGTTAGGAGAATGATATGGTGGACATACTCCTATAGGTAAGCGTAGCATAAAGATCAAGTCATTTTAATAGTTCAATTGCTATATGCTTTCTGATACATAGTAATCTAATTCCTTCGACCATGAGATCATGCATATCACCTTTACAGGATGGATGCTTTGATGACATCAAACACCACACCGTAACTGGGTGGCTATAAAGGTGGCATTGAGTGTTCGGAAAGTATTGGTTGAAACACATGGATCAAGAGTGGGATTTGTCCATCCATATGACGGATAGATATACTCTGGGCCCTCTCGGTGAAATTTCATCCAATTAGCTTGCAAGCATGTGACTGGCTCACAAGGGATCACATATCACGGGAACGAGAAAAGAGTACTTATCGGTAACGAGGTTGAACTAGTTATGCAGAGATACCGATGATCATAACCTCGGATAAGTAAACTATCGTGAGACAAAGGGAAATTTATATCGTATGTAAGTGTTTCATTCGATCGCAAAGTAATCGTAGAAATATGTGGGAGCCATATGAATTTCCAGATTCCTCTATTGGTTATTGATCGGACAAGTGTCTCGATCATGTCCGCATAATTCACGAACCGTAGGGAGACACACTTATGGATTTGACGTTGTTTGAGTAGTTATGGAATGATGAGAAAGAGTCTGAATGTTGTTCGGAGTCTCGAATGGGATTCGGGATATCACGAGGAGATCCGGAATGGTCCGGAGAATAAGATTCATATAAGGAAAGTCCCGTTTCGGAGTTGGAGAATGATTCCGGTGTTTTACGGAATGTTCTAGAAGGTTCCGGAATGTCCGGCACTCCGGAGGGGAAGGGTACATGAATGTGTTATATCAAGTTGGTATGATTGCATCATGTACTAAGTGTCATCGCTGAACAAAGTAAAGGATTAAATCAAATCCTAGTTTGAAAAGTCAAACGGCTAGTTTGAAAGTCAAACGGCTATATTTTGGGAAGTGGAAAAAGAGGAGGAAACCGAGTTGGGGAGGAGTCCCTCCTCCCCACCGCCGGCGCACCACCCAAGCCGAGTTGGGGAGGGACTCCTCTCCCTCCCCTTGGCCGTCCGGCCCCTCCACCTATATAAGGAGGGACAGGGCTCCCTCCTAGACACACAAGATCTTCTCCTCCAAACCCTAAGGCGCCGGCGCCGCCACCTACTGCCGCCGCCGCCCTAGGGCCAACCGCCGCCGCCGCCTAGCTAAACCCTAGCCGCCAGCTTGCCCCTCCTCGGCGTGTCTAAACTCTAGATCGTCGGGGGACTCTCTCATAGTCCACCATACTCGCTCCGGCTTAAGGCGAAGCCCTGCGAGATCTCCCTCTACTTAGGTACCACCACTGCCAGCCGGAATCGCGAGCGAGTACTACAACCTCCATTGCTTTGGAACAAGGAGAGGAAGGTATTCGTCGAGCAATCGAACTTGTGACCGATCGGAGCGCTGTTTAACGCAGCGCCGGAAGGATCTTCTACACGATCTTGAGATCGGGAAGAGTACGACTACATCACCCACGAGAATCCGCTCTCGTTAAACACTTTGGAATCTTTGAGGGTGAGTTATTCTATCGACTCGTTGCTACAATCTAGTAGATAGATCTTGGCTTGTTTGTTTGTATGCGGTAGAAAATTTTGTTTTCCATGCTATGAAACCCTACAATGTTTGGAAGTCCAAGGCAGATCGCGGTGCGGCCAGGGAGGAGTACTTAATGGCGGAACTGCTTCAGCTGTCCGAGCAGCTTTAATGTAAGTTGTTCTTTTTTTCGAGCTGCAGCTCAGATTTTCGGATGCGCCTGCTGGCCTTGCGTCTTATTTTGTGCGAGTGTCGCAGGTGCCAACCTTGCTCCGAGGGAGGAGAAAGAGCGTGTCGCTCGGGTCAATTGCTTGACTCAACAAGACATGGAGGTGGCGGCTTACGGATGGATCGTGACCGCCATGGCTCGCGACGGTGCGTGATCATGTGCACCAGGTTTCGAGGGTGCTTCGTCAGTGCACGCCGCTATGCCGGTGTTGCATGTCATGTTTCCATTGATGTCGTGCCAACAAGACTTGCGGTCTGTTGTCGGGTTGCGAGCGTGAATAATGTCAAGGAGCTGGTGCGCAAACAGCTCGCCGCAGGAGTGAAGGCTGCTTTGTCCTTGTGAGGCTGCACCGCCTGATGTAGATTTGTCATTGTGGCGGCCGGGCCACCTCGGCCGGATGCTGATGAGTGGGACATGCGTCTACATTATGCGGCTGTAAGGCAGTATGCCGAACAGGTCGTAGATTTGTTTGAGCAGCGTGCTCAAGTTATTCTTCAGAATAGGTAGTACCTGTAAAAGAGGTAGATGTAAAATTTGTATATTTTGACTGGGCGTGGTGTGCCCTTTATAAAGGTTTGTTGTAAGCACGCAGTGCTTTGTTTTGAGTATGTGTCCTTTTCGTTTGCCTGACGTTGTCAGCTACTCAGGTGTACACGCGTGATCCTCGGTCGATGGAATCGTGAGGTGGGGGGAGCCCCCGAGTGCGTTTGTAGCATAAAGTAAAGTTGCAAATAGCGAAACGAAAATTTGGGGCGAGACACTTAGCTTTATTTATATCGTAATGGAGGAAGTACATTGTTCGGCTGAATAGCCTTGGCTGAAAAGCCTTATTGAAAGTAAAGGGGTAGGTAGCTAGGGGTAGAATCGTCGCAAGTGCGCGATGTTCCATGGGTTGGAGTATGCGACTCCAGACTCCACGTGCTTGAGGCGATAGGCGCCACCTGGGATGACCTCGGTGATGATGTAGGGTCCTTCCCATGGTGACTCGAATTTCTTCGGTCGCTCTTGCTTGAGTCGCAAGACGAGGTCTCCTTCGACGAAGGACCTTGGGCGCAGCCGGCGGCTGTGGTAGTTGCGGAGACTCTGCTGGTACACCGCTGATCGAGCTGCTGCTACGTCTCTTGCTTCGTCGAGTGTGTCGACGGCGTCTTCGAGTGCAGCCGTGGATTCGGCTTCGCTGTAAGCGACGACCCGAGGGGCCTGGTGGCGTACTTCGGCTGGTAGCACGGCTTCGGCTCCATGCACCATGAAGAACGGTGTGTAGCCGGTGGAGCTGTTTGGCGTAGTACGCAAACTCCATAGGACTGATGGCAGCTCTTTTTTCCAGGCTCCGGCCTTTCGTTCGAGTGGGCTCATGAGGCGCTTCTTGATGCGAGCGCCGATTAGGCCGTTGGCCTTTTCGACCTGCCCGTTCGTTTGCGGGTGAGCCACTGAGGCGTATGTGATGTTGATCCCGAGGCCTTCGCAGAAGTCTTGGAATTCTTTGGAGATGAAGTTTGATCCATTGTCGGTGATGATGCTGTGCGGTACGCCGAACCTGTAGACAATGGACTCGAAGAACTTGACGGCGGTCTTGCCCTTTTGGTTGGTAAGCAGCATAGCCTCAACCCACTTGGTGAATTTATCGACTGCGACCAAGAGGTAAACATGCCCCGCTTTCGAGGACTTTGGCAGTTTGCCGATCATGTCGAGGCCCCATTGGGCAAAGGGCCAGGCTATAGGCATGGGTCTGAGCTCTAACCCGGGTGCGTGCGGTTTGTCGGCGAACCTTTGGCACCAGTTACATCTTCGGACGATGTCCTTTGCGTCGCTCATGGCCGTTGGCCAGTAGAATCCATCTCGTAGAGCTTTGGCGACAAGGGAGCGGCTGCCTGCATGATGGCCGCAGATGCCCTCGTGGATGTCTTGGAGGATGGATTTCCCGTCACCGATGGTGACGCACCTTTGTAGTACACCCATAATACAGCGCTTGTACAGCTCGCCATTGATGATGGTGAAGGCTTTTGACCGATGAGATATGCGCGATCCGTATTTGTCAGCGATTCTCCGTTTATCAAGAACTGGAGGTATGGTCGCGTCCAAGTTTCTTCGACTGCCATGACCTGCATCAGGTTGACCATAGCGACCTCTGTGTCTAGTTTCTCGGGTCCTTCGTGTCCTTCGGGCAGCATAGCCCCCGAGTGTTCTGCTTCTTCGGGTGATCCCTTGGGGAATTTCCGCTTGATGGATGGCACGCAGATCTGTTCGAGGAACACACCCGATGGTACCTTTGCGCAGGTGGAGCCGATGTTGGCGAGTCTGTCAGCTTCCTCGTTGCTTTCTTTTTTGACGTGCCGAAGCTCGCAGCCGTCGAATTATCCTTCGAGTGCATTGTAGAGCGCGCGGTACGCGATCATGTTTTCGGCGTGTGCGTCGCACTCGTTCATCGTCTGCTGGACGACGAGGTTGGAGTCACCGTAGATGACCAGGCGCGTTGCGCCGCAGATCTTTGCCATCCTCATGCTATGTACAGCACGGTGCTGACCACCTGGTGTGTGGCTGCTATGTACAGCAGCAGAGGCTCGCGCTCCTTTGGCGTGACCAGGACGGGCGAGGTGGAAAGTAGCCGTTTGAGGCTTTCGAACGCATTGTCGGCTTCGGGCGTCCACTCGAATTTATCTGCCTTGCGTAGCAGCTGGTAGAATGGCAGGGCCATGCGCGGCCGATGAATGCTCAACGCCGCTATTCGCCCCCGGCGAGCTGGACACCCTTGAGGTTTTTCGGCTTCACCATCGCCATGATGGCTCTGATTTTCTTCGGGTTTGCCTCGATCCCTCACTAAGAGATGAAGTACCCAAGCAGCTGACCCGATGGGACGCCGAAGGCGCACTTTTCGGGGTTGAGTTTGATCCTGTAGCAATCGAGGTTGTCGAACGTCTCGCGGAGATCGTCGATAAGTGTCCTTGCCTCCCTGGTTTTTATGACTATGTCGTCGACGTAGACTTGAACGTTGCGACCGATCTGGTCCTTGAGGCATGCCTGCATGCATCGCTGGTACGTGGCACCTGTGTTCTTTAGCCGAAGGGCATTGTGTTGTACCGTAACACCGAACGGTGTGATAAACGCCGCTTTTCTCGATCTTCGACCTTAAGTCGAATCTGGTGTAGCCTGAGTAGGCGCCGAGGAAGGAGAGAGTTTTCAAACCCGCAGTCGAATCGATTATCTGATCGATCCGAGGAAGGGGAAAGTGGTCCTTTGGGCAGTGCTTGTTTAGCGATGTGAAATCCACGCACATCCGCAGGATGTCCGTGTCCTTCTTTGGGACCATCACTGTATTTGCAAGCCACTTGCTTTCTTTGATTTCCCGAAGTCGCAGCAGTAGTCTCGTGATTTCTTTGCCGATAGCTTCGCCCGTGGCTCCTGACGTCTCGGATGGACTACTTGACGGGCTTGGTGTCGAAAGACGCGAGTGCGTGTTTCGTAATTCCCTAGGAACTCTGGCATGTCTGCAGGACACCAGCGAAGATTTCAGCGCCACGGAGGAATTCGACGAGCCGCTTCCTATGGGCCGAGGTCGTTGGCGATCAGCGCCTTTGAGGCATCCGTCGGATGGACTTGCACCTTCTTTGTGTTTATGGTGGAGTCGAAAGACATGTCGTGCGTTTTGTCGCGGCGATCGATGCCCCATTGTCCGTCACCTGGAGCCTTAGGAGCTCCTCCCGCATGCCGAATGACCGGAGATTCTATGAAATCTGTCGCATTGGTCCGATCGGGTGAAGCTCCGTGGATTGTGATGACGCCTTTTGGTCCGCATCTTGAGTAGCGGTATGCATAGTGTGGGACAGCAAGAACCTTGTAATGCTACACGCCCGAGGATGGCGTGGTACGTGATGGCTCCCACCACAATTCGAGCCGTTCCGGAAGTTGTCCGCTTGAAGATGACGTCGAGCCATATTTTGCCTGGGGAATATGCCTTCCTCGAACGATGTCGTGGAACGTTGTCCGATCGTTTGTGCTGCACTGCGATCCGCATTGTGCTAGAGTGCTTGAACATCAGGTTGATGCCGCTGTCGCCGTCCATGAAGAAGCGACTCATCTCGAAACCTCCGACTGCGCCCAAAGACTGTGGCAGCATGACCTGGGCGAGGGATCCGCAAGGGTGATCCGAACGATCAACGTGATGTGACTGACCCACCGAGGTACTCGGGGATGGCGGTGGAGTGCCACGCCAGTTGATCTGCGGGTGATTTTCTTCGCACTGTTCAGGGGCGCCTTCCGATCATCGCGTCTTTCGGCCGGGATACTGCTTCTAGCGTTGTTCTGTGCTGGTGCAACTGGTTGGTTCGGGCCTCCTACAGGTGGCGGTGGAGGAGCTCCATGCGCTATTTCACCTGGCGCGGGTGCGTTTCCGAACATAGGGATTGGGGCTTGCTGCCTCATCTGCACCATGCTTTCGCTGAGCTTCTGGAACTCGCGGCAGTCCTTGAGCATGTGGCTCGCCTTGTTTTTGCCATCCTGCTTGTCGATGTAGAAGTGGATGGTGCATGGACCCGAAAGATTTTCGTATGTTGAGGGTCCGTTATCGCGGTCGCGGCGTTGCCACGACTGTGCTGGGCGTCCCCCGTCGCGAAAGTTTCCTCCGCGGTATCCTCCGCTGTTGCGGTTGGCGTCGTTGCGGCGATCGGCATAGCCAGCCGCGACCATGTCGGGTCCGTCGCGATTGTCGTAGACGCGCGATCTTCTCTTGCTACGGCGCTCTCGCCGTCGATCGTAGTCGTCTTCTTCTTCCGATTGTGCTCGGTGAATGGAATCTTCTCCGTCAGCCCACCTATTGGTGATGTCCATGAGGTGGTCGAGTGTTTTGGGCTTGACGCGCCCAAGTTCCTCCTTGAAGTCTTGGCATTTGACGACGTCCCTGAAGGCGTCGATGGCCCTCTCTTCGGAGATGTGCGATGCGGAGTTCTTTGTGTTGGACCAGCGTAGTATGTACGAGCGAATGGATTCGCCCGTTCGTTGAGTGCAGGCTCGCAACTCTTCGATTGAGGCGGGCCTCTTGCTGGTGCCTTTGAAGTTTCGGATGAAGCTGTAAGCTAGCTCATCCCAGCTTCGGATGGACCCTGAAGATAGGTCTTGAGCGATCTGTGCCGCTTTGTTAGGCTGTTGAAGGCATTGCATGGCAGTCTCTTTGTTTCCACCGTGCAGTTTGACGGATGATAAGTGGTCGCTGAGCCAAGCCTTTGGGTCTTGAGTGCCGGCCGAACTCGGAGTATCCGGAAGTTTGAAATTTCGCGGCATCCGCGTCACGGACGGATCTGCTGAAGCATCGGCTCGCGAGTTCTCTTCGCCTTCGCTATCTCGGATTCAGACGAGCATGTGCGCTTGGCTCGCGCTTTGTCGATTTTGCGCTGTGTGAGCGAATCTCAGGCGTCGTAGTCACGGTCGCTGTGGCGCGAACTCTTCTTCCTTCGAGGAAGGTCATGTTCCTCTTCTTCGGATGAAGGGGTGGGGCTGCGGTCTAACCTGACCTCAGCTTTCTTCTCCGGCTTCGTGGGAGCTTCCTGGTGGAGCGCGGCTCCGACGAGTTCGAGTCTGGTAAGTGCGGACTTCTGCATGGCCCTCTTCGGGCCCCTCTCCGGCGGTGGGTGGGCCGCGAGGTACGCAGTGGCTGCCATGATCGTAGCCTGCGGCGTTTTCGGGATGACGTTGTCGTCGGCATCCATCTCCATGAAGGATGTGTGGAGGGTTCGGGTCACCTCCTAGCGCTCCTTGGGGTCCATGTTCTCCACCCGAGAGCGGTGCTTGTTGCCTTGGTTGGCGTTCGAGCTGGAGCCGATGCCCATGGCGGAGAGCGCAGCTCGTCGCTACCGGACTCTCAGCTGCCGCTTGCGTTGTCGAGCACCTCCGCATCTTGACTGCTTCTTATGCTCCTCGATCGAGCAGTGGTAGGCCATCGCAGATCCCAGAGGACTCTGCAGGACTATGTTACCGCCACGACGCTATGGCTTGGGCCCATCCTTCTTGCTAAGGCGGATGACGTGGTTGTTGTTTCTTCTCGGGGGGGGACCGCTTCTTCTATTCCCGATGTTTCGTTCTGGCGGGTTAGGTGGCGGGTTGGGCGGCGGGTTGGGTGTTTGCTGATCCACGTCGCTCTGGATGACTATGGCGCATTGGTAGCGCTCGTAGATTGGTCCGCTGCTGCCGCAGCTTTTAGATCCGGAACCGTAGGTCCCTGCATCCGATGGTGGATCGCACAGATCAGAGTTGCAGCTGCTGCTGTCGTAGGAATCATCTGTTGATGATTTTGTGCGTAGCACGGGGTGTGGGGTCTACGAAGCGGGCCTGATTGATGGTAGGGGCACCCGCTCAGGGAGGCGGAGAGTGCCAGTTTGTCCCACCTGGAAGCAGAAGCTCTCGAACAAGATTTCGAGTCCGTCGCCTACGGGCTCGAAGTCCTTCATGGTGGCTGGTGAGTGAGCGGTGAAGTCGAAAGCGCCGAAGAGGAGGTGACTCTCCGTCGCCGCAGAGTTGTAGATCGATCGGGTTGGGACCGTCACGACCGCACAATCAGCGTCCCCGGTTCCCACAGAAGGCGCCAATTGACGAGGTTTGATCTCATCAATGCCCATTGTTATGGATTTGGGTTTTGGAGAAGATATGGGGATGCTGGAGATCGTGGAACGGTTAGCAAACAAGCAACACGGGGACACAAAGTTTACCCAGGTTCAGGCCCCCGGAGGGAAAACCCTACTCCTGCTTGTCTGCTCTTGATTACGGCGGAACCGAGAGTTACAGGGGTGCGCAGATGCGATCTGGCGTGGAGGTGTGTATGCGAAAGTATGAGAGAGAGATCTAGGTCGTGCCCTCCTAGCCTTTATATAGTCTCAGGCAGGTCCCGGGCATAGACCTAGTCGGTTACAGTTTTTAGGGTTTTACCCCTTTGAATTTCCTATCTACTCTAGTCTTGCTCTCCAAGGATCCGAAGGCGTCATGGGCCTAGGCCACCCGAAAATCTTCATGGGCCGGCGTATATTTGCCGTGGGCCTTCCTTGGGCTGGACCAGGTATGCTGAGATCATGTACCCGCGGGGTATAACCATGTCACCATTTACATTTAAACTTTGCGCCAACAAAATGCCAAAGCGATATTAAGGATACATACATCTTAAAAAAGAGAAAGAGAACCATGACATGGTGTTCTGGACCGGAGGATGCCATCCGGTTGCTGAAGCTCGACCTCTCTGTAACCCTTTCTGCTGATTAATGGAGTGTGTTTTACCCGCAAAAAAAAAAGAAAAAGAGAAAAAAGTCCTAACATGGTGATCAAACACTCGCCTTCTGCAAAAATGATGCCTCCAAAAAGGGAAGAGTGTGCAAGCACTATCATCGCTCTATCGACATATCTTAGGTTTTCGTCATGTACAAAGTTTGAGGTCTCAAAACAATAGGTTCAACGAGGACCATTGCCAGATACAACTAACGGAGGCCATTGTAAGATACTCTCTCTGTTTCATAATATAAGATGTTTTATCACACATTAGAAGACGTTTAATACATTCGTTTCATAAAAGATAAACCATCTTATATTTAAAACGGAGGGAGCACAAGCATTGCACGGCAAGCCACTTTGCAACCATCAGAAAAATCTCAACCCATGATGGATACATAGTGGAATACCACATTCCTATATGAGATGTACTATGTCAGATACATTAAAGTATTATAAAAGTATCGGCCGGTGCACCACGTAGCTGCACGAAAAACCATGATTCCGTTTTTCAGCGCTCAATTTGAGGCTCGTATGTAGCCAGAAACCGCGGAAATTCCATTTTTCAGTTGCATGGAGATCAATCACATACGGCCATGTGCATAGCAGGAAAATTCGTCCCATTTTTAAACTAGACAGCAAACTGAACAGCCGTCTTCGAGCTGATAACCCGACACGCTAAAGCAACCATGAGTGTTCATTTGATGATTGGGCGATTGTATTATTCTGCAACTGTTGATTTGACTCTATGCCTACCTCCATGCATGACAATATCAAAACACAAGTGTCCTTCACTACATTATTGTTGTTATTACTGATGAAGGGACTTCAGAACAAACGGTTCATTAACTATTGCACTAGTAGAAAAAGGACTATCCGTTCGCGACCCCTCAGAGCATTTGTCCCGGTTGCGCCACCAACCGGGACTAATGTTGGCACGCGTCCCGGTTGGAGCGGACACGGGGCCAGGGGCATGCGTCCCGGTTGGAGCCACCAACCGGGACTAAAGGTTTGGCCACAGCCACGTGGCGAGACGCACTTTAGTCCGGTTGTTGGCTCCAACCGACTAAAGACCGCCTCTATAAATGCAACACCCAGCCTCCGCCTCCACTCTGTTTTTTCGAATGGTGGAAGGTGTGAGGGGGTGTGCTAGTTTTTTCTCATGCATGCATTGAAGGTGTTTGATGAAATGTTTGAGTGAATAATCCCGTTGAATTTCTCATAGAATAAAAATATAGAAGGTGTCCGAGACGCACTTGAGCTTTCTCCTCTTTATTTCCCTCGATCGAGGTTAGCAATCTTATCTTTTCTAGGTCATTGATACAATTCATGTGTCGGTGTGAATTGGTTATTTCACTATTTATGATGTCCTGTTTGATAAACTTACTTATATGATGCAGATGAACGGTCGGGAATGGATGTACGGTGACCGGCGCGTAGCCGGGAATATCAAAGTCGTGGATAAATTTATCGATGTGGCTATGGCAAACAAAGAGAATGGATTTATACGTTGTGCATGTGTTCAATGTCGGAACAACAAGGAGTACTCTTCCTCGAAAATCATTCGCGGCCACCTGATTATTAAAGGTTTCATGCCCAACTATAATTGCTGGACCAAGCACGGGGAAAGAGGGGTTATGATGGAAGATGGTGAAGAAGAAGATGATGATAACAACTATCATCATATGTTTCCTGAATACAGTGATACTGCAATGGAAGACAATGGAGAGGAAAGAGGTGAAGAACGGGCATCAGATGAGCCGGCTGATGAACTTGGTAGGGTCATTTCGATGCAAAGCGAGACTGAAATGAAAATGAGAAGTTGAAGTTAGAGGGCATGTTAGAAGATCACAAGAAATTGTTGTACCCAAATTGTGAAGATGGCAGCACAAATCTCGGTACCACACTGGAATTGTTGCGATGGAAGGCAGAGTGTGGTCTAACTGACTCCTCATTTGAAAAGATGCTGAAAATAATGAAGCCGAAGTTTCCAAAACATAACGAACTTCCCGAGAGTACCTACGAAGCAAAGAAGACTCTCTGTCCTCTGGGATTAGATGTGCAAAATATACATGCATGCATTAATGACTGCATCCTCTACCGCGGTAAGGAGTATGAGAATTTAGATAAATGCCCGGTATGCAATGCTATGTATAAGATCGACGAGATGACCACGGTGATGTTGAGGAGAGCCTCCGAAGAGGGTTCCTGCTAAGGTTATGTGGTATGCTCCTATAATACCAAGGTTGAAACGCATGTTCAAACAAAGAGCATGCCAGTTGCTGCGATGGCACAAAGAAGACCGTAAGAAAGACGGAAGTTGAGACACCTGCCGATGGGTCACAGTGGAGAAAAATCGAGAGAGACTTCTGACTTTGCGGTGACGCAAGGAACTTATGGTTTGGTCTAAGTACGGATGGTATGAATCCTTTTGGGGAGCAGAGTTGCGCCACAAAGACCTGTCCCGTGACTCTATGTATCTACAACCTGCCTCCTTGGTTGTGCATGAAGCGTAAGTTCATTATGATGCCAAGTGTTCATCCAAGGCCGAAGCAACCGGCAACGACATTGATGTGTACCTTAGGCCATTAGTTGAAGAACTCTTACAGTTGTGGGGCAAACCAGGTAATGCGTGGGATGAGAACAAACAGGAGCCATTTGATCTACGAGGGTTGTTATTCAGAACCATCAATGATTGGCCTGCTCTTAGTAACCTTTCGTGACGTATAAACAAGGGATATAAGGCATGCACCTACTGTTTAGATAAGACCGAAGGTACATATTTGCATAAATGCAAGAAGGTTGTGTACCTAGCGAATCGACGATTTCTTCCGACCAATCATCCCATAAGAAAGAAAGGCAAGCATTTCAAAGGTGAGGCTGATCACCGGAAGAAGCCTGAACTCCCTATTTGGTGATGATGTATTTGGTATGGTCAAGGACATAGAAGTAATCTTTGAAAGGGTCCCGCGGTCAATCAGTTCAACGACGTCGCTACAGGACACGCACCCATGTGGAAGAAGAAATCTATATTTTGGGAGCTGCCATATTGGAAAGTCCTGCGTGTCCGCTTCAATCGACATGATGCACGTGACGAAGAATCTCTGCGTGAACCTGCTAGGATTCCTAGGCGTATGGGAAGACAAAAGATACACCAAGCACGGAGGACCAACAAATTATGAAAGACCCAAAGAACATGCATACACATAACAAGGCGGATAAAGGGCGCCACTTAAGTCGTGCCACTATGCTCTTACCAAAGGAGAAGGAAATCTTTTTGAAGTCCTTACAGATCAAGGTGTCGGGCTTCTCATCTAATATAAAGGGATAATAAATATGGCAAAGAAAAAGTTCCAAACCCTGAAGTCTCATGACTGTCACGTGATTATGACGCAGTTGCTTCCGATTGCATTGAGGGGGCTTCTACCGGAAAATGTTCGAGTACCCATTGTGAAGCTGTGTTCATTCCTCATTGCAATATCTCAGAAGGTAATCAATCCAGATATATTCGCCAAGGTTACGAAGGATGTGGTACAATGTCTTGTTAGTTTTGAATTGGTGTTCCCACCATCCTTCTTCAATATTATGACGCATCTCTGGTTCATCTAGTGGAAGAGATTGCCATTCTCGGTCCGGTATTTCTGCACAATATGTTCCCTTTGAGAGGTTCATGGAGTCTTAAAGAAATATGTTCATAACCGTTAGACTGTAAGGAAGCATCTCCAAGGGATATGGAACAAAGGAGGTCATTGAGTTCTGTGTTGACTTTATTCCCGACGTTAAGCCGATTGGTGTTTTGACTCATGCATGAGGGAAGACTAAGTGGAAAAGGCACGCTGGGAAAGAAAGCAATGATATGTAGGGACGGGATTCTTTCACTAAAGCACACTACAGCTTCTACATAATTCCACCTTGGCAGCTCAGATATCGAGGAACACAAGAATATTGTACGCTCAAAACCCGGGAAGCCTGAATCATGGATTATAGATGAACACATGAAGTCTTTCGGTGGTTGGATGCGGACACATCTCTTGAATGACACCACCGTTGGAGATCAGCTATACTTGTTGGTCAAGGTCACCATCTTCTACTGTATTGAATTTCCAAGGGTACGAAATAAATGGGAATACATTCTACACTATCGCCCAAGATAAAAAGAGCACCAACCAAAATAGTGGTGTCCGCTTTGATGCAATAGACGAGAATGGACAAAAGGACACATATTATGGTTACATAGAGGAGATATGGGAACTAGACTATGGAGTTTCTTTTAAGGTCCCTTTGTTTCGCTGCAAATGGGTCAACCTGAATGGGGAAGGGGTAAAGATAGACCAGTTGTATGGAATGACAACAGTAGATCTCAACAATCTTGGTTATAGAGATGAACCATTCGTCCTAGCCAATGATGTGTCTCATGTTTTCTATGTGAAGGACATGTCCTCTAGACCGAAAAAAAGAAAAAATATGCAAACGAATACATCATATGATGAGCCAAAGCGTCACATAGTTCTTTCAGGGAAAAGAAACATCGTGGGAATCGAGGACAAGATGTACATGTCGAAGATTATAATAAGTTTGATGAAATTCCGCCCTTCATAGTGAAAACTGACCCAAGCATTCCGTTAAGTAAAGAAGATGCTCCATGGTTATGTCTGAAGCGGTCATAAGGAATGACATATGCCAAGAAGTTCATGCTCATATTATGTAACTCTAGTTCATGTCTTTCGCGGCTTGTGGCTTGACCAAGGATATCTTTCGCGTTTGTGGCCTTTAGTCCCGGTTTTGTAGTCTCGCTTTTAATATTAATAAATGCCTTGAGTGTTAGTCCTGCTTTGTGGCTGGACCGGAGTGTTTATGACAGTTTCTTGAGATGCCGGAGGACTGGATCCGCGGCATCTCCGAAACTGGTCGTAGTGGTGTCCTCGCTCGAAAACCATCTTGCAGCTTGTAACTTCTCTAACTAGATCAATACGCCTGAGCTAACTAATTTCACATATTAGGAGTGCCTATATGACCAGTTTTCGGAGATTCCGAGGACTGGGCTCCGGCATCTCCTAAAACTGTCCGCAGTGGTGTCCTCGCCTCGAAAACCATCTTGCAGCTTGTAACTTCACTAACTAGATCAATACGCCTCGAGCTAACTAATTTCACATATTAGGAGTGCCTCTATGACCAGTTCTCGGAGATGCCGAGGATCGGGCTACGTCGGCATCTCCCGAAATCGCCGTAGTGGTGTCCTCGCTCTAAAACCATCATGGAGATGCCTCAAATCTGGAGGACTGGACTCACAAGGATGCCTATTTATAGTACAAGCAGCTCGGCATAATGTCGACACTCATGACATAATGTCGACACTCACCCCTATTATTAGTCTCGACTCATTTTAGTCGGTTGGTGTCTCCAACCGGGACTAAAGGTTCATCTTTAGTCCCGGTTGGTGACACCATCCGGGACAAGGTACAAGCCGCACGACATAATGTCGACACTCACCCCTATTATTAGTGTTGCCTAGCCCACTCTGCTGCAATCCAGGTTTAGGGTTTCTCCAACCGGGACTAAAGATGAACCCTCTCTTTATATAGGCATTTCCCTCTATTTATTAGGTAACACTCAAGACATTTATTAATATTAAAAACCGGGACAAACCGGGACTAGCTAACACTCAGGACTAAAGCCGCCCCCTTTAGTCATAATCATGCCTAGTCCTATAGTACGCAGCTCGTGGTCTTCATCGTCGTCGTCATCATCGTCATCGTCACCTGCCACTCCGGGGATCCTCAGCCCATCCATGGCATATACCAGGGGCCATTCCAGCCTCGGATTCACGGCGGGCGGGAGAGGGGTCTCCTGGAAGACGATGTTGCTACCGCCGGGACAGTGTGGGGCCTGTGGCGGGTGGACTCGTGGGCACCGTAGGCGAGGATGGTCTCCCCCGGCGATGTAGCGCATCACGCCGATGATAGTACGGTTCGCCCACCACAGATAACGGCCGGCTTCATTGTGGTTCACTGGTGGCGGGCCATCACCCTCGTACCTGGTGAGCTCCCTTTCCCGCCTATTAGCGAAGAAGGCATTCCAGGTGTCGTAGTTGTCGGGATCCCACTGGGGATCCATCCGATGCTCCGGCGTGAGCTCGTGGTAGAAGTGGTTTGTGATGGTCATCATGCGGAACCTTGAGGGACAGAACCCTCCGGCCAAAGATTCAAATGGGCGGCTGGGCGAGTCTTACGGACAAGAAGTTGGAGGCGCATAGCGCCTCGGTCTCCTCGAGGGTTAGAATGGCCTAGTAGGCGTTGTCCATTGTTCTAAGAGAGTAAGGTGTGGATGTGTGGATAGCCATGGCACGATCACCCTAAATATAGAGGGAAAGGGCGGGAAAACTTGGCGTGAAGCTTTGGGAAATGGCGGGAAATATCTTTAGTCACGGTTAGTGACTACATCCGGGACTAAAAGCCCTACAGGTACATGATCTATCGCCCGTGATTTTTTTAAAAAATCATTTTTAGACTCGCAATATGTGGTTTCTTTAGAGATCCAATGCAAGTTCTAATGATGCTCGTCCCCTATCTTCATGCACACCGGTTCGACCATAGTTAGAAATTCAGATAATTCAAAACGGGCATCATAAATTCAAAAAAATCCGAACAATGAAAATCCTTCACGTGGTGTCATATTTTGTTACATAGTTGAAAGGAAAAATACCAGACTTGGTATATTGATCATGTTTCGAAAAAACCTTAACAAAATGACCTATCATGTTCGAGGTTTCATGGCTTTCGGTCCAAATAACCGATGTTATGTGCTGAATCACGGCATAGTTTGTGATGTTGTGCCCATATTATGCATGTGTGAGGACATTGGTATGAAGAACAATGTTGCATGAGGAAGTTTTCCTTTTTGTCGCACGGAAAAGCCCTTTTCCATTTTCCGAGCGCAAAAAACGGGTCGTTTTGTGAAGTAACCACCAAAATGCCGTTTCAGAATGCTACCGTCCCATTTTCCTAAAATACTAGACCACCTTACATGGACTATCTCCCAACCGGTACATCTCAAACCTTTTTGTCCATCCCGGGTAAAAAGGACAAATGTCTGCCGAATCGGTAGGAAGTGGGTCCGGTTTATACTATAGGTACATGATCTATCGCCCGTAATTTTTTGAAAAAATCATTTTTAGACTCGCAATATGTGGTTTCTTCAGAGATCCAATGCAAGTTCTAACGATGATCGCAATATGTGGTTTCGAAAAAACCTTCACAAAATGACCTATCATGTTCGAATTATTTATTCAAATCCAAACACTTTTTATGTTTAAAGTTTTTCTAAATTCCAAATTAATATTCAAAAATATAAGTTAATTCATTTTAAAAGTTTACATTAATTATTTTTTAAAAATAGAAAATGGTTTTTGATTATTTATTCAAATCCATACACTTCTTATGTTCAAAGTTTTTCTAAATTCCAAATTGATATTAAAAAATATAAGTTAATTCATTTTTAATTGTAAATGATTCATATTTTAAATGGTTACATTAATTATTTTTTAAAACAGAAAATGGTTTTGAATTATTTATTCAAATCCAAACACTTTTTATGTTTAAAGTTTTTCTAAATTCCAAATTAATATTCAAAAATATAAGTTAATTCATTTTAAAAGGTTACATTAATTATTTTTTAAAAATAGAAAATGGTTTTGGATTATTTATTCAAATCCATACACTTCTTATGTTTAAAGTTTTTCTAAATTCCAAATTGATATTAAAAAATATAAGTTAATTCATTTTTATTGTAAATGGTTCATATTTTAAATGGTTACATTAATTATTTTTAAAATGAAAATGGTTTTGAATTATTTATTCAAATCCAAACACTTTTATGTTTAAAGTTTTTCTAAATTCCAAATTAATTATCATTTAAAAACAATACAAATTTAAACCCCAAAATAAAAAATAAGGGAACAGAGAAAATACGATTTTTTTTGAAAACAGAATATGTCCGGTTGGAGCCACCATCCGGACTAAAGACCTCAGCACAACCCTTGGTCTGCTGAAAATATTGGTGTATGTCCGGTTGGTGGCTCCAACCGACGATAACCTTTAGTCCCGGTTGAACCACCAACCGGACTAACTAAAGGTCTTGGTTATAACCCTTAGCCCTCCTTCTTCTTCCTTCCCCATCACTTCTTTGCTTCACCGACGGCGCGCACAACCGCCTCGACGCGGTAGGGCTGCCCGAGCTTCGACGCTGTCGCTGCCCGAGCTGCGTTCCATTCGCCACCGCCGGGCCCGTCTGCGCTGCATTGCGTCGCCCACGACTCCGTCTTCTCGACCCCGACGTGCTTCCGGCGCCGATTCGCTCAACCTCGACCTCCGCGCTCTCCGGCCTCAGCCACGCTCGGGGTGAGCAAGCGAACCTTCAGATGCCTCCTTCCTTCCTCTCGCTGTAGTTCATGCTCGCCATTAGATCCTGCTTCACGGCTGCCGTTGTACCACCCGCCTAAGACCAATGTAGAGGCGCCGCCAATTTTGAGTCCGCTGGATGTGCCGATTCCAAGACGCCAAGTCCCGCAGCCTCCGCTGCTTCCTCCTCGCCTACCATCGCTGTCGACGTGTCTCCCATGAGCCCAACGTGGCGTCTAGGTGGCATCCGCGGCTCGGGTCCCACCAACAACCTCTAGGGCTAGCTCCTTCTCGGTGACAGATGACCCTGTTTCCCTTTGCTTATGCGTGTGGCCCTAGTCCCACCAAATACCACTATGGCTAGTTGTTACTATGGTGCAAAAGGTTTAAACATTTGATTTAATAATTTCAGAATTTGAATAAAACTTGTAAATTCAATAACTTTTAATCTGTAATTCAGAAAAATACAAATAATATAACAAAATGTTCAGAAAAATGAGAACTATCTATCTATGCTATAATCATGCATTGTTCAACAACTTAAATGACAAGTTTAATTAGAACACCGTAGTAACAAGTGATTTCGGAGTTCCTTGAGTTAGGGTTTGCGCCCCTCGAAACCCTGATTAACTTGTCGAGTATGCTTTAGGGTTACATTCCAATGCACATTAACTTGTCATATCATCATCATTGCTTGAGCATTGCATTGATGCCATGTGTTGATTGTTTTCCTTTCTTTCCGGTGATTTGGTTCTTCTCGGTAGAATACGATATCGAGATCGAGATCGAAGACCGAGATCAAGACCATAGAATATCGACGAACAATACTTGACCAACTATAATCAAGTCAAGTATTTTGTTAGTATCTAGTGTTACCTATCTGCTGGAGAGTTTCCCTTTTGTAGCCTTATACTCATGTTCCCCTCTCATATGCATCCGAGGTTTCTCCGAACTAGGTTTTACACCCTCTAACTCGGAATATTGATTTTAGTTGATTTTAGCTAGAGTTACCTATCTACTACACGGTTTCCTTTTTGTAGCTAGGTTTAGGTTTAGGGTTTCTTCATTTTTATTATTGTGTATGTATATATTAGGGTTTCTCTGAATTAGGGTTTATATCTCTCAACACCGTACTTAACTTTCTCCTTTAGCCGCTTTGACTTATTCGTTTTTCCACCTATGCAGAAAATATGGACCCACACGTCAGAGACGAAGAAAAGGAAGAGTTGATCCAAGGTGTGATCCGTGGGGAAGATAATTTAGACGTATAAACGTTTCTGAACAACTCCGATGAGGGTGATCCTCTTTTTACCGGAATAGACAACTTGTTTGAGGTTAAAGATGTTGCCTTCCGTGAGGGAGAAGGCGATGCCTTGTGTAACGAGAAGACGACCGCTTTGGCGAGGTGCATGTAATATAATTAATTCATTAATTAATCATCTGCTATCTATATAGAAATAGTAACGACAATCTTTCTTCTTTTAGCCCTCCGGATCGAAGGAATCTACTGAAAAGAGCAGACGAGGCCCAACCAAAAAGTTGCAAGACCATGAGAGGTTCAGGATCGAAGATGTCATTTGAAGACGGCAGCCGGCTCCCAAGTTGTCGCAAACAAATTTGTGGCACAATGCGGAGTAATCGTTAGGGACTTAATCCCGATCACCATTAGAAATTGGAATAGGCCTGCTAATGCGGATGAAGAGGAACATGTTTATTTGTCCCTAACCACGCCAAAGATTTATCGTGGAAGAGGCTCATGGTTAATTTCAAACTACGAAGATAGAGCTGGATCCAAATGCGGAGGATCGATTGAGGACGCCTTACAACATGGGATATCCATGGAGGCTAAGGTCAGGGAGTTGGCTTTGAATAAGATGGCCGAAAGTTTCACCAACTGGAAGAAAAGATTGCACCTTGACTATGTCGTGAAAGAGAAGACTCCCGATTTCAAGAATATTCAGTTTGAGAAGATAAAACCATTCTGGGCTGAGTTTGTGGAATACAAGACACCGTAAAATCTAAGAAAATGTCTCAGAATCTAATAAGTGAATGTCTAACAAGAAGTATCACCATACTATGGGGCAAGGTGGCTCTGGCTGGCATTCCTAAGTGGGAGAAACTTGAGAATGAACTGCGTGATAAAAAGATAAACCCAGAGACAGATGATTGGGTAGAACGTGCAAGGAATTGGTTTTACGGGCATGGGGGCACGTTGGACTCGGAAGGGAGGTTTATATATAACATACGATATAAAGAAGACCCCTTGCCAATCGAGAGGATCAGAAAAGCAGTACAGGCTGTTAAAGATGGGGACTTCATTCCCGATAGAGAGAATGATGAGCTCACACTCGCCCTTGGAAATAAGGAACATGATGGACGAACACGAGGCACAAGAGGCTCCCAACCATGGAGGACTGGGTTCAAGAGAGGAAGAAATATCCCGATAGAAGCCGTCGAGGAGAGAAAGGGCGGTGGAAGTTGAAGCAGATAGTCGAAAGAGCGAATGTGTTTAATTGAAGAACGATTAAAGCAACAACAAGATGAAATTAACGCACTTAAAGAGCAAAGTACTACTGCCCATCTCAAGAAAGACACCGCATTCGATGCTACCGCCTATCGAATAATCGAAAAAGCAGTGGCTTCCACCGAGGTCCCGGTGATGACAATGGCGATGACGATGATGCACCGACGATGGCTCTGTTGGCTACCCAAAGTGGATGATATCACAGATGACACATCGCGCTACATGTCAAAGTTGTGAACATATCAATGAAGGTGGCGGCTATGCCTTACCAATTGGACCCACACCAACTTACCATTGTCGTCCGTTCGAGAGGGCTACGCTGTTGTCGGTGGATGAAATCATGCCCACCTTTGAAGTTTTGGATCTTCACTACCCGCAGCTGAAGGGGATGTGATCGCCTGGAGACGCAAAAACGCCACCATTCTATGGTCAAGGAATGTATTGTTCAAATCACACGCCAAGGCCATCTTCGCCGCCTCACCCGTCTCCCGAGGTCGCCGCCGCTGCGGCAGCCGCTCACCTCACCCGCCCGCCGCCTCACCAATCTCCGCAGCCATCACCGCGGAGCCATCGCCGACGCCTAAGGGTCAAAAGCGAAGCGCATCGCCATCGTGGTAAGCTATCGCCAAACGTAAACAAGAGCCTCTTCCAAAAGTACCAAAGGTTCCTCCCAAGAGAGCTTATGATCAGATCAAGAGGAGATCGCGGATCGTTGATGCGAAACGACAATGCTGCTAAGCTTAGGCGGCCGAAAGAGCCGTTGTTCCAAAGACCAAAGAAGAAAAAGCCAAAGTGTTGAAAATGCTAAAGACTCTGCATCAACCCGAGCCAAAGCTGTCATCGGACTATGAGCGTTCTATTCTCAAGTCACATGCGGCACAAAAAGCCTCAAGAGCAAGATCGATGGCGTAGAAATCTGTTGCCTAGCTCGGAGAACAAGCAAACAGACTTGCGCCCCTCTCAAGGTGATTTCCCAAACCAATGTGGGGTCGAGCAAATATGGGGCGAAGAGTAAGATGATCCAGAGAGGTAGTTACTGTCGGAGAAGCTGCCGCTGCTCAAGGTATGAGTATTGCTCATACTTATCCCGCTTAGAGTTCTTCCCGTGAGTGAAGTAGCATACAAATACCAAGACGGCAAACCCCTCGTCAAACCTGAGGAGGTAAACAATCTTCCAACAAAAATGCGAAGATTGCATAACTGGTACATGCATGCCACAAGGGACGGGGCTAACTGGATAGTGCTGAGGGTTACAAAAAAGCATCATGGGAAATAAAAGGATGACATGATATCCATTGAATTTGATGAACTATTTCAATTATTCAATCAAGACGCCTTGGACAAATCGATCATCAGTGCCTATTGTCTGTAAGTACTAATTCTGTAATTAATTTAGTCTCCAACTATATTATTTTGTTTATTGCATGTATATAATCATACTGTAATATGCAGAATGAAGATTCTCGAATGCAGCAGAGGACAAATCTATGACATTGGCTTCATTGACCCATATTGGGTTCATGAAGCTAATCTCAAAATAAGCCCCCAGGATACGGAGGATAATATAGTACACGCGTTAAGGTTTCAAGAAACCAAAAGGGAAATACTATTTCCTTACAACTTCGAGTGAGTGTTATTGTCTTGTATACACTTTATATTTCGCTTACTCGATGTTAAGTATATAATTGATTAGTTATGCATTTGCAGCTTCCACTATATTCTGTTAATCATTCAACTTGACAAAGGGCGTGTACTAGTCATGGACTCGAAACATAAACCCCTTGAGACGTGGAAGGACATGCAGATACTTCTCCAGCGGTAATTATAATCATTACGATACTATATCGGCAACGTTCGTAAATTTTATGATATCAAGTACTTAATAACTTATTTTATTTGTTTTCACGGGCGGTTTTGCTTGGAAACGGTTCACAAACAAGGCTAGGGGTGTTTGGAAACAGGAGCTTACATTTCAACCACTAGATGTAAGCACCACTAGCTATATCCGTGCATCTCTTTGATTCTAGTTTTGATACAGTTATTATCATGCTTGATTATTATTTTGATTGAACTCTGTTCTCGTAAAGTGCCTGACGCAGGGACCAGGTAACAATCTATGTGGATACTATGTTTGCGAGTTCATCCGGCAGACGTGCGATGAGAAGGGCAGAAATTTAGAGCAACTCCACGTACGTAAACAATTTCTATAGTTTTTAATTACAATCAAATTGTGTTTAGTTTCATTCATATAGGCTGACTCCTTTTTTAAATCAGATCGAACGTCTACGGGACGGTCTTCTGCCAAAGGATCGCGTACGAGCAATTCAGGAGGAATTGGCGGGATTCTTGGATGCAGAAGTCCTAAACCCAAAAAGGGAATACTACTCGGCTATGTATAGATAATAGGAATTGTAAAAATAGCAACTTTGAAGAAATTGGCCGGTAGCATCGAATAGCAACTTTTGTATGTAGTGCATGAACTCGATCCGTGTATTGAATATAATATTGTCATCATGATGTAATATAAGATTCCTTCATTGATAAGTGCAAATCACTAAATAAACAATAAAACAACCTAAATAAATTCTCTGCCGCGGCACAAAAATTGGAAAAAATGCTGCCGCGTCAACAAAATGTGCCAAAATGAATTATCTGCCGCGGCAGAGAAATAGCCAAATCTCTGCCGCGGCAGAAGTTTATTAGTCCCGGTTCCTGTCACGAACCGGGACTAATGCTCCACCCCCTCGCCCTCTTCCGCTACCACGTGTGCACCCTTTAGTCCCGGTTGGTGGGGCAACCGGGACTAAAGGTTAGGGCTTTAGTCCCGATTGCCCCGTCTCGGTTGGACTAAACCCCGTATCAACCGGGACCTATAGCCCCGTTTTCACCAGTGTTCTCCATGCTCACACGAACATTATCAAAACACAAACATATTTTTTACAAGATCAGTAAAATATCACTGATCAAAAGGAGTCACTAGTACAGATCCGTATCTTGGACACTGGTGCTAGCTCACTGACCAGGGTTTTGGAGTCCTTCGATACATTATTGTTGTTACTGATGCGGGGACCTCAGAACAAACGGTTCATAAACTGTTTGTCCACGTTCACATGAACAGTATCTAAACACAAACGTATTCTTTAGGATATACGTAGCTTCGGATAAAACAATAATAACACCCATTGTTCATGTGAAACTATATAAAAAAATAAAATAAACGTCCGTGATATGGGCTTAGTGCATTGACGATGGACACCATGATGAGGTCCTCCGTCTCCCGGTTCCCTGCACAATTGCCCGCTCCTTCCTTCCACCTCGCTCTAATGGACATGAAAAATGCATTAGGTACTCTCTCCGTTTACAATTAGATCGTATTCTAGGTTTAGTCAAAATCAATCTTTTGTGAGTTTGACCAAATATTTAGCAAAAAATAAAAGTATCTACCATGTAAAACCTATAGTGCTAGAATCTTTGTAAGTAATATTTTTATAATATATGTATTTGGAATAATGAATATTGATATATTTTTCTATATTCTTGGTCAAAGTTGACAAAATTTGACTCTAAAAAATCCTAGAACGCGAAGTAATAAAAAACGGAGGGAGTAATAGGTACATGTGCACCCGCAAAAAAAAATAGGTACATGTGCAAATATCAGACTGTTTCAACTTTTTAAGTATACATTCAAAAATCTGAAGAAAACTCCACAATAAAATAATTTGCATCTAGACAGTAACTAGATATTTATTAATGTACAACATACAAGAAAAATCTAAAATACTAAACAAAAAGAAAACTCTACAAAATACTTTGCATCCACACTAGACAACAAAACTCTCAAATAAATACTTTGCATCCAAACAATATCTAGATATACAAGAAGACTCTAAAAATATTTTTCATCGATTTTTAAAAAATATACTATGCATCCACAATATATAGTGCAAAGAAAACTAAAAAAAGATGCTCAATCTCTGCAAAGAGAATATATTAATATGAAGGAGATATCCAGTGGCGGCGCCAGGAAACATGGGCGGGTATTCTTCGTAATTTCTTTGTGTCTCAATGTAAAATATCTTTATTATATACTACCTAAAAATACAAATTGTTTTGTTTTCAAAGCATTTCGATCGTTTGTTTCGTCCGTCTCATCGCTTCCACCCGGTAAGGGGAAAAATCTAGGACCCGCATAGTGACCGTCGCTCCATCCGCTCCCTCTTCCTCCCTCAAAATCCTGCATTTATGTTCTGTATTCGGTCGCGCCTCTGTTCTCATGTTCATGTTATGTATCCGGTGCTAGCAATAGCACCAATTATAGATTGCTGTCGGGGGTGAACAGAGAAAATAGTAGAATGTGCAACAATCTGATTTGATGTTAATGTTTTATCTGTATTTTTTTTTTTGCTTTTGATTTTTTCTCCAACAACGTTAAATATGCTACTGCTTCTTGCACCACTCTTCATCTTCATTTATGTTACTCGTCTATCCTAAAATAAGTGACTCGGACCTTTTTAAATTTACACACTAAAACATGTCTATATACGTGTGTATCTAGATAAAATTGAATCAATTATTTTATGTTGAGTAAAAGAAAATAATACTCCCTCCGACCCATATTAGTCAAATTAGATTTGTCTAGATTTGGATGTATCTAGACATATTTTAGTAATATATATATATATATTTAAATCTAGACAAATTTGAGTCAACTAATATAAGTAAAAGGAAATGATAAATTAAAAGTTTGCATTACATCTAATCTATAGACTAGAGACCAAATCAATTAGATCTACTTCTCTATTAAGAGCTACTCTGCTACGTATCTCGTCGTGTGAGACGAGATCCATTGGTCCATCACGATCGCACGCGTGCTTCCTGGCTGGTCTAACTAATGCATGTAGGAGTAAAAAAAATTGCACTAATCTTGAGTATTTACATGAATACAGGGGCATATCCCTGGTACCGTCTATGGAGATATCAATTAAATTCAGTCTCTGCAAAAACATAATGACAAGAGAAAGTCTAGACATCTAGAATGGACACAACCAAGAAACAAAAGTAGAAGAACAAAGAAAACAAAACCTCGTTGTGAAGCAAACGGAGAGTTGCGGCAGCAAAAGCACCGGGAGTGCTGATGATACCTCGAATCCAAAAAAAAAAGCTTCCCCAAAACGACTTCTCTGGTTAATTAATTCTTAAGGGAATGGGTAGCACAGTTGAAAAAAAAACAAGCCCTCAGGGTTACAAACTCAGATTTTAAAGAGTAGGGTCTAACATCAAAGCTCTAGTGATTTCTTTATTTGTTAAAGACAAAACCATGTGTACTAAACTGAAAAGATGTAAAAAAATCTGAATACGCCGATGTATCCTACAGTAATAATCTTAATATAAAATATTTTGCATTCTAAGCTATACGAAAATAAAATAAGTATGAATATTAGTATAGTGAATAGTGCATATTTTTTTAAAACTTTGAAATATACCAGATTTTTGTCATTTTTATGTAACCTGAAACTCAAAGAGTTTAACATTGCAAGTTTGTACGCTTGCAGGACACATCGTTGACTATTTTTTCGGATTTTTCTGAAACTTATAAATATGATTTTTAACCTGTTGTTAAAAAAGATCACTAGACCATGCGAGCCAATGAGAGTTCTCGGGTTTTAAAGTATCAAAATAGTAGAATATGTGCTCACGGAGCTGATAGCCTAGGGGTAAATGATTCGCAAAGAAAAACCCATATGGTTAAAGTAGACTAATCATCGAAGTTCGGAAGGTAGTGACGACATTTTCTTATGCTAGACCGACAAATTATGCATATGTGCCACACCGCTGACTGTTATCCCGATTTGGAGTTACCTAGTTGGGCCAAGTGCCAATAGCCAAAGGTTTTAGGTTTAGTATATACATAAAATACAGAGATTGGATCATGCCAAGGCTAACCGAAGATTAGGCTCTGTCTCCTAGTGGAAATTGACTGCACAACGGTCAGACAGTGACAAAACTTTCACTACAGGACGCGCGTGCTACGCCGAGGGCAAAAAGCCGTCGGCGTAGCCTAAAATGCCCTCGGCGTATGCTACGCCGACGGCTGCCCTCGGCGTAGCCTCCTCGGCAAAGGGCTCCCTCGGCGGAGCACATAGAGGCCGTCGGCGTATCAAAATGCCGTCGGCGATGCCGAGGGCAATGCCGTCGGCGTAGCGGCCGTCGGCATAGCTTGTCGACCGGTTGCAAAAATATTTTTTAAAAAAGATTAAATTTTTTATTTTATTTTTTTTTCTTAATTTTTGAATCTTTGAACTGTTTGACTCGATAATCTCTCACTTTGAACATTTTTTAACACTAATTACACTTAATACTTAATTAAATTGCAGTCTTGGTCGAACTTCCCGGAAGGTCACCCATCCTAATACTACTCTTCATCAAGACGCTTAACTTCCTCGTTCCTGAATCTGTTTCCTTAAAGTAATTCATACATTGTTGTCAATACTATGATACCAATCCTATTAACCCTTATATCAACATGTCACATGTTTGTATTTTTTGAAATTACAAACAATTATTTAAATAAACATTAATGAATAAGTAAAAATATTATTGAATTCAAATAAAAATATAATAATTTTACTTTTTTGTATTTTTCTATTTAATATGGAATAATTAATATCTTTAAATCTATAAATCGGAATTTAACAAATAATATGTCTAAATTGATCAGAAAAATGAGAGGAATCCAAATATGATATCCATATCAACTAATCACAAACCCTCCGTTTTTTAATTATCTATTTGGTGGTTGCTTTAGAAAATTTCCTTTTTCCGTTCGGATAATGAAAAATGGCTTTTTGGTGCGATGAAAAGGAAAACTTGCATTCCTCCTGCAACATTGTTCGCCATCCCATGATGCATGTGTATGCACAATATGGGAACATTATCACAAACTATGCCTTGATTCTAGCCATAACATTGGTCATTTGGCCCGAAAGCCAAGAAACCTCGAATGAGATAGGTCATTTTGTGAAGGTTTTTTGAAACATAATCAATATATCAAGTTTAATATTTTTGCTTATAACTATGTCACATAATATGACATCACGCGAAGGTTTCGCATTGTTTCGATCGTTTTGAATTTTTATATGTTTTAAACTATCGTCAAACTTTGTCGAGCACGCATGAAGATTCTTAGCTCGGGCGAGCCTCGCTAAACTTGCATTAGATCTTTGATAAAATAGCATATTGTGAACCTAAAATGATTTTTATAAAAAACATGAGCATCGGATCATGTACCTATAGTTCATATCGACCCACTTCCCACCGATTAGCAGAATTTGTCTTTTTATCGAGAGGTGGGGAAAAGGTTTGGAACCCCTGTTGGGACATTGTCCATATAAGGTGGTATATTATTTTAGTAAAATATGGTGGTAGCATTTTGAATTAGCCATTTGGTGGTTGCTTCACAAAATCGTCCGTTTTTTATGATCGGAAAATGGGAAATGGCTTTTGTGCGACGAAGGAAAACTTCCTCCTGCAACATTGTTCGCCATCCCATGATGCATGTGTATGCACAATATGGGCACATTATCACAAACTATGCCTTGATTCTAGCCATAACATTGGTCATTTGACCCGAAAGCCAAGAAACCTCGAATGAGATAGGTCATTTTGTGAAGGTTTTTTTGAGACATAATCAATATATCAAGTTTAATATTTTTCCTTATAACTATGTCACATAATATGACACCACGCGAAGGTTTCGCATTGTTTCGATCGTTTTGAATTTTTATGCCCTTTAAATTATCGTCAAACTTTGTCGAGGCCCGGGCATGAAGATTCTTAGCTCGGGCGAGCCTCGCTAAACTTGCATTGGATCTTTGATAAAATAGCATATTGTGAACCTAAAATGATTTTGTAAAAAACATGAGCATCGGATCATGTACACGTAGTTCATATCGACCCACTTTCTACCGATTCTACAGAATTTGTCTTTTCACCAGAGGTGGACGGAAAGGTTTTGATTCCCCTATTGGGACATTGTCTATATAAGGTGGTATAGTATTTTTGTAAAATGTGGTGGTACCATTTTGAATTAGCCATTTGGTGGTTGCTTTACAAAATCGTCCGTGTTTTGTGCTCGAAAATGGGAAATGGCTTTTTGGTTGACGAAGGAAAACTTTCTCCTGCAACATTGTTCGCCATCCCATGATGCATGTGTGCACAATATGGGCACATTATCACAAACTATGCCTTGATTCTAGCCATAACATTGGTCATTTGACAAAGCCAAGAAACCTCGAATGAGATAGGTCATTTTGTGAAGGTTTTTGAGACATAATCAATATATCAAGTTTAATATTTTTCCTTATAACTATGTCACATAATATGACACCACGAAGGTTCGCATTGTTTCGATCGTTTTGAATTTTTATGCCTTTTAAATTATCGTCAAACTTTGTCGAGCAGCGGGCATGAAGATTCTTAGCTCGGTAGAGCCTCGCTAAACTTGCATTGGATCTTTGATAAAATAGCATATTGTGAACCTAAAATGATTTTTGTAAAAAACATGAGCATCGGATCATGTACACGTAGTTCATATCGACCCACTTTACTGGATTCGGCGAGAATTTATCTTTCACCAGAGGTGGGCGGAAAGGTTTGGATTCCCCTATTGGGACATTGTCTATATAAGGTGGTATAGTATTTTTGTAAAATGTGGTGGTACCATTTTGAATTAGCCATTTGGTGGTTGCTTTACAAAATCGTCCGTGTTTTGTGCTCGAAAATGGGAAATGGCTTTTGTGCGAAAAGGAAAACTTTCTCCTGCAACATTGTTCGCCATCCCATGATGCATGTGTATTCACAATATGGGCACATTATCACAAACTATGCCTTGATTCTAGCCATAACATTGGTCATTTGACCGAAAGCCAAGAAACCTCGAATGAGATAGGTCATTTTGTGAAGGTTTTTGAGACATAATCAATATAGCAAGTTTAATATTTTTCCTTCTAACTATGTCACATAATATGACATCACGAAGGTTTCGCATTGTTTCGATCGTTTTGAATTTTTATGCCCATTTTAAACTATATATAATTTCTTATGTTTTACTTAATTTTTATTTATAAATGTGTAATATTTGAGTGTAGATAGATAGGTCTTATTTTTCTGCAAATTTTGATATATTATTTGTATTTTTGAATTAGAATGATTTAGTTATGATTTTTCAAAGTTTAATGAGATAAAATAAAAATAGCTACGCCGAGGGCAGCCGTCGGCGTATGCTACGCCGAGGGCAGCCGTCGGCGTAGCATAGGATATGCCGAGGGCAATTCTACGCCGACGGCTGCTTGGCGGAGCTGGCCTAGACGATGGCTACGCCGACGGCCCCGATGTTTGGCCGTCGGCGTAGCGACTGGCCGTCGGCGTAGCTTCCCATTCCTGTAGTGTTTCGTAGACAAATATCGACCCTCCCACTAAACTATTCAAACCGAGCCGTGCCTCCCGACTACTGTTTCGTCCGCTAGCTTACGTACATAATTTCCACACGAGACGAATCGCCGTAGACCAGCCGACGACGATCTACTGTACTACTACTGCAGTTTATTGACCAAGAGGAGACGATGAGGAAAAGCTGGCACGGGTTCGGTTGCGGATACTGAAGTCTAGTGAGGTGAACATGCATGGGGAGTAGTTTAGTTAGCTTCTTCCTAGTAATTTGGTTCATGTGTCCTGTGCCGTAATGTCTCAAGGGTGATGAATATGTTGTACACAATAAAATCTCATGGTTTTATATTTCTTGCGACATGGTCGGCAAATTGTCGGCTTCCTATCTGATGAATAGTCATCCAAAGCTTTGGCCTCTCGTAGTTGTTTCACCGAGAGTGTGTTTTGGTTAGATTGTTCTCATGTATTTATTTTTCACTGAGAGTGTGTTATGGCTATAGCATGAATGAGACTAATATGCACATATTATGAAATGTGCTCAACCTGATCTTTGTGAGATGTACATCGACCCCGACCACATCTCAATCACCATGGCACGCAGGTCTGGCCACACATGTCACGGGCACCGCAGTGCCCCCTTGCAATCTTGTTGGCTAACCTACCAGATTCATTCGGTCTATTTTTGCTACCCATGGTTAAAATTCGGCTCAGGTTAACATGTGATGGACTCCAACGCCTAACTATTCATGTAACCCAATTCCAACCATAGCCATACACACATGTTCGACGTAGTTATAACATAAATCATGGTGAACACCCAGATATCAAATGGGAAACTAGAAATTATTGTTTGAAACAACTTTGGTGTAACTATAGTTTTCTCTCGAATTAGGCTTTCGCCCCGCTTTATAAATAAAGCCAAACAGCCAAACCGATACAAAGTGATGAGGAGTTCCTCTTACAAGCAGACCAAAGATAAACTGTAAAGCCTAGGAAGCAACTAGCTTGCCACCAAAGACGACGAGGCTATGGGGACCGGAGCTCCACGACAACGCCTCCAAGAAGGTAACGACGCCCCAAACGTCGCCGCTGCCGAGACCACAATGGTCTAGGGTTTTCACCCGGAGCCCTACTGGGATGAGAGTAGCCACAACAACGCCCCCAAGAGGGTCACGACACCCACAAGCATCACCGTTGCTGGCGCAAACGCGCTGGGCTTTTGCCCGGAAAAACTCTTGCCACCAGTGGTACCTCAAACCAGCACCATGCTCCGAGCCGAGCTTCCAGCCGTGATCTGGGTGCTGCCACCACCAGGAGCCCCCGAAGCCCCTTCCTTGCCACCCGCATGGACCAAAGAGAAGGGCCATCACAACTGCAATGCCGCCCCGCCGTTGAGACACGTGTGCAGTCCACCTTCCGGGGCCGCTGCCCCGGCATCCACGAACTCGCGACAGGGCGCCCATAAGCGTCACACCGCAAAGCCGTCGGGAAGGGCACAGTATGGCGGCATATGGTCAGTAGGTGTCGGGCCACACGACTGCCTAGAGGAGGGGACCCGCCCTCCATAACCATCACCATGGTGATTGTCGTCCGGAGACGCAGCAGCAGTGCCAAACATGCCTAGATCAGACCAGATCAGGCCCGGCCCGCCAGGCCGGTCAGATCGCCCGGCTCTGCGCTGCGGCTGCGCACTAGGGAGCCCCGCCACCGTCGATCTGTGACCCGCACCGCCCTACCCCGCCGAAGCCGCACGGCCAAGCCGTCATGCCCGCCATCGGAGCGCCTCAGTCACGCCGCCGCCGCAGCTCCGTCCAACGCCGAGCCGGGCGCCCCGCTGGCAGTGCGGCGCGCCGTCCTACAACCACTCGTCAGCCGCTTTGTTGCCCTGCGACTCGCGACTGCCGCGCCGCCGCCAGACGAAGCTTCGCCACCAGCGCCATGCCGCGCCGCCGAGGAGAGCCGCCGCGGCCCCAAAGACCGGTAGAAGACCCACCGCCGCCGGACCGCACGGACTTAGCCGGGCGGCGCTCACCGGCGACGGCCGGGAAGGAGGGGAGGAGGAGGGAGAAGGCGGCGGGCGCTAGGGATCGCGTCTCCGTCGCCCTCGCGGGGGGCGACGCGAGACGCAGGGTTTTCTTTTCCCAACTCCAGCTGGTAACTATAGTTTTATTACGGTGACGTCCAACGTTTGCTAAAACAAGAGACAAACCACATGCGTAGTGCATGTGTATCTCGTTGATGCTGCAGATATTATATGCCACTGCTGTTTATGTTATCGCCTAAGCAATATGATAAGGCCCGTTCGAACTGACCCTCCAATCATGCATACATTGAGTAATAATGCAGCTGAATTTTTTGCAATGAATATACTTCGCGCTGTACCATGCATAGTGGTAATCAAATCGATCTAAAAATTGGTAGTATGATCAAATCGATGCGCGGGAACTTTCCATGCTAGCTCGTTCGAAGCCTGCGGATATCATTTGATTATTTTTCAGGGACGGCGAATACTAGTATTCGTTTGTAGGGTAGCCTTGATCGACCATTATGGTTGGCAAAATGTCTATGGACTGGCTAGGTTTTTTTTTTTTTTGGCGGGGACTAGCTAGCTAGTTAGGCACAATATTTGGATGTTTTAGCCCCGGCTGCCCGTGGCGCCAAATCCTCTCTGGCTATATATATGTCTAGCTCGATGTAGTAATCTCTTGCAAGATAGCCTCGGCCAACACAAGAAAGTAATAAGGCAGAAGCACACAATTATTGTCTGCGCTTATTAGTAGTTTGCCATGGCTTCTGCCTCTTTTCTTAGCTTGTTGGTGCTCGTGGCAATGGCCTCGGCGGCGTCGGCGCAGCTGTCGTCGACGTTCTACGACACGTCGTGCCCCAACGCGCTGTCCACCATCAAGAGCGCGGTGACGGCCGCCGTGAGCAGCGAGGCCCGCATGGGGGCGTCGCTGGTCCGGCTGCACTTCCACGACTGTTTTGTGGATGTAAGTTCCACCTAACCTTATTATATAGTCGTCACCCCGTGCAGAAAACAGTTCGATGGGCATGATCGAGTAGCAGCAAATGATTATGATATCTGAACCTCTTTGCAGGGATGTGACGGGTCTGTTCTGCTTGCGGACACGGGGAGCTTCGTCGGCGAGCAAGGGGCGATTCCGAACAACGCTTCCATTCGAGGCATGGACGTCATCGACAACATCAAGACCCAGGTGGAGGCCGTCTGCAGCCAGACGGTTTCCTGCGCCGACATCCTCGCCGTCGCCGCCCGTGACTCCGTCGTCGCGGTAAGCTCACCCGACAATTACTAGCTTTCAGAAACCACGCATATATATGTGATAGTACTCCTTTCTTGCCTGTCGCTAACTGATTTGTGCATTGGCTTGTAGCTCGGAGGGCCGTCATGGACTGTTCTTCTGGGGAGGAGGGACTCCACCACCGCGAGCAAGACCAACGCAGAAAGTAACCTGCCGGCTCCTACCTTCAGCCTCCAGAACCTCACCGACAACTTCAGCAACAAGGGCCTCAGCCTGACCGACATGATCGCGCTGTCGGGCGCCCACACGATCGGGCAGTCGCAGTGCAGGTTCTTCAGGGCCAGGATCTACAACGACACCAACATCGACGCGGCCTTCGCGACGTCGCTCCAGGCCAACTGCCCCCAGACGACCGGATCCGGCGACAGCAGCCTGGCGCCGCTGGACACCATGACGCCCACCGCCTTCGACAACGCCTACTACACCAACCTCCAGTCCCAGAAGGGGCTCCTGCACTCGGACCAGGAGCTGTTCAACGGCGGGAGCGCCGACAGCACGGTGAGCAGCTTCGCGTCCAGCGCGTCCGCGTTCAGCAGCGCCTTTGCGACGGCCATGGTGAACATGGGGAACATCGCCCCCAAGACCGGGACGCAGGGGGAGATCAGGCTCACCTGCTCCAAGGTGAACTCGTAGTAAATCGCGTGTTGTTGTAAGATGAACTAAATAAGGCCTCGGTCGCCAGTACCACCAGCACCGGTACGAACATAGAATGTGTAAGGAATTATTCTCGTGCAAAGGCACGGAGGATTAAATGCTTGCTTTTATCCCAATCATAGTTCGAGATGATATTATCTCAATCATATTACCCACTACAGAACCAACCACATGAAAGAATTAAGGCGCCGACGGCCAAATGTCGGACCGTCGGTATAGCTGTCTTTCCTGGTTAGCTGACCAGCACGGCCGTCGGCGTAGATGACGGTGCCGAGGATAGCCGTCGGCATAGTAGAGAGGGTTGTGCCGACGGTGGCCCTCGGCGTAGCCCAGTTTAGACATGGCGATGAAAACGGCGTTAGGCAGACAAGTTGTGTCGACGGTCTAGCCGTCGCACAGCTCTTTGAAAAATTTTGTTTGGTCTGTGCCGACGGCCTAGCCATCGGCGTAGGCCTCCAGATTTTTTTCCTTGTCTCATTATTTTTTGAAAAATCATAATTAAATCATTCTAATTCAGAAAAATACAAATAATATATCAAAATTTGCAGAAATATAACATCTATCTATCTACACTCAAATATTACATATTTATAAAAAAATTAAGTAAAACATAAAACATTATATATAGTTTAAAACGGGCATTATAAATTTAAAAACGATCCAAACAACATGAAACCTTCGCGTAATGTCATATTATGTAACATAGTTAGAAGGAAAAATATCAAACTTGGTATATTGATTATGTCTCAAGAAAACCTTTACAAAATGACATATCTCGTTCGAGGTTGCTTGGCTTTTGGGTCAAATGACCAATGTTATGGCTAGAATGAAGGCATAGTTTATGATAATGTGTTCATATTGTGCATAAGTGTGTATCATGGGATGACGAACAATGTTTTAGGAGGAAGTTTTCCTTTTCGTCGCACCAAAAAGCCGTTTTCCATTTTTCGAGTGCAAAAAACGAACGGTTTTGTGAAGCAACCACCAAATGGCTAATTCAAAATGCTATCGTCATATTTTTTAAAAATATTAGACCACCTTAGATGGATAATTTCATAACAGTGGGATCTCAGACATTTTCGTCTATCCCTAGTGAAAAAGACAAATTTATGCCGAATCGGTAGGAAGTCGGTTAGATATGAACTACAGGTACATGATCGCATGCTCATGATTTTTTACAAAAATCATTTTTAGGTTCAAAATATGTTTTTTCATCATAGATCTACTTCAAGTTTAGCGAGTCTCAGCCCCGAGCTAAGAATCTTCATGTCCGCCCTTTGACAAAGTTTAACGATAGTTTAAAACAGGCATTATAAATTCAAAAACGATCCAACCAACGTTAAACCTTTGCATGGTGTCATATTATGTAACATAGTTAGAAGGAAAAATATCAAACTTGGTATATTGATTATGTCTCAAAAAAACCTTCACAAAATTACCTATCTCGTTCGAGGTTTCTTGACTTTCGGGTCAAATGACCAATGTTATGGCTAGAATGAAGGCATGGTTTATGATAATGTGTCCATATTGTGCATAAGTGTGCATAATGGGATGACGAACAATGTTTTAGGAGGAAGGTTTCCTTTTCGTCACACCAAAAAGCCGTTTTCCATTTTCCAAGTGCAAAAACGGACGGTTTTGTGAAGCAACCACCAAATAGATAATTCAAATTTCTACCGTCACATTTTTCAAAAATACTAGACCATCTTACATGCATAATGTCATAACAGGGGGGTCTCAAACATTTCCGTCTATCCCTGATGAAAAAGACAAATTCCTACCGAATTAGTAGGAAGTGGGTCAGATATTACTACAGGTACATGGTCGGATGCTCATGATTTTTTACAAAAATCATTTTTAGGTTCAAAATATGTTGTTTCATCATAGATCCACTTCATGTTTAGTGAGTCTCAGCCCCAAGCTAAGAATCTTTATGCCCGTCATTCGACAAAGTTTAACGATAGTTTAAAACAGGCATTATAAATTCAAAAAACATCCAAACAACGTGAATGGTGTCATATTATGTGACATAGTTAGAAGTAAAAATATCAAACTTGGTATATTGATTATGTCTCAAAAAAACCTTCACAAAATGACCTATCTTGTTCGAGGTTTCTTGGCTTTCAGGTCAAATGACCAATATTATGGCTAGAATGAAGGCATAGTTTGTGATAATGTGTTTATATTGTGCATAAGTGTGCATCATGGGATGGAGAACAATGTTTCAGGATGAAGTTTTCCTTTTCGTCGCACCAACAAGGCGTTTTCCATTTTCCGAGTGCAAAAAACGGACGGTTTTGTGAAACAACCACCAAATGGCTAATTCAAAATGCTACCGTCACATTTTTCAAAAATACTTGACCACCTTGCATGGATAATTTCATAAGAGGGGGATCTCAAACATTTCCGTCTATCCCTGATGAAAAATACAAATTCATGCTGAATCTGTAGGAAGTGGGTCAGATATAAACTATAGGTACATGATCGGATGCTCATGATTTTTTTTAAAAAATCATTTTTAGGTTCAAAATATGTTGTTTCATTATAGATCCACTTCAAGTTTAGCGTGTCTTAGCCCCGAGCTAAGAATCTTCATACACGCCCTTCGACAAAGTTTAACGATAGTTTAAAACGGGAATTATAAATTTAAAAATAATCCAAACAACGTGAAACCTTCGCGTGGTGTCATATTATGTGACATAGTTAGAAGGAAAAATATCAAACTTGGTATATTGATTATGTCTCAATAACTTGTTCGAGGTTTCTTGGCTTTCGGGTCAAATGACCAATGTTATGGCTACAACGAAAGCATAGTTTGTGATAATGTGTCCATATTGTGCATAAGTGTGCATCATGGGATGACGAACAATGTTTTAGGAGGAAGGTTTCCTTTTCGTCGCACCAAAAAGCCGTTTTCCATTTTCCGAGTGCAAAAAACGGACGGTTTTGTGAAGCAACCACCAAATGGCTAATTCAAAATGCTACCGTCACATTTTTCAAAAATACTTGACCACCTTACATGGATAATTTCATAACAGGGGGGATCTCAAACATTTCCGTCTATCCCTGATGAAAAAGACAAATTCGTGCCGAATCGGTAGGAAGTGGGTCAGATATAAACTACAGGTCACTAGAGGAAAAAGGGCCATCCGTTCGTGACCCCTTAGAGCATTAGTCCCGGTTGCGCCACCAACCGGGACTAATGCTGGCACGCGTCCCGGTTGGAGCGGGCACGGGGCCAGGGGGCATGCGTCCCGGTTGGTAAGGGGGAATACGTCCCGGTTAGAGCCACCAACCGGGACTAAAGATTTGGCCACAGCCACGTGGTGTGGCACGCACCTTTAGTCCCGGTTGCTGGCTCCAACCGGGACGTATTCTCCTGCCCTCTATAAATGCAACGCCCCAGCCTCCTCTACCTCCACTCTGTTTTTTCGAATGGTGGAAGGTGTGAGGGGTGTGCTAGTTTTTTCTCTTCTATGCATGCATTGAAGGTGTTTGATGAAATGTTTGAGTGAATAATCTCGTTGAATTTCTCATAGAACAAAAATATAGAAGGTGTCCGAGACGCACTTGAGCTTTCTCCTCTTTATTTCCCTCGATCGAGGTTAGCAATCTTATCTTTTCTAGGTCATTGATACAATTCATGTGTCGGTGTGAATTGGTTATTTCAGTATTTATGATGTCCTATTTTTTGATAAACTTACTTATTGATGCAGATGAACGGTCGGGAATGGATGTACGGTGATCGGCGCGTAGCCGGGTATATCAAAGGCGTGGATAAATTTATCGATGTGGCTACGGCAAACAAAGAGAATGGATTTATACTTGTCCATGTGTTCAATGTCGGAACAACAAGGAGTACTCTTCCTCGAAAATCATTCGCTGCCACCTGATTATGAAAGGTTTCATGCCCAACTATAATTGCTAGACCAAGCACGGGGAAAGAGGGGTTATGATGGAAGATGGTGAAGAAGAAGATGATGATAACAACTATCGTCATATGTTTCTGAATCTGATGATAATGCAATGGAAGACAATGGAGAGGAAAGAGGTGAAGAACGGGCATCGGATGAGGGTGATGAACTTGTTAGGGTCATTTCGATGCAAAGCGAGGCGTGAAGAAAATGAGAAGTTGAAGTTAGAGGGCATGTTAGAAGATCACAAGAAATTGTTGTACCCAAATTGTGAAGATGGCGACAAAGCTCGGTACCACCTTTGGAATTGTTGCGATGGAAGGCGAGTGTGGTCTAACCGACTCCTCATTTGAAAAGATGTTGAAAATAATGAAGCGAAGTTTCCAAAACATAACGAACTTCGAGAGTACCTACGAAGCAAAGAAGACTCTATGTCCTCCGGGATTAGATGTGCAAAAGATACATGCATGCATTAATGATCGTGCATCCTCTACCGCGTAAGAAGTATGAGAATTTAGATAAATGCCGGTATGCAATGCGTTATGATAAGATCGCAGAGATGACCTGGTGATGTTGAGGAGAGCCCCTCGGAAGAGGGTTCTGCTAAGGTTATGTGGTATGCTCCTATAATACCAAGGTTGAAACGCATGTTCGAAAAACAAAGAGCATGCCAGTTGTTGCGATGGCACAAAGAAGACCGTAAGAAAGACGAGAAGTTGAGACACCACGATGGGTCACAGTGAGAAAAATCGAGAGAGACTTCCGACTTTGCGGTGGCGACGCAAGGAACTTATGGTTTGGTCTAAATACGGATGGCATGAATCCTTTTGGGAGCAGAGCTGCATACAAAGACCTGGCCCGTGACTCTATGTATCTACAACCTGCCTCCTTGGTTGTGCATGAAGCATAAGTTCATTATGATGCCGGTGCTCATCCAAGGCCCAAGCAACCGGCAACGACATTGATGTGTACCTTAGGCCATTAGTTGAAGAACTCTTACGGTTGTGGGGCAAACCAGGTGTACGTGCATGGGATGAGAACAAACAGAGCCATTTGATCTACGAGGTTGTTATTCAGAACCATCAATGATTGGCTCGCTCTTAGTAACCTTCGGATAGACAAACAAGGGATATAAGGCACCCACTGTTTAGATAAGACCGAAGGTACATATTTGCATAAATGCAAGAAGGTTGTGTACACGGAGAATCGACGATTTCTTCCGACCAATCATCCGTAAGAAAGAAAGGCAAGCATTTCAAAGGTGAGGCGATCACGGAAGAAGCCCGAACTCCCTCCTAGTGATGATGTATTTGGTATGGTCAAGGACATAGAAGTAATCTTTGGAAAGGGTCCCGGTCAATCAGTTCGAACGACGTCGCTAGGACACGCACCCATGTGGAAGAAGAAATCTATATTTTGGGAGCTGCCATATTGGAAAGTCCTGCGTGTCCGCTCTTCAATCGACGTGATGCACGTGACGAAGAATCTCTGCGTGAACCTGCTAGGATTCCTAGGCGTGTATGGGAAGACAAAAGATACACCTGAAGCACGGGAGGACCAACAAATTATGAAAGACCCAAAGAACATGCATACACATAACAAGACGGATAAAGGGCGTCACTTAAGTCGTTCCAGCTATGCTCTTACCAAAGCAGAGAAGGAAATCTTTTTTGAAGTCCTTTACAGTATCAAGGTGCCGTCGGGCTTCTCATCTAATATAAAGGGGATAATAAATATGGCAGAGAAAAAGTTCCAAAACCTGAAGTCTCATGATCACACGTGATTATGACGCATTGCTTCCGATTGCATTGAGAGGGCTTCTACCGAAAATGTTCGAGTACCCATTGTGAAGTCGTGTTCATTCCTCAATACAATATCTCGAAGGTAATCAATCCGGATATTACGCCAAGGTTACGAAGGATGTGGTACAATGTCTTGTTAGTTTTGAATTGGTGTTCCCACCATCCTTCTTCAATATTATGACGCATCTCTGGTTCATCTAGTGGAAGAGATTGCCATTCTCGGTCCGTATTTCTGCACAATATGTTCCCTTTGAGAGGTTCATGGGAGTCTTAAAGAAATATGTTCATAACCGTGCTAGACTGAAGGAAGCATATCCAAGGGATATGGAACAGAGGAGGTCATTGAGTTTTGTGTTGACTTTATTCGACCTTAAGCCGATTGGTGTTCGACTCGCGGCATGAGGGAAGACTAAGTGGAAAAGGCACTGGGAAAGAAAGCAATGATATGTAGGGACGGGATTCTTTCACTAAAGCACACTACAGCTTCTACATAATTCCACCTTGGCAGCCAGTATATCGAGGAACACAAGAATATTATACGCCCAAAACCCGGGAAGCTCGAATCATGGATTTCAGATGAACACATGAAGTCTTTCGGTGGTTGGATGCGGACACATCTCTTGAATGACACCACTGTTGGAGATCAGCTATACTTGTTGGCCGCGTCACCATCTTCTACTGTATTGAATTTCCAAGGGTACAAAATAAATGGGAATACATTCTACACGATCGCCCAAGATAAAAAGAGCACCAACCAAAATAGTGGTGTCCGCTTTGATGCAATAGACGAGAATGGAAAAAGGACACATATTATGGTTACATAGAGGAGATATGGGAACTAGACTATGGATTCTCTTTTAAGGTCCCTTTGTTTCGCTGCAAATGGGTCAACCTGAATGGGGAAGGGGTAAAGATAGACCAGTTGTACGGAATGACAACAGTGGATCTCAACAATCTTGGTTATAGAGATGAACCATTCGTCCTAGCCAATGATGTGTCTCAGGTTTTCTATGTGAAGGACATGTCCTCTAGACCGAAAAAAAGAAAAAATATGCAAACGAATACATCATATGATGAGCCAAAGCGTCACATAGTTCTTTCAGGGAAAAGAAACATCGTGGGAATCGAGGACAAGATAGACACGTCGGAAGATTATAATAAGTTTGATGAAATTCCGCCCTTCACAGTGAAAACTGACCCAAGCATTCCGTTAAGTAAAGAAGATGCTCCATGGTTACGTCTGAAGCGATCATAAGGAATGACATATGCCAAGAAGTTCATGCTCATATTATGTTACTCTAGTTCATGTCTTTCACGGTTTGTGGCTTGACCGAAGGATATCTTTCGCGGTTTGTGGCCTTTAGTCCCGGTTTTGTAGTCTCAGTTTTTAATATTAATAAATGTCTTGAGTGTTAGTCCCTTTTGTTGTGGCTGGACCGGAGTGCCTCTAAGACCAGTTTCTTGGAGATGCCGAGGATCGATCCGGCATCTCCCTGAAACTGGTCGTAGTGGTGTCCCTGCTCTCGAAAACCATCTTGCAGCTTGTAACTTCTCTAACTAGATCAATACGCCTCGGAGCTAACTAATTTCACATATTAGGGAGTGCCTCTATGACCAATTTCTCGGAGATGCCGGAGGACTGGGCTCCGTCGGCATCTCCCTGAAACTGGCCGCAGTGGTGTCCCTGCTCTCGAAAACCATCTTGCAGCTTGTAACTTATCTAACTAGATCAATACGCCTCGTAGCTAACTAATTTCACATATTAGGGAGTGCCTCTATGACCAGTTTCTCGGATATGCCGGAGGACTGGGCTCCGTCGGCATCTCCCTGAAACTGGCCGCAATGGTGTCCCTGCTCTCGAAAACTGGCTGGAGGACTGGACTCGCAAGGATGCCTATTTATAGTAAAAGCAGCTCGGCATAGTGTCGACACTTACGAAATAATGTCGACACTCACCCCTATCATTAGTGCTGACTTGTGTTTTGTCCCGGTTGGTGTCTCCAACCGGGACTACAGGTTGATCTTTAGTCCCGGTTGGTGACACCATCCGGGACAAGGTACACGCCTCACGAGCACCCCTATCATTAGTGCTGCCTGGCCCAGCCTGCCGAAATCATCCATCCCGGGTAAAAAGGACAAATGTCTGCCGCATCGGCAGGAAGTTATGTGCTGAATCACGGCATAGTTTGTGATGTTGTGCCCATATTATGCATGTGTGGACATTGGTATGGAGAACAATGTTGCAGGAGGAAGTTTTCCTTTTTTTCGCACGGAAAAGCCCTTTTCCATTTTCCGAGCGCAAAAAACGGGTCGTTTTGTGAAGTAACCACCAAAATGCCGTTTCAGAATGCTACCGTCCCATTTTCCTAAAATACTAGACCACCTTATATGGACTATCTCCCAACCGGTACATCTCAAACCTTTTCTTCCATCCCGGGTAAAAAGGACAAATGTCTGCTGAATCGGTAGGAAGTGGGTCCGGTTTGTACTACAGGTACATGATCTATCGCCCGTGATTTTTTGAAAAAATCATTTTTAGACTCGCAATATGTGGTTTCTTCAGAGATCCAATGCAAGTTCGTCCCATGCTCGTCCCCTATCTTCATGCACACCGGTTCGACCATAGTTAGAAATTCAGATAATTCAAAACGGGTATAATAAATTCAAAAAAAATCCGAACAATGAAAATCCTTCGCGTGGTGTCATATTATGTTACATAGCTGAAAGGAAAAATACCAGATTTGGTATATTGACCATGTTTCGAAAAAACCTGCACAAAATGACCTATCATGTTCGAGGTTTCATGGCTTTCGGTCCAAATGACCGATGTTATATGCTGAATCACGGCATAGTTTGTGATGTTGTGCCCATATTATGCATGTGTGTGGACATTGGTATGGAGAAAAATGTTGCAGGAGGAAGTTTTCCTTTTTGTCGCACGGAAAAGCCCTTTTCCATTTTCCGAAAAAACGGGTCGCTTTGTGAAGTAACCACCAAAATGCCGCTTCGTAATGCTACCGTCCCATTTTCCTAAAATACTAGACCACCTTACATGGACTATCTCCCAACCGGTACATCTCAAACCTTTTCGTCCATCCCGGTAAAAGGACAAATGTCTCCGAATCGCGGGAAGTGGGTCCGGTTTGTACTCTGTACATGATCTATCGCCGTGATTTTTGAAAAATCATTTTTAGACTCGCAATATGTGGTTTCTTCAGAGATACAATGCAAGTTCGTCCGATGCTCGTCCCCTATCTTCATGCACACCGGTTCGACCATAGTTAGAAATTCAAAAAAATTCAAAACGGGCATAAGAAATTCAAAAAATCCGAACAATGAAAATCCTTCGTGGTGTCATATTATGTTACATAGTTGAAAGGAAAAATACCAGACTTGGTATATTGACCATGTTTCGAAAAAACCTTCACAAAATGACCTATCATGTTCGAGGTTTCATGGCTTTCGGTCCAAATGACCGATGTTATGTGCTGAATCACGGTATAGTTTGTGATGTTGTGCCCATATTATTCATGTGTGTGGACATTGGTATGGAGAACAATGTTGCAGGAGGAAGTTTTCCTTTTTGTCGCACGGAAAAGCCCCCTTTTCCATTTTCCGAGCGCAAAAAACGGGTCGTTTTGTGAAGTAACCACCAAAATGCCGTTTCAGAATTATACCGTCCCATTTTCCTAAAATACTAGACCACCTTACATGGACTATCTCCCAACCGGTACATCTCAAACCTTTTATTCCATCCCGGGTAAAAAGGACAAATGTCTGCCGAATCGGTAGGAAGTGGGTCCGGTTTGTACTACAGGTACATGATCTATCGCCCGTGATTTTTTGAAAAATCATTTTTAGACTCGCAATATGTGGTTTCTTCTGAGATCCAATGCAAGTTCGTCCGATGCTCGTCCCCTATCTTCATGCACACCGGTTCGACCATAGTTAGAAATTCAGATAATTCAAAACGGGCATAATAAATTCAAAAAAATCCGAACAATGAAAATCCTTCGCGTGGTGTCATATTATGTTACATAGTTGAATGGAAAAATACCAGACTTGGTATATTGACCATATTTCGAAAAAACCTTCACAAAATGACCTATCATGTTCGAGGTTTCATGGCTTTCGGTCCAAATGACCGATGTTATGTGCTGAATCACGCCATAGTTTGTGATGTTGTGCCCATATTATGCATGTGTGTGGACATTGGTATGGAGAACAATGTTGCAGGAGGAAGTTTTCCTTTTTGTCGCACGGAAAAGCCCTTTTCCATTTTCCGAGCGCAAAAAACGGGTCGTTTTGTGAAGTAACCAGCAAAATGCCGTTTCAGAATGCTACGGTCCCATTTTCCTAAAATACTAGACCACCTTACATGGATTATCTCCCAACCGATACATCTCAAACCTTTTCGTCCATCCCGGGTAAAAAGGACAAATGTCTGCCGAATCGGCAGGAAGTGGGTCCGGTTTGTACTACAGGTACATGATCTATCGCCCGTGATTTTTTGAAAAAAATCATTTTTAGACTCGCAATATGTGGTTTCTTCAGAGATCCAATGCAAGTTCGTCCGATGCTCGTCCCCTATCTTCATGCACACCGGTTCGACCATAGTTAGAAATTCAGATAATTCAAAACGGGCATAATAAATTCAAAAAAAATCCGAACAATGAAAATCCTTAGCGTGGTGTCATATTATGTTACATAGTTGAAAGTAAAAATACCAGACTTGGTATATTGACCATGTTTCAAAAAAACCTTCACAAAATGACCTATCATGTTATAGGTTTCATGGCTTTCGGTCCAAATGACCGATGTTATGTGCTGAATCACGGCATAGTTTGTGATGTTGTGCCCATATTATGCATGTGTGTGGACATTGGTATGGAGAACAATGTTGCAGGAGGAAGTTTTCCTTTTTGTCGCACGAAAAAGCCCTTTTCCATTTTCCGAGCGCAAAAAACGGGTCGTTTTGTGAAGTAACCACCAAAATGCCGTTTCAGAATGCTACCGTCCCATTTTCCTAAAATACTAGACCACCTTACATGGACTATCTCCCAACAGGGACATCTCAAACCTTTTCGTCCATCCCGGGTAAAAAGGACAAATGTCTGCCGAATCGGCAGGAAGTGGGTCCGGTTTGTACTACAGGTACATGATCTATCGCCCGTGATTTTTTGAAAAAATCATTTTTAGACTCGCAATATGTGGTTTCTTCAGAGATCCAATGCAAGTTCGTCCGATGCTCGTCCCCTATCTTCATGAACACCGGTTCGACCATAGTTAGAAATTCAGATAATTCAAAACGGGCATAATAAATTCAAAAAAAATCCGAACAATGAAAATCCTTCGCGTGGTGTCATATTATGTTACATAGTTGAAAGTAAAAATACCATACTTGGTATATTGACCATGTTTCGAAAAAACCTGCACAAAATGACCTATCATGTTCGAGGTTTCATGGCTTTCGGTCCAAATGACCGATGTTATGTGCTGAATCACGGCATAGTTTGTGATGTTGTGCCCATATTATGCATGTGTGTGGACATTGGTATGGAGAACAATGTTGCAGGAGGAAGTTTTCCTTTTTGTCGCACGGAAAAGCCCTTTTCCATTTTCCGAGCGCAAAAAACGGGTCGTTTTGTGAAGTAACCACCAAAATGCCGTTTCAGAATGCTACCGTCCCATTTTCCTAAAATACTAGACCACCTTACATGGACTATCTCCCAACCGGTACATCTCAAACCTTTTCGTCCATCCCGGTAAAAGGACAAATGTCTCCGAATCCAGGAAGTGGGTCGGTTTGTACTACAGTACATGATCTATCGCCTGTGATTTTTGAAAAATCATTTTAGACTCGCAATATGTGGTTTCTTGAGATCCAATGCAAGTTCGTCTGATGCTCGCCCCTATCTTCATGCACACCGGTTCGACCATAGTTAGAAATTCAGATAATTCAAAACAGGCATAATAAATTAAAAAAAATCCGAACAATGAAAATCCTTCGCGTGGTGTCATATTATGTTACATAGTTGAAAGGAAAAATCCCAGACTTTGTATATTGACCATGTTTCGAAAAAACCTTCACAAAATGACCTATCATGTTCGAGGTTTCATGGCTTTCGGTCCAAATGACCGATGTTATGTGCTGAATCACGGCATAATTTGTGATGTTGTGCCCATATTATGCATGTGTGTGGACATTGGTATGGGGAACAATGTTGCAGGAGGAAGTTTTCCTTTTTGTCGCACGGAAAAGCCCTTTTCCATTTTCCGAGTGCTAAAAACGGGTCGTTTTGTGAAGTAACCACCAAAATGCCGTTTCAGAATGCTACCGTCCCATTTTCCTAAAATACTAGACCACCTTACATGGACTATCTCCCAACCGGTACATCTCAAACCTTTTCGTCCATCCCGGGTAAAAAGGACAAATGTCTGCCGAATCGGTAGGAAGTGGGTCCGGTTTGTACTACAGGTACATGATCTATCGCCCGTGATTTTTTGAAAAAATCATTTTTAGACTCGCAATATGTGGTTTCTTCAGAGATCCAATGCAAGTTCGTCCGATGCTCGTCCCCTATTTTTCATCTTTAGTCCCGGTTGGTGACACCATCCGGGACAAGGTACACTCCGCACGACATAATGTCGACACGCCATTTTTCCCGCCATTTTTCTTCCCGCCATTTTTTCCCGCTAGTTCTTCACTATATATATATGTAGGGTTGGACTCCATTGTCATTGCACATCTCTAGACTCATATCTGCAACCTCATCACTCTTTCCCATGGCTTCCACCGTAGCACTAACTCCCAGGGAGGCGGAGGCGCTGCGCTCGAACTACCCACCCGCATTGGCTCTTGTCCCCGCTTACTGATGCCGAGCGCCGGAGGCGTGCCGGTTCCTCCTGTCCCTCTAGGTGTGGCGCGTCGGATGGCCATCACGAACCACTACTACTTCGAGCTCACGCCGGAGCAGCGGAGGAATCCCAGATGGCATTGAAGGGGTTCGTAGCATGGAAAACAAAATTTTTCTATCGCATACAAACAAACATGCCAAGATCTATCTACTAGATTGTAGCAACGAGTCGATGGAATAACTTACCCTCGAAGATTCCAAAGCGGTAACGAGAGCAGATTCTCGTGGGTGATGTAGTCGTACTCTTTCCGATCTCAAGATCGTGTAGACGATCCTTCCGGTGCTCCTTCGCAGCTTCATGATTGGTCACACGTTCGATTCGACGAAGACCTTCCTCTCCTTGTTCCAAAGAAAATGGAGGTTGTAGCACTCTCTAGCGATTCCGGAAGACAACGGCGTGGTACCGGAAGTAGAGGGGAGATCCCGCAGGGCTTCGCCTTAAGCCGGAGCGAGTATGGTGGAGTATGAGAGAGAGATATTAGTGGTCTAGGGTTTAGACACACCAATTAGAAGGCTCTAAACCGAAACGGCTCTAAACCGTAGATTAGAGGATAGGAACTTGTGTGTCTAGAGGAGGAGGCCCTGCCCCTCCTTTTATAGGTGGGAGGGGCGGCCAAGGGGAGGGGAGTCCCTCCCCAAGTCGGCCTTGGTTGGCGCGCCGGCTTTGAGGAGAGGGACTCCTCCTCCAAGTTGGTTTCAACCTCCTCTTGCTTGTTTCCCACAGTTTCCTGTTTCCCACAGTTTCCTGTTTTAGCCGTTTGACTTTCAAACTGGCAGTTTGACTTTTCAGTTTTGGAACAGCAAGACCACTTAGTACATGATGCAATCATTCAATATGTAATTACACATTCATGTACCTCCCTTGAGTCTTGGGACAATCCGAACCTTCTAGAACATTCCCGATGAAAACAGGAATCATTCCCGAACTCCAAACGAGACTTTCCTTATATGAATCTTATTCTCCGGACCATTCGGATCACCTCATGATATCACGGATCCCATCCGAGACTCAACAACATTCGGTCTCTTTCTCATAATACCATAACTACTCAAACAACGTCGAATCCTTAAGTGTCTCACGGTTCGTGAATTATGCGGACATGATCGAAACACTTCTCGATCAATAACCAATAGAGGAATCTGGAAATTCATATGGCTCTACATATTTCACGATTACTTTGCGATCGAATGAACCACTTACATACGATACCAATTTCCCTTTGTCTCACGATAGTTTACTTATCCGAGGTTATGATCGTCGGTATCTGCATACCTAGTTCAACCTCGTTACGATAAGTACTCTTTTCGCTCCCGTGATATGTGATCCCTTGTTAGCCACACATTCTTGCAAGCTAATTGGATGACATTCCACCGAGAGGGCCCAGTATATCTATCCATCATATGCATGGACAAATCCCACTCTTGATCCATGTGTTTCAACCAATACTTTCCGAACACTCAATGCCACCTTTATAGCCACCCGATTCACGGTGTGGTGTTTGATGTCATCAAAGCATCCATCCGTAAAGGTGATATGCATGATCTCATGGTCAAGGAATTAGGTTACTATGTATCAGAAAGCATATAGCAATTGAACTATTGAAATGACTTGATCTTTATGCTACGCTTATCTATAGGAGTATCTCCATCACATCATTCTCCTAATGATATGATCCTGTTGTTAATAACATCTCTATGTTCATGATCGAAACCATGATCATATATTAACCAACAAGCTAGTTTAACAAGAGGCTTTACTAGGGACTCTTATTTTAGTTTACAAATCACACAAGTATTAATGTTTCGGTTAATACAATTATAGCATGGTATGTAAACATTTATCATAAGTGTGAAGATATGATAATAACCACTTTATTATTTCCTCTTGGGCATATCTCCAACAGTCCCACTTGCACCAGTCAATAATCTAGTTTCAAACCTTTGTGATTCAACACCTATGGCTTTCCGTGTTGTATGTATCGATTGCTAGTTGTCAACTGATCTCCGGATCGACACTTCTAGGTCCGTGTAATTGCATGTCTTTGCGTCTCTCGCATCACTCATTCTCTAATGAGATGGCTTTGTATAAATTTGGTCTTTCGGTGTGACCTTTAGTTCTTTGGGGTTAAAACATGTTGATAATATTGTCGCACAATATATCTTCATAGTATTATCCCTCTGTGAACTACACCTAGTTTGATAACAAACTACTTGACACAAATGCCCTCTTTTGCTGCTATAATAGCAGTCATATACTTAGCCTTTTGTTGTAGTATCTGTCACAATGTCTTAACTTCGGAACTTATCCAAATCCATTATGGAACTCACTTTCCATTATATTGTGCCACCCTTAGTTTAGATTGAGATAAACTTAATTTGTACTTTGTGACAAAACTAGTATCAATGTAGTACTTTTACAATGAACTAACCTTTTATTTGTCACTTCTACAAATATTATACTCTTAGTTCTTCCAAAAGATCATAAGAATATCATTACTATTGTCCAATGATCCTTTTACGAATCATTCTGGTATATGCTCACAACATTTAGAGCATAGGACATATCTGGATTTGTACATATCACAGTATGATTGATATAAATACTCTTTGTGATTTCATACATCAAGTATCAATCTATACTTGAATCTTTGTTTCACTTACCAAATGTCAATACACTTGAATATATCATCAATATTGAACTCATTCAATCCTTTTCTGCATGACAAGAACCTTTCTTGTAGTTTCTATATTGAACTCATTCAATATCTCGTCTATGTACTTACCGCACAACCATATTAGCGCCAATTGATGCCAAATATTTGGTTTTGCCTAAGTCTTTCATCGGGATGAAATTCTTAATATGTGTTAATAAAAGATACATTATTTCCAATCAACAATATGTCTTCCACATAATGTATTAGAAACATGTCTTAGCGCTCCCACTTAATTTCTTGCAAACGCAAGCATCTTCATTGTCTCTGATGAAATTAAACTCTTTTAACAGTTTCATCATAGTGAAGATTCCAACTCCGCTATGCTTACTTCAACCATTGAAGTTTTCATATGTTTTTAGCATCCCTTGAAATTAACAAAACCCTTTGGACCATGTTATGCACATGTCCGGGGTAACAATTCTATTAGAAGAACTTGTTTTGTTTATTCAACTATCATATAACCAAATTATATGTAGTGGTTGCTACATTAATCCGTCTAGACTAAATCGCTATGAAAGATCAGATCTTGTCATAGTCAACCTTTGAACATTGTTGTGAACTCTTTCCCAACATGTCGACTATTTCATAGATGTGAAACATCCATGTCTATTTCTTTTATAGATCCGCACAACCTGTAAGGTCTTACACCTTTCTCGAGGGTCCTTCAAGTTCAAAACTTGATTTCGTGTATGGAACTATCACGGATTTTATGGCTTCAAGCCATTTGACGGAGTCGGGGCGATCATCGCTTCTTTGCATGTAGTCGGTTCATTATTCTCAAATAATGATTCAACCTCAAATCTTGGTATTTGATTGTTTACCGATCTACTTGTTTCAATAGGAACTTGGATCTCCGTGACCACAACCTTTGAGGTACGTGAGCCATGAGCTTTGTTGCCTTCCGTAACACTTTTCGGCTTTGCGCAACTTTGCACATATAGCTAAGGTTCTTTTAACCTTATCAAAGTTCTATTGTCCTCCCACTTAACTTTTCACGAAAAATTCCTTCTCAAAGAAACTTGACGTTCTAAGCAACAAACACTTTTGTCTCTGGTGTTATGGAGGAATACTCAACAGTTATACAAAGATAGGTTCATCCGACTTTGGTTGCAAACATCTTTCTTATGCATAGCAAACCAATGTTTAAGAAAGGACAACTTGAGTTTTATCCCAAACCATAACCTTATATGGTGTCATTTCAACGGATTATGATGAAGCTCTTTTCAGTGGAAAAACGGTAATCTCTAAAGCTTTTAATCTTTAAAATATAATGGCAGTTTTATGAATTATACCTTTGATCTTACCATGTCAAACAAGGTTTAATTACATACCTCGAACGCTCCATACCCTTATGGTGTTTCGAAATGCAAATCCACTTTAACGATTCCTTAAATCTTAGATATTATGCTAAACTCTGTAACTCAAATATCTTCCTTTATGATCTTTATCATAAACTGTTTATATTCTTGTTACAATGATTTTGCACTTCATCTTGAAAGTCTTTGAACTTTTCAAATGTTTCATGCTTCATCCTTATTAAGTAAATATTCATATATTCACTCAAAATTTTGGAAAAAGCATATGAAGTTGAAATCCATCGCTCTTGACTACACATAATGGACTTCGTACAACAATATGTACAATTTCCAATAAGCTAGTCTTCCGTTCCCTTTTGGCCTATGAACGAAGTTTTAATTATCTCTAGGAAAGTTTCACAAGCGTCATTTGATAAAAAATCAGAAGACTCCAAAATTCCATCCACATGGAGTTTCTTCATGTTTTCTTTCCAGTATAATTTAAACGGCGATGTCACTTCCTAAGTGATCTTTCAGTCTTTTGACATCTTTAGCACTAGTTTTATGGATGTGATGTCTCCAACGAGATTTGCGAATCCATCTTTTATGGATTACGGCAATTTTTTGAACAACACTTTTGTTCTCATAATACCTGATAAAACAAATCTTTGAAGGCAAGCTTTGATGTTTAACGAGTAACACAATAACCCTTTATTTGTTCTCGATGAACATCATCACATATTCTTTTGCTAGTTACTTAGGCCATTGTAGTTCATGAATTGTGTTGTTTCGTATGACGATTCACACCAACAAATTCAGTATCAAATACTTAAGAACCACATTGTTTAATAAGCAAAGAATATAGCCATAACACGTATATCATCTATATACTTAAACTGAACAATTCTAGTCTTTTCTTTTCTGCCATATATTTATGAGATTCTCTTTCAATATTTGCTTTTCTGTTTGAAAGAATCTATCAATATCAATAGTGGAGTCATACATATGACACATAATCCAAAGCGTGTATAATTAAATACCAATGTCTTTGGATTTGCACTTTGAAGTAGATCACCTATCATCAAATGTTTGATGTTCTTTCAAATTCCTTTCTTTAGTAATCTCTTGGTGTAGTAAACATCTTACCTACATCAAATATTCACCCTCATCATGGATTTATCCATGATCAAGCTACTTTTAGCTTGTAACGGTGAATCGCAAGTATAATGTTGTTCCAAAACCTTTTGGAGGATTAGGACAACTAGTGTCTCCAACCTTTTGCAAATTCTCATCAAATATGAGAACATGACTTTTGCCATATTATACTCTATCATGTTGTAACCAATACTTCGCTTTGAGATATCACAATATCTTCCACATTATCATGGTTTCAAACAACTGCTTCATCCTAGATAACCTTGATATTAAGAGAATCCTTTGAATATCAAGAATCATGGAGACAAACATGATACTTATATACTAACACTTGGAATTGTTACTCTTGATTTAATACTAATTATTAAACTTCATGGAGTAACCGAATCTTGAAAGTTTGCAATAGGACTTTTAAACTTTAGATTAACACTTCAAAACAATACGATACCAGTTTGTAAAGTAACAACCAGAATTCTATAGTTCTATCATCTCAATTATAACTAATCGCAAGGTGGTAAGCGGATGCCGATGGCTACATCAACTATGCAAATTCACTTTGATTTAGTTTATGATAAATTGAGTTCTAATTAATAATTAAATTAATCTAGGTGAACTCCCACTCAAAACAATATCCCTCACATTGTTTTAGTGATCACACGAACCAAATCCACCACATCAAACCGATCATCACGAGAGTTGATATAGCTTCAATGGCGAACAATCAACATGTTCATCATATCTACTATATGACTCATGCTCTACCTTTCTAATCCGTGTTCCCGAGGCCATGTCTCAGACATGCTAGGCTCGTCAAGATCAAACCTTAGTTTCCATGAGCAAATCTGCTTGCTCACGTTGTATACACTTGTAGAATCTAACACACCCAATCATCACGTGGTGCTTCGAAACAACAAGCCTTAGCAACGGTGCTAACTAAGGGTGAACACTTTATGACTTGAAATTCATGTTCATGAGGGATCATCTTATAATGCTACCGCTGCCTACTAAGCAATACAAGATGCATAAAGGATTAACATCACATGCAATTCATAATATGTGATATGATATGGCCTTCTTCTTTGTGCTTCCGATCTCCATCTTCTAGCACGAACATGATCTCCATCATCACCGACATTGCATCAAGGTCAATGATGCTTCTCCATGGTTGTCGCCCACCGGCTTCAACTATTACAACTACTTTGAATAGACACGGGTCTTAACAATTTAAAGACAACCATATGGCTCCTGCCATTGCCAACTTACAATAAGGAACATTGCATACATCATATATAATCACAATTATGGCCATATCACATCACAAGACACTGCAAAACAAAGTTAGACGCCTACTTTCTTTGCATATTTTACGTGGTTTGGGGCTTTCAATAAGTGTCGTCTAACTTACGAACAAGAACCACAACATTGATACTAGTATTGTTAATCACCCTGTAAATTGGATCTTAACTATGCTAGGAGAAACAGCACCATAAAGCCACTTATGCAATACAAGTTGCACGTCAAGCGTGGATCAAGTCTCATGAACGATGTCATGTAAGGTTAGCGGCCGCTTCATCCCAACATACCGCAAGATGCAAAGTACACAAGAAGCAATCGACAATAAAGCATCAACGCACAATGACCATTGTGTTCTACTGCAACATACATATCTACATATAGACATGGCTCGATAATCAAGGGGTTCGTAGCATGGAAAACAAAATTTTCTATCGCATACAAACAAACAAGCCAAGATCTATCTACTAGATTGTAGCAACGAGTCGATGGAATAACTTACCCTCGAAGATTCCAAAGCGGTTAACGAGAGCGATTCTCGTGGGTGATGTAGTTGTATTTTTCCGATCTCAAGATCGTAGACGATCCTTCCGGCTTGCATTCGCAGCGCTTCCATGATCGGTCACGTTCGATTTTCGACGAAGACCTTCCTCTCCTTGTTCAAAGAAAATGAGGTTGTAGCACTCTCCTCGCGATTCCGGCAGCACAACGGCGTGGTACCGGAAGTAGAGGGGAGATCTCGCAGGGCTTCGCCTTAAGCCGGAGCGAGTATGGTGGAGTATGAGAGAGAGCTATTAGTGGTCTAGGGTTTAGACACACCAATTAGAAGGCTCTAAACCGAAACGGCTCTAAACCGGAGATTAGAGGATAGGAACTTGTGTGTCTAGAGGAGGAGGCCCTGCCCCTCCTTTTATAGGTGGGAGGGGAGGCCAAGGGGAGGGGAGTCCCTCCCCAAGTCGGCCTTGGTTGGCGCGCCGGCTTGGAGGAGAGGGACTCCTCCTCCAAGTTGGTTTCAACCTCCTCTTGCTTGTTTCCCAGTCTGTTTAGCCGTTTGTCTTCGAATCGCGCTTTGACTTTTCAGTTTTGGAACAGCAAAGAACACTTAGTACATGATGCAATCATTCAATATGTAATGACACATTCATGTACCTCCCGAGTGCCGGACAATGAACCTTCTAGAACATTCCGATGAAAACAGGAATCATTCCCGAACTCAAACGGGACTTTCCTTATATGAATCTTATTCTCCGGACCATTCCGGATCACCTCGTGATATCGGATCCCATCCGAGACCAACAACATTCGGTCTCTTTCTCATAATACCATAACTACTCAAACAACGTCGAATCCTTAAGTGTGTCTCCCTACGGTTCGTGAATTATGCGGACATGATCGAGACACTTCTCCGATCAATAACCAATAGAGGAATCTGGAAATTCATATGGCTCCCACATATTTCTACAATTACTTTGCGATCGAATGAACCACTTACATACGATACCAATTTCCCTTTGTCTCACGATAGTTTACTTATCCGAGGTTATGATCGTCGGTATCTCTGCATACCTAGTTCAACCTCGTTACTAATAAGTACTCTTTTCTCGTTCCCGTGATATGTGATCCCTTGTGAGCCAGTCACATGCTTGCAAGCTAATTGGATGACATTCCACCGAGAGGGCCCAGAGTATATCTATCCGTCATATGGATGGACAAATCCCACTCTTGATCCATGTGTTTCAACCAATACTTTCCGAACACTCAATGCCACCTTTATAGCCACCCAGTTACGGTGTGGTGTTTGATGTCATCAAAGCATCCATCCGGTAAAGGTGATATGCATGATCTCATGGTCGAAGGAATTAGGTTACTATGTATGAGAAAGCATATAGCAATTGAACTATTGAAATGACTTGATCTTTATGCTACGCTTATCTATAGGAGTATGTCCATCACATCATTCTCCTAATGATATGATCCTGTTGTTAATAACATCTCTATGTTCATGATCAGGAAACCATGATCATATATTAACCAACAAGCTAGTTTAACAAGAGGCTTTACTAGGGACTCTTATTTTAGTTTACAAATCACACAAGTATTAATGTTTCCGGTTAATACAATTATAGCATGGTATGTAAACATTTATCATAAGTGTGAAGATATGATAATAACCACTTTATTATTGCCTCTTGGGCATATCTCCAACAGGCATCCCGACTATTTCCCGACTTGGGAAGCCTTCTTCGTGGATCGGCGTGAGAGGGCACTCGCCAGGCACGAGGAGGAGGGCCCACCTCCTCCGAACTTCAACGAGGCCGAGTCATTGTGGTGGCGCCACGACTCTCCAAAGCGTCATGGCCTACGACATGGCCGACTCTAGCCCCACCGCGCTACCCTCAAGTCCATCCCACTTTACTCAACCTTCAAGGTTCAACTCACGACCCGACGATTTATAGCGACGGCCGTGGCGCAGTACGACTACAGGCGTAGTATTACGGTGTAGTGAGCATGACCGAATTATTCCAACATTGCAAAACAAGTTTGGCCGATTGTGGCTTAATCTGGCCATGTATCTTAATTTTCAGTTCTTCTATGTAACTTTGTGTTAGTTGTGTTATGCACTTTAATTCCAGTTCTATCCTAATCAAATTTTCTTTCCGCCCATTATTTTCCGTCCTCTTTTTTCCGCCCATTAAAAACAGAAAATGGTTTTGAATTACTTATAAGTTAATTCATTTTTAATTGTAAATGGTTCATATTTTAAATGGTTACATTAATTATTTTTTTAAACAGAAAATGGTTTTGAATTATTTATTCAAATCCAAACACATTTTATGTTTAAAGTTTTTCTAAATTCCAAATTAATATTTAAAAAAATATAAGTTAATTCATTTTTAATTTTAAATGGTTACATTAATTATTTTTTAAAAATAGAAAATGGTTTTGGATTATTTATTCAAATCCATACACTTTTTATGTTCAAAGTTTTTCTAAATTCCAAATTAATATTTAAAAAATATAAGTTAATTCATTTTTAATTTTAAATGGTTACATTAATTATTTTTTAAAAATAGAAAATGGTTTTGGATTATTTATTCAAATCCATACACTTTTTATGTTTAAAGTTTTTCTAAATTCCAAATTAATATTTAAAAAATATAAGTTAATTCATTATTAATTTTAAATGGTTACATTAATTTTTTTTAAAAAATAGAAAATGGTTTTGGATTATTTATTCAAATCCATACACTTTTTATGTTCAAAGTTTTTCTAAATTCCAAATTAATATTTAAAAAATATAAGTTATTTCATTATTAATTTTAAATGGTTCATAGTTTAAATGTTTACATTAATTATTTTTCAAAACAGAAAATGGTTTCGAATTAGTTATTCAAATTCAAACACTTTTTATGTTTAAAGTTTTTCTAAATTCCAAAGTAATTATCATTTAAATAATATTACAAATTTAAACCCCAAAATAAAAAATAAGGCGGGAACAGAGAGAAAATAACTGAAAAATTTGAAAATAGATACGTCGGTTGGAGCCACCAACCGACTAAAGACCCGCATGCGCGCCTTCTTGAAAATTGGAGTATCGTCCGGTTGGTGGCTCCAACCGACGTATTTTTAGTCCAGTTGAGCCACCAACCGGACGATATCTCCCTTTATATAACTTCTTCTTCTTCTTCGCTTCTCTTCTGTTTCATCGACGACGCCGCTTTCCTCAAGATCGCCTCCATCGTCTAACGCATCCTCCGCCGCCATCGCTCCGCGCTCGCCAAGGCTTCTCCGACGCAGCGCGCGCTCCCGGCGACCATCACGCCGCTCGAACGACCGCGCTCCCGCCGCCCACCGCCGCGTCTCTTCCCGCGAGCGCCGCGCCCTTCCCACCGCCTGCGTACGCCCTCGCCTCTCGCTCTGTCCTCCTCTCTCTCTCTGGTGGGCGGCGGCTGTCTGCTAGTAGCTAGGTTCTCACGCATGGTGGGCTTGTGGTGGGCGGCTGCCGGTGGGCTTCGATCGGGTGGTGCAGCGGCGGTGATGTGTGTTGTCTGCATGCATGGCCCGCGTGGACGTGTGGTTAGTCATCATATGATTATTAGGGATAGGATTAAGGCTTAGGGCATGTATAACGCGGTCGCTAACGAGGAACGCTAGTATTAGATTTCGGACAGTTTGGCCATATTCCCAGCAGATTCCGTGAAAAAGTGTAGCATCGACGAAAAAAGAAACGCCAGACGCTACGTCTCTATCTTATGCGAAAAAAATATCATATTTAGCGCCTTGGTTAGCGGTTTTCGTTGGAGGATGGGGCGTTTGGGTACGTTTTCTTTTTCGTACATATTAATTTTCATCGCTTAAGCGGCTACCTAAACGCCTGGCGTAATACATGCCCTTAGAGCGGGTCTGCGGGTATGGGTTTGCCACCCCCATACCCGCCCCATTAAACTTGGAGGGTCTAACTTTTTACCAAACCCTCCCCATTTAAGGCGGGTATCCATTGGGTTTGTGGGTTTCGTGGCCCCATTGCCATCCCTAATCGCATCCTTATCATCGGACTATCCTCGTTTGCTATAGGAGTATCACATTTACTCAATGATAGATTTATACTCCCTCATGTCGGGTTTGTAAGGCTCGGGAAAAGGGGATGTCGGTGGCGGTTCCAGGACATGGGAGGCTTGGTGGAGGCGCTGCAGCGGGTGTATTGTGGCAAGAGAGAGGCTAAGCCTGCTTGCTCGGGGAAGGTGAGGAGGGGGAGGATGCGGCCGATGGGAGTTCCTCAGCTCGCCACTGGGCGTGACATGGGCTTAAGGGGTCGCATGTCAAAACCATTGTGTTCGACGAGGAAGCTCGGTCAGTGCCTTGCACGTAAATCTTCCCATGAAATTGCATGCCCCTTAGGTGCATGTGGGTTCGACGATGTGCCTTCGCCAGGGCATTCCGAACCCTCTTAAATCAATTCCAATATGGTATTTTGTTGGTATCTAGTGTTACCTATCGCTGGATAGTTTCCTTTTATAGCCTTATACTCATGTTCCCTCATATGCATCCGAGGTTTCTCAACTAGGTTTTACACCTCGAACTCCGGAATATTGATTTTAGTTGATTTTATCTAGAGTTACCTATGTACTACACGGTTTCCTTTTGTAGCTAGGTTTAGGGTTTAGGGTTTCTCATTTTTATTATTGTGTATGTATATTAGGGTTTCTCTGAATTAGGGTTTATATCTCTCAACACCGCACCTAACTTTCTCCTTTAGCCGCTTTGACTTATTCGTTTCCACCTATGCGTAAAATATGGACCCACACGAGACGAAGAAAAGGAAGAGTTGATCCAAGGTGTGATCCGTGGAAGATAATTTAGACGTATCAACGTTTACGAACAACTCCGTGAGGGTGATCCTCTTTTACCGGAATAGACGACTTGTTTGAGGTTGAAGGTGTTGCCTTCATGAGGGAGAAGGCGATGCCTTGTGTAATCGAGAAGACGACGACTCCGTGAGGTGCATGTAATATAATTAATTCATTAACTAATCATCTGCTATCTATATAGAAATAGTAACGACGATCTTTCTTTTTTAGCCCTACGGATCGAAGGAATCTCGAAAAGGCGACGAGGCCCAACCAAAAAGTTGCAAGACCATGAGAGGTTGATCGAAGATGTCAAGACGGCAAACCGACGGCTCGAAGTTGTCGCAACCAAATTTGTGGCACAACGCGGAGTAATCGTTAGGGACTTAATCGATCACCATTAGAAATTGAATAGGCACGCTAATGCGGATGAAGAGGGACATGTTTATTTGTCCCTAACCACGCCAAAGATTTATCGTGGAAGAGGCTCATGGTTAATTTCAAACTATCGAAGATAGAGCTGGATCCAAATGCGGAGGATCTAGTTGAGGACGCCTTACAACATGGGAGAGCCATGTAGGCTAAGGTCAGGAGTGGGCTTTGAAGAAGATGGCCTGTTTCACCAACTGGAAGAAAAGATTGCACCTTGACTATGTCGTGAAAGAAGACTCCCGATTTCAAGAATATTCAGTTTGAGAAGATAAAACCATCCTGGGCCGAGTTTGTGGAATACAAGAAATCAGAAAAAGCTAAGAAAATGTCTGAAATGAATAAGCTGAATGCTGCTAACAAGAAGTATCACCATACTATGGGGCAAGGTGGCTCTGGTGACATTCCTAAGTGGGAGAAACTTGAGAATGAACTGCGTGCTAAAAAGATCACCCCAGAGACAGACGATTGGGTAGAACGTGCAAGGAATTGGTTTTATGGGCATGGGGGCACGTTGGACTCGGAAGGGAGGTGTATATATAACATACGACATAAAGAAGACCCCTTGCCAATCGAGAGGATGAGAAAAGCAGTAAAGGCTGTTAAAGATGGGGACTTCATTCCCGATAGAGAGAATGATGAGCTCACACTCGCCCTTGGAAATAAGGAACATGATGGACGAACACGAGGAACAAGAGGCTCCCAACCATGGAGGACTGGGTTTCAAGAGAGGAAGAAATATCCCGATAGAAGCCGTCGAGGAGAAAGGATGCAGGTGGAAGTTGAAGCGAGATAGTCGAAAGACCGAATCGTTAATTGAAGAACGATTAAAGCAACAACAAGATGAAATTAACGCACTTAAAGAGCAAAGTACTACCGCCCATCTTAGCAAGACACCTGCATTCGATGCTACCGCCTATCGAATAATCGAAAAAGCAGGTGGCTTCCACCAAGGTCCCGGTGATGACAATGGCGATGACGATGATGCAAGCGATGGCTCCTGGCTACCCAAAGGATGATATCACGAGATGACACAATGTGAGCTACATGTCAAAGTTGTGAACATATCAATGAAGGTGGCGGTCGGCTATGCCTTACCAATTGGACCCACACCAACTTACCACGTCGTCCGGTTCCAGAGGGCTACCTTGTTGTCGTGGATGAAATCATGCCCACCTTTGAGGTTTTGGATCTTCACTACCCCGCAGTGAAGGGATGTGATTGTCTGGAGACGCAAAAACGTCACCATTCTATGGCGAAGGAATGTATCGTGCTTCAAATCACACGCCAAGGCCATCTTCGCCGCCTCACCGCTCTCCGAGGTCGCCGCGCGGCAGCCGTCGCCGCCACCCGGACTCGTCGCCTCACCCGCCACGTCGCCTCACCTCGCCTCACCAATCTCCAGCGCAGCCATCGCCAAGGAGCCATCGCGGCCTCGGGATAAAAGCGAAGCGTGGCCATCTTGTGCATCGTGGTAGCGATCGCCGAACGTAAACAAGAGCCTCTTCCAAAAGTACCAAAGGTTCCTCCCAAGAGAGCTTATGATCAGATCAAGAGGAGATCTGGGCGATCGTTGATGCGGAAACGACAGCTAAGTCGAGGCGGACGAAAGAGCCAGAGTTCCCCAACACCAAAGAAGAAAAAGCCAAAGTGTTGAAAATGCTAAAGACTCTTCATCAACTTGAGCCAAAGTCATCGACTATGAGCGTTCTATTCTCAAGTCACATGCACAAAAAGCCTCAAGAGCAAGATCGATGCAAGCGAGAAATGTTGCCCAGCTCGGAGAACAAGCAAAACAGACTTGCGCCTCTCAAGGTGATTTCCCAAACTAATGTGGGTCGAGCAAATATAAATAAGAGCAAGATGATCCGAGGTAGTTGCTGTACGGAGAAGCTGCCGCTGCTCAAGTTATGAGTATTGCCCAGTACTTATCCTAGTTAGAGTTCTTCCCCGTGAGTGAAGTAGCATACAAATACCAGTACGACAAACCTCTCGTCAAACCTGAGGATGAGGTAAACAACCTTCCAACAAAAATGCGAAGATTGCATAACTGGTACATGCATGCCACAAGGGCCGGGGCTAACTGGATAGTGCTGAGGGTTACAAAAAAGCATCATGGGAAAGAAAAGGATGACATGATATCCATTGAATTTGATGAACTATTTCAATTATTCAATCAAGACGCCTTGGACAAATCGATCATCAGTGCCTATTGTCTGTAAGTACTAATTTTGTAATTAATTTAGTCTCCATCCATATTATTTTGTTTATTGCATGTATATAATCATACCGTAATATGCAGAATGATGATTCTCGAATGCAACAGAGGACAAATCTATGACATTGGCTTCATTGACCCATATTGGGTTCATGAAGATAATCTCAAAATAAGCCCCCAGGATACGGAGGATAATATAGTACACGCGTTAAGGTTTCAAGAAACCAAAAGGGAAATACTATTTCCTTACAACTTCGAGTGAGTGTTATTGTCTTGTATACACTTTCTATTTCGCTTACTCGATGTTAAGTATATAATTGATTAGTTATGCATTTGCATCTTCCACTATATTCTGTTAATCATTCAACTTGACAAAGGGCGTGTACTAGTCATGGACTCGAAACATAAACCCCTTGAGACGTGGAAGGACATGCAGATACTTCTCCAGCGGTAATTCTAATCATTACGACACTATATCGGCAACGTTCGTGAATTTTATGATATCAAGTACTTAATAACTTATTTTATTCGTTTTCTACGTCGGGCAACGCTTGGAAACGGTTCACCAACAAGGCTAGGGGTGTTTGGAAAGAGGAGCTTACATTTCAACCACTAGATGTAAGCACCACTAGCTATATCCGCGCATCTCTTTGATTCTAGTTTTGATACAGTTATTATCATGCTTGATTATTATTTTAATTGAACTCTGTTCTCGTAAAGTGCCTGGCGTAGTGACCAGGTAACAATCTATGTGGATACTATGTATGCGAGTTCATCCGGCAGACGTGCGATGAGAAGGGCAGAAATTTAGAGCAACTCCACGTACGTAAACAATTTATATAGTTTTTTATTACAATCAAATTGTGTTTAGTTTCATTCATATAGGCTGACTCCTTTTTTAAATCAGATCGAACGTCTACGGGACGGTCTTCTGCCAAAGGATCGCGTACGAGCAATTCAGGAGGAATTGGCGGGATTCTTGGATGCAGAAGTCCTAAACACACAAGGGGAATACTACTCGGCTGTGTATAGACAATAGGAATTGTAAAAATAGCAACGTTCAAGAAATTGGCCGGTAGCATCGAATAGCAACTTTTGTATGTAGTGCATGAACTCGATCCGTGTATTGAATATAATGTTGTCATCATGATGTAATATAAGGTTCCTTCATTGATAAGTGCAAATCACTAAATAAACAATAAAACAACCATAAATGAATTCTCTGCCGCGACACAAAAAGTGGCAAAAATGCTGCCGCGGCAACAAAATATGCCAAAATGAATTCTTCGCTTGGCAGAAAATGGGCCAAATCTCGCCAGCGGCAGGTTATTAGTCTCGGTTAATGCTCCACCCTCGCTCGATGCCGCCACGCAGCCCCATTTGTCCCGGTTGGTGGGGCAACCGGGACTAAAGGTTAGAGCTTTAGTCCCGATTGCCCCGTCCCGGTTGGGCAACCGGGACTAATGCCCCTTACCAACCGGGACCTATAGGGCGTTTTCTACCCGTGATATTATAACCCGTTATTATATGTTTGTTATGATCAAACTAGTAAGCGGGTGCATGTGAGGGGAAATGTGTGTATGCTTAGATAGAGTACAACTTGTGGCGAGTCATGGATAGTGAAGGACAATACGAGAAAACTATGATTTCCCCTCTCTTAGGCTACCTCACTAGGGATAAGTGGAAGCGATGTGATAACTGCTCAATGACAGCATCCGCGGTTGGTACTGTGGTGATTCTTGTTGAGACAATTGTGGTGATGTGATAAACTGCCACTGTGGAGTTAGAGACAACAAGAGTCATTCTTGTGGAAAAAAGAGTCGCCTGGTACAACACTCTACACCTAGACTCCAAACAAATCGGTCGATTTGAGCTTCATGTGGCCACTGCGGTGAATACTTAGATGTTCGTCTTTGGTAAAGCTAGGGTCGCTAGACCAAGGAAACCGTGGGCAAACTAGGTTGGCGGTGTGTGTGCCTCCAAGGCCATCTTGTTCAATAACGGTGGACGAGAATGCATGCATGTATACCAATGCTACACGTACGGACAACATCTACAAAAAATTCTTACGGACTAGCACCGTGCTACAGCAAACTTGAAAAAACAGAGAGATCGTGCCCCACAATTCAAGGAGAAAAAAAACTAGGACCAACCAGCTAGCTCCACATCAGTCCGTAAGATTCATTCCGTAGGATGTTTCGGTAAGTGTAATGTTATTGCATGCATGTGTGTATTGATTTTAGACCGGTCTTCCGCTAATTAACCGACCAATTCTATACGGTAAAAAAAGCCAGTTTTTCCTCCCACTCTCCCGTGGGTTATAACTTTGTAGCATAACAACTTCAGTATCCGGTGAGATTGTTTTGGTTCTCACTGACAACATCAGACGGCAAAACTGACTACACAAAACAGGTGAAGTACAGTAGATAGTAACATTCAAAGTTTGATTGGGATAAAAGGGAAGCATAATCCTCCATATGCCTTTGCACGAGAATTCGATATAGTACACGCTTTCATGCATGCACACGTACTAAACAACGACGACACATTCACACGCCACGTATTAACTGGTGCTGCCAGCTGGTACTGGCCAACCTAGACCTTATTTAGTTCATCCGTAGCACCACAGTCGGCGCGCGACGCCCCAAACTAGGAGTTCACCTTGGAGCAGCTGAGCCTGATCTGCCCCTGTGTCCCGGTCTTGGGCGCGATGTTGCCCATGTTCACCATGGCCGTGGCGAAGGCGCTCCCGAACGTCGCCGGGTTCGACGCGAAGCTCCTGACGGTGTTGTCGGTGCTGCCGCCGTTGAACAGCACCTGGTCCGAGTGAAGGAGCCCCTTCTGTGACAGGAGGTTGGTGTAGTAGGCGTTGTCGAACGCGTTGGGCGATGTCCTGTCCAGCGGCGCCAGGCTGCTGTCGCCGGAGCCGGTCGCCTGCGGGCAGTTGGCCTTGAGTGACGTGGCAAAGGCTGTGTCGATGTTGGCGTCGTTGTAGATCCTGTCCCGGAAGTTCTTGCACTGCGACTGCCCGATCGTGTGGGCGCCTGAGAGGGCGACCATGTCTGTGACGCTGAGGCCCTTGTTGCTGAACTTGTCGGTGAGGCCCTGGAGGTCGGAGGAAGGAGGCGGCAGGTCGTTTTCTGCGTTTGTCTTGCTTGCGGTGGTGGAGTCCCTCCTCCCTAGAGGAACAGTCCAAAAGGGCCCTCCAAGCTGCGGGCATGGCATGCACACAAATTAGTTCCAAACCACAAGCGTAAGAAATTAAGCCATGGAAAAATGCATATATCATGTTCATGTCATATGAGCGCAAGCTTACCGCGAAGACGGAGTCACGGGCGGCGACGGCGAGGATGTCGGCGCAGGAGACGGTCTGCTTACACACGGCCTCCACCTGAGTCTTGACGTTGTCGATGACGTTCATGCCTCGAATGGAGCCAGCGTTAGGAGCTGCCCCCTGCTCGCCGACGAAGCTCCCCGTGTCCGCCAGCAGAACAGACCCGTCACATCCCTGCAAAGAAATTCAGATATCCATTAGAAGTTCGTTTTTACAGTGTAGCTGTATAATAGTTAACTGAGTAATAAGGATACGTGGGACTTGCATCGACGAAGCAGTCGTGGAAGTGCAGCCGGACCAGTGACGCCCCCATGCGTGGTTCGCTCATCACGGCAGCCGTCACGACGCGACTGATGGTGGCTAGCGCGTCGGGGCACGACGTGGCGTAGAACGTCGGCGACAGCTGAGCCGACGCCGCGGAGGCCATTGCCAAGAGCACCAGTAAGCTAACACAAGCAGAGGCAGAAGCCATGGCTAATTAATTAAGCGCAAGATTGTGCTTCTCCCTCACTATTTGGGTTGGTCGATCGTGGCTTGATGGAGAACACTACGTCGCACTGGACATATATATAGCCAGAGGTTTTGGCACCACGGCTAAAAACCTCCAAATTTTGTTGCCTAACTAGCTAGCACTACATGGATATGTTCGAAGACATCATCGTCGATCGAGGGTGCCCTACTATTAGAAATAATGGGGCTAATCCATTTAGGCCCATGAGTATTTCAGATTTTCTCTAAATCTCAAAGCCCAAATTTGTGGCAGCCCATATGTGTTTGGGCCCATGTTTGTGGCAGCTCACATGGGAGTGGAGTGGGAGCTAAAGTTTAGTCCCACATGGAAAGTTGGAGGAGAGTTGCACCACCTTATAAGGTGGAGTGTTGCACCACTTTGTAAGTGAGTGGGAATAAGAGAGATACACACGCGCGCTCCTCCTCCTCCGACGCCGCTCGCATGCTCGCCTCGTCACGATGCGCGCGCCGCGGGTTGCGGGAATCTCGCCGAGCCGAGCTTTATTTGTCCCGTGCGGCTACCGCCACAACACCACCGAAAACCAATCTAGGGTTTTGCCTTCCTCTCTACTTGCGCCGTCACCGTAGTCTACTCCATCCCGCTTGCCGGCGTGCACCGGCGGACGGGAGAGCAGGTCTTCGGAACCACTCGCCCTTGCGATCCTGTACGGGAGAGGGCGAATAAGGTTTTGAAGCGCCCGCTGATCGCCGAGTTTTCATCACGGGTCGTCTTCCATCCAAGTTAGGCGGTGCTGTCTACCGCCGTCTTCCCCAAAGTTTCTACTACGACAACCGAACGGTACGTGCTACGTGATCCTGTTTGGTTATTCATCATGTTCTGCGAGTACATGTTAGGCTGCGGTTTGTTTCCGATCATCCTGTTGTTTACTACATCTAGTATGTTCGAGTTACATGAGCTAGTAGCTGGTTTTGTCATGATTTATATTCTGGAATTAATCGTGGAAATTATGCCTAATAATTCAACACCTACAAACCAATACTATTCTGCCGGTTCCGGATGAGCTAGTTAGCGTTATAAGTTCTGACATTGATTTGATTACCAGTTTGGTACAGCGTTTCCTGACATACAGCCAATGAGCCAATACCAACTCTGCATTATTCGTGCCAACAATTAGCTACATTATTCGTTTGGTGTATGCATCGTCGCATATGGTATTTGACCGGGCCTTATGATATTGCTTAGAGGAAAAAAAATATGCACATCAGTGGCATCTAATGTCTGCACCATCAGCAGGATACATGTATAACACATGTGCTTTGTCTCTCTCCAAGGCTGGCAAATCGACCAATGTCTTTGGGTAATCCATTGGCATCCGACCAAAATGATACCACAAACGTATTTTTTTCTCTAGGCATCCTTGTAAGTTCAGTCCTCCAGCCAGTATAAGACATCTTTAAAATGGTGTGCGAGAGCAGGGACACCACTACGGCCAGTTTCAGGAAGATGCCGTCAGAGTCCAGTCCTCCGGCATCTTCAAAAAACTGGTCATAGAGGCACTCCATAATATGTGAAATTAGTTAGCTCCCAGACGTATTGATCTAGTTAGAGAAGTTACAAGCTGCAAGATGGTGTGCGAGAGCAGGGACACCACTACAGCCAGCTTTAGGGATATGCCGTCGGAGCCCAGTCCTCCAGCATGTCCCTAAAGTTGGTCATAGAGACACTCCCTAATATGTGACTACATGCGTTTGAAGATCAGATCTTAATGGTAAGTATGAATCAGAACTAAAGGTCAGGACTAACACACTCAAGATGGTTTGCGGACAACACTATGAAGTCCCGGCCCAGCCACAAACCGGAACTAACACTCAATATATTTATTAATATTAAAAAACCGAGACTACGGTATCGGGACTAAGGACCCCCTTTAGTCATGCTCATATCTAGCCCTATAGTACTCAGCTTCAGGGTCGTCTTCATCATCGTGGTTGTTGCTAGGCACATGCGTCTGGATCCTCAGCCCAGCCATGGCATATTGTTGGGGCACCTGCCACTCCGGCCTCGGATTCACGATGCGTGGGGGAGGGGGCTCTCGGATGACGACGCCGCTACACCCGCGACCTTCACCACCGCCACCCTTCTTATGGCTCTGTGGCGGCTGCGGATACGGTAGGCGAGGATGGTCTCCCCCGGCGATGTAGCGCATCACGCCGATGATAGTCCGGTTCGCCCACCACAGGCGGTAGCCGGCTTCGTTGTGGTTCACCGGTGGAGGGCCGTCACCCTCGTACCTGGCGAGCTCCCTTTCCCACCGGTTAGCAAAGATGGCATTCCAGGTGTCATAGTTGTCGGGATCCCACTGGGGATCCATCCGCTGTTCCGGCGTGAGCTCATGGTAGAAGTGGTTCATGATGGCCGCCTGGCGTGCGGAACCTTGAGGGATAGGAGGGACAGGAAACCCTCTAGCGCTCAGCATCCAGCCGGCGGGCAGCCGGTAGCCTGGCGGACAAAGGTAGCTGGAGGCGCACAACGCATCGATCTCCTCGAGGGTTAGAATGGCCTAGTAGGCGCCGCCCATTGTTCTGAGAGAGGAAGGTGTGGATATGTGCATAATCATGGCGCGGTTGGCCTATATATAGATGAAAAGACATGGCTGGAAGCCATGGGAAATGGAGGGAAATATCTTTAGTCCTAGTTAGTGGCTACAACAGGGACAAAAAGCTCGGTTCAGAGGGAAAGGGCGGGAAAACTTGGCGGAAAGCGGTGGGAAATGGCGGGAAATATCTTTAGTCCCGGTTAGTGGCTACAACCGGGACTAAAGCGGTGAGATTCAAAAATATGCAAAATATAATTAATGCATTTTTAAATTGATAATGGCAAAATGGTTAATATTGGAATAGTTAAAATAATTATTTTATAAAACAGAACATGGATTTGGATTACTTATTCATATTTGTGCACTTTTCATCTTAAAAGTTTAGCGAGATTCAAAAATATGCAAAATATAATTAATGCATTTTTAAATTGATAATGGCAAAATGGTTAATATTGGACTAGTTAAAATAATTATATTTGTAAAACAAAACATGGATTTGGATTACTTATTCAAATTTAATCACTTTTCATTTTGAAAGTTTAGTGAGATTCAAAAAATGCAAAATATAATAGTTAATGCATTTTTAAATTGATAATGACAAAATGGTTAATAATTTGACTATTTAAAATAATTATTTTAGAAAACAGAAAATTGATTTGGATTACTTATTCAAATTCAAGCACTTTTCATGTTGAAAGTTTTCTCAAATTCATAAGTATGCAAAAAAATATAATTTAAATGTTTTAAACAATATATTCAAAAATTTTAAAAAAAACACAGCGCATGCTGGTTTTGGCCCAGCGTGCGCAAATTTAGGCATTTAGTCCTAGCACAAATAACTAGCCAGGACTAAAGGGTTTGGCCCTGTGTGACGAAAAGTCCCCTCTAGTCGGTCGTGGCACCAACGGGACTAGAGGCCCCTTAGTCATTGTCCCCTTGCACCGGGACCAGAGGGGGGCTATAAAAAGGTCCTGCTCCCCCGGTGTGTTCCGTGCACCGGGAGACTTGAAGGCCAGACGACGAACACCAGCTCCGCCAGGCTTCCTCTCTCCGACGAACAGTGATGGTGACTCCTTTACGACTTGTGGAGTTTGTTGGGAACCCCAAGAGCAAGGTGTGAAGCAGCACAGCAGCAATTTTTCCCTCAGTAAGAAACCGAGATTATCGAACCAGTAGGAGGAAGGAAATGTCACATAGGTGTTGCAAGCAACGCGGAGACCTGCACAACACAAATTCAAGACTTTGCCCCCAACGGAACAGTGAAGTTGTCAAGCTCACCGATTTGCTGTAACAAAGAAATTAAACTTATGGTGTGAAATGTAATGGTTTGCAGCAAGTAAACAAGTAACAATGGAGGATGTATCAATGGTAAAGATTGGACCGGGGTCCATAGTTCACTAGAGGTGCTCTCCTTAGATAAACAACATGGCATGAAGGGTAAACAAATTACAACAGGGCAATTGACAGGAACTGAGCAAGGAATAATAATATAATACTAGTCAAAAAGATCCTATGAGATTCGATTGGGCAATACAACAATATACATAGACCGCCATCCAACTGCATCTATGACTAGAAGTCCACCTTCAGGTTATCATCCGAACTCCCTCCAGTATTAAGTTGCAAGCAATAGACAACTGCTTTAAGCAAAGTGTGTAAGGTAAAAAATCCACTTGTTCCACGAACAAGAGACCATTGTTTTCTCCCTAGTAGCAACAACGCATCTACAACCGAAGAGATTTCAATCACTTCCCTTGGAAACTACAGGCATGAACCCACTATCGACCATAAATACCCCCTCTTGGAGTTACTAGCAACTACTCGGCCAAGATAGCTGCTAACAACGAAGAGCATGCAAGATCACAAACAACACAGACATGATAGAATCATAAATACAAAAACCATTAACCAATATGACATAATAATCTCAATATCCATCGGATCCCCGCAAACACAACATGCATGATTACAAATAGATTAGATCGTGATCATGAACGGAGCTCACAAGATCTATACATGAAAGCACAAGGAGGAGATACAACCATCTAGATACTACATGGGCCCATAGTTCAAGGTGGAACTACTCACGCATCATACCGGAGAGAAGGCATCCGGGATGATCTCCCCTCCGGCAGGGTGCCGGGAAGAACTTCAGATTCCCCCCGATCTAGGGACGACGGTGGCGGCGGCTATAGAAGGTTTCGTGGAATATTGATCGGGTACTTAGGAAGCTTCTAGAACCTTCCGGAAGGGGACCAACGTGGCCCCACCTTCCGGGAGGGGGCATGGGCCTATGAGGGAGTGCCCTGGCCGCATTGGGCCAGGGGCACAAGGCCCCATAGGGCAAAGCCGGCCAAGAGAGGTTTAAACTCGAGATAACCTTCTAGAAGGGGGTTTGCCCCCACTCCTTATCCTTTGGGGCCGGTTTGGGCTTGGGGAGGCTAGGCTGCCCCCTCTATATAAAGAGGGTGGGCGCACCAACCTCACACCTTCCCCTCAACCCTAGCCGCCATGCCCTTCCTCTCTCCCTCCATTGTTTGTAGGCGAAGCCTGCTGCAAATTCTCCACCATATACACCACGTCATGTTATAGATCCAATCCATCTCTCCACCATACTTGCTGGTCAGGAAGGAGGAGGCGTCGAGTCTTTGCCGTGTGCATCTCACGGAGGCACCGCCACTTGTGGTGCTAGATCGGATCGGATCGCTAGTAGGAGAAGAAGTGCGACTATATCACCCACGTTGGCGAAAATTCCATTGTGAATCTTCAAGGGTATGAAGATCTAATCCAATCTCTCTCGTTGTTTGCATCTCCTAGATTAGATCTTGGCTTTCCCTCTGTTCGCATCCGTAGAAAATTTTGATTTACTATGCCGCGAAACCCTTCACACAGGACCCAAAGGCATGGCTCAACGACCACCCGTCGTCCGTCAAATTACACGGCGGAAACAAGGAAACCGCCATGCAATGCCTTCATTAATGCGGTGAGCGGCACGGATCGCTCAAGACCTATCTTGAGGTCCATCTGAAGTTGGGATGAGCTAGCTTACAGCTTTATCCGAAACTTCAAGGGCACCAGCAAGAGGCCCGCCTCAATCGAAGAGTTGCGAGACTGCACTCAACGAACGGCCATCCAACTGCATCTATGACTAGAAGTCCACCTTCAGGTTATCATCCGAACCCCCTCCAGTATTAAGTTGCAAGCAATAGACAACTGCTTTAAGCAAAGTGTGTAAGATAAACAATCCACTTGTTCCATAAACAAGAGACCATTGTTTTCTCCCTAGTAGCAACATCACATCTACAACCGAAGAGATTTCTATCACTTCCCTTGGAAACTAGAGGCATGAACCCACTATCAAGCATAAATACCCCCTCTTGGAGTCACTAGCAACTACTCGGCCAAGATAGCTGCTAACAACGAAGAGCATGCAAGATCACAAACAACACAGACATGATAGAATCATAAAGACAAAACCATTAACCAATCTGACATAATAATCTCAATATCCATCGGATCCCCGCAAACACAACATGCATGATTACAAATAGATTAGATCTTGATCATGAACGGAGCTCACAAGATCTATACATAAAATCACAAGGAGGAGATACAACCATCTAGATACTACATGACCCATAGTCCAAGGTGGAACTACTCACGCATCATACCGGAGAGAAGGCATCCGGGATGATCTCCCCTCGGCGTAAACAGGACCGTCGGCGTAGCCCGTTGGGCTAACGGCATAGCAACGGCGTCAAGTCGGTTTCAGACATATGCCGATGGCAAAGCCGTCGGCGTAGCTATTTTTGTTTTTTTCCATCGAACCACGTAGACCCGGTTTTTCTTTTTGATTGCGCTCGGGGAGATACCGAAGCAAGCCTCTAAAACAATATGTAAGCAGTACTGGTTAGGGACCCGACACATGTTTGACAAATAGTACGGAGTAAAACTGAAGCGAAGCCGCCGTTTATATGCATGTACTTGGACGAAGCAGTCATGAAAGTGTAGGGGTTCGTAGCATGGAAAACAAAAATTTTCTATCGCATACAAACAAACAAGCCAAGATCTATCTACTAGATTGTAGCAACGAGTCGATAGATGAACTCACCCTCGAAGATTCCAAAGCGGTTAACGAGGCGATTCTCGTGGGTGATGTAGTCGTACTTCCGATCTCAAGATCGTGAGCGATCCTTCCGCGCCACGTTCGGCAGCGCTCCCGTAATCGGTCACACGTTCGATTACTGACGAAGACCTTCCTCTCCCTTGTTCCAGCAGCGGAGGTTGTAGCACTCTCCTCGCGATTCGACAACGGCGTGGTCTAGGAAGTAGAGGGAAATCCATGAGGCTTCGCCTTAGCCGGTGCAGTATGGTGGAGCTTATGAGAGGCTATTAGTGGTCTAGTAATTAGACACACCAATTAGAAGGCTCTAAACCAATTAGAAGGCTCTAAACATTGGCTAAAGCAATTAGAAGCTCTAAACCAAAGCGGCTCTAAACGGAGATCTAGAGTAGAAAGTTATGTGTCTATGGGAGGAGCCCTGCCTCCTTATATGGGAGGGTTCCTTGGCCAGGAGGAGGAGTCCTCCCAACTCGGCCTAGGGCGCGCCGGCTGGAGGTCCAACTCCTCCTCCAGGTTGGTTCCAACTCCTCTTGCTTGTTTCCCACAGTTTCTTGTTTTGGCTTTGACTTTCAAAGCTGGACATTTGACTTTTCTGTTTTAGGATTCAATTTAATCCTTTATTTGGGACAGCAAGAACACTTAGTACATGATGCAATCATTCAATGAGCAATGACACATTCATGTACCCTTCCCCGGAGTCTTGGACAATCCGGAACCTTCTAGAACATTCCGATGAAAACAGGAATCATTCCCGAACTCAAAGCGGGACTTTCCTTATATGAATCTTATTCTCGGACCATTCCGGATCACCTCGTGATATCCGGATCCCATCCGAGACTCGAACAACATTCGGTCTCTTTCTCATAATACCATAACTACTCAAACAACGTCGAATCCTTAAGTGTGTCTCCCTACGGTTCGTGAATTATGCGGACATGATCGAGACACTTCTCCGAACAATAACCAATAGAGGAATCTGGAAATTCATATGGCTCTACATATTTCTCGATTACTTTGCGATCGAATGAACCACTTACATACGATACCAATTTCCCTTTGTCTCACGATACTTTACTTATCCGAGGTTATGATCGTCGGTATCTCGCATACCTAGTTCAACCTCGTTCTTGATAAGTACTCTTTTCTCGTTCCGTGATATGTGATCCCTTGTGACCAAGTCACATGCTTGCAAGCTAATTGGATGACATTCCCGAGAGGGCCCAGTATATCTATCCGTCATGAGGATGGACAAATCCCTCTTGATCCATGTGTTTCAACCAATACTTTCCGAACACTTAATGCCACCTTTATAGCCACCCGATTACGGTGTGGTGTTTGATGTCATCAAAGCATCCATCCGGTAAAGGTGATATGCATGATCTCATGGTCGAAGGAATTAGGTTACTATGTATCAGAAAGCATATAGCAATTGAACTATTGAAATGACTTGATCTTTATGCTACGCTTATCTATAGGAGTATGTCCATCACATCATTCTCCTAATGATATGATCATGTTGTTAATAACATCTCTATGTTCATGATCAGGAAACCATGATCATATATTAACCAACAAGCTAGTTTAACAAGAGGCTTTACTAGGGACTCTTATTTTAGTTTACAAATCACACAAGTATTAATGTTTCCGTTTAATACAATTATAGCATGGTATGTAAACATTTATCATAAGTGTGAAGATATGATAATAACCACTTTATTATTGCCTCTTGGGCATATCTCCAACAGTCTCCCACTTGCACTAGAGTCAATAATCTAGTTTCAAACCTTTGTGTATTCAACACCTATGGCTTTACGATTGTTGTATGTACACGATTGCTAGTGGTCAACTGATCTCCGGATCGACACTTCGGTCCGTGTGTAATTGCATGTCTTTGTCTCTCGCATCACTCATTCTCTAATGAGATGGCTTTGTATAAATTTGGTCTTTCGGTTGTGACCTTTAGCTCTTTGGGGTTAAAATATGTTGATAATATTGTCGCACAATATATCTTCATAGTATTATCCCATTGTGAACTACACCTAGTTTGATAACAAACTACTTGACACAAATGCCCTCTTTTTCGCTAAAATAGCAGTTATATACTTGGCCTTTTGTTGTAGTATCTCACAATGTCTTAACTTTGGAACTCATCCAAATCCATTATGGAACTCACCTTCCATTATATTGTGCCACCCTTAGTTTAGATTGAGATAAACTTTAATTTGTACTTTGTGATAAAGCTAGTATCAATGGAGTACTTTTACAATGAACTAACCATCTATTTGTCACTTCTACAAATATTATACTCTTAGTTCTTCCAAAAGATCATAAGAATATCCTTACTATTGTCCAAAGATCATCTTACGAATCATTCTGGTATATGCTCACAACATTTAGAGCATAGGACATATTTGGATTTGTACATATCACGATGATATAAATACTCTTTGTGATTTTATACATCAAGTATCAATCTATACTTGATTATTTGTTTCACTTTACCAAATGTCAATACACTTGAATATATCATCAACATTGAACTTGTTCAATCCTTTACATCGACAAGAACCTCTCTTATAGTTTCTATATTGAACTCATTCAATATCTTTGTCTATGTATACGGCACAACCATATTAGCGTCTATTGATGCCAAATATTTGGGTTTTGCCTAAGTCTTTCATCAGGATGAAATTCTTAATATGTGTTAATAAAAGATACATTATTTCCAATCAACAATATGTCTTCCACATAATGTATTAGAAACATGTCTTAGCGCTCCCACTTAATTTCTTGCAAATGCAAGCATCTTCATTGTCTCTAATGAACTTTTAAACTCCTTTAGTTTCATCATAGTGAAGATTCCAACTCATGATGCTCACTTTAACCATTGAAGTTTGCATATGCTTTTAGCATCCTTTGAATTAACAAAACCCTATGGACCGTGTTAAGCACATGTCCTAGGTAACGATTCTATTAGAAGAACTTGTTTTGTTTATTCAACTACCATATAACAAATTATATGTAGTGGTTGCTACATTAATCCGTCTAGACTAAATATCACTATGACAGATCAAATCTTGTCATAGTCAACCTTTGAACATTGTTGTGAACTCTTTCCCAACATGTCGACTATTTCATAGATGTAAAACATCCATGTCTATTTCTTTATAGATCCAGACACAACTGTAAGGTCTTACACCTTTCTCGAGGGTCCTTCAAGTTCAAAACTTGATTTTCTCGTGTATGGAACTATCACGGATTTTATGGCTTCAAGCCATTTTACGGAGTCAGGGCCCATCATCGCTTCTTTGCATGTAGTCGGTTCATTATTCTCAAAAAAATGATTCAACCCTCAAATCTTGGTATTTGATTGTTTATCCGACCTACTTGTTTCAATAGGAACTTTGGATCTCTGTGATCACAACCTTTGAGGCACGTGAGCCATGAGCATTGTTGCTGCCTCCGGAACACTTTTCGGTGCTGCGCAACTCTGCACATATAGCTAAGGTTCTTTCAACCTTATCAAAGTTCTATTGTCCTCCCACTTAACTTTTCACGAAAAATTCCTTCTTAAAGAAACTTGACGTTCTAAGCGACAAACACTTTTGTCTCCGGTGTTTATGGAGAAATACTTAACAAAGACAGATTTATCCGACTTTGGTTGCAAACATCTTTCTTATGTATAACATACCAATGTTTAAGAAAGGACTACTTGGGTTTTATCCCAAACCATAACCTTATATGGTGTCATTTCAGCGGATTATGATGAAGCTCTTTTCAGTGGAAAAACGGTAATCTCTAAAGCTTTTAATCTTTAAAATACAATGGCAATTTTATGAATTACACCTTTGATCTCACCATGTCAAACAAGGTTTAATTACATATCTCGAATGCTCCATACTCTTATGGTGTTTCGGGAAATGCAAATCCATGGAACGATTCCTTAAATCTTAGGTATTATGCTAAACTCTGTAACTCAAATATCTTCCTTTATGATCTTTATCATAAACTATTTATATTCTTGTTACAATGATTTTGTACTTCATCTTGAAAGTCTTTGAACTTTTCAAATGTTTCATACTTCATCCTTATTAAGTAAATATTCATATATTCACTCAAATTTTCGGATAAAGCATATGAAGTTGAAATCCATCGCTCTTGACTACACATGATGGTCTTTGTACAAAAATATGTACAATTTCCAATAAGCTAGTCATTCGTTCCCTTTTGGCCTATGAACGAAGTTTTAATTATCTCTAGGAAAGTTTCTGGCGTCATTTGATCAAAATCAAATAGACTCCAAAATTCCATCCATATGGATTTTCTTCATGTTTTCTTTCCAATATAATTTAAACGGCGATGTCACTTCCTAAGTGATCTTTCAATCAATTTGTCTTTCGACATCTTTAGCACTAGTTTTATGGATGTGATATCTCCAACGAGATTTGCAAATCATCCATCTTTTATAGATTACGGCAATTATTTGAACAACCCTTTTGTTCTCATAATACCTGATAAAACAAATCTTGAAGGCAAGCTTTGATGTTTAACGAGCAACACAATAACCCTTTATTTGTTCTCGATGAACATCATCACATATTCTTTTGCTAATTACTTAGGCCACTGTAGTTCATGAATTCTGTTGTTTCGTATGACGATTCATACCAACAAATTCAGTATTAAATACTTAAGAACCACATTGTTTAATAAGCAAAGAATACAGCCATAACATGTATATCATCTATATACTTAAACTGAATAATTCTAGTCTTTTCCTTTCTGCCATATATTTATGAGATTCTCTTTCAGTATTTCCTTTTCTGTTTGAAAGAACCTATCAATATCAATAGTGGAGTCATACATATGACACATAGTCCAAAGCATGTATAGTTAAATAACAATGTCTTTGGACTTCACCTTGAAGTAGATCACCATCATCAAATGTTTGGTGTTCTTTCAAATTCCTTTATTTAGTAATCTCTTGGTGTAGTAAACATTTTACCTACATCAAATATTCATCCTTATCATGGAATCGTCCATGATCAAACTACTTTTAGCTTGTAACGGTGAATCGCAAGTATAATGTTGCTCTCCAAAACCTCTTGGAGGATTAGGACAACTAGTGTCTCCAACCTTTTGCAAATTCTCATCAAATATGAGAACATGACTTTTGCCATATTATACTCTATCATGTTGTAACAATACTTTGTTTGAGATATCACAATATCTTCCACATATCATGGTTTAAAACAAATCTTTCGGATCCTAGATAACCTTGATATTAAGAGAATCCTTTGAATATCAAGAATCATGGAGACAAACATGATACTTATATACTAACACTTGGAATTGTTACTCTTGATTTAATACTAATTATTAAACTTCATGGAGTAACTTGGAACTTCTTGAAAGTTTGCAATAGGACTTTTAAACTTTAGATTAACACTTAAAACAATACGATACCGTTAAGTAAAGTATCTAACCAGAATTCTATAGTTCTATCATCTCAATTATAACTAAGCGCAAGGTGGTAAGCGGATGCCAATGACTACAACAACTATGCAAATTCACTTTGATTTAGTTTATGATAAATTGAGTTCTAATTAATAATTAAATTAATCTTGGTGAACTCCCACTCAAAACAATATCCCTCACATTGTTTTAGTGATCACACGAACCAAATCCACCACATCAAAACCGATCATCACGAGAGTTGATATAGCTTCAATGGCGAACAATCAACATGTTCATCATATCTACTATATGACTCATGCTCTACCTTTCGGTAATCCGTGTCCACGAGGCCATGTGCGTACATGCTAGGCTCGTCAAGATCAAACCTTAGTTTACGCATGAAATCTGGCTTGCTCACGTTGTATACACTTGCGGAATCTAGCACCCGATCATCACGTGGTGTTTGAAACAACAAGCTTTAACGGTGCTAACTAAGGGTGAACACTTTATGATTTGAAATTCATGTGCATGAGGGATCATCTTATAATGCTACCGTAAATACTAAGCAATACAAGATGCATAAAGGATTAACATCACATGCAATTCATAATATGTGATATGATATGGCCTTTTCTTCTTTGTGCTTCCGATCTCCATCTTCTAGCACGAACATGATCTCCATCATCAGGCATTGCATCAAGGTCAATGACGCTACTCCATGGTTGTCGTCCACCGGCTTCAACTATTACAACTACTTTGAATAGACACGCGGGTCTTAACATAAATTAAAGACAACCATATGGCTCCTGGTTGTCGACTTACAATAAGGAACATTGCATACATCAAATACAATCACAATCATGGCCATATCACATCATTGCACACCTACAAAACAGAGTTAGACGCTTCTACTTTCTTTGCATATTTTACGTGGTTTGGGGCTTTCAATAAGTGTCGTTCTAACATCCGAACAAGAACCACAACATTGATACTAGTATTGTTGATCACCCGTTGTAAATTGGATCTTAACTATGCTAGGAGAAACATGCACCATAAAGCCACTTATGCAATACAAGTTACATGTCAAGCGTGGAGCAAGTCTCATGAACGATGTCATGTAAGGTTAGCGGGCCTTCATCCCAACATACCGCAAGATACAAAGTACACTAGAAGCAATCGACAATAAAGCATCAACGCCCACAATGACCATTGTGTTCTACTGCGCACAGATCTACATATAGACACGGCTCGATACCACTTGTAGGGGTTCGTAGCATGGAAAACAAAAATTTTCTATCGCATACAAACAAACAAGCCAAGATCTATCTACTAGATTGTAGCAACGAGTCGATGAACTCACCCTCGAAGATTCCAAAGCGGTTAACGAGAGCGATTCTGCGTGGGTGATGTAGTCGTACACTTCCGATCTCAAGATCGCGTGAAGCGATCCTTCCGGCACGTTCGGCAGCGCTCCCGTAGTCGGTCACACGTTCGATTTTCGACGAAGACCTTCCTCTCCCTTGTTCCAGTGAGCGGAGGTTGTAGCACTCTCCTCGCGATTCGGCCTGTGGCGTGGTACAGGAAGTAGAGGAAATCCGAGGCTTCGCCTTAAGCCGGTGCGGTATGGTGGAGCTTATGAGAGGCTATTAGTGGTCTAGTAATTAGACACACCAATTAGAAGGCTCTAAACCAATTAGAAGGCTCTAAACCGTTGGCTAAAGCAATTAGAAGCTCTAAACCAAAACGGCTCTAACCGGAGATCTAGAGTAGAAAGTTATGTGTCTATGGAGGAGCCCTGCCCTCCTTATATGGGAGGGGTTCCTTGGCGGCCAGGAGGAGGAGTCCCTCCCAACTCGCCTAGGGCTGGCGCCGCTGGAGGTCAACTCCTCCTCCAGGTTGGTTCCAACTCCTCTTGCTTGTTTCCCACGGTTTCTTGTTTTGGCGGTTTGACTTTCAAGCTGGACATTTGACTTTTCTGTTTAGGATTCAATTTAATCCTTTATTTGGGACAGCAAGAACACTTAGTACATGATGCAATCATTCAATGAGCAATGACACATTCATGTACCTTCCCCGGTCTTGGACAATCCGGAACCTTCTAGAACATTCGATGAAAACACGGAATCATTCCCGAACTCAAAGCAGGACTTTCCTTATATGAATCTTATTCTCCGGACCATTCGGATCACCTCGTGATATCCGGATCCCATCCGAGACTCGAACAACATTCGGTCTCTTTCTCATAATACCATAACTACTCAAACAACGTCGAATCCTTAAGTGTGTCTCCCTACGGTTCGTGAATTATGCGGACATGATCGAGACACTTCTCGAACAATAACCAATAGAGGAATCTGGAAATTCATATGGCTCCACATATTTCTCGATTACTGCGATCGAATGAACCACTTACATACGATACCAATTTCCCTTTGTCTCACGATACTTTACTTATCCGAGGTTATGATCGTCGGTATCTCGCATACCTAGTTCAACCTCGTTCTTGATAAGTACTCTTTTCTCGTTCGTGATATGTGATCCCTTGTGACCAAGTCACATGCTTGCAAGCTAATTGGATGACATTCCACAAGAGGGCCAGTATATCTATCCGTCATGAGGATGGACAAATCACTCTTGATCCATGTGTTTCAACCAATACTTTCCGAACACTTAATGCCACCTTTATAGCCACCCGATTACGGTGTGGTGTTTGATGTCATCAAAGCATCCATCCGGTAAAGGTGATATGCATGATCTCATGGTCGAAGGAATTAGGTTACTATGTATCAGAAAGCATATAGCAATTGAACTATTGAAATGACTTGATCTTTATGCTACGCTTATCTATAGGAGTATGTCCATCACATCATTCTCCTAATGATATGATCATGTTGTTAATAACATCTCTATGTTCATGATCAGGAAACCATGATCATATATTAACCAACAAGCTAGTTTAACAAGAGGCTTTACTAGGGACTCTTATTTTAGTTTACAAATCACACAAGTATTAATGTTTCCGTTTAATACAATTATAGCATGGTATGTAAACATTTATCATAAGTGTGAAGATATGATAATAACCACTTTATTATTGCCTCTTGGGCATATCTCCAACAGTCTCCCACTTGCACTAGAGTCAATAATCTAGTTTCAAACCTTTGTGTATTCAACACCTATGGCTTTACGGTGTTGTATGTACACGATTGCTAGTGGTCAACGATCTCGGATCGACACTTCGGTCCGTGTGTAATTGCATGTCTTTGCGTCTCACGCATCACTCATTCTCTAATGAGATGGCTTTGTATAAATTTGGTCTTCGGTGTGACCTTTAGCTCTTTGGGGTTAAAATATGTTGATAATATTGTACAATATATCTTCATAGTATTATCCCATCGTGAACTACACCTAGTTTGATAACAAACTACTTGACACAAATGCCCTCTTTTGCTGCTAAAATAGCAGTTATATACTTGGCCTTTTGTTGTAGTATCTGTCACAATGTCTTAACTTTGGAACTCATCCAAATCCATTATGGAACTCACCTTCCATTATATTGTGCCACCCTTAGTTTAGATTGAGATAAACTTTAATTTGTACTTTGTGATAAAGCTAGTATCAATGTAGTACTTTTACAATGAACTAACCATCTATTTGTCACTTCTACAAATATTATACTCTTAGTTCTTCCAAAAGATCATAAGAATATCCTTACTATTGTCCAATGATCATCTTACGAATCATTCTGGTATATGCTCACAACATTTAGAGCATAGGACATATCTGGATTTGTACATATCACAGTATGATATAAATACTCTTTGTGATTTTATACATCAAGTATCAATCTATACTTGATTATTTGTTTCACTTTACCAAATGTCAATACACTTGAATATATCATCAACATTGAACTTGTTCAATCCTTTCTGTGCGACAAGAACCTCTCTTATAGTTTCTATATTGAACTCATTCAATATCTTTGTCTATGTACTTCTGGCACAACCATATTAGCGTCTATTGATGCCAAATATTTGGGTTTTGCCTAAGTCTTTCATCAGGATGAAATTCTTAATATGTGTTAATAAAAGATACATTATTTCCAATCAACAATATGTCTTCCACATAATGTATTAGAAACATGTCTTAGCGCTCCCACTTAATTTCTTGCAAATGCAAGCATCTTCATTGTCTCTAATGAACTTTTAAACTCCTTTAACAGTTTCATCATAGTGAAGATTCCAACTCCGCGATGCTCACTTTAACCATTGAAGTTTGCATATGCTTTTAGCATCCTTTGAATTAACAAAACCCTATGGACCGTGTTAAGCACATGTCCTAGGTAACGATTCTATTAGAAGAACTTGTTTTGTTTATTCAACTACCATATAACAAATTATATGTAGTGGTTGCTACATTAATCCGTCTAGACTAAATATCACTATGACAGATCAAATCTTGTCATAGTCAACCTTTGAACATTGTTGTGAACTCTTTCCCAACATGTCGACTATTTCATAGATGTAAAACATCCATGTCTATTTCTTTATAGATCCAGACACAACTATAAGGTCTTACACCTTTCTCGAGGGTCCTTCAAGTTCAAAACTTGATTTTCTCGTGTATGGAACTATCACGGATTTTATGGCTTCAAGCCATTTTACGGAGTCAGGGCCCATCATCGCTTCTTTGCATGTAGTCGGTTCATTATTCTCAAAAAAAATGATTCAACCCTCAAATCTTGGTATTTGATTGTTTATCCGACCTACTTGTTTCAATAGGAACTTTGGATCTCTGTGATCACAACCTTTGAGGCACGTGAGCCATGAGCATTGTTGCTGCCTCCGGAACACTTTTCGGTGCTGCGCAACTCTGCACATATAGCTAAGGTTCTTTCAACCTTATCAAAGTTCTATTGTCCTCCCACTTAACTTTTCACGAAAAATTCCTTCTTAAAGAAACTTGACGTTCTAAGCGACAAACACTTTTGTCTCCGGTGTTTATGGAGAAATACTTAACAAAGACAGATTTATCCGACTTTGGTTGCAAACATCTTTCTTATGTATAACATACCAATGTTTAAGAAAGGACTACTTGGGTTTTATCCCAAACCATAACCTTATATGGTGTCATTTCAACGGATTATGATGAAGCTCTTTTCAGTGGAAAAACGGTAATCTCTAAAGCTTTTAATCTTTAAAATACAATGGCAATTTTATGAATTACACCTTTGATCTCACCATGTCAAACAAGGTTTAATTACATATCTCGAATGCTCCATACTCTTATGGTGTTTGGAAATGCAAATCCATGGAACGATTCCTTAAATCTTAGGTATTATGCTAAACTGTAACTCAAATATCTTCCTTTATGATCTTTATCATAAACTATTTATATTCTTGTTACAATGATTTTGTACTTCATCTTGAAAGTCTTTGAACTTTTCAAATGTTTCATACTTCATCCTTATTAAGTAAATATTCATATATTCACTCAAATTTTCGGATAAAGCATATGAAGTTGAAATCCATCGCTCTTGACTACACATGATGGTCTTTGTACAAAATATGTACAATTTCAATAAGCTAGTCATTCGTTCCTTTTGGCCTATGAACGAAGTTTTAATTATCTCTAGGAAAGTTTCTGGCGTCATTTGATCAAAATCAAATAGACTCCAAAATTCCATCCATATGGATTTTCTTCATGTTTTCTTTCCAATATAATTTAAACGGCGATGTCACTTCCTAAGTGATCTTTCAATCAATTTGTCTTTCGACATCTTTAGCACTAGTTTTATGGATGTGATATCTCCAACGAGATTTGCAAATCATCCATCTTTTATAGATTACGGCAATTATTTGAACAACCCTTTTGTTCTCATAATACGATAAAACAAATCTTGAAGGCAAGCTTTGATGTTTAACGAGCAACACAATAACCCTTTATTTGTTCTCGATGAACATCATCACATATTCTTTTGCTAATTACTTAGGCCCTTGTAGTTCATGAATTACATTGTTTCGTATGACGATTCATACCAACAAATTCAGTATTAAATACTTAAGAACCACATTGTTTAATAAGCAAAGAATACAGCCATAACATGTATATCATCTATATACTTAAACTGAATAATTCTAGTCTTTTCCTTTCTGCCATATATTTATGAGATTCTCTTTCAGTATTTCCTTTTCTGTTTGAAAGAACCTATCAATATCAATAGTGGAGTCATACATATGACACATAGTCCAAAGCATGTATAGTTAAATAACAATGTCTTTGGACTTCACTCAAGTAGATCACCATCATCAAATGTTTGGTGTTCTTTCAAATTCCTTTATTTAGTAATCTCTTGGTGTAGTAAACATTTTACCTACATCAAATATTCATCCTTATCATGGAATCGTCCATGATCAAACTACTTTTAGCTTGTAACGGTGAATCGCAAGTATAATGTTGCTCTCCAAAACCTCTTGGAGGATTAGGACAACTAGTGTCTCCAACCTTTTGCAAATTCTCATCAAATATGAGAACATGACTTTTGCCATATTATACTCTATCATGTTGTAACCAATACTTTGTTTCAGATATCACAATATCTTCCACATATCATGGTTTCTGAAACAAATCTTTCAGATCCTAGATAACCTTGATATTAAGAGAATCCTTTGAATATCAAGAATCATGGAGACAAACATGATACTTATATACTAACACTTGGAATTGTTACTCTTGATTTAATACTAATTATTAAACTTCATGGAGTAACAGGAACTTACTGAAAGTTTGCAATAGGACTTTTAAACTTTAGATTAACACTTAAAACAATACGATACCAGTTCGTAAAGTATCTAACCAGAATTCTATAGTTCTATCATCTCAATTATAACTAAGCGCAAGGTGGTAAACGGATGCCAATGACTACAACAACTATGCAAATTCACTTTGATTTAGTTTATGATAAATTGAGTTCTAATTAATAATTAAATTAATCTTGGTGAACTCCACTCAAAACAATATCCCTCACATTGTTTTAGTGATCACGAACCAAATCCACCACATCAAAACCGATCATCACGAGTTGATATAGCTTCAATGGCGAACAATCAACATGTTCATCATATCTACTATATGACTCATGCTCTACCTTTCGGTAATCCGTGTTCACGAGGCCATGTCACGTACATGCTAGGCTCGTCAAGATCAAACCTTAGTTTACGCATGAGCAAATGGCTTGCTCACGTTGTATACACTTGCAGAATCTAGCACACCCGATCATCACGTGGTGTTTCGAAACAACAAGCTTTAGCAACGGTGCTAACTAAGGGTGAACACTTTATGATTTGAAATTCATGTGCATGAGGGATCATCTTATAATGCTACCGTCTACTAAGCAATACAAGATGCATAAAGGATTAACATCACATGCAATTCATAATATGTGATATGATATGGCCTTTTCTTCTTTGTGCTTCCGATCTCCATCTTCTAGCACGAACATGATCTCCATCATCACCGGCATTGCATCAAGGTCAATGACGCTACTCCATGGTTGTCGTCCACCGGCTTCAACTATTACAACTACTTTGAATAGACACGCGGGTCTTAACATAAATTAAAGACAACCATATGGCTCCTGCCGGTTGTCGACTTACAATAAGGAACATTGCATACATCAAATACAATCACAATCATGGCCATATCACATCACTGCACACCCCTGCAAAACAAAGTTAGACGCTTCTACTTTCTTTGCATATTTTACGTGGTTTGGGGCTTTCAATAAGTGTCGTTCTAACTTACGAACAAGAACCACAACATTGATACTAGTATTGTTGATCACCCGTTGTAAATTGGATCTTAACTATGCTAGGAGAAACATGCACCCGCAAAGCCACTTATGCAATACAAGTTACATGTCAAGCGTGGAGCAAGTCTCATGAACGATGTCATGTAAGGTTAGCCGGCGCTTCATCCCAACATACCGCAAGATACAAAGTACACTAGAAGCAATCGACAATAAAGCATCAACGCCCACAATGACCATTGTGTTCTACTGTCTGCAGATCTACATATAGACACGGCTCACGATACCCTTGTAGGGGTTCGTAGCATGGAAAACAAAAATTTTCTATCGCATACAAACAAACAAGCCAAGATCTATCTACTAGATTGTAGCAACGAGTCAATAGAGGAACTCACCCTCGAAGATTCCAAAGCGGTTAACGAGAGCAGATTCTCGTGGGTGATGTAGGCGTACACTGCCGATCTCAAGATCGTGAGACGATCCTTCCCGCCACGTTAAAGCGCTCCCGTAGTCGGTCACACGTTCGGTACTCGGCGAAGACCTTCCTCTCCCTTGTTCCAAAGGCGGAGGTTGTAGCACTCTCCTCGCGATTCGTAAGACTGCGTGTGCAGGAAGTAGAGGGAAATCCCGAGAGCCTTAAGCGGTGCGAGTATGGTGGAGCTTATGAGAGAGGCTATTAGTGGTCTAGTAATTAGACACACCAATTAGAAGGCTCTAAACCAATTAGAAGGCTCTAAACCGCTGGCTAAAGCAATTAGAAGCTCTAAACCAAAACGGCTCTAAACCGGAGATCTAGAGTAGAAAGTTATGTGTCTATGGGAGGAGCCCTGCCCCTCCTTATATGGGAGGGGGTTCCTTGGCGCGCCAGGGAGGGAGGGAGTCCCTCCCCAACTCGGCCTAGGGCTTGGGCGCCGGCCTGGAGGAGTCCAACTCCTCCTCCAGGTTGGTTCCAACTCCTCTTGCTTGTTTTCCCAGTTTCTTGTTTTGGCTTTGACTTTCAAAGCTGGACATTTGACTTTTCATGTTTTAGGATTCAATTTAAGCCTTTATTTGGGACAGCAAGAACACTTAGTACATGATGCAATCATTCAATGAGCAATGACACATTCATGTACCCTTCCCCAGTCTTGGGACAATCCGAACCTTCTAGAACATTCGATGAAAACAGGAATCATTCCCGAACTCAAAGCGGGACTTTCCTTATATGAATCTTATTCTCCGGACCATTCCGGATCACCTCGTGATATCCGGATCCCATCCGAGACTCGAACAACATTCGGTCTCTTTCTCATAATACCATAACTACTCAAACAACGAATCCTTAAGTGTGTCTCCTACGGTTCGTGAATTATGCGGACATGATCGAGACACTTCTCCGAACAATAACCAATAGAGGAATCTGGAAATTCATATGGCTCCACATATTTCTCGATTACTTTGCGATCGAATGAACCACTTACATACGATACCAATTTCCCTTTGTCTCACGATACTTTACTTATCCGAGGTTATGATCGTCGGTATCTCTGCATACCTAGTTCAACCTCGTTCTTGATAAGTACTCTTTTCTAGTTCCGTGATATGTGATCCCTTGTGACCAAGTCACATGCTTGCAAGCTAATTGGATGACATTCCACCGAGAGGGCCAGTATATCTATCCGTCATGAGGATGGACAAATCCACTCTTGATCCATGTGTTTCAACCAATACTTTCCGAACACTTAATGCCACCTTTATAGCCACCCGATTACGGTGTGGTGTTTGATGTCATCAAAGCATCCATCCGTAAAGGTGATATGCATGATCTCATGGTCGAAGGAATTAGGTTACTATGTATCGAAAGCATATAGCAATTGAACTATTGAAATGACTTGATCTTTATGCTACGCTTATCTATAGGAGTATGTCCATCACATCATTCTCCTAATGATATGATCATGTTGTTAATAACATCTCTATGTTCATGATCAGGAAACCATGATCATATATTAACCAACAAGCTAGTTTAACAAGAGGCTTTACTAGGGACTCTTATTTTAGTTTACAAATCACACAAGTATTAATGTTTCCGTTTAATACAATTATAGCATGGTATGTAAACATTTATCATAAGTGTGAAGATATGATAATAACCACTTTATTATTGCCTCTTGGGCATATCTCCAACAGAAAGTGCAGCCAGCGACGCGCCCATACGGCGTCCTTGATGGTCTTCACAGCCTTCGGGCACGACGTCATCGACAGCTGCGCTGACTCGGCCGCGGCCAGGCACAGGAGCAGGAGCACCACGGCTGATAGAGAAGAGGAGGCACAGGAGCAGCAAAACAGATCCTACTTACCCGCTGAATGGATCCACGTCGCTCGCGGCGGTGAGGACTTCAACGGCTCCCGGAACTTCACCGCCACGGCTAGCCAGCAGCGAGCAGCCGTCTCATTCTTCCAGAGAAGAGCTCGCCGACAGGGTGACTACTCGTTCGCTCGCCTCGCCAAAGTCCTAAGTCACAAGTCACGCGATACCGCACGCGGCTCTCCTTGCGAGGGCCTCCTACTTATAGATGAGAAAGGATTGAGCTAGCTGTTTGAATTTTGAGGAGGAAATAGCGAGAAGGTATAGGTAGGAGCGGCGGGAAGAAGTAAAATTTCACTTCTTCGCTCCACGGGTTCAATTAGTTAGAGCAGATTGTTGTTACGAGCGATAAGCTGCCGAGATGTCTAGCCACCTTTGGATCGCTGACTAGCGGCCAAGAACACCACCGGATTGCTGACGTGGAGGGAGGGAGATATAATGAATCCTAAATTTTCTTATCGAGTACTGTATTGAGATCCGCCCGACGAGGCGCCATGTAATTAATACAACAACTGCCGAGATATCTAGTCGTCTCCGAATCGCTAACTACTTCAGACCCGAAAAAGTACATATTGAGTTTTCAGAACAGTTTTAGTTATACCATCTCGACGCCCTGGACGAATCCATCCTCAACTGCTATTGTCTGTAAGTTGTTGAATTCATTGTCTACATGTTCAGTTTTTAGTTGTTTAGTTCGAAACATGTGATTATCCTTATTATGCAGAATGAAGATCCTGGAATGTAAAAGAAAAATAGTCTACAATATTGGGTTCATTGACCCAGATAAAGTGCATATAACCACGCTAACGGATAACCCCTAGGAGACGGAGGAAAACCTTCTAAGGTTTTTAATGGAGCAAAATTTCTTCGACCACATACTGTTTTCTTATAATTTTAGGTGAGGGTCTTACTCTGTTGTACACATTCACTTTTGATTAGTCGATAATAAGTGTAACTGATGAGTTACTGATGTATATATAAACGTTTGCAGCGTCCACTAGGTTCTGCTAGACATTCAGCTTGATAAGGGAAGAGTTGATGTCATGGACCCATTAAAGAGAAACCTAGAAGATTTCCGCAGCATGCAGGACATGCTACAGAAGTAAGTTTCGCGCTATATTGGTCTCTTTCGTTGATTTCCTGAGATATCAGGTAATGAATAACTCATTCATTCATTTTCTTCGTCGGGCAGGGTTTGGATCCGGTTCAAGCGCGAGGTTACCGGCGTATTTAGTGATAAGCTGACATTTAGGACGGTCTCGGTAAGTAGCACGTGACATGTCCACACATCTCTTTACTTCTAGTTCAATACAATAATGATGCTAGATTATTATTTTGATTGAATTCTATTCTTGTAAAGTGCGCGAGGCAACCACAGGGTCGAATCTATGTGGATTCTACGTATGCGAGTTCATTCGCACGTTTACCACTGAACACAATGATTATAGAGTAGATGTAAGCAATGGATTCACACCATCATTTTATTGCCGTTACATTTTGTTATCATGATTGATATTCATATTGATCTCCTTTTTCTTATATATAGTTCGAGAGAATGCGGGATCAATTACTACCAACACAACGCGTACTAGCAATTGCGGAGGAGCTGGCGGAATTTATTGTCAAAGAGATCGTAGACGATGCCGGAGAATTTAGTGTGAATAGGCGCTACTGATCTCCATGTAATCGAACAGACGTGCTCTAGTCCTAAGATTTTGTGATCTCCATGTAACTATGTAAATTGTATATATTTGTATCTCGATATCGTAATACAAGTTATCTTATATATGCACGAATGTGTACGATATGTGGTGGTGTAGAAATATCCAAAAACTATATGTTGAAATGAAAAATAAGTAAATAAAACAATAAAAAATAAAATCTCTGCCATGGCAGAGATAAGTGGCAAAATGCTGTCGTGGCAGAGACCCACTAGTGGGGGTGCACCGTGAGCGCGCAAGGGCAGCCACGTGGATACCCACTAGTCCCAACTGGTAACCGTACCGGAACTAGTGTTGGGCCTCTAGTCCCGCTTGATTAGTACCGGTTCAAAAACCGGGACTAAAGGCCCTTACGGCCCGGGACTAGAGGCCCTGTCTCCACTAGTGCTTGGATATGGGTTTCGATGGTTCAAAAGGAAGGGGCACTGAAGCACATCTCTTGTAGTATAACAACTTCGCTATCCGGTGAGAGTGTTTTGGTTCTCACTGACAACATCAGACGGCAAAACTGACTGCACAAAACAGGTGAAGTAATAGTAACATCTCAAAGTATGATTTGGATAAAAGGAAATCAGTAATCCTCCATATGCCTTTGCGCGAGAGAATTCGATATACACGCTTTCATGCATAAACAGGTACTAGAACGACGACACACTCACACGCTACGTAGTAGCTGGTGCTGGTACTGGCCAACCTAGACCTTATTCAGTTCGTGCGTAGCACCCGAGTCGGCGACGCCCAAGTTACGCGTTCACCTTGGAGCAGCTGAGCCTGATCTGACCCTGCGTCCCGGTCTTGGGCGCGATGTTGCCCATGTTCACCATGGCCGTGGCGAAGGCGCTCCCGAACGTCGCCGGGTTCGACGCGAAGCTCCTGACGGTGTTGTCGGTGCCGCCGCCGTTGAACAGCACCTGGTCCGAGTGAAGGAGCCCCTTCTGTGACAGGAGGTTGGTGTAGTAGGCGTTGTCGAACGCGTTGGGCGACGTCCTGTCCAGCGGCGCCAGGCTGCTGTCGCCGGAGCCGGTCGCCTGGGGGCAGTTGGCCTTGAGTGACGTGGCGAAGGCCGTGTCGATGTTGGCGTCGCTGTAGATCCTGTCCCGGAAGTTCTTGCACTGCGACTGCCCGATCGTGTGGGCGCCTGAGAGGGCGACCATGTCTGTGACGCTGAGGCCCTTGTTGCTGAACTTGTCGGTGAGGCCCTGGAGGTCGGAGGAAGGAGGAGGCAGGTCGTTTTCTGCGTTTGTCTTGCTCGCCGTTGTGGAGTCCCTCCTCCCTAGAGGAACAGTCCAAAAGGGCCCTCCAAGCTGCGCGCATGGCATGCACGCACAAATTAGTTCCAAACCACAAGCTCAAGAAATTAAGCCATGGCAAAATGCCATGCGTGTATCATGTCATATGCGCGCAAGCTTACCGCGAAGACGGAGTCACGGGCGGCGACGGCGAGGATGTCGGCGCAGGAGACAGTCTGCTTGCACACGGCCTCCACCTGCGTCTTGACGTTGTCGATGACGTTCATGCCTCGAATGGAGCCGGCGTTCGGAGCTGCCCCCTGCTCGCCAACGAAACTCCCCGTGTCCGCCAGCAGAACAGACCCGTCACATCCCTGCAAAGAAATTCAGATATCCATTAGAACTTTGTTTTTACAGTGTAGCTGTATAACAGTTAACCGAGTAAGGATACGTGGGACTTGCATCGACGAAGCAGTCGTGGAAATGCAGCCGCACCAGCGACGCCCCCATGCGGGGCTCGCTCCTCACGGCGGCCGTCACAACGCGACTGATGGTGGCCAGCGCGTCGGGGCACGACGTGGCGTAGAACGTCGGCGACAGCTGAGCCGACGCCGCGGAGGTCATTGCCACGAGCACCAGTAAGCTAACACAAGCAGAGGCGGAAGCCATGGCTAATTAATCAAGCGCAAGATCGTGCTTCTCCCTCACTATTTTGGGTTGGTCGATCGTGTCTTGATGGAGAACACTACGTCCTACTGGACATATGTATAGCCAGAGGTTTTGGCGCCACGGCTAAAACCTCCAAATTTTTTTGCCTAACTAGCACTACATGGATATGTTCGAAGACATCATCGTCGATCAAGGGTGCCCTACAAACCAATACTATTCTGCCGGTTTCGGATGAGCTAGTTAGCGATATAAGTTCTGACATTGATTTGATTACCACAGTTTGGTGCAGCGTTTCCTGACATACAGCCAATGAGCCAATACCAACTCTGCATTATTCGTGCCAACAATTAGCTACATTATTCGTTTGGTGTATGCATCGTCGCATATGGTCAGTTACGTTTGACCGGGCCTTATGATATTGCTTAGAGGAAAAAAATATGCACATCAGTGGCATCTAATGTCTGCACCATCAGCAGGATACATGTATAACACGTGTGCTTTGTCTCTCTCCAAGGCTGGCAAATCGACCAATGTCTTTGGGTAATCCATTGGCATCCGACCAGAATGATACCACAAACGTATTTTTTTCTCTAGCCAGTATGAGGCATCTTCAAAATGGTGTGCGAGAGCAGGGACACCACTTTGACCAGTTTCAAGGAGATGCCGTCAGAGCCGAGTCCTCCGGCATCTTCAAAAAACTGGTCATAGAGGCACTCCATAATATGTGAAATTGGTTAGCTTTCAGACGTATTGATCTAGTTAGAGAGGTTACAAGCTGCAAGATGGTGTGCGAGAGCAGGGACACCACTACGGCCAGCTTTAGGGATATGCCGTCGGAGCCCAATCTTCCGGCATGTCTCTAAAGTTGGTCATAGAGACACTCCCTAATATGTGACTACGCGCGTTTAGAGATCAGATCTTAATGGTAAGTATGAATCAGGACTAAAGGTCAGGACTAACACACTCAAGATGGTTTGCGGACAACACTATAAGTCCCGGTCCAGCCACAAACCGGGACTAACACTCAATACATTTATTAATATTAAAAAACGAGACTACGGAATCAGGACTAAGGATCCCCTTTTGTCATGCTCATATCTAGCCCTATAGTACTCAGCTTCAGGGTCGTCTTCGTCATCGTTGTCATCATCGTGGTTGTTGCTAGGCACACGCGTCTGGATCCTCAGCCCAGCCATGGCATATTGTTGGGGCACCTGTCACTCCGGCCTCGGATTCACGATGCGTGATGGAGGGGGCTCCCGGATGACGACGCCACTACACCCGCGACCTTCACCACCGCCACCCTTCTTATGGCTCTGTGGCGGCTGCGGGTACGGTAGGCGAGGATGGTCTCCCCTCCAATGTAGCGCATCACGCCGATGATAGTCCAGTTCGCCCACCACAGGCGGCAGCTGGCTTCGTTGTGGTTCACCGGTGGAGGGCCGTCACCCTCATACCTGGCGAGCTCCCTTTCCTGCCGGTTAGCAAAGATGGCATTCCAGGTGTCATAGTTGTCGGGATCCCACTGGGGATCCACCCGCTGTTCTGGGGTGAGCTCGTGGTAGAAGTGGTTCATGATGCTCACCTGGCGTGCGGAACCTGGAGGGACAGGAACCCCTCCAGCGCTCAGCATCCAGCCGGCGAGCAGCCGGTAGCCTGGCGGGCAAAGGTAGCTGGAGGCGCACAGCGCATCGATCTCCTCGAGGGTTAGAATAGCCTAGTAGGCGCTGCCCATTGTTCTGAGAGAGGAAGGTGTGGATATGTGCATAATCATGGCGCGATTGTCCTATATATAGATGGAAAGGGCGGGAAATCATGTCTGAAAGCGATGGGAAATGGCGGGAAATATCTTTAGTCCCAGTTAGTGGCTACAACAGGGACAAAAAGCTCGGTTCAGAGGGAAAGGGCGGGAAAACTTGGCGGGAAGCGGTGGGAAATTGAGGGAAATATCTTTAGTCCCGGTTAGTGTCTACAACCGGGACTAAAGCGGTGAGATTCAAAAATATGCAAAATATAATTAATGCATTTTTAAATTGATAATGGAAAAATGGTTAATATTGGAATAGTTAAAATAATTATTTTATAAAACAGAACATGGATTTGGATTACTTATTCGAATTTGTGCACTTTTCATCTTAAAAGTTTAGTGAGATCCAAAAATATGCAAAATATAATTAATGCATTTTTAAATTGATAATGGCAAAATGGTTAATATTGGACTAGTTAAAATAATTATTTTTGTAAAACAAAACATGGATTTGGCCCAGCGCGCGCAGCCGAAAAGTCCCCCCCTCTAGTCCTAGTGCGTGGCACCAGCTGGGACTAGAGGCCCCCATTTAGTCCCGCTGTGCCCCACACCGGGACCAGAGGGGGGCTATAAAAAGGACCTCCTCCCCCGGTGTGTTCCATGCACTGGGAGACTTGAAGGCCAGACGACGAACACCAGCTCCGCTAGGATTCCACTCTCCGACGAACAGTGATGGTGACTCCTTTACGGCTTGTGGAGTCTGTTGGGAACCACAAGAGCAAGGTGTGAAGCAGCACAACAACAAGTTTTCCCTCAGTAAGAAACCGAGATTATCGAACCAGTAGGAGGAAGGAAATTTCACATAGGTGTTGCAAGCAACGCGGAGACCTGCATAACACAAACTCAAGACTTTTCCCCAACGAAACAGTGAGGTTGTCAAGCTCACCGGTTTGTTGTAACAAAGGATTAAACGTATGATGTGAAATGTAATGGTTTGCAGCAAGTAAACAAGTAACAGTGGAGGATGTATCAATGGTAAAGATTGGACCGGGGTCCATAGTTCACTAGAGGTGCTCTCCTTAGATAAACAACATGGCATGAAGGGTAAACAAATTACAACAGGGCAATTGATAGGAACTGAGCAAGGAATAACAATGCAATACTAGTCAAAAAGATCCTATGAGATTCGATTGGGCAATAAAACAATATACATAGACCGCCATCCAACTGCATCTATGACTAGAAGTCCACCTTCAGGTTATCATCCAAACCCCCTCTAGTATTAAGTTGCAAGCAACAGACAACTGCTTTAAGCAAAGTGTGTAAGGTAAACAATCCACTTGTTTCATGAACAAGAGACCATTGTTTTCTCCCTAGTAGCAACAACACATCTACAACCGAAGAGATTTCTATCACTTCCCTTGGAAACTAGAGGCATGAACCCACTATCGAGCATAAATACCCCCTCTTGGAGTCACTAGCAACTACTCGGCCAAGATAGCTACTAACAACGAAGAGCATGCAAGATCACAGACAACACAGACATGATAGAATCATAAAGACAAAACCATTAACCAATCTGACATAATAATCTCAATATTCATCGGATCCCCGCAAACACAACATGCATGATTACAAATAGATTAGATCTTGATCATGAACGGAGCTCACAGGATCTATACATGAAAGCACAAGGAGGAGATACAACCATCTAGATACTATATGGGCCCATAGTCTAAGGTGGAACTACTCACGCATCATACCGAAGAGAAGGCATCCGGGATGATCTCCCCTCCGGCAGGGTGCCGGGAAGAACTTCAGATCCCCCCGATCTAGGGACGACGGTGGCGGCGGCTATAGAAGGTTTCGTGGAATATTGATCGGGTACTTAGGGTTTATGCATCGGGGGCTTCTTATAGGTGAAGGGGCGAGGTCGGGATGCGACCAGGGGGCCCACACCCTGCCTAGGCGTGTGCCCACCCCTGGCCGCGCCTAGGGGGTGTGGTTGCCCTGGCTTGCGTCTCCGTCTCGTCTTCTGGATTCTTGTCCCCCACGAAAAGTTATTGACTTTGGCTTTTGTCCCATCCAATTCCGAGAATATTGATTTTCTGCCTTTCTGGAACCAAAAACAGAAGAACATAGGCAACTAGCATTGTGGCAACTTGTTAATAGGTTAGTTCCATGCATCATTAATAAAAACAATAATGTAGTGATGGACACTTGTGTTTTGATATTGGAATAGTTAAAACAAAACATGGATTTGGATTACTTATTCAAATTTGTGCACTTTTCATCTTAAAAGTTTAGTGAGATTCAAAAATATGCAAAATATAATTAATGCATTTTTAAATTGATAATGGCAAAATGGTTAATATTGGACTAGTTAAAATAATTATTTTTGTAAAACAAAAGATGGATTTGGATTACTTATTCAAATTTAATCACTTTTAATTTTGAAAGTTTAGTGAGATTCAAAAATGCAAAATATAATAGTTAATGCATTTTTAAATTGATAATGACAAAATGGTTAATAATTTGACTATTTAAAATAATTATTCTAGAAAACATAAAATTGATTTGGATTACTTATTCAAATTCAAGCACTTTTCATGTTGAAAGTTTTCTCAAATTCATAAGTATGCAAAAAAATATAATTAAAATGTTTTAAACAATATATTCAAAAAATTGAAAAAAAACACAGCGCACGCTGGTTTTGGCCCAGCGTGCGCAAATTTGGGCCTTTAGTCCTAGCCCAAATAACTAGCCGAGACTAAAGGGTTTGGCCCAGCGTGCGCAGCCAAAAATTCTCCCCCCCGCTAGTCCTAGTGCGTGGCACCAGCCGGGACTAGAGGCCCCCCTTTAGTCCCGGCTGTGCCCCGCACCGGGACCAGAGGGGGGCTATAAAAAGGACCTCCTCCCCCGGTGTGTTCCATGCACCGGGAGACTTGAAGGCCAGACGACGAACACCAGCTCCGCCAGGCTTCCTCTCTCCGACGAACAGTGATGGTGATGTTGGAGATATGCCCTAGAGGAAATAATAAATAGAGTTATTATTATATCTTTGTGTTTGTGATAAATGTTTACATTCATGCTATAATAGTATTAACAAGGAAACATTAATACTTGTGTGATATGTAAACTAAAATAGAGTCCCTAGTAAAGCCTCTTTATAATACTAGCTTGTTGGTTAATAAATGATTGTGGTTTCCCTATCATGAACATTGAGATGTTATTAACAACAAGATCATATCGTTAGGAGAATGATATGATGGACATACTCATATAGATAAGCGTAGAATAAAGATCATGTCATTTTAATAGTTCAATTGCTATATGCTTTCTGATACATAGTAACCTAATTCCTTCGACCATGAGATCATGCATATCACCATCACCGGAAGGATGCTTTGATGACATCAAACACCACACCGTAACTAGGTGGTTATAAAGGTTGCATTGAGTGTTCAGAAAGTATTGGTTGAGACACATGGATCAAGAGTGGGATTTGTCCATCCATATGACGGATAGATATACTCTGGGCCCTCTCGGTGGAATGTCATCCAATTGGCTTGCAAGCATGTGACTGGCTCACAAGGGATCACATATCACGAACGAAAGAGTACTTATCGATGTGAGGTTGAACTAGGTATGCGAGAGATCGACGATCAATACCTCGGATAAGTGAACTATCGTGAGACAAAGGGAAATTGGTATCGTATGTAAGTGGTTCATTTGATCGCAAAGTAATCGTAGAAATATGTGGGAGCCATATGAATTTTCAGATTCCTCTATTGGTTATTGTTCGGAGAAGTGTCTCGATCATGTCCGCATAATTCACGAACCGTAGGGAGACACACTTAAGGATTCGACGTTGTTAAGTTGTTATGGAATGATGAGTAAGAGACCGAATGTTGTTCGTAGTCTCGGATGGGATCCGGGATATCACGAGGAGATCCGGAGAATAATATTCATATAAGGAAAGTCCTGTTTCGGGGTTGGAGAATGGTTCCGGTGTTTTCATTGTTAATGTTCTAGAAGGTTCCGGAATTTCCGGCACTCCGGAGGGGAAGGGTACATGAATGTGTCATAACAAGTTGGAATGGTTGCATCATGTACTAGGTGTCACCGCTGAACAAAATAAAGGGATAAATCAAATCCTAGTTTGAAAAGTCAAACGCCAATTTGAAAAGTCAAACGGCTATTTTGTTTGGTGGAGGGAGAGTAGGAAACCTACTTGGTGAGGAGTTCCTCTCCCTCCACCGCCGGCCCTTGGATACCGAGTTGGGGAGGGACTCCTCTCCCCTTGGCGCGCCCCCTCCACCTATATAAGGAGGGGCAGGGCTGCCCCTCCAAGACACAACACCACACCCCTCTAAACCCTAACCCTAGCCGTTGCCGGCCACCATAGACGCCGCCCTAGGGCTTGCCCAAGCCGCCGACTTGGGACAATCCCCTTGCCCTAGCCACCGGCCTAGCTTCGTCTACTTGGTGTGTCTAAACTCTAGATCACCGAGGCTCCCTCATAGTCCACCATACTCGCTCCGGCTTAAGGCGAAGCCCTGTGATATCTCCCCTCTACTTCCGGTACCACGCCGTCGTGCTGCCAGAGTCGCGAGGAGAGTGCTACAACCTCCGCTGCCTGCTGGAACAAGGGAGAGGAAGGTCTTTGTCGATTACCGAATGTGTAACCGACTGCGGAAGCGTTGCCGGAACGCAGCGCCAGAAGGATCGTATACGCGATCTTGAGATCTGGAAGAGTACGACTACATCACCCACGATAATCCGCTCTCGTTAAACACATTGGAATCTTCGAGGGTGAGTTATTCTATCGACTCGTTGCTACAATCCAGTAGATAGATCTTGGCTTGCCTATTTGTATGCGGTAGAAATTTTTTGTTTTCCATGCTACGAACCCCTATAGGTGACTCCTTTACGGCTTGTGGAGTCTGTTGGGAACCCCAAGAGCAAGGTGTGTAGCAGCACAACAGCCAGTTTTCCCTCAGTAAGAAACCGAGATTATCGAACCAGTAGGAGGAAGGAAATGTCACATAGGTGTTGCAAGCAACGCGGAGACCTGCACAACACAAACTCAAGACTTTGCCCCAACGAAACAGTGAGGTTGTCAAGCTCACCAGTTTGCTGTAACAAAGGATTAAACGTATGGTGTGAAATGTAATGGTTTGCAGCAAGTAAAACAGTAACAGTTGAGGATGTATCAATGGTAAAGATTGGACCGGGGTCCATAGTTCACTAGAGGTGCTCTCCTTAGATAAACAACATGGCATGAAGGGTAAACAAATTACAATAGGGCAATTGACAGGAACTGAGCAAGGAATAATAATGCAATACTAGTCAAAAAGATCCTATGAGATTCGATTGGGCAATACAACAATATACATAGACCGCCATCCAACCGCATCTATGACTATAAGTCCACCTTCAGGTTATCATCCAAACCACCTCCAGTATTAAGTTGCAAGCAACAGACAACTGCTTTAAGCAAAGTGTGTAAGGTAAACAATCCACTTGTTCCATGAACAAGAGACCATTGTTTTCTCCCTAGTAGCAACAACACATCTACAACCGAAGAGATTTCTATCACTTCCCTTGGAAACTAGAGGCATGAACCCACTATCGAGCATAAATACCCCCTCTTGGAGTCACTAGCAACTACTCGGCCAAGATAGCTGCTAACAACGAAGAGCATGCAAGATCACAAACAACACAGACATGATAGAATCATCAAGACAAAACCATTAACCAATCTTACATAATAATCTCAATATCCATCGGATCCCCGCAAATACAACATGCATGATTACAAATAGATTAGATCTTGATCATGAACGGATCTCACAAGATCTATACATGAAAACACAAGGAGGATATACAACCATCTAGATACTACATTGGCCCATAGTCCAAGGTGGAACTACTCACGCATCATACCGAAGAGAAGGCATCCGGGATGATCTCCCCTCCGGCAGGGTGCCGGGAAGAACTTCAGATCCCCCCGATATAGGGACGACGGTGGCGGCGGCTATAGAAGGTTTCGTGGAATATTGAACGGGTACTTAGGGTTTCTGCATCGGGGGCTTATTATAGGCGAAGGGGCGAGGTAGGGAGGCGACCAAGGGGCCCACACCCTGCCTAGGCGCGTTCCCACCCCTGGCCGCGCCTAGGGGGGTGTGGTCGCCCTGGCTTGCGTCTCCGTCTCGTCTTCTGGATTCTTCTCCCCCACGGAAAGTTATTGACTTTGGCTTTTGTCCTATCCAATTCCGAGAATATTGTTTTTCTGCCTTTCTAGAACCAAAAACAGAAGAACATAGGCAACTAGCACTGTGGCAACTTGTTAATAGGTTAGTTCCATGCATCAGTAATAACAACAATAATGTAGTGATGGACACTTGTGTTTTGATATTGGAATAGTTAAAACAGAACATGGATTTGGATTACTTATTCAAATTTGTGCACTTTTCATCTTAAAAGTTTAGTGAGACTCAAAAATATGCAAAATATAATTAATGCATTTTGAAATTGATAATGGCAAAATGGTTAATATTGGACTAGTTAAAATAATTATTTTTGTAAAACAAAACATGGATTTGGATTACTTATTCAAATTTAATCACTTTTCATTTTGAAAGTTTAGTGAGATTCAAAAAATGCAAAATATAATAGTTAATGCATTTTCAAATTGATAATGACAAAATGGTTAATAATTTGAATATTTGAAATAATTATTTTAGAAAACGGAAAATTGATTTGGATTATTTATTCAAATTCAAGCACTTTTCATGTTGAAAGTTTTCTCAAATTCATAAGTATGCAAAAAATAATGTTTTAAACAATATATTCAAAAATTTGAAAAAAAAATACAACGCACGCTGGTTTTGGCCGAGCGTGCGCAAATTTGGGCCTTTAGTCCTAACCCAAATAACTAGCCGGGACTAAAGGGTTTGGCCCAGCGCGCGCAGCCGAAAAGTCCCTCCCCCCGCTAGTCCTAGTCATGTGGCACGCAGGACTAGAGGCCCCTTAGTCCCTTTGTTCCCCGGGACGGAGAGGGGCTATATGTAAGATCCCTCCTTTGTAAAGGAAAAGGATCCCTGTGATTGCAATGCTAGTCCTTGGATCATTGCTAGCATCCACAGTTTAAGATCAAGTACACAGATACAAAGGTCATTTATTACATCCATTCCAGAGATAAAACATAGTCTTTTACAACTCAAGGCCATAGGCCTAATACAATAGTTTGGAATAAGTAAATAGACATAAGTCTTCATCTTCATGTGCCACAGGCAAGCATGTTGAGTGTAGACTCATGACACCTATTCATCATCGGAGTAACCTGCAACATCACAAGTTACAGCCACAGTGGGTCAATACTTTGGAATAGTATTGGCAAGTGATACCTTAGTAAATTTTAAGTGGACTATATTACTATATGCATTTTGGCTAAGTGTAGCTAGGCTTGCTTTGCTCAAAATAGATTTTTCCTATTAGTTGAAATCTCTAAGTTTTTCTTTGTCAAAAACTTTTCCCAAGAAACCACCAATAGACATTGGGGTCCTTTACCCTTGTTCACCCACAAATTTTTACTTAGAAGTTGGAGTGATGAGATTCTTGATAGCTTCCATGTATTGATGCTCAAGTTGTCTATTTCCATGGACTTGGCTAAGTACTTAGATTTTCCATCTGCAGAGGTTGTGCACTTTCCCCACCAGACTTGGTTTCCCAAGACAGTACCTTTCAGAAGCCTTCCCTTAGCCAAATGGACGCGTTCCAACCTATCATCCCACTACCACCAACTGTCCAAATGACTAAGTTCTAGCAACTTATGTGATCCAGGCAGAGCCCATATTGCCAAGTGGCTGCACTATAAGCTTCTCAACACTTGGCCTCTAAAATCCCTTTGTGCCTGGGTGGCATACCACAAGTGAGATACACAAGGTAAACCATGCCCATGGGCCTTGTGTAACCACTCAACCCAAAAAACCACCATTCAAGTCCCATTCCACCCAGGAGATTCATTAATTTAGTTGTTTTATTAAGAAAAACATAAGTCAAAAGACTTAGAAATATTTTTATCATAGCATGTATATACCTTACCAACCCTTGTTTACTACTAGCTAGACTAAGCATGGCATGGTAACTTAACTTAGGAATTTCTTAGCAATTCTATATCTACATAGGATTTCCCAACATGGCATTTGGCAAAAAAATAGTAACATGCAAGACTTAGCAAAATATTTCTAATGCTTGTATAAAATATAGGGATGGAAATATTCATGAAGTACCACTTGCCTTGGTAATGGGGAGAGTAGCACTCTTCACAATCACAATCACTAGCACCAAAATCTACACAAAATTGGTAGCACAAAATTACACACAATTCATTTACAAACATAAATATATGCATGCATGCAAAAATGCTAAGTGATGACTTTTAAAACTCCACCAAGCAAGTGCACAATACTGAAACATAACTAAGTCAAAAACTTGCTAAACCAAACTTATTTAGCACTAAAACAAATTATTAAACAAATTCTATACTCAAAATAGTCCTAAACAAGTTTCTGCATAAAAAGTCATTTTTTAAAAGAAACTTTTCACTAAACACATTGCATAAACAGAAAGGGCTTGTATCCCTGATTCCAACGATATAAAATTTGCAAAAATCTAACGTGGGAATCAAAAGTTATAGCCATTTCAATTTTGGATCTAAATCTGATTTCAAAACTGTTTTTGAATCGAACCCTAGCCACGCGTCATATTCTTTCGGCGTCTGGCCGCTCGGATCACGCCATGAGTAGGATCTAACTAACAGGCACGGCTCAGATCTAAACATAACGATTTGATAAGTGGACTAATCATATGCGCTGGATCTGGATCTGACGACTACAATTCGTTTGACCAAAACTGAGCGGCGTTGGCGGCGGCGCTGGCGTTCTAGGTCGCGCGGGAGTGGGGGAAGAGGCTTACCAGAACCGCAGGAAGCTGCTGATGCTCATGGTGGCGATGGATTGGGAAGGCGCGACGGTCGTCGGAGATTCCTCGCGGATTTCGAGCAACGTCTGCATCGGTTGTCGACGTTGGCGAGGTTCCACGTCGCGCTAAGTCAAAAGAAAGGCACCATTAGATGCGCAAGACGACGGGGGTTCTAGGCGTATCAGGCAGAGGGCAAGGGGCGGCTGGTACTTACGGGGAGAGGTCGCCGGAGTTCGTGCAGAGAACGGTGGCGCCCTGTCGAAGTCGTTGCCGAAGCTAGGGATCATGCGAGGACAAATGGGGAGTGTCGGTGCGCAAGGACTTGCCGAGCTTGATAGTATGAGTCGTGACGGAGGGAACATGGAGCTCACGAAATTCGTCGGTGTCGTCGGAACAATGGCGTCGAGCGAAGTTGTGGGCAGCTGGTGGCGTGAAGGAGGAATTGTTTGAGGGGAAATGGTCGCGAGAGAGTGGGGATTATATAGCCAGAGGCTCAACAAGAAACGCTTACTGAATCAATGCAATTTATCTCGCGGAATCAAGGCAGCAACGGGCATCGGCGGAGTTCGTGCGCGGGATTTGGGGAAGACGACGTTGACGTGGAGAGGGCCCGCTCGCAGCGAAACGCGCATAGAGAAATTGGGGTCCGGGTGTCAGCGACCGTGTGGGTGCGTTTGCGCGTGCGAGAGAGAGAGGGAGGCCGGGTGGGCTAGCTGGGCCGTGTCTGTTGCTGGGCCAAAATCCTGGCGCCGGCCTTTTTCTAATTCTCTTCTCTTTTTCTTTTTCCAATTTGATTTTCAGGAATGGTTTTCAAATGAATTCAAACTCCATTTGAATTCAAATTTATTTGGGATTTTTGCAATGTGCAACACTCTCAATTCTAGGCATAAAACCATGGGGTCACTTTGAAAAGGCTTGGTCATCTTTGGAGAAACAAATTAGCAGGGACTTTGCACTTGATTTGCAAATGTTTGAAAAATGGTTTTTTTAAACCATTTCCATTTTGTAAAGTTTGGTTCAAAATCCACACTCAATCCATTCAAAAAGGGAGACAAACAATCTAGGTTTAAACATTCAAAATCTCAAATAGGGATGGCCATTTGATTTAAGTTTGCTCACATAAAATGATAGCACTATGTGCTTCTGTTTTTCTGAAATGAGTTTTGAAATTGATCTCAATTATATATGCATGCATGAATGATATGCAATCTTTGAAATCATGATTTTAGGGATGTTACACTATAAAAATGACCTCCTCCCCCGGTGTGTTCCATGCACCGGGAGACTTGAAGGCCAGACGACGAACACCAGCTCCGCCAGGCTTCCTCTCTCCGACGAACAGTGATGGTGACTCCTTTACGGCTTGTGGAGTCTGTTGGGAACCCCAAGAGCAAGGTGTGAAGCAGCACAGCAGCAAGTTTTCCCTCAGTAAGAAACCGAGATTATCGAACCAGTAGGAGGAAGGAAATGTCACATAGGTGTTGCAAGCAATGTGGAGACCTACACACTATAAACTCAAGACTTTTCCCCCAACGAAACAGCGAGGTTGTCAAGCTCAACGGTTTGCTGTAACAAAGGATTAAACATATGGTGTGAAATGTAATGGTTTGCAGCAAGTAAACAAGAAACAGTGGAGGATGTATCAATGGTAAAGATTGGACCGGGGTCCATAGTTCACTAGAGGTGCTCTCCTTAGATAAACAACCTGGCATGAAGGGTAAACAAATTACAACAGGGCAATTATCAGGAACTGAGCAAGGAATAACAATGCAATACTAGTCAAAAAGATCCTATGAGATTCGATTGGGCAATACAATAGACAACTGCATCTATGACTAGAAGTCCACCTTCAGGTTATCATCCGAACCCCCTCCAGTATTAAGTTGCAAGCAACAGACAACTGCTTTAAGCAAAGTGTGTAAGGTAAACAATCCACTTGTTCCATGAACAATAGACCATTGTTTTCTCCCTAGTAGCAACAACATCTATGACCGCCATCCAACTGCATCTATGACTAGAAGTCCACCTTTAGGTTATCATCCGAACCCCCTCTAGTATTAATTTGCAAGCAACAGACAACTGCTTTAAGCAAAGTGTGTAAGGTAAACAATACATTTGTTCCATGAACAAGACACCATTGTTTTCTCCCTAGTAGCAACAACACATCTACAATCGAAGAGATTTCTATCACTTCCCTTGGAAACTAGAGGCATGAACCCACTATCGAGCAAAAATACCCCCTCTTGGAGTCACTAGCAACTACTCGGCCAAGATAGCTGCTAACAACGAAGAGCATGCAAGATCAAAACCAACACATACATGATAGAATCATAAAGACAAAACCATTAACCAATCTGGCATAATAATCTCAATATCCATAGGATCCCCGCAAACACAACATGCTTGATTACAAATAGATTATATCTTGATCATGAACGGAGCTCACAAGATCTATACATGAAAGCACAAGGAGGAGATACAACCATCTAGATACTACATGGGCCCATAGTCCAAGGTGGAACTACTCACGCATCATACCGGAGAGAAGGCATCCGGGATGATCTCCCCTCGGGTGTCGGGAAGAACTTGAATCCCCGATCTAGGGACGATGGTGGCGGCGACAATAGAAGGTTTCGTGGAATATTGGTCGGGTACTTAGGGTTTCTGCATCGGGGGCTTTTTATAGGCGAATGGGCAAGGTCGGGAGGCGACCAGGGGGCCCACACCCTGCCTAGGCGCATGCCCACCCCCGACCACGCCTAGGGGGGTGTGGTCGCCCTGGCTTGCGTCTCCTTCTCGTCTTCTGGATTCATTTCCCCCCACGGAAATTTATTGACTTCCGTCCCATCCAATTCCGAGAATATTGATTTTCTGCCTTTCTGGAACCAAAAACAGAAGAACATAGGCAACTAGCATTGTGGCCACTTGTTAATAGGTTACTTCCATGCATCAGTAATAACAACAATAATGTAGTGACGGACACGTGTGTTTTGATATGGGAATAGTTAAAACAGAACATGGATTTGGATTACTTATTCAAATTTGTGCACTTTTCATCTTAAAAGTTTAGTGAGATTCAAAAATATGCAAAATATAATTAATGCATTTTTAAATTGATAATGGCAAAATGGTTAATATTGGACTAGTTAAAATAATTATTTTTGTAAAACAAAACATGGATTTGGATTACTTATTCAAATTTAATCACTTTTCATATTGAAAGTTTAGAGAGATTCAAAAATGCAAAATATAATAGTTAATGCATTTTTAAATTGATAATGACAAAATGGTTAATAATTTGACTATTTAAAATAATTAATTTAGAAAACAGAAAATTGATTTGGATTACTTATTCAAATTCAAGCACTTTTCATGTTGAAAGTTTTCTCAAATTCATAAGTATGCAAAAAAATATAATTTAAATGTTTTAAACAATATATTAAATTTTTTGAAAATTTGGGCCTTTAGTACTAGCCCAAATAACTAGCCGGGACTAAAGGGTTTGGCCCAGCGCGCGCAGCCGAAAAGTCCCTCCCCCCGCTAGTCCTAGTGCGTGGCACGAGCCAGGACTAGAGGTCCCCCTTTAGTCCCGGCTGTGCCCCGCACCGGGACCAGAGCTGAGCTATAAAAAGGACCTCCTCCCCCGGTGTGTTCCATGCACCGGGCAACTTGAAGGCCAGACGACGAACACCAGTTCCACCAGGCTTCCTCTCTCCGACGAACAGTGATGCTGACTCCTTTACGACTTGTGGAGTCTGTTGGGAACCCCAAGAGCAAGGTGTGAAGCAGCACAACAGCAAGTTTTCCCTCATTAAGAAACCGAGATTATCGAACCAGTAGGAGGAAGGAAATGTCACATATGTGTTGCAAGCAACGCCGAGACCTGCACAACACAAACTCAAGACTTTGCCCCAACGAAACAATGAGGTTGTCAAGCTCACCGGTTTGCTGTAACAGAGGATTAAACGTATGGTGTGAAATGTAATGGTTTGTAGCAAGTAAACAAGTACAGTGGAGGATGTATCAATGGTAAAGATTGGACCGGGGTCCATAGTTCATTAGAGGTGCTCTCCTTAGATAAACAACATGGCATGAAGGGTAAACAAATTACAACAGTGCAATTGACAGGAACTGAGCAAGGAATAACAATGCAATACTAGTAAAAAAGATCCTATGAGATTCGATTAGGCAATACAACAATATACATATACCGCCATCCAACTGCATCTATGACTAGAAGTCCACCTTCAGGTTATCATCCGAACCCCTCCAAAGATTAAGTTGCAAGCAATGCATAACCGCTTAAGAAAAGTGTGTAAGGTAAACAATCCACTTGTTCCATGAACAAGAGACCATTGTTTTCTCCCTAGTAGCAACAACACATCTACAACCGAAGAGATTTCTATCACTTCCCTTGGAAACTAGAGGCATGAACCCACTATCGAGCATAAATACCCCCTCTTGGAGTCACTAGCAACTACTCGGCCAAGATAGCTACTAACAACGAAGATCATGCAAGATCACAAACAACACAGACATGATAGAATCATAAAGACAAAACCATTAACCAATCTGACATAATAATCTCAATATTCATCGGATCCCTGCAAAAACAACATGCATGATTACAAATAGATTAGATCTTGATCATGAACGGAGCTCACAAGATCTATACATGAAAGCACAAGGAGGAGATACAACCATGTAGATACTATATGGGCCCATATTCCAAGGTGGAACTACTCACGCATCATACCGAAGAGAAGGCATCCGGGATGATCTCCCCTCCGGCAGGGTGCCGGGAAGAACTTCAGATCTCCCTGATCTAGGGACGACGGTGGCGGCGGCTATAGAAGGTTTCGTGGAATATTGATCGGGTACTTAGGGTTTCTGCATCGGGGGCTTCTTATAGGCGAAGGGGCGAGGTCGGGAGGCGACCAGGGGGCCCACACCCTGCCTAGGCGTGTGCCCACCCCTGGTCGTGCCTAGGGGGGTGTGGTCTCCCTGGCTTGCGTCTCCGTCTCGTCTTCTGGATTCTTGTCCCCCACGGAAAGTTATTGACTTTGGCTTTTGTCCCATCCAATTCCGAGAATATTGATTTTCTGCCTTTCTAGAACCAAAAACAGAAGAACATAGGCAACTAGCACTGTGGCAAATTTTTAATAGGTTAGTTCCATGCATCAGTAATAACAACAATAATGTAGTGATGGACACTTGTGTTTTGATATTGGAATAGATAAAACAGTACATGCATTTGGATTACTTATTCAAGTTTGTGCACTTTTCATCTTAAAAGTTTAGTGAGATTCAAAAAATGCAAAATATAATTAATGCATTTTTAAATTGATAATGGCAAAATGGTTAATATTGGACTAGTTAAAATAATTATTTTTGTAAAACAAAACATGGATTTGGATTACTTATTCAAATTTAATCACTTTTCATTTTGAAAGTTTAGTGAGATTCAAAAATGCAAAATATAATAGTTAATGCATTTTTAAATTGATAATGACAAAATGGTTAATAATTTGACTATTTAAAATAATTATTTTAGAAAACATAAAATTGATTTGGATTACTTATTCAAATTCAAGCACTTTTCATGTTGAAAGTTTTCTCAAATTCATAAGTATGCAAAAAAAATATAATTTAAATGTTTTAAACAATATATTAAATTTTTTGAAAATTTGGGCCTTTAGTCCTAGCCCAAATAACTAGCCGGGACTAAAGGGTTTGGCCCACCGCGCGCAGCCGAAAAGTCCCTCCCCTCTCTAGTCCTAGTGCGTGGCACGAGCCAGGACTAGAGGCCCCCCTTTAGTCCCGGCTATGCCCCGCACCGGGACCAGAGGGGGGCCATAAAAAGGACCTCCTCCCCTGGTGTGTTCCATGCACCGGGAGACTTGAAGGCCAGACGACGAACACCAGCTCCACCAGGCTTCCTCTCTCCGACGAACAGTGATGGTGACTCCTTTACGACTTGTGGAGTCTGTTGGGAACCCCAAGAGCAAGGTGTGAAGCAGCACAGCAGCAAGTTTTCCCTCAGTAAGAAACCAAGATTATCGAACCAGTAGGAGGAAGGAAATGTCACATATGTGTTGCAAGCAACGCGGAGACTTGCACAACACAAACTCAAGACTTTGCCCCAACGACACAATGAGGTTGTCAAGCTCACCGGTTTGTTGTAACAAAGGATTAACGTATGGTGTGAAATGTAATGGTTTGTAGCAAGTAAACAAGTAATAGTGGATGATGTATCAATGGTAAATATTGGACCGGGGTCCATAGTTCACTAGAGGTGCTCTCCTTAGATAAACAACATGGCATGAAGGGTAAACAAATTACAACAGTGCAATTGACAGGAACTGAGCAAGGAATAACAATGCAATACTAGTCAAAAAGATCCTATGAGATTCGATTGGGCAATACAACAATATACATATACCGCCATCCAACTGCATCTATGACTAGAAGTCCACCTTCAGGTTATCATCCGACCCCCCCAGTATTAAGTTGCAATCAAGAGACAACTTCTTTAAGCAAAGTGTGTAAGGTAAACAACCACTTGTTCCATGATCAAGAGACCATTGTTTTCTCCCTAGTAGCAACAACACATCTACAACCGAAGAGATTTCTATCACTTCCCTTGGAAACTAGAGGCATGAACCCACTATCGAGCATAAATACCCCCTCTTGGAGTCACTAGCAACTACTTGGCCAAGATAGCTAATAACAATAAAGAGCATGCAAGATCACAAACAACACAGACATGATAGAATCATAAAGACAAAACCATTAACCAATCTGACATAATAATCTCAATATTCATCGGATCCCCGCAAACACAACATGCATGATTACAAATAGATTAGATCTTGATCATGAACGGAGCTCACAAGATCTATACATGAATGCACAAGGAGGAGATACAACCATCTAGATACTATATGGGCCCATAGTCCAAGGTGGAACTACTCACGCATCATACCGAAGAGAAGGAATCCGAGATGATCTCCCCTCCGGCAGGGTGCCGGGAAGAACTTCAGATCCCCCCGATCTAGGGACGACGGTGGCGGCGGCTATAGAAGGTTTCGTGGAATAATGATCGGGTACTTAGGGTTTCTGCATCGGGGGCTTCTTATAGGCGAAGGGGCGAGGTCGGGAGGCAACCAGGGGGCCCACACCCTGCCTAGGCGTGTGCCCACCCCTGGCCGCGCCTAGGGGGGTGTGGTCGCCCTAGCTTGCGTCTCCGTCTCGTCTTCTGGATTCTTGTCCCCCACGGAAAGTTATTGACTTTGGCTTTTGTCCCATCCAATTCCGAGAATATTGATTTTCTGCCTTTCTGGAACCAAAAACAGAAGAACATAGGCAACTAGCACTGTGGCAATTTGTTAATAGGTTAGTTCCATGCATCAGTAATAACAACAATAATGTAGTGATGGACACTTGTGTTTTAATATTGGAATAGTTAAAACAGAACATGGATTTGGATTACTTATTCAAATTTGTGCACTTTTCATCTTAAAAGTTTAGTGAGATTCAAAAATATGCAAAATATAATTAATACATTTTTAAATTGATAATGGCAAAAGGGTTAATATTGGACTAGTTAAAATAATTATTTTTGTAAAACAAAACATGGATTTGGGTTACTTATTCAAATTTAATCACTTTTCATTTTGAAAGTTTAGTGAGATTCAAAAATGCAAAATATAATAGTTAATGCATTTTTAAATTGATAATGACAAAATGGTTAATAATTTGACTATTTAAAATAATTATTTTAGAAAACAAAAAATTGATTTGGATTACTTATTTAAATTCAAGCACTTTTCATGTTGAAAGTTTTCTCAAATTCATAAGTATGCAAAAAAAAATATTTTAAACAATATATTCAAAAATTTGAAAAAAACACAGTGTACGCTGGTTTTGGCCCAGCGTGCGCAAATTTGGGCCTTTAGTCCTAGCCCAAATAACTAGCCGAGATTAAAGGGTTTGGCCCAGAGCGCGCAGCCGAAAAGTCCCCCCACCCCTCCCCCCCGCTAGTCCTAGTGCGTGGCACCATCCGGGACTAGAGACCCCCTTTAGTCCCGGCTGTGCCCCGCACCGGGACCAGAGGGGGGCTCTAAAAAGGACCTCCTCTCCCGGTGTGTTCCATGCAACGGGAGACTTGAAGGCCAGACGATGAACACCAGCTCCGCCAGGCTTCCTCTCTCCGACGAAGAGTGATGGTGACTCCTTTATGGCTTGTGGAGTCTGTTGGGAACCGCAAGAGCAAGGTGTGAAGCAGTGAAGGGTTCGCAGCATAGAAAACAAAAATTTTCCTACGGTGTGAACTATATACCAAGATCTATTTATACTAGATACAAACAACGGGCGGATGTATATCCGTAGAGAACATACCCTTGAAGACCGACAAAGTTTAACGAGTCCCACTCGTGGTTGATGTAGACGATCTCTTGCCGATCTCAAGATCGAGAGGAAGTCCTAGCGCCGCAAAGCAGCAGCGCATCCGTGCTCGCACACACGTTCGAGGCACCGAGCAACCTCCGCCTCCTCGCCCAGCGATGCGGTGAAGCACAACTCTTTCTTCGAAAAGCCACTGGGAACATGTATCTCGCTAGTCCGAGACCATGGGGATAAAATCTAGAGGGGAGATCCTTCACGAGGTGTGGTGTGAGAGGAGAGGGGGCCTTTTATAGGGGAGAGGGGGGCACCCAAGGGCCATGCGCCCAGCCATGGGGCTGCCCCACCTCTTCCACATTCATGTGGGTGGAGCTCCCACTCAAAAATGAAAAGCCTCACTCCCATTAAAAAGCCTCCACTCAAATCCACTCACATGCATTAAATTTCCACCAAATGTAATGCAAGCTCTCATTGAAATAAAACTCTTGTATTTATTTATTCAGAATTTTGTTAATTACTTTAATTAACAAACATTCACATAAAACCCTTGCTAGTATTCCATTTCACATGCAGAACCAGTTTCAATTTCAACCAAATGTTTGTGTCTAGTGAAATAAATTCCTGCGCTTTCCTTTTCTTTTCGGCATGAAACTTTTGCTCCAATTGGATGTCGGTGTCTCTTAAGTGTGTCACCCTACGGTTCGAGGATAATGCGGACATGATCGAGACCCTCTCGGATCAATAATCGAAGCGGGATCGGAGACCCATCACTCCACACATTCAACGATGACTTTCTTGTGATCGTCGGAACCTTTTACGCTAGTATCTTAATCCCTTTGTTTCGCGATATATTACATGTCCGAGATTCGATCATCGGTATCTCCATACCTAGTTTGATCTCGTTCGACATGCACTCTTTTCTCGTTCCGTGATATAACATTCTAGTGATCAAATCACTTGCTTGCAAGCTAATCAATGTGATATCACCGAGAGGCCCAGAGTATATCTATCCGTCATTGGGATGAACAAATTCCACTCTCGATCCATGGGCCTCAACATAACACTTTAGTAGTTCGAACCCATCTTTATAATCACCTGTTACGGTGTGACGTTTGATGTTATCAAGAAACTCTTCCGGTGTTAGTGATTGACATGATCTCATGGTCTAAGGATTAGGATCACTGTAAGTTGTTATAGCAATATAAACTCAATGACTTTGATCGTAATGCTATACTTGGATGAATGTTCATCACACCATTACACTAATGTTGTGACCTCGTTATTAACAACATCCAATGTCCATGATCGAAACCTATGATCATCTTGTTAATCAACGAGCTAGTTTATAAGAGAGGCATAACTAGGAACTTTCTATTTGTTTATTAAACACACATGTATTAACGTTTCAGTATTAATACAATTATAGCATGCAAAATAAACATTTATCATAAATAAGGAATACGATAATAACCACTTTATTATTGCCTCTCGGGCATATTCCTTGATCTCCCACTTGCACTAGAGACAATAATCTAGTTTGAGAACTTTGTGTATTGAACACCTATGGCTTTCGGTGTTCCATATACACAATTGCAAGTGGTTAACATAATCTGGAGTCGACGCTTGTGTCCGTGTGTATTTGCATGTCTTTGCGTCTTCACACATCACTCATTCTCCAATGAGATGGCATTGTATAAATTTGGTCTTTCGGTGAGACCTTTAGTTCCTTGGGGTTAAAACACGTCGATACAATTGTCATACAATATATCTTTAGTGTTAGCCCATGAACCACACCTTAGTTTGATAACAAACTACTTGACACAAATTCCTCCTTTAACGCTACTATAGCAGTCATATACTTAGCCTTTTGTTGTAGTATTCGTCATAATGTCTTAACTTTGGAACTCTTCCAAATCCATCATGGAATCTCCTTTCCATTACATTGTGCCACCCATAGTTTAAATTGAGATAAACTTAATTTGTATCTTGTGACAAAACTAGTATCAATGTAACGCTTTACAATGAACTATTTTTAATTGTTTGTCACCTCTACACAAATATATTCTTAGTTCTTCCAAAAGATCATAAGAATATCCTTACTATAGTCCAATGATCATTTTATGATTCATTCTGGTATATGCTCATAACACTTAGAGCATAGGACATATCTGGATGTGTACATATCATGGTATGATTGATCAAAACATTCTTGTGATTTCACTCATCAAGTGTCAAAACACTTGAATCTTGTTTCACTTATCAAGTGTCGATACACTTGAATCTTGATTCAATTCCTTTCCATGTGACAAGAACTGTTTCTTGTCATTTCTATATTGAACTCCTTCAATATCTCATATATGTACGTTTGGCGCAACCATATTGGCGTCACAGTCTATCCACTATAGACATTCACGCTAAATATTCGGGTTTTGCCTAAGTCTTTCATCAAAATGAAATTCTTAACCTTTGTCAATAAAAGATACATCATTTCTAATCAACAAGATGTCCTTCACATAATGTATTAGAAATATGTCTCAGCGCTCCCACTTAATTTCTTGCAAATGCAAGCATCTTCATCGTCTCCAGATGAAAAACTCATTTTTCATCATGGTGAAGATTCCAACTCATGATGCTTACTTCAACCATTGAAGTTTGCATGCCCTTTAGCATCCTTTGAATTTAACAAAACCCTTTGGTCCGTGTCATGTACACGTCCTAGGTAACCATTCTATTAGAAGAACTTTGTTTTGTTTATTCATCTACCATATACCAAATTATATGTAGTGGTTGCTACTTTAATCCGTCCAGACTAAATATCGCTATGAAAGATCAAATCTTGTCATAGTCAACTCTTTGAACATTGTCATAAAATACTTTACAACATGTCAAATATTTCATAGATGTGAGACATCCATGTCTGTTTCTTTATAGATCCAAATACGACCGATAGGTTTTACACCTATCGGAGGGTCTTCCAAGTTCAAAACTTGATTTCGTATATGGAAATATCACGGATTTTATGGCTTCAAGCCATTTGACGAGCCAGGCCCATCATCGCTTCTTTGCATATAGTCGGTTAATCATTGTCAAACAATGATGATTTACTCTCAAATCTTAGTATTTGATTGTTTATCCGACCGACTTGGTTCAATAAGAACTTAGATCTCCGTGACCACAACCTTTGAGGCACATAAGCTATGAGTATTATGGCAGCCTTGAACGATTTCCGTGCGCTTCAGCTCATATAGCTAAGGTTTGTTAACCTTATCAAAGTTCTATTGTCCTCCCACTTAACATTTATGAAAAATTCCTTCTTCAAGAAACTTTACATTTCAAGCGACAAACCCTTTTGTCCTCGGTGTTATGGAGGAATAACCAATTGTTATTCGAAATAACCTACAAAGACATGCTCATCCGACTTTGGTTGTAAACATCTTACTTATGTTTAGCATACCAAAATTTAAGAAATGACAACTTGGGTTTTACCCCAAACCATAACTTCCATGGTGTCATTTCAACGGATCTAGATGGAGCTCTTTTCAGTGTAAAAGCAGTAGTCGCGAAATCTTTAATCTTTTAAAACATAATGGCAGTTTTATAAATAACACCTTTGATCCAACCACGTCAAACAAGGTTTCATTGCAAATCTCAAACACTCCATACTCCTATGGTGTTTGGATATGTAAATCTAGGTGTTTTGCTAAACTTGCAACTCAAATAAACCCTTTATGATAAAATCATAATTCATTTATTTTCTTGTTACACTTGTAACTCAAATAAATCCCTTATGATCAAATCATAATTCATTTATTTTTCTTGTTACAATGATTTTTCACTTCATCTTGAAAGTCTTTGAAACATTTTCAAATATTTCATACTTCTTTCTCATTAAGTGAACATTCACTCAAATTTCGGAGAAAGCATATGAAGTTGAAACCCATCGCTACGAGCACATAATGGACTACATACATCGATATGTATAAATTCCAATATTTTAGTCGTTCGCTCTTCTTTGGCCTTTGAACGAAGTTTTAATTATCCCGAGGAAAGTCTCACAAGCGCCACTTGATCAAATCAAAGACTCCAAAAATCCATGAAAATGGAGATTCTTCATGTTTTCTTTCCAATATAATTTAAACATGATGTCACTTCATAAGTGATCTTTCGATCATTTGTCTTGCAACATTTTAGCATTAGGATTTATGGATGTGATTTCTTCAACTAGATTTGTAAATCATCCATCTTATATGGCATAAGGTAATTATTTGAACACCCTTTGTTCTTATAATACCGATTCAAATAACAATTATTAAAACAAATCTTGAAGTCAAGCTTTGATGTCAACGAAATACAAACAACGGTTTGTTTGTTTTCGATGAACATCATCACATATTCTCTTGCTAGTTACTTAGGTCATTGTGGTTCATGAATTGCGTCGTTCCGTATGAAATTTCATACCAACCAATTCGGTATCCAATACCCAAGAACCACATTGTTTAACAAGCAAAGAATACAACCATAACATGTATATCATCTATATACCTAAATTGGATATTTCCAATCTTTTCTTTTCTGCCAAATATATTTTATAGATTCTCTTTCAGCATTTCCTTTTCCTTTTAAAAGAAACTATCAACATCAACAGTGGCGCCATACACATGACACATAGTCCAAAGCGTGTATATTCAAATAATAATACCTTTGGACTTGCACTTTGAAGTAGATCACCATCATCAAAATGATCGGTATTCTTTCAAAATCCATTCTTTAGTAATCTTTTAGTGTAGTAAACACTTTACATACATCTTCTATTCATCCTTATCATGACGACATTCATGATCAAGCTACTTTAGCTTATAAAGGCGAATCGTGAGTATAACATTACTTTCCAAAACCCTTTTGGATGATTAGGATGTCTAGCATCTCCAACCTTCGTAAATTCTCATCCAATATGAGAACATATATTATACTCTATCATATTGCAACAAAAACACTGTTTGAGATATCGTTATATCGCCACACATGATGGTTTCAAACAATTCTTTCAGCTCCTAGATAAACTTGATGTTTAAATCAAGAATCATGGAGGCAAACATGATACTTAAGATACTAACACTGGAATTGTTACTCTCGATTTAATACCAATTATTAAATTTCACGGAGTAAATAGAAATTTGCTGAAAATTTGCAATAGGACTTTAAACTTTAGATTGACACTCAACACAATACGATACCAGTTCGTAAAGTATATATCCAGAATTCTATAGTTTTATTATCTCAATTACAACTATGCATAAGGTGGTGAACGAATGCCAATGACTACAACAAATTATGCAAATTCACTTTGATTTAATTTATGATAAATTGAGTTCTACTAATCCAAATTAGAAATGAACTCCCACTCAAAACGACATCCCTCGTGCTTTTTGGTGATTACATGAACCAAATCCACTACACCAAGTCCGATCATCACGTGAGTCGGTGTAGCTTCAAAGCGAGCATCAAATGGGCATCATATCAATTATATGACTCATGCTTAACCTTTGTCTGTGTTAGAGGCCATGTCGTACATGCTAGGCTCGCCAAGTTAGAACCTTAGTATTTTGCGGTGTAAGCTGTCTTACACCCGAAGTATGGTCGAGGATCCAAGTACACCCGATCATCACGTGATGTCTTGGAGCGACGAAAACATAATCGGTGCATACTAAAGGAAGAACACATTCTTATCTTGATATTTAAATGAGGGAACATCTTATTATGCTTAACAAAGCGCTAAACAAGCAATATAAGATGCTATCAAACATCACATGTTTATTAGTGGAATGATATGGTTCTCGCATATGATCTCTATCATGTGCATCGTGGTATGATCACTATCATACCTATATGTGTAAGTCCAAGGTCTATGGATATTACACGTTATGTGTGTTGTAAGAGTATCATCTCATACTTCTACTTACAACATCACCATATCATAACACTAGCCCAGCAACAATCTAAACTAGACGCCTCTAATTTATCCATTGCAAGTTTTACGTGGCTTAGGGCTTTCGAAGATAGAACCGTTCTTTCCTACGAACATGAACCACAACGAGGATAACCAAATTGTTGACAACTCGTTGCAAATTAGATATTGACTATAGTAGGAGAGAGACACCCGCTAGCCACTTATGCAAAACTAGTTGCATGTCAAGCGTGGAACAGGTCTCATGTGCGAGGACATGTAAAGTTTGTCCGGCGCTTCATCCCACTATGCCACCAATATCCAAAGTACAACTAAGAAGCAATAAAATGATCATCGCCCACATACTCATATGTGTACTACCCGTGCAAAGTATCTACGCATAGATCCGGCTCTGATACCACTGAAGGGTTCGCAGCATAGAAAACAAAAATTTTCCTACGGTGTGAACTATATACCAAGATCTATTTATACTAGATACAAACAACGGGCGGATGTATATCCGTAGAGAACATACCCTTGAAGACCGACAAAGTTTAACGAGTCCCACTCGTGGTTGATGTAGACGATCTCTTGCCGATCTCAAGATCGAGAGGAAGTCCTAGCGCCGCAAAACAGCAGCGCATCCGTGCTCGCACACACGTTCGAGGCACCGAGCAACCTCCGCCTCCTCGCTCCAGCGATGCAGCGGAAGCACAACTCTTTCTTGCCGACCACCGGGAACATGTATCTCGCTAGTCCGAGACCATGGGGATAAAATCTAGAGGGGAGAGAGATCCTTCACGAGGAGGTGTGGTGTGAGAGGAGGAGAGGGGGCCTTTTATAGGGAGAGGGGGCACCCAAGGGGCCATGCGCCCAGCCATGGGGCTGCCCCACCTCTTCCACATTCATGTGGGTGGAGCTCCCACTCAAAATGAAAAGCCTCCTCCCATTAAAAAGCCTCCACTCATAAATCCACTCACATGCATTAAATTTCCACCAAATTTAATGCAAGCTCTCATTTAAATAAAACTCTTTTATTTATTTATTCAGAATTTTGTTAATTACTTTAATTAACAAACATTCATAAAACCCTTGCTAGTATTCCATTTCACATGCAGAACCAGTTTGCAATTTCAAAAACAGTTTGATTGTCTAGTGAAATAAATTCCTGCGCTTTCCTTTTCTTTTCGGCATGAAACTTTTGCTCCAATTGGATGTCGGTGTCTCTTAAGTGTGTCACCCTACGGTTCGCGAATAATGCGGACATGATCGAGACCCTCTCGGATCAATAATCGAGCGGATCGGAGACCCATCGACTCCCACACATTCAACGATGACTTTCTTGTGATCGTCGGAACCTTTTACGCTAGTATCTTAATCCCTTTGTTTGCGATATATTACATGTCCGAGATTCGATCATCGGTATCTCCATACCTAGTTTGATCTCACATCGACATGCACTCTTTTCTCGTTCCCGTGATATAACATTCTAGTGATCAAATCACTTGCTTGCAAGCTAATCAATGTGATATCACCGAGAGGGCCCAGAGTATATCTATCCGTCATTGGGATGAACAAATTCCACTCTCGATCCATGGGCCTCAACATAACACTTTAGTAGTTCTGAACCCATCTTTATAATCACCATTACGGTGTGACGTTTGATGTTATCAAGAAACTCTTCCAGTGTTAGTGATTGACATGATCTCATGGTCTAAGGATTAGGATCACTTCGTAAGTTGTTATAGCAATATAAACTCAATGACTTTGATCGTAATGCTATACTTCGGATGAATGTTCATCACACCATTACACTAATGTTGTGACCTCGTTATTAACAACATCCAATGTCCATGATCAGGAAACCTATGATCATCTTGTTAATCAACGAGCTAGTTTATAAGAGAGGCATAACTAGGAACTTTCTATTTGTTTATTAAACACACATGTATTAACGTTTCCGTATTAATACAATTATAGCATGCAAAATAAACATTTATCATAAATAAGGAATACGATAATAACCACTTTATTATTGCCTCTCGGGCATATTCCCTTCAAGCAGCACAACAGCAAGTTTTCCCTCAATAAGAAACCGATATTATCGAACCAGTAGGAGGAAGGAAATGTCACATAGGTGTTGCAAGCAACGCGTAGACCTGCACAACACAAACTCAAGACTTTGCCCCAACGAAACAGTGAGCTTGTCAAGCTCACCGGTTTGCTGTAACAAAGGATTAAACGTATGGTGTGAAATGTAATGGTTTGCAGCAAGTAAACAAGTAATAGTGAAGGATGTATCAATGGTAAAGATTGGACCGGGGTCCATAGTTCACTAGAGGTGCTCTCCTTAGATAAACAACATGGAATGAAGGGTAAACAAATTACAACAGGGCAATTGACAGGAATTAATCAAGGAATAACAATGCAATACTAGTCAAAAAAGATACTATGAGATTCGATTGGGCAATACAACAATATACATAGACCGCCATCCAACTGCATCTATGACTAGAAGTCCACCTTCAGGTTATCATCCGAACCCTCCAAAGATTAAGTTGCAAGCAATGGACAAACCTTTAAGCAAAGTGTGTAAGGTAAACAATCCACTTGTTCCATGAACAAGAGACCATTGTTTTCTCCCTAGTAGCAACAACACATCTACAACCGAAGAGATTTCTATCACTTCCCTTGGAAACTAGAGGCATGAACCCACTATCGAGCCTAAATACCCCCTCTTGGAGTCACTAGCAACTACTCGGCCAAGATAGCTGCTAACAACGAAGAGCATGCAAGATCACAAACAACACAGACATGATAGAATCATAAAGACAAAACCATTAACCAATCTGGCATAATAATCTCAATATCCATCGGATCCCCGCAAACACAACATGCTTGATTACAAATAGATTATATCTTGATCATGAACGGAGCTCACAAGATCTATACATGAAAGCACAAGGAGGAGATACAACCATCTAGATACTACATGGGCCCATAGTCCAAGGTGGAACTACTCACGCATCATACCGGAGAGAAGGCATCCGGGATGATCTCCCCTCCGGCAGTGTGTCGGGAAGAACTTCAGATCCCCTCGATCTAGGGACGATGGTGGCGGCGACAATAGAAGGTTTCGTGGAATATTGGTCGGGTACTTAGGGTTTCTGCATCGGGGGCTTCTTATAGGCGAAGGGGCGAGGTCGGGAAGCGACCAGGGGGCCCACACCCTGCCTAGGCGCGTGCCCACCGCTGGCCGCGCCTAGGGGGTGTGGCCGCCCTGGCTTGCATCTCCGTCTCGTCTTCTGGATTCTTGACCCCCACGGAAAGTTATTGACTTTGGCTTTTGTCCCATCGAATTCCGAGAATATTGATTTTCTGCCTTTCTGGAACAAAAAACAGAAGAACATAGGCAACTAGCACTGTGGCAACTTGTTAATAGATTAGTTCCAAAAAATATATAAAAACACCTCAAAGTTAGACAGAGCAAAGCGAAGTAGATACTAAACAAGCATGGAGCATCAAAAATTATAGATACGTTTCCGACGTATCAAACAAAGACGCTTGCCTCCCAAGCCTGCCACTGCCACCGCCGAGTCACGCCGCTTTGGCTTCGTCGCACCTCCGTGCCCCCCGAATCTCCTCCATCGGTGCACCTCCAGCGCCACCGCTGCCGCCAACGCCACCGCCGAGCCCGCCGCCTGCCGCCGGTAGGATTTTGTAGTTTAGGATTTAATTTTTATTAGTGTATAGTTTAGGATTTTGTAGGATTATTAGTGTGATTAGTGTAAGGATTATGATATTGTTAGTGTTTAGGATTTTGTTAGTGTAGGATTTTGTTAATTATATAGTGTAGGATTAGGGATTATGTAGGAAATATCCACACGATATTAACGTCAACCCATCCCAGTGGAGAAGCAGTGTGGATGAATCGGTGGTCTCGTCTTATGATGCACTCTATACAGGTGGCGGTCCCGGCTACCCCGTGGATGGAATTAAGGAGCAGATATCTTGTGAGATCCATCATAAGTTGAAGAACATATCTGTGAAGGTGGTGGTCGGATCTGCTTTACCTTGTCCGCAGGTCTCCTTCACCTCCATCACCTCCAAGAAGCCCACCCCATGATGACTACGACCACATCGCGACTCCATCTCGATCTCCGCCGCAAGTTTAGCAGTCTTCGCCGCCCGCTAAGGACAATAACCGGAAGCGTGCTCCGCCAGTGAGTACTAAAAGATGCGACAGCCCAAAACAGAAAATGTCGCCCCTCCCAACAGTGCATCATAAAGAATATTCCCATTAGACCTTACAATCGTACTGATGCAGAAACGACAGTGATAGCAAAGTCTAAGTGGCGGCACATTTTGAGAATAAGAAACCTGAGTCCACTCCGATATACACTGTAACATCCCAGCATTAGAGCTTAGAAATAAGCTGAACACAGATGTGTGCATTGCATTCATGCATAGAAAATCCGAATAATTTTTGCGCTTTTAAATAAAAACTTGTCAAAGTGATTGAAGCTTCTCTTAACATGATGGAATGGAAGTAGATCATCAAGTTGACTGTGCTTAGTTTCACTATGATCTTTGCGAAAACCTTCTTTTGGGTAAACATGATTTGATCTAAGGGTAGATCAAATGGAATAAAATTAAACCCTAATACATTACTTAATGATTTATATTTGATCCTTAGGTGATCATATCATAGTATTCATTATAATCACTCATGAATACCAAATTATAAATATAACACAAATAATAAGAATATAACAACTATATCTTAATCTCATCTACTTATACCATGAGTATCATGGAATTACCTAACTTTAACTCTCTAGTGAGATTGAGTAGGAAAGAAACCAAGTCAAGATCATTCATTATATATCTTTCTTTCCATATCAATCCTTATCATCTCTATTGAATCCTATCTCAATATCTATTGTTCATCAATGTTGAGTAATCAACTATTGATTCACCCATTCTTAACCTATCAATTCTTGATCTATCAACTCTTGTCCTTATTATAGCATTCACTTAAGGCTTATAAAGAAAGAAGTAAGAAGAGATAAGTAGTGATGCTAGTTCTAGATGTCATCTATAGGATGGGAGTGATTTGAGGAAATCAAATCAATATGGTAACAAAGAAGATTACAAGAATGAAGTCTGAAGATAGTTACCAGGAGTAGTCCTATTGGATCAAGTAGGTATAGTCAATGAATTATATCTCTTAGTCCAATAGAGCTAAACAGAAGATAATTAGAATACAACTGTAGTGTTGTATTGAAGAAGCCTTGTTTAGTCAACTGGAAACCTGAACCATAAAGGATCAAAGGATCATAATGATCATGCCTTACTCACCAATATTGAATGCTTATACCATGTATAAGTGAAATTGGTGGATAAAACATGATTGAACCATAGTATTGATATATTATCCTAGATTAGTCATTACTAGTCACATTAATATAATGTGAGGTTGGAATATTAGATATTGGAGTCAAGTATAGACAAGATAGTAGGATTAAATTGATGTTAAAGCAACATTGGATTAAAGAAGTAATATTTTCCTCTTGGGAAATACTAAACACTAGAGGAGAGTAGAACTTGATATAAACCTCTACCAGAGTAGTATTTGTGATGGATGATTTAGGAAGGGTATGAATGGAGTTAGAGGTAACCACTTGTTGGGTTAGAGATTATTAATAGTAGACTAGTTGTTATAGCCAAGTATAAATATGAGAATATTATGAAAGCTTTAGTGTTAAGCACATTGCATTTATAAATGGATTTAGAATAATAAAGGGTGGATAAGAAGTTTCTATAAAGCAAAGCTCATCATGTTAGTACATGATGATGGACATAGGGAAGTAATATATCTAGGAAAGGAATTTCTTAATCAGAAGTCCAAAATTATGAAGTATAGAAGATAGGAATTCTTGGTAAACATTAAACCGTAAATCTAATACCAAACCTAGTATCCACTTACTATGGTTGATCTATCATATTGTTTCCACAATGCTTTATAGAAATATTTTCCCATAACAAACCAATTAAGCACATCTTTGTCATTTCTAATCATTATTATCATATGTGCTTAAGAATTAACTTTATCAATTCTTTCTTATAAGTTATCCTAGAAAACAAATCTACTATTTTACCTTGAATGGTGATATTATTAAATTCACCAACATAAAGACAATAGGTTTAGCTATTAATCTTTATTCATTTCAACAAAAGAAAATAAGTATAGTAAGTATCTTAAACCCTAGGGTGATTAAGTACAATTCAGAATTCGAAACTTATTAATAAGTTTTCTCATCAACATCTCATAAATATTCTATATATAATCATAAGACAAAATCTTTAATTCATTTCTCTAACCACTCATCCCATATGAGCATGGAATAAGTGGGGATCCAATAGTATAAACCATTTTATCCTATACTATGTGATTAAATACATATAAATAAACCATATGTAAATTATTAAACATTTTCAAACTTAATTACTTCAAAGAAAAGTGAAAACAATGTTATAGAAAAGAAAAGGGAAATAAGGAAAATATCACAATACATAATAAAAGTTCACAAATGGATTCTTAATAATTTCATTGTTGCTGCAAATGTTTAGCAAATAAAATTCCATAAAGATAAGTCAAAGTTATTGCTTAAATTGAAAGCTAAAAACAAAACAGAAAATGAAAAAGAGTAAAACCAGGAAAAGCAGAGGACACACTAAATTTGGCCCATGGCCCATCTTCTTTCCTGCTTACTGTCACACCATTAATCGCCACCTGCACTGCCCAAAGACATCAACCCGCTAGGAGCCCATACCCCTTTGTTGTCTTTCCCCATCTTCCTCCTCGCCGACGGATCGAGCTAGCAGCTCGCTGTCGAGCTCCGCCGCGCCGGCATGCGCCAGGATTCGAGACGCCGCCTGCCGTCGCCTACAAGACCCCCTGTCTCGCCAAGGACGAACCCTAACACGTCATTTCCTCTCCTCCCTTCTCCAGCGCGCAAACCCTAACTCCAGAGCTCACAGACGCCGTTGAGCCCCGTCGTCTCCGGCCACCCCGAGCCTTGATGTGGCTCCTGGAAGCTTCGCCTCGCCGCGGTGAGCATCCTCGCAGGAGGAATTGACATGGGAAGCTTCCAATCGTCGACAAGGACACCGCCTTCCCGAGCTCCGGCCACCGCCTCCTTCCTCGATTTCGGCGTCCCCCGTGCTCGCGTCGCCTCGGCACCACCACCGTCCTGCTCCTGGTGAGCCACCGGTGATCAAGCACCCCTCTGTTTTCTCTCTCTTCCTCTGAATCTTCCTCCCCGCGTGAGACCGACGCTGCCGCTCGCCGTTGTTGCACCACCGTCATCAGTAGCCATTTCAAGGCGGCGCCGCCACTATACTGCACCCCGCAACTGTTGGAGATATGCCCAAGAGGCAATAATAAAGTGGCTATTATCATATCTTCATGCTTATGATAAATGTTTACATACCATGCTATAATTGTATTAATCGGAAACATTAATACTTGTGTGATTTGTAAACATAAAAGAATCCCTAGTAAAGCCTCTTGTTAAACTAGCTTGTTGGTTAATATATGATCATGGTTTCCTGATCATGAACATAGAGATGTTATTAACAATGTGGTCATATCATTAGGATAATGATGTGATGGACATACTCCTATAGTTAAGCGTAGCATAAAGATCAAGTCATTTAATATAGTTCATTTGCTATAAGCTTTCTGATACATAGTAACCTAATTCCTTCGACCATGAGATCATGTTAATCACCATCAGGAAGGATGCTTTGATTACATCAAACACCACACCGAATCGGGTGGCTATAAAGGTGGCATTGAGTGTTTGGAAAGTATGGGTTGAGGCACATGGATCAAGAGGGATTTGTCCATCCATATGACGGATAGATATACTCTGGGCCCTCGGTGGAATGTCATCCAATTAGCTTGCAAGCATGTGACCGCTCACAAGGGATCACATATCATGGGAACGAGAAAGAGTACTTATCGATGAGGTTGAACTAGGTATGCAGAGATACCGACGATCAAAACCTCGGATAAGTAAAATATCGTGAGACAAAGGAAATTGGTATCGTATGTAAGTGGGTCATTCGATCGCAAAGTAATCGTGAGAAATATGTGGAGCCATATGAATTTTCAGATTCCTCTTTTGGTTATTGATCGAGAAGTGTCTCGGTCATGTCCGCATAATTCACGAACCGTAGGAGACACACTTAAGGATTCGATGTTGTTGAGTAGTTATGGAATGATGAGTAAGAGACCGAATGTTGTTGAGTCTCGGATGGGATCCGGATATCACGAGGAGATCCGGAATGGTCCGGAGAATAAGATTCATATAAGGAAACTCCTATTGAGTTGGGGAATGATTAGGTGTTTTCACCGGAATGTTCTAGAAGGGTCCAAGGTTCGGCACTCGGAGGGAAGGGTACATGAATGTGTCATAACAAGTTGGAATGGTTGCATCATGTACTAGGTGTCATCACTGAGCAAAATAAAGGATAAATCAAATCCTAGTTTGAAAAGTCAAACGCCAATTTGAAAAGTCAAACAAGTTTGCTTGGTGGAGGAGAGTAGAAACCTACTTGGGAGGAAGTCCCTCCTCCACCGCCGGGCCAAGGAGGAGGAGTTGGAGGAGGACTACCTCCTCCCAACCGCGCCTCCCTCCCACCTATAAAAGGAGGGGCAGGGGTGCCCCTCTTCCCTACACCTCTCTCCTCTAAACCCTAGCCCTAGCCGCCGGCCTCACCATGTCGCCGCCGCCCCTAGGGTTTGCCTAGCCGCCGAGTTGGGTCCCTCCCCTTGCCCTAGACGTCGGCCTAGCTCTCTCTCTCCTTGGTGCCTCTAAACCCTAGATCGCCAAGGCCTCTCTCATAGTCCACCATACTCGCTCCGGCTTAAGGCGAAGCCTCGAGATCTCCTCTACTTGGGTACCACGCCGTCTTCTTGGAATCACGAGGAGTGCTACAACCTCCATTTTCTTTGGAACAAGGGAGAGGAAGGTCTTCATCAGTACTTAACGTGTGACCGATCATGGAAGCACTTAGGAACGCAATCTTGGGAAGGATCGTCTACGCGATCTTGAGATCGGAAGTGTACGACTACATCATTCACGAGAACTGCTCTCGTTAACCGCTTTGGATCTTCGAGGGTTAGTATTCTATAGACTCGTTGCTACAATCTAGTAGATAGATCTTGGCTTGATCATAGATTAGATCTTGATTGTGTGTTCATGCGGTAGAAATGTTTTGTTTTCCATGCTACGAACCCCTATTGTGGTATCAGAGCCATGTCTATATGTAGATCTGTTGCACGAGTAGAACACAATGGTCATTATGGGCGTTGATGCTTTTTTTCGATTGCTTCTTGTGTACTTTGCATCTTGCGGGGTGGTGGGATGAAGCGACCCGGGCTAACCTTACATGACATCGTTCATGAGACACCCTCCACGCTTGACATGCAACTTGTATTGCATAAGTGGCTTTGCGGGTGCCTGTTTCTCCCAACATAGTTAAGATTCAATTTACAACAGGTGATTGACAATACTAGTATCAATGTTGTGGTTCTTGTTCGTAAGTTAGAGCGACACTTATTGAAAGCCCCAAACCACGTAAAATATGCAAAGAAAATTAGAGGCGTCTAACTTTGTTTTGCAGGGGTGTGTTGTGATGTGATATGGCCATGATTGTGATTATATTTGATGTATGCAATGTTCCTTATTGTAAGTTGGAAACCGACAGGAGCCATATGGTTGTCTTTAAATTATGTTAAGACCCGCGTGTCTATTCAAAGTAGTTGTAATAGTTGAAGCTGGTGGACGACAACCATGGAGCGGCGTCATTGACCTTGATGCAATGCCGGTGATGATGGAGATCATGTTCGTGCTTGAAGATGGAGATCGGAAGCACAAGAAGAAAGGCCATATCATATCACATATTATGAATTGCATGTGATGTTAATCCTTTTATGCATCTTGTATTGCTTAGTTCACGACGGTAGCATTATAAGATGATCCCTCAAGCACACAATTTCAAGTTTTAAAGTGTTCATCCTTAGTAAGCACCGTTGCTAAAGCTCGTTGTTTCGAAGCACCACATGATGATCGGGTGTGTTAGATTCTGCGAGTGTATACAACGTGAGCAAGCCAGATTTGCTCATGCGGAAGCTAAGGTTTGATCTTGACGAGCCTAGCATGTACAGACATGGTCTCGGAACTCGGATCACCGAAAGTTAAATCATGAGTCATATAGTAGATATGATGAACATGTTGATTGTTCGCCATTGAAGCTACATCAAATCTCGTGATGATCAGTTTTGATGTGGTGGATTTGGTTCGTGTGATCACTAAAACAATGTGAGGGATATTGTTTTGAGTGGGAGTTCAACGGCAATATGATTAAAAGTTGAACACTATTTATCATAAATTAAATAAAAGTGAATTTGCATAATTGTTGTAGTCATTGGCATCCGTTTACCACCTTGCGCTTAGTTATAATTGAGATGATAGAACTATAGAATTCTGGTTAGTTACTTTACGAACTGGTATCGTATTGTTTTGAAGTGTTAATCTAAAGTTTAAAAGTCCTATTGCAAACTTTCAGTAAGTTCCGGTTACTCCATGAAGTTTAATAACTGGTATTAAATCGAGAGTGAAAATTCCAAGAATTAGTGTATGAGTATCATGTTTGTCTCCATGATTCTTGATATTCAAAGTATTGTCTTAATATCAAGGTTATCTAGGATCTGAAAGAGTTGTTTCAGAAACCATGATGTGTGGAAGATATTGTGATATCTGAAAAGAAGTTTTGGTTGCAACATGATAAAGTATAATATGGCAAAATTCATGTTCTCATATTTGATGAGAATTTGCAAAAGGTTGGACACACTAGTTGTCCTAATCCTCCAAAAGGATTTGGAGAGGAACATTATACTCGCGATTCACCGTTATAAGATAAAAGTAGATTGATCATGGATAATCCCATGATAAGGGTGAATATTTGATGTAGGTAAAATATTTACCACACCAAGAGATTACTAAAGAATGGAATTTGAAAGCACACCAAACATTTGATGATGGTGATCTACTTCAAAGTGCAAGTCCAAAGACATTGGTATTTAATTATACACGCTTTGGATTATGTGTCATATGTATGACTCCACTATTGATGTTGATAGATTCTTTCAAATAGAAAAGGAAATACTGAAAGAGGATCTCATAAATATATGGCAGAAAAGAAAAAGACTAGAATTGTTCAGTTTAAGTATATATATGATATACATGTTATGGCTATATTCTTTGCTTATTAAACAATGTGGTTCTTAAGTATTTGATACTGAATTTGTTGGTGTGAATCGTCATACGAAACAACACAATTCATGAACTACAATGGCCTAAGTAACTAGCAAAAGAATATGTGATGATGTTCATCGAGAACAAATAAAGGGTTATTGTGTTGCTCGTTAAACATCAAAGCTTGCCTTCAAGATTTGTTTTATCAGGTGTTATGAGAACAAAAGGGTTGTTAAAATAATTGTTGTAATCCGTAAAAGATGGATGATCCACAAATCTCGTTGGAGAAATCACATCCATAAAACTAGTGCTAAAAATATCGAAAGACAAATTGATTGAAAGATCACTTAGGAAGTGACATCTCCATTTAAAATTATATTGGAAAGAAAACATGAAGAAACTCCATGTGGATGGAATTTTGGAGTCTTTTTGATTTTTGATCAAATGACGCTTGTGAAACATTCGTAGAGATAATTAAAACTTCATTCTTAGGCCAAAAGGGAACAAATGACTACCTTATTGGAACTTGTACATATTGTTGTATGAAGTCCATTATGTGTAGTCAAGAGCGATGGATTTCAACTTCATATGCTTCCTCCGAAAATTTGAGTGAATATATGAATATTTACTTAATAAGGATGAATTATGAAACATTTGAAAAGTTCAAAGATTTTCAAGATGAAGTGCAAAATCATTGTAACAAGAATATAAATAGTTTATGATAAGATCATAAAGGAAGATATTTGAGTTACGAGTTTAGCATAATACCTAAGATTTAAGGAATCATTCCGTGGATTTGCATTTCCCGAAACACCATAAGAGTATGGAGCATTCGACATATGTGATTAAACCTTGTTTGACATGGTAAGATCAAAGGTGCAATTCATAAAACTGCCATTATATTTTAAAGATTAAAAGCTTTAGAGACTACCGTTTTTCCACTGAAAAGAGCTCCATCATAATCCGTTGAAATGACACCATATAAAGTTATGGTTTGGGATAAAACCCAAGTTGTCCTTTTTTAAATATTGGTATGCTATGCATAAGAAAGATATTTGCAACCAAAGTTGGATGAACATATCTTTGTATGTTATTTTGAATAATCGTTGAGTATTCCTCCATAACACCAAAGGCAAAAATGTTTGTCGCTTAGAACGTCAAGTTTCTTTGAGAAGGAATTTTTCGTGAAAAGTTAAGTGGGAGGACAATAGAACTTTGATAAGGTTAAAAGAACCTTAGCTATATGTGCAGAGTTGTGCGTACGAAAAGTTTTCGGAGGCGTGAATAATGCTCATGGCTCACGTGCCTCAAAGGTTGTGGTTACGGAGATCTAAGTTCCTATTGAAACAAGTAGGTCGGGTAAACCATCAAATACCAAGATTTGAGAGTTAATCATTATTTGACAATAATTATCCGACTACATGCAAAGAAGCGATGATGGGCCCTGACTCTATAAAATGGCTTGAAGCCATAAAATCCGTGATAATTCCATACATGAGAAATCAAGCTTTGAACTTGAAGGACCCTCGATAAAGGTGTAAGACCTTATAGTCGTGTTTGGATATATAAAGAAATATACATGGATGTTTCACATCTATGAAATTATCGACATGTCGGGAAAGAGTCACGACAATGTTCAAAGAGTTGACTATGCCAAGATCTGATCTTTCATTAAGCGATATTTAGTCTAGACGGATTAATGTAGCAACCACTACATATAATTTTGTTATGTGATAGTTGAATAAACAAAACAAAGTTCTTCTAATAGAATTGTTACCTAGGACATGTGCATAACACGGCCCAAAGGGTTTTGTTATTTCAAAGGATGCTAAAAGCATATGCAAACTTCAATGGTTGAAGTGAGCATCGCGGAGTTGGAATCTTCACTATGATGAAACTGTTAAAAGAGTTTAATTTCATCGGAGACAATGAAGATGCTTGCATTTGCAAGAAATTAAGTGGGAGCGCTAAGACATATTTCTAATACATTATGTGGAAGACATATTGTTGATTGAAAATGATGTATCTTTTATTAACACATATTAATAATTTCATCCCGATGAAAGATTTAGGCAAAACCCAAATATTTGGCATCAATATCTATATAGATAGATTGAGACGCTAATATGGTTGTGTCGAAAGTACATAGATGATATATTGAATGAATTCAATATAGAAACTACAAGAAAGGTTCTTGTTGCACAGGAAGGATTGAATAAATATTTAAGTATTTTTGATACTTAATAGATAACATCACAAAGAGTATTTTATCAATCATGTTGTGATGTGTACAAATCCAGATATGTCCTATGCTCTAAATGTTATGAGCGTATACCAGAATGATTCATAAGATGATTATTGGACGATAGTAAAGATATTCCTATGATCTTGTAAAAGAAATAAGAATATATTATTTTGAAGAAGTGACAAATAGATGGTTAGTTCATTTTAAAAGTACTACATTGATACTAGTTTTTGTCACAAAGTACAAATTAAGTTTATCTCAATCGAAACTAAGGGTGGCACAATATAATGGAAAGTAAGTTCCATAATGGATTTGGATGAGTTCCAAAGTTAAGACATTGTGACAGATACTACAACAAAAGGGCTAAGTATATAACTACTATTATAGCAGCTAAAGAGGGCATTTGTGTCAAGTAGTTTGTTATCAAACTAGGTGTAGTTCACAGCAGGATAATACTATGAAGATATATTGTACAACAATATTATCAACATGTTTTAACCCCAAAGAACTAAAGGTCTCACCAAAGGACCAAATTTATACAAAGCCATCTCATTAGAGAATGAATGATGCGTAGAGACCCAAAGACATGCAATTACACACGGACCTGGAAGTTTCAGATCCGGAGATCAGTTGACCACTAGCAATCGTGTACATACAACACCGGAAAGCCATAGGTGTTGAATACATAAAGGTTTGAAACTAGATTATTGACTCTAGTGCAAGTGGGAGGCTGTTGGAGATATGCCCAAGAGGCAATAATAAAGTGGTTATTATCATATCTTCATGCTTATGATAAATGTTTACATACCATGCTATAATTGTATTAATCGAAAACATTAATACTTGTGTGATTTGTATACATAAAAGAATCCCTAGTAAAGCCTCTTGTTAAACTAGCTTGTTGGTTAATATATGATCATGGTTTCCTGATCATGAACATAGAGATGTTATTAACAACAGGGTCATATCATTAGGAGAATGATGTGATGGACATACTCCTATAGTTAAGCGTAGCATAAAGATCAAGTCATTTAATATAGTTCATTTGCTATAAGCTTTTTGATACATAGTAACCTAATTCCTTCGACCATGAGATCATGTTAATCACCATCACCGGAAGGATGCTTTGATGACATCAAACACCACACCGTAACTGGTTGGCTATAAAGGTGGCATTGAGTGTTTGGAAAGTATGGGTTGTGGCACATGGATCAAGAGTGGGATTTGTCCATCCATATGACGGATAGATATACTCTGGGCCCTCTCAGTGGAATGTCATCCAATTAGCTTGCAAGCATGTGACTGGCTCACAAGGGATCACATATCACGGGAACGAGAAAAGAGTACTTATCGATGCGAGGTTGAACTAGGTATGCAGAGATCACGATCAAACCTCGGATAAGTAAAATATCGTGGGACAAAGGGAAATTGGTATCGTATGTAAGTGGTTCATTCGATCGCAGTAATCAGAGAAATATTTGGGAGCCATATGAATTTCCATTCCTCGTGGGTTATTGATCGAGAAGTGTCTCGGTCATGTCATAATTCACGAACCATAGGAGACACACTTAAGGATTCGATGTTGTTGAGTAGTTATGGAATGATGAGTAAGAGACCGAATGTTGTTGAGTCTCGGATGGGATCCGGATATCACGAGGAGATCCGAATGGTCCAAGAATAAGATTCATATAAGGAAAGTCCTATTTCGAGTTGGGGAATGATTCCGTGTTTTCACCGAATGTTCTAGAAGGTCGGAAGGTCCCAAGACTCAGGAGGAAGGGTACATGAATGTGTCATAACAAGTTGGAATGGTTGCATCATATACTAGGTGTCATCACTGAGCAAAATAAAGGGATAAATCAAATCCTAGTTTGAAAAGTCAAACGCCAATTTGAAAAGTCAAACAACAAGTTTGCTTAGTGGAGGGAGAGTAGGAAACCTACTTAGGGAGGAAGTCTTGCTCCCTCCACCCGCCGGCCAAGGAGGAGGAGTTGGAGGAGGACTCCCTCCTCCCAACCATGCCTCCCTCCCACCTATAAAAGGAGGGGCAGGGGTGCCCCTCTTCCCTACACCTCTCTCCTCTAAACCCTAGCCCTAGCCGCCGGCCTCACCATGTCGCCGCCGCCCCTAGGGTTTGCCTAGCCGCCGAGTTGGGGCCCTCCCTTGCCCTAGCCGCCAGCCTAGCTCTCTCTCCTTGGTGTCTCTAAACCCTAGATCGCCAAGGCCTCTCTCATAGTCCACCATACTCGCTCCGGCTTAAGACGAAGCCCTGCGAGATCTCCCCTCTACTTCCGATACCACGCAAGTCGTCGCCTTGAATCACGAGGAGAGTGCTACAACCTCCATTTGTTGGAACAAGGAGAGGAAGGTCTTCATCGAGTACCGACATGTGACCGATCGGATGCCTTCTAGGAATGCGTCTTGGGAAGGATCGTCTACGCGATCTTGAGATCGGAAGTGTACGACTACATCATCCATGAGAATCTGCTCTCGTTAACCGCTTTGGATCTTCGAGGGTTAGTATTCTATCGACTCGTTGCTACAATCTAGTAGATAGATCTTGGCTTGATCATAGATTAGATCTTGATTGTGTGTTCATGCGGTAGAAAATTTTTGTTTTCCATGCTACGAACCCCTACAGCAACGCCCTCTTTCCGATAAGCCAAAGCACAACCCCGCGCACGCAGCCGATTCATGAATCTGACCTTGATCTGAGGATGATCTTGGAGTGATGTCAGCGTGACGTCACGCTGATGTCATATTCCTATTTTATTTATTTTAGAATTTGTAATAATATTTCTGTAATAAATAAAAACATATAATGACATGGCATATGTCCCACCAGTCAGTGACTGGGGGTAGGTTAGGCTCTGGTGAGAAAAACCCTTCAGTCTATGCTGACATCAGCATTACCTAATAAACACATTTAGTTATTTAATTAAAAAATCATAAAATAATTAAATCTTGTAAGTTTGATATCTTTTGTTTTATAAATCAGAAAAATACATATAATATATGAAAATGTTTACAAAAATAAAATCTACAACTTAAAACTATTACTAAATATAATGATAATTATTTAAATAAATATTATTTAATAAATACTTTATAAAATTTTAATACTTTGATAATTAATATTTTAATAATGGAAAATGTTAAAAATATAAATAAAATACTAAAAATCTTTGGAAAATAAGAATTAGAGTTTAAAACTATAATCATGTATTATTATTCCTCTTAATTAAATATTTATTATTTATTAAGTATTTTTAAAGTAATAAACCTTATTAAAATCATATCTTATTATTTTTAAATCACAAAAATAAATGTAAAATACCAAAATAATTACAAAAACAATACCTATATGTTAAAAATGTGATATTCCACTTTTGAGTTAAATAAAAAAGTTAAACACTTTCATAACTTGAATTTCAACCTATTTCTTTAGTTAATAATTCATATAATGACAAATAAAATTTGTTAATATTTCTTAAATTAATGAATTGAATCTAATAAAAATTATTAGTCTTAAATATTGTGGTGTGAAGCCAAAATGATTTAACACACTTTAAATACAATTTTATTGAATTATCCTTCAACCATAGATGCAGATTATTTTCAAAAAAGATTGTTATTTAACATAGAATCTCCAAGAATAGTTGAAATAAGATAAAACCATTATTTTACTTCAACTACAAGTTATAAACAAACCAAAACACTATATTGAATCCATAAGTAGTTAAGTAATATTATTTCTTTGTTTACAAACTATAACCACTCATCCATAAAAAGGAAAATGATTCTATCCCACTAAACAATTAGGAAACCACTATTCAATAGAAGTAATGCCATTCTTAAGTAACTCTAAGGAAACAATACAAAGTGAACAAGATACAAGTATCATAAGTAATACACCCTAAATCTATCTACATTCTTAAAGTCACTTATTGTTACCAAGCTATGAGTATAATACTAAAGACTTTACTATATGCTTTATAGTTAACTTTGGTCTGTTGTAATTAAGTTATAAAGCATTTAATACCAAACCAACTCAGTTAAAAACCAAGATAGATAAGTCTCAAATACTACTAATATCATTATTCCCGTAAAGGCAATTCTTTCTGACTTAAAGACTATAACTAGAAAGAACACCTCATAAGATTAACTCAAAAGCTTAAATGCTTCTGCCTAATTGAGTAAGATGTTCTTCGAAAGTTATTCGTTCTGCAACTTCAAAAAAACAAATAATAACTAATCACAATCACTTTACTTTATACTTTACTTGTATAAAAAGATTGTTAATACTTAAATTCTTGATAAGTGACATTACTTGTAAAGTAAAACTTGAAGATAAACAATTAAGATGTAAGCAACCTTGGGTAGCATTCCATACTATGAATTTTGTTGTTGTTTAAATACATGTTGTTTTCCACACACTCACAAGACTTAATAAGAAGCACATGTGTGAAACTTAATCTAAAAGGGCAACACATTCGAAGGAAACCCTTTCCAGTATCCAAACCCTAGATCAATGTTATCCTCGGGATTCGCGTTTATCAACTTGCATTACATTACTTATGCATAAAAGCATCTTGCTTCTTTAAACATTAGTCCTTACCGGACCAATGATGCCGATTTCTACTATTGGATCTTATATTGTCTTGAAGACCGTGAGTGCATAATCTTGCAATCACAAAAGGCAAGTTCACACTTGCTCATGTCCTTTGATTATTTTATGTAAAGTATTTTGCAAATCCAGTGTTGTCATCACCTGCATTTGAAAAAGGACAGAAAACACTATTTTCATAATAATGTGATTATAGGTTATTTACCATGAGGTAATAACCTACTATAAGAGTTTCGGTGGTAAAGGGACATATTATCTAGGACTTAACAACCAATGTTGCCAGTGATTCTTGCGTCGTATATTACGTGTTGACCATGAGATTTGGAATAGGACGAAGAAGTCAGCTGTATCTTTTCCCTCATGCATGGAGCTGGATGTGCGGGTCGTGGCTGTTATCACTCGTAGCGTGCATATTAATTATGGTAATTCGTAGAGGATATGCAACATATGGGTGGGAGCCCTCAACGTCCCACGATAGTTCCGGCATCTGAACAGTCTGTACTGCCATTGCCGTAATTCAATAGGTGGGCTGGCATACACCAAGGAGACATGCGGGGTCGCGGAGAAGGCAGTGATTGACTTGGGTCTTAGTCTGGGCCTCACACCAAGGAAGTGTGAATGGGTTTGCGGCCCGAATATGCAACAAAGCTAAGATCTCTCATGGGTGAAGTGACACACCTCTGCAGAGTGTAAGAACTATAACTTGTTACTCCCTGTTTCGGGAAGGAGCTGTGAACGCGATGGGAAAGGAACCCCATGAAGGTTCTGGTAAACCCGTGAAGGTTGACGGACTTAGTTTTTCTGAATAAAATCAACCTTTTAAGAAATGTTTACGAAAACTTGCATTACCTATGACCTATGGTCTGTGGCTGTAGATATAGTGCATCAAACACTCCTTTTCTAGTGAACTTGCTGAGTACGCTCGTACTCAAAGTATCTTATTAAACCTTGCTAGGTTCTAAAGTCAGTACAGACGACGTCTACATCAAGCATGCTCCAAGAATCATCTTCAAAAGCTAAAGCTCTTCAATGAAGTCAAGAAAGTCAACATATACATCAGCTCAAGTGAAGACAAAGTTGCTAATTAGATAAGAATAGGCTTTCTAACCATAGAACCTACTTCTGTAGAATATTGCAATAGTAGCAATGCAAGCCTAGTAGTTCAGCTATTAGTTTTATAAGTATGGTAGCTATGAGTTATTTATTCCCGATTCTTCTTGGTAGTAGTTTCTTTCTCTCTTTAACCTAGAGTGTTCTCTGGATCTTGTGTAAAGAGTTGAGTTGTAACTTATAGTCATGTCTTGGACCTGCTATGTTTCTGTTGTACTACTCTGAGGGATGTAATACTAGTGAATGGTGTTTCATTGGTGTTATGTCAACGGCTATAGTGTACTACATCATGTAGTGGTATGATGGGTCACCGCAGTTGGTATCAGAGCATATGCTTTGACCTTAGGATTAAAACCCTTTTAGGAAGATCTGTAGGTTGTATAATGACTATAGGAGCCATCTTATCTAAACCAAATGATCTTATGACTTGTGATGAGTATCCACTTGAGGATAACCTTGTCACACCTAAGATGCTTAAGTCGTTCTTTCTTAGGAGTAATTATTTATCTTTTCTCAAGTATAATGCTCTTTAGTGTCCTCTGAGGGAGTCATAAACCACCAAGAGACTGTAGGAAAGTGTAAGTTATCAATTGAAGTAGTCTTAATTAGCCTAATCCTAGAATTTAAGTAAGAACAGTAAAATCCTAGTGTCAGTTGATAACCAAAGACAACATGATGAATATAATTAGGATTAATGTTGATGTAAAGAGTAGTAATCATGTGGGATTCACTTGAGATTCTACGTGATAAAGTGAGACTATGTTAAGACTGAATGATAGAGTAATGTGAACAAAGTTATCATGGTTAGATTAGCCTTTAAATCATGATGTACATGTAAAACATAACCAGATCATGGTGAGATTAGCTCCGAAACCATGATATAAGTGTAAGTATGACAAGTACTTAGTGAATTTTCTTGGAGTAGAAGTAAGAGAATAACATGGAAGAACTATGATAGAAGTCATGGGTGCTAAAAAATTCTAATAATCTTCGGTTTAAGTTAGAAATATAATCTGATTAGTCATTTGGAGAGATCATGTGAGGTTGTTGGCTAATAAAGAAAGGTTGAATATAGTTAATCATTCCAAAGGTGAGACCAAAGGTTAGTCAAAACTAAATTTGAGACCACTTTGTCTAAAAATTATCCCGTTGCACTTGAGCAATTTGGGTAAATATTGAGATAAAGAATAGTTTGACCCTATGTGCTAAGTATCACAACATAAACCTATATGAGGAGGTGACATATACTACACAACTGAGCTGGAATTCTAGAGATATTATACTCAACTACTGTATTCTGGGCTTAGAATATTGTGTGTTATATGTATCACATTTGAATTTATTTGTTTTTCTTGGATCTTCTTGATTGACTAGATCTGTACATGAAGTTTGACTTGGTGTGCAAATGCAAGTTGCAACATCCAGTTATTACTTGATGTTATAGACCTATATAGGGTTGGGAATTCGTGTAAGGGAGTGACGAGTTCCGAAGACCAAGATGAAGACCTACCTGAAGGGTAAAAGTCAAATATGAGAAGTATCAATCCAATTTGGAGGATGAATCAAGCTCAAATCATTGTTAGTCCCTTATAAGAAGGAAGATTAGTGTAGAAGATGTAAGGAACAACAAGGAGTAATAAACTTAAAGTTCATTTAAAGTAGGTAATATTGCTAAGAAGTTAATGGAGTAATTGTACCCCGTTCATGGAAGTATCATGAATAAGTACAAAGAAGAAGTTGTGGAACCAAAATGGTATTTAAGCTCTGACAACTCAGAGAGATTGCCATAAGGATGTTGGGAACCATAGGATAATACATACACCCTAGGATGGTTCGCAGCTAGTAATTATCCGCAACTGGTATTTAATCCATAACTAGTATTTGATCCACAGTTGGTATCTTGACCATAGCCGGTGTTGGTTGCCATAGTTAACCAGATCATCTTAAAAGTTGCATAAAGAGCATAAAATTTGGCCTAAGATAAGTAAGACACAAAGGAGTATAAAAATTGAAAGCGACCATCTTTCGAGACTCTTCGTGAAATCAGGTGCATCAAAGCAAAAATATCCGAATAAGTAAGACAAATAATGCTGAAAGATTCACTTCAGAGATCCACAATTGTGTGGACACACCGTACAATCTTTCATAAGAACAAATTAGGTCAAGTATAAGCTAGACAAAACCCTACATTCTAATTATAAAGCTAATAAATATTAAATAGGCAGTTTAGATGCCAGTAGTAAACCCCGAGGGGGAGAGTAAACATTATAAATGAAAGTTGAAGAAGTACTATAGGTAATAATAAAACCATTATCTAAAGCTTGCTCAGACAAGAGCTGAGGAGTGATAAAATAGATTAAATCTTAATAGACTAAGTCTAGAGTAAACAACTCTTAAGTGGTCCTTAAGAGTGAATAATCATATCCAATTAGATAAGTATAGAGGAGCAAGAAATTCCAATGGGTTTGGACTAAATGTGTTCAAAACCAATATTCGGAAGGATTACCCGTACAACTCATACAATGGCAAATCAAAGATTAGTCTTTTGATCACACTATTGATTAGTAAACTTTAAAACCCGTTTTAGTGAGACTTCCTAGACTTACATAGTATAGTAAGGAAGTTCGATGATCAAGTAAAGAAGTTGGATTAGGATACTTAATCAGGGAAATCAACTAAAGAAGAGACCTCAATTTAAGGATTTTACAAGGACATATCCCTAAGGGAGTAAAGTAAAAGGAACTTTGGAGTATTGGAGACAATAAGTTGAAGATTACCAAGTATAATGAGGATTCAGGGAAAAGATTTGGATATGGGATATTACAATTATTTCCATTGAGGTTAACATGGAGTTGAGACATATCGTAATCATTGCAAGAAAATTCCTTAATCTGAAACATGAGAGTGCGAACTTCGAGGACGAAGTTGATTTTAAGGGGGAGAGTCTGTAACATCCCATCATTAGAGCTTAGAAATAAGATGAACACAGATGTGCGCATTGCATTCATGCATAGAAAATCCGAATAATTTTCGCGCTTTTAAATAAAAACTTGTCAAAGTGATTGAAGCTTCTCTTAACTTGATGGAATGGAAGTAGATCATCAAGTTGACTGTGATAAGTTTCAATATGATCTTTGCTAAAACCTTCTTTTGGGTAAACATGATTTGATCTAAGGGTAGATCAAATGGAATAAAATTAAACCCTAATACATTACTTAATAATTTATATTTGATCCTTAGGTGATCATATCATAATATTCATTATAATCACTCATGAATACCAAATTATAAATATAACACAAATAATAAGAATGTAACAACTATATCTTAATCTCATCTACTTATACCATGAGTATCATGGAATTACCTAACTTTAACTCTCTAGTGAGATTGAGTAGGAAAGAAACCAAGTCAAGATCATTCATTATATATCTTTCTTTCCATATCAATCCTTATCATCTCTATTGAATCCTATCTCAAAATCTATTGTTCATCAATGTTGAGTAATCAACTATTGATTTACCCATTCTTAACCTAACAATTCTTGATCTATCAAATCTTGTCCTTATTATAGCATTCACTTAAGGCTTATAAATAAAGAAGTAAGAAGAGATAAGTAGTGATGCTAGTTCTAGATGTCATCTATAGGATGGGAGTGATCTGAGGAAATCAAATCAATATGGTAACAAAGAAGATTACAAGAATGAAGTCTGAAGATAGTTACCAGGAGTAGTCCTATTGGATCAAGTAGGTATAGTCAATGAATTATATCTCTTAATCCAATAGAGCTAAATAGAAGATAATTAGAATACAACTATAGTGTTGCATTGAAGAAGCCTTGTTTAGTCAACTGGAAACCTGAACCATAAAGGATCAAAGGATCATAATGATCATGCCTTACTCACCAATATTGAATGCTTATACCATGTATAAGTGAGATTGGTGGATAAAACATGATTGAACCATAGTATTTATATATTATCCTAGATTAGTCATTACTAGTCACATTAATATAATGTGAGGTTGGAATATTAGATATTGGAGTCAAGTAGAGACAAGATAGTAGGATTAAATTGATGTTAGAGAAACATTGGATTAAAGAAGTAGTATTTTCCTCTTGGGAAATACTAAACACTAGAGGAGAGTAGAACTTGATATAAACCTCTACCAGAGTAGTATTTGTGGTGGATGATTTAGGAAGGGTATGAATGGAGTTATAGGTAACCACTTGTTGGGTTAGAGATTATTAATAGTAGAATAGTTGTTATAGCCAAGTATAAATATGAGAATATTATGAAAGATTTAGTGTTAAGCACATTGCATTTATAAATGGATTTAGAATAATAAAGGGTGGATAAGAAGTTTCTATAAAGCAAAGCTCATCATGTTAGTACATGATGATGGACATAGGGAAGTAATATATCTAGTAAAGGAATTCCTTAATCAGAAGTCCAGAATTATGAAGTATAGAAGATAGGAATTCTTGGTAAACATTAAACCCTAAATCTAAGACCAAACCTAGTATCCACTTACTATGGTTGATCTATCATCTTGTTTCCACAATGCTTTATAGAAATATTTTCCCATAACAAACCAATTAAACACATCTTTGTCATTTCTAATCATTATTATCATATGTGATTAAGAATTAACTTTATCAATTCTTTCTTATAAGTTATCCTAGAAAACAAATCCACTATTTTACCTTGAATGGTGATAATATTAAATTCACCAACATAAAGACAATAGGTGTAGCTATTAATATTTATTCATTTCAACAAAAGAAAATAAGTATAGTAAGTATCTTAAACCATAGAGTGAGTAAGTACAATTCATAATTCTAAACTTATTAATAAGTTTTCTCATCAACATCTCATAAATATTCTATATATAATCATAAGACAAAATCTTTAATTCATGTCTCTAACCACTCATCCCATATGAGCATGGAATAAGTGGGGATCCAATAGTATAAACCATTCTATCCTATACTATGTGATTAAATACATATAAATAAACCCTATGTAAATTATTAAACATTTTCAAACTTAATTACTTCAAAGAAAAGTGAAAACAATGTTATAGAAAAGAATATATATAAGGGAAATAAGGAAAATATCACAATACATAATAAAAGTTCACAAATGGATTCTTAATAATTTCATTGTTGCTGCAAATGTTCAGCAAATAAAATTCCATAAAGATAAATCAAAGTTATTGCTTAAATTGAAAGATAAAAACAAAAAAGAAAATGAAAAAGAGTAAAACCAGGAAAAAACAGAGGACACACTAAATTTGGCCCATGGGCCATCTTCTTTCCTTCTTACTCGTCGCTCACACGCACCACACTGCAGCCCACCTGGCCCAGCATGAACCCGCTAGGAGCCCATACCCCTTCGTTGTATTTTCCCCATCTTCCTCCTCGCCGACTGTCACATCCCAAGATTTTCCAAATCTTGTAATATGAAAATAAATGAATAAAATAAAACTTTGTTTGATTTTCAGAGCCAGAAGAAACTTTTTGAATTCAATTGGAACTTCAAACCCATTTAAATTAAATAAAATCCTAAAAGGGATTCATAAAGATAAACATTTAATAAAGGAAATTAAAATGTTTTGGAATTACTATTTTGGATCCTTTAATAAGAGATTTGGTTTTCAAAAGAAATAAAAGATTTATGAATAAAGATTATTTTATAAAAGCCAAATTAAACCTTGGCCAAGCTTTGGGAATTAAAACATTTTATTTTTAATAAAAATTAACAAAGGTTTATTTAAATAAAATAATAAGGAATTAACATCCAACTTTATTTAAATAAAAGGTTTTACCAATTTAATTGAAACATCAAAACTTATTAAATTGTTTAAAATAAGTTTTCCAAATATTTGATATTCACAAATAATACCTACTAAAGTGTTTTGGCTTTATTTTAGATTTCAAAATAAATATTTTAATAAAACAAATCCTATTTGATTTAATAATGGAAGTCTATTAAATTTAATTAATAATGAACTCTAAAATAAAGTGTTATTTTGTTTTAAAACAAGATTTCCAAATGAATTTTATTTTCAAATAAAACCTACTGATTTGATTTTGAAAATATTTGGATTTCAAATGGGGATTTTATTAATATCAAACCCTATTTGATTAATAAACCATGGTCCATTTTAATTAAATTATAAATGGAACCTTTAACAAAATTGTTATTTATTTTAAACAAGCTTTCTAAATATACCTTATTTCAAATACAACCCACTATTTTGGTTTTGGAAAGTATATGGATTTAAATTGAGTTTGAAATAAATCAAATCCTAAATTGATTAATTAGCAATGGACATTTATTTAATTAATAATGGACTTTATTACTTAAATTTTTTTATGGATTTTAGATTTAGGTTCAGGCTACTGAACAGAACCAAGTCAAACTTCCAAAGTTTTCGTGTTGGTTTGAATTGAATTGAAACTTGTTTGTTTGCTTGAAAACCAAAACAGGAAAATAGAAATAGAAAAAGAAAAGGAATCAGACAGAAAAAAATATGGAAATGGACTGACCCAACTGAGCCAGCCCAAACAGCCCACCTAGCCCAATTCCCACCCCACCGCAGCGAAACGTTTCTCACCGTAGAAAGAACCCTCGGAGCAACCGACAAGTGGACCCTTTCCCCTTCTTTCCTTTTTCGCTGATAGGTGTGCCCCACTCCTCCTGTTCATCGTCCTAAACTGCTGCGACCGTTCCTCGCCGTTTACTGCTGAGTAAACTCCCTTGAATTCGCGTTGATGAATGGATTAAACCCGCCATTGACCATGCTATGTTAAACTCCATGCTTCACTCTTCCTTTCCCCCAAACCGGAACCACACAGGAGCCACCAGATCGCGAATCATCCCCAAACCGTCTCCGACGACGCTCCGGAGTGAATTCGCCGTGTCTTGCCACCTTGCCTCCCAAGCACACAGGCACATTCCCCTTCCTGTAGCATCTCCCTGCACCTTCCATTCGACCACGGGCACCTCAGAACCTCGACTCCAACACACCACTGAACGCCACCGTCTACTGCTGTTCTCCGACGACGTCTCCCCGGTAAAACCTGACTCCCCTCTCATCCCCGTGGACACGATGATGATCTCCAAGCTCTTACGAACCTAACCGCACCTTCCGTTTGTCCTAGGGCGCCCTCTATCCTCACCTTCGACAACATCTGAACAAGACCGCCGACCGACTCGGCGAGAGATTGCCGACCCATCTGTGCGCCCCCTTGCCAACCAGTACCACCTCGAGCATCCCCACACTTCGGAGAACCTGGTGAGTCACTTCCTTTCCTCCCTCGCTTCCTCTATCACCAGCCCCGCCGTAGCCAGAGCCAGCGCCGCCACCTGCCGCCGCTAGCACCGCCCACCTCTGGTCAATCGCACGGTAGCCGTGCGATCTGGATCCAACGGGTACGATAGTTTCACTTAACGCCGAAGAGGTACGCTACCTACGCCACACGATCCAGCTTGATCCAATGCCTCTCGGTGCTTGATCCAACCGAAGCGGTATCAGCGAATAGGGATAGGACACGTGTCTGTTGATTTGTTTTAAAACTGAATTTGAAATCAGATTGATATGCAATTTTCAAACCTCTGTAACTTTTGATCCACACGTCCAAAAATTACAAATTTTATATCAATGGATTCAGGAGAACAAGACCTAACCAACCCTACCCTTAGTTTAGCAAATAGTATTTGTTTGTTTGCTTATTTTTGAAGATTCATTTGTATGCTTATTTGGAGTAGAAAAATTGCTTAAAATTGATTTTGGGGTCAAAACTTTTGCAAAATGATTTGATGTGATCTTACTGACCCTAGGAACCAACCCTTAGTGTTGAAAATGATTTTGGTAAAGTTTAGGTTAGATTATTTGACTTAGCCATTTTCTAGCCAAATAAAATTATTGATTTTATTATGGAAATGTTTTTGCAAAGAAAACTTTGGGAAAATGTTTTGGACCAAACTTACTGACCCAAAACACCAAGCTTTGCCAAGAACAACTCACTTGGTGAAAAACATAAAGTTTTGCTTTGATAAAAAATAATTTTCACCACATAAAATGATGAATGGATTTTAAAATGGTCTTGAGATAAAACCCATTTGCAAATGAATTTTCCATTTTGGTAAATGACCAATTTGGAACTTACAAAGTTTAAAAGCCTAGTATAGACCATCCTTGCAATAGAACCAACCTTTGCATGCTTATGCATGACCTAGATTCCATTACTTTGTGTGTGTGAAAAATTGTTTGTTTGACTTTGGTTTGGAATGTGAATTTGTGTTTGCTTGATTGATTTGTAGAGAAGTGTGAGACTATAAAGATCAAGGAGTGAACTACCATTCCCTACCAAAAAGGAAAGTGATGCTTCATACTTTTGTTCCATTATTTTCTCTATGCATTAGTAAGTTTGCTAAGTAAAAACTTGCATGGATTTTGCTAAGTATAGACCTTGCTATAGTAAAACCTAGTAGATGAATCCTTAGTAGGATTTTCCTAAGTTAGAGATTCCTACTACTACAAAGCTTAGCCTAGCTAATAGAAAACATGGGTGGAATATATATTCACACTATAGAAAAATATTCTAAGTCTGAAGACTTAGGTTTTGTTTAATAAAACAACTAAGTCAATGAACCTCCTGGGTGGAATGGAAGGATTGGGATATGTTGAGTGGTTCACAAGGCCATGGACTTGGATTGTGTATCTCACTTGTGGATGGCCACCCAGGAAACAAAGGGATTTGAGATGTCAAATGTTGAGAAGCTTCAAGTGCAACCACTTGGCAATATGGGCTCTGCCATGATCATATAGGTTGCAAGAACTTAGCCAAATGGACAGTGGGTGGTAGTGTTTGATAGGTTGGAACGCGTCCATTTTGGTCTAAGGGAAGGCTTCTGAAAGATTTTGTCTTGGGAAACCAAGTCTTGTGGGTAAAGTGCACCACCTCTGCAGTGTAAAATCTAAGTACTTAGCCATGTCCCAGTAAAGGACAATTTGAGCATCAAGACATGGAAGCAATCAAGAATCTCATCATTCAAATTTCTAAGTTAAAGCTTGTGGTTTGAACAAGGGTTGTTTGAATTCTTCAATCATTGATGGAGAGATGGCTTGGTACAAGGATCTTGAAATCTTTGATTGAGAAAAATGATTTTGACAAGCAAAAACTTAGTATTTTCAAAATGATAAGAAAAATCTATTTTGAGCAATGCAAGCCTCAACTCCACTTAGCCAAATGCATATAGATGATAGACTCCACTATACCATTATAGTATCACTTGCCAATACAATTCAAATGTATTGACCCTTTGTGGCTGTAACTTGTATGTTGCAGGTTTGATTGTTTTTAGTGAAGAATGATTGTTTAGGATTACAAAGTCTACAACCAACATCTGCCTGTGGCACTTTGAAGATGAAGGACCATGACTATAGTTATTCCGCTGCAATGTAATGTAATAGCCAAATGAGCTATGGTTGATGTAATAAACTTATATTATTCCTGGTTATAAAGTTATATTATAACCTTTGTTTCCTGATATTACATCTTAACTGTGGATGCTAACTATTGATCCAGGGACTAGCATTGTAAAACACAGGAGGCTCTATCTTATCTAAGATTGGGACCCCAACACCGACGGATAGAGCAAGCTCATTTGTCGAGCTCGGCCAAGGCGTCTTGATTCGCGCCGCCATAAGCCGTCATAAGACCCCTCTGCTCGCCAACCCTAACACGTCATTTCCTCTCCTTCCTTCTCCAGCGCGCAAAACCTAACTCTAGAGCTCACAGATGTCGTCGAGTCCCGTCGTCTCCGGCCGCCCCGAGCCTCACCGTGGCTCCTGGAAGCTTAACCTCGCCGCGGTGAGCATCCTCGCAGGAGGAATTGACACGGGAAGCTTCCAATCGTCGACAAGGACACCGCCTTCCCGAGATTTGACCACCTCTTCCTTCCTTGATTCCGGCGTCCCCTGTGCTTGCCTCGCCTCGACACCACCACCGTCATGCTCCTGATGAGCCACCGGTGCTCAAGCACCCCCTCTATTTTCTCTCTCTTCCTCTGAATCTTCCTCCCCGCGAGAGACCGACGCCACCGCCGCTCGCCATTGTTGCACCACCGACATCAGTAGCCATTTCAAGGCGGCGTCGCCACTATACTGCACCCCGCAACACTCTCTTTCTGATAAGCCAAAGCACAGCCCCGCGCACACAGCCGATTCACGAATCCGACCTTGATCTGAGGATGATCTTGGAGTGATGTCAGCGTGACGTCACGCTGATGTCATATTCCTATTTTATTTATTTTAGAATTTGTAATAATATTTCTGTAATAAATAAAAACATAGAAATGACATGGCATATGTCCCACCAGTCAGTGACTGGGGGTAGGTTAGGCTCTGGTGAGAAAAAACCTTCAGTCTATGCTGACATCAGCATTAGCTAATAAACACATTTAGTTATTTAATTAAAAAATTCATAAAATGATTAAATCTTGTAAATTTGATATCTTTTGGTTTATAAATCAGAAAAATACATATAATATATGAAAATGTTTAGAAAAATAAAATCTACAACTTAAAACTATTACTAAATATTATTATGATAATTATTTAAATAAATATTATTTAATAAATACTTTATAAAGGTTTAATACTTTGATAATTAATATTTTAATAATGGAAAATGTTAAAAATATAAATAAAATACTAAAAATCTTAGGAAAATAAGAATTAGACTTTAAAACTATAATCATGCATTATTATTCCTCTTAATTAAATATTTATTATTTATTAAGTATTTTTAAAGTAATAAACCTTATTAAAATCATATCTTATTATTTTTAAATCACAAAAATAAATGTAAAATACCAGAATAATCACAAAAATAATACCTATATGTTAAAAATGTGATATTCTACTTTTGAGTTAAATAAAAAAGTTAAACACTTTCATAACTTGAATTTCAACCTATTTCTTTAGTTAATAATTCATATAATGACAAATAAATTTTTTAATATTTCTTAAATTAATGAATTGAATCTAATAAAAAGTATTAGTATTAAATATTGTGGTGTGAAGCCAAAATGCTTTAACACACTTTAAATACAATTTTATTGAATTATCCTTCAACCATAAATGCATATTATTTTCAAAAAAGATTCTTATTTAACATAAAATCTCCAAGAATAATTGTAATAAGATAAAACCATTCTTTTTCTTCAACTACAAGTTATAAACAAACCAAAACACTATATTGAATCCATAAGTAGTTAAGTAATATTATTTCTTTGTTTACAAACTTTAACCACTCATCCATAAAAAGGAAAATGATTCTATCCCACTAAACAATTAGGAAACCACTATTCAATAGAAGTAATGCCATTCTTAAGTAACACTAAGGAACCAATACTAAGTGAACAAGATACAAGTATCATAAGTAATACACCCTAAATCTATCTACATTCTTAAAGTCACTTATTGTTACCAAGCTTTGAGTATAATACTAAAGATTTTACTGTAGGGTTCGCAGCATAGAAAACAAAAAATTTCCTACGATGGGAACAACTATGTACCAAGATCTATCTACTAGATACAAATAACGGGCGGATGTATATACGTAGAGAACATACCCTTGAATACCGACAAAGCTTAACGAGTCCAAACTCGTGGTTGATGTAGACGATCTCTTGCCGATCTCAAGATCGAGAGGAAGTCCTAGCGCAAAAGCAGCGCGCATCCGTGCTCGCACACGTTCGAGGCATCGAGCAACCTCCGCCTCCTCGCTCAGCGATGCGTGAGCACAACTCTTTCTTGCCGAATAGCCACTGGAACATGTATCTCGCTAGTCCGAGACCATGGGGATAAATTCTAGAGGGGAGAGAGATCCTTCACGAGGAGGTGTGAGTGAGAGAGGAGGGGCTCCTTTATAGGAGAGGGGGCACCCAAGGGGCCATGCCCAGCCATGGGGCTGCCCCCTCCTTTCATTCATGTGGGTGGACACTCCACTCACATAAAAGCCTTTCAATTCCCTCCACTCAAAAACCCACTCAAATTCCCATTAAATTTCCACCAAATTTAATGGAAACTCTCATTAAATAAAACTCCTTTTATTTATTCAGAATTTTGTCAATTACTTTAATGACAAACATTCACATATAACCCCTTGCTAGTATTTCATTTCACATGCGAAACACTTTACGCAATTTCACCCAAACCCGCTTTAGATCTAGTGAAATAAATTCCTACGCTTGTTATTCTTTTCAGCATGAAACTTTTGCTCCAAATGGATGTCGGTGTCTCTTAAGTGTGTCACTAAGGTTCGCGAATAATGTGGACATGATCGAGACCCCTCTCGGATTAATAATCAGAAGCGGGATCTGGAGACCCATACTGACTCCCACACATTCAACGATGACTTTCTTGTGATCGTCGGAACCTTTTACGCTAGTATCTTAATCCCTTTGTTTCGCGATATATTACATGTCCGAGATTAGATCATCGGTATCTCCATACCTAGTTTGATCTATTCTTGACATGCACTCTTTTCTCGTTCCCGTGATATAACATTCTAGTGATCAAATCACTTGCTTGCAAGCTAATCAATGTGATATCACCGAGAGGACCCAGTATATATATCCGTCATCGGGATGAACAAATTCCACTCTCGATCCATGAGCCTCAACATAACACTTTATTAGTTCAATCCATCTTTATAATCACCACATTACGGTGTGACGTTTGATGTTATCAAGAAACTCTTAGGTGTTAGTGATTGACATGATCTCATGGTCTAAGGATTAGGATCACCGTAAGTTGTTATAGCAATATAAACTCAATGACTTTGATCGTAATGCTATACTTCGGATGAATGTTCATCACACCATTACACTAATGTTGTGACCCCGTTATTAACAACATCCAATGTCCATGATCAGGAAACCTTGATCATCTTGTTAATCAACGAGCTAGTTTATGAGAGAGGCATAACTAGGAACTTTCTGTTTGTTTATTAAACACACATGTATTAACGTTTCCGTATTAATACAATTATAGCATGCAAAATAAACATTTATCATAAACAAGGAATACGATAATAACCACTTTATTATTGCCTCTCGGGCATATTCCCTTCAGTCTCCCACTTGCACTAGAGACAATAATCTAGTTTGAAAACTCTGCGTATTGAACACCTATGGCTTTCTGGTGTTCCATATACGCAATTGCAAGTGGTTAACATAATCTACGGATCTGACGCTTCAGGTCCGTGTGTATTTGCATGTCTTTGCGTCTTCACGCATCACTCATTCTCCAATGAGATGGCATTGTATAAATTTGGTCTTTCGGTGTCGAAGGAATGACCACGGCAGATGCTGCAATCGGCAGCGAGTAGTAGAACGAGGGGCAAGGGCGGCCAGCCATCTGCGGTGCGAGATGAGGGCAAAGACACAGGGTTTTACCCAGGTTCGGCCCCAGGGTAAAGACCTACTCTGCTAGATTGTATTATGGAGGTGTTTACAATGGGACTCGGCGACTAGGCGCGAGTAGCTTGGGTGTATGAGGGAACGTGTCTCTACTCACCCCATAGGGAGGTTTATATAGGCTCACCTCCCTAGGGTTTACATATCTCAACCGATTTGGTTACAACGGCAATCATTTAACCTAGACCGATTGGGCCTATCTGCTGCTGGGCCTTCAACCTCCGATGCTGATACCTTCTTTGGGCTTTGGTCCACGCCGATTCTCAGCCCACTCGCCACCCTTAGACGATCGGAACGTCCGAGTATACCCCAATAGGCGATCCCCATCAAGAGTCCCCGAGGCCGTCGTTGATTAGGCGTGAGTGGCTGGCGGCGATATATCTGACTTCAAGTTGGCATCCATCGAATCGTCGCGGGCTCTGTAAAGGAAAAACCGGTGAACCGAGTCGCGTCTTGGGCGAGTCGAGCCAACGGACGCGTCTCGGCGAGTGACTTAACGAGCCGAGTGGCTGAGTTGGACCGTCGGCGTGGTCAAACTAGCCGTTAAGGTAACTCAACGGTAACTTCGGCGTAATCATCGGCGGTAACGGCCTCGATTTGGCGGGCAACTCCGCTATAAGAGGAATGGTAGGCTATCGCAGCCAACCGCCCACCATTTCTTTCGAGTATGCACATCTTCCTTCCTCGATTCCGATCCAATCGACGCAATCCTCCGACCTCCGAACAAATCCTCACCATGGCCCTCTCCACGAACCTTAGGGTAGATCCAAATGCACCAGCGGTGGCCTCCTTCGAGGAGGCGGAATCTGACGGGCTGGCGTATCCTGGCACTGGAAACGACCCCAAACCCGCGAGAGAGAGTTCGTCTGTTCACTGACCACCTCGGCGGGGTTAGGGTTTCCACATCTTTGTTCTTCTGGCGTTTACTGCTTACTACGGGATCCAGCCCTCAGATCTGGGTCCCCACAGCATCGAGCAGCTCGCCATCTTCGTGGCGTTCTGCGAGTGCTACTTGGGCTGCCGGCCCTACTTTCCCTTGTGGCAAGATCTATTCCATGGACGGATCAGCCGCGAGGAGGCGGGCGGCCCAATGCTAGCCGCGGGCGGCTTAACTTTCCAACTCAAATCCAAAGCCTCCTTCTTCGACCTGATGCTGCCGGCCAAAGCAGCGAGCGACTGGAAAAAGTCATGGTTCTATGTGACCGAGGCGACTCCGGAAGACGAAGCGGCGATCCCGCGGTACTCGGCTAATCGTTCCGAGCCACGCCATCTCCAGGTCGGCAAGCTCCCCGACGACCAGCGGATGGTCGTCGACGAGATGCTCCAGACCATCCGCGGTCTGAAGAAGAAGGGGCTCCAGACGGTGAACTTGTACAATTGCTGGCTTGGGCGACGGCTCGTCCCGCTCGCCCAACGCGACCATTACATGTACCAGTACACGGGCAGGGGAGACTCGACGAAAGCCTGCCTCGACGAGTGGAAGCTGGAGGACTACCTCTCAGCGCTGAAGAAGATCACCCAAGCGGCATACGCGGACGCGCAGGCTGGGATCCCTCCCTACACCGCGAAGCGTCCGGCTCCAACGGTAATCCTTTCATCTTGTTCGCAGTCGCAGCATGTGCAGTCGCGGTAACTCTAACTCTGTTTCGTGTTTAACGCAGCTGTTCCAAGTGGTGGAAGGGTGGTTACCACCCGCCGACGACGAGAGCCCCGGGCCATCCGCCCAGGATACAAGCGAGTCGCCACCCGCCAAGGGTAACGAGGACGAGTCCGAAGAGGAGATTGCCCTGGTCCGGAAGACCCGGGCAACGCGTCGGTAGCGATCGAGCGGCAGGAGCCTCGGCGTCATGACGACGAACTCCCAGAGACCACCTCGCGCGTCGAATGCTCCGCGAAGAAGAAGAAGAAGAAGGAGGAGGCGAGGCCCCACGAGAAGGCGAAGCCGGAAGGTGGCCTCGCCACACTCAACGAGCAGCTCGATGCCCGGCCACGGTGGCGCAGTCCCGGCGACAACCGCGCTAGATGCGCCGTCTACCGAGGCGCCGCTGGCCTCAATGCCTCCGCCATTCGCGCCGGTTTCTGGGCTAGGGAAGGCTCCGGTCGTGGCAACTTCGCCTCACAAGGAGGTTTCGAGCGCGGTGGCCTCGCCCGCAAAGAGGTTCGGCGCGGTAGCCCCAATTCACGAGGAGGCCTGCGCCGCCCGAGCCAACCGCTACCTCGACGTCAAAGCCGTCCGTATCCGGGCCCCGACGTCCGCTGGGCTTAGTCGCGGTTAGGCCACTGGAAAAACCGGTGGCCTTCGACAGGCTGCGTTTCATTCGATCGCCAAGTGGCGCATTCGGCCTTCCCTACTTTCCTTTAGTACTTTGATTGTCTTTTATTGATTTGATTCGATCGCGGGACGGAGTGAAAAGATGGGTCACCCGACCGTGGCCAAGGTATCTTCCGCCATTGGCGAGGAAGAGCCTTCCAAGAAGGAAAAGTGATGAGGTCGCCGCCTCAACGGAAGGCGCAAGAAGGCCAAGGCGATGACATCGTCACCATCTCGGCGACGCCGGGCGACGTTGGACCCGATGGAGGCAACCGCGTCCACGAAGGAGGCGTTCCTTGCCTGGGAGGAGGCGACTTCCCTTGGGCGGCGCCTCGATTCCTACCTTCCCCGTTCACGACCAAAGGCGGCCACGGCGGTGGCTGCGACCCGAGCCGCTCGAGGACCATCGACGCTGAAATCGACTAACGTCGTGGGCACACGCGGCGCGCTATGCGTCGTGGACGGTGCAACTTCACGGCATGCTTGGTGCGGCCATCCGTACCTCCGGTCCCAAGGATCGGTCGGTGCTTAGCGGCTTGATTCTTATAAGTACTTGTTTTCTACGTTGAATCCAGTCCTCGAGTGCGTAGCGCTAAATTTTAGCGGATATCTTGAGGAATTCGTGGTGGCGGTCCTCGAGTGCACCGCTAAATTTTAGCGGGTGGGCGAAAATTTTCATGTGTGCTGACTTTGAAGGTGTACAGTCTGCATTTGAGTCGGCAGAGCGATTGGCTGCGGCGCATGTTGAGAAGGTGGCCGCTATCCAAAAGGCAAACAAGGAGCTTTTTGCTGTTGCACAGCGGAGGTGGCTCGCCAGAGCTTGTCCCTGCTGGTGAGTGGAGGTCTTGATGCGTTAAACGCCGAAAGCGTAAGATCGCCGACCTCGGCGAACTGCGGGAGGCAAAGAAGAAGCAAGCTCGTGACAGGCGGCGAAGGCGCCATTGCGGCCGCGGAGGAAGACCGAAGGCGTCGGAAGCCCTCATTGTTGGGCTGGGGCGATCATACATCGCTTCAAAGTTTCATCACGGGACTCGCCTACCATTGCTTGTGAGTCGTCTTCCTGTCTTTGGTTGTATTGTTTGTGGTTTCCATGGTACTCATACTTGTCTCCTTCGCAGGTCGTGTTATTGGCTGCCAAGAAGCGAACTCTCTTGACGCGAGGGAATGCGTAAGCATGCTCGTCGACTCGGCGACGCTGTCGGCCGACGTGCATCGCGCCTACCTTCAAGAGATGTCGCCCACGGAGGTTATTCGGTGACCTTGTTGAGGTGTGGAGTACTTGCGAGCGCCCTTGATCGTAGAGTTCATGGCGGCGTTTTCGTCGTGGGCGTCGACGAGCCTTGAGCGGACTCGCCCACTTCCCGAGGACTTCGATCTCGACGATGTGACGAGTGGGTATCCTTCGTCGATGGCGCGGTGGATCTGTCCGAGGTTCTCGAGCTGCGGCGCGGCAGCGTACTCGGGCGCGTCTGGGCGATGGCGACCTCCTTCCCTACCAGAAGCGGTCGTCGCGTAGCGACCAAACGAGCCGCATCGCGACTTCAAGGTTGAGCAACCTTTCCGCTCGGCGATGGCGGGTGAGCTGACGACGATCTGCTAAACCCGTACACCGCGTTCATCCGTGGCGCCGGGATCTTTGGCGTCGTCGTCAAGCCTGAGAATAGTGTAGTTTGCCTAGATGTGTTAGCAGATTCTGCAGTAGGCATATTTTGTCTTGTAAGACAATGCGATATGCGATTGAATGGAACGTTGTGTTCATTTTGCTATTTGTTTGTGTGTTTTGGATTGATTTTGGGTGAGTCCCCGAGCGCGTCCGCCCTTTTGTGGGGTTCACCTCATATATGATGTTTTGTTGTTTATCATGTGTGTTGTTAGTTTAGTCGACTCGCCCGAGCTCGGAGAGCCAGTCGCAAGGCGACTCCCTTGAGTGCTCTGTACTTTACCGTTTTCCGTCTGTGAGCAGGGGCGGGTGGCCGAGTCCCCGGCGTGGTACTTGGTAGTTCAAGGCGCGACTCGAGGGTGGTTGAGGTGGCGCGTTGGTGTGGCGCGTCACTCCTGGCCCGGTGGGTCGATCGCGTGGCGAGTCCTAGGCGTGCTCTCTTACTTGGCGTTTTCCTGTCCGATCGCGACGAATCGGTATTCAGTCCCCGTGGTAGCGTGGTTCGAGTCGCCACGCCGAGGATGCGGAGGACCAGGTCATTTGAGAAGCGAGACAGTTGTCTTGGTTCGTAAAACCAGTCGAGCTAGGCGACTCAATGGGGCTCGGATTGGCGTTTTTGGGCGATGCAAGACCTGAAATGACTCGGTGCTCTTACATCGCCTACTTAGCCGTGCTATCGCTGTACCAAGGTTGACTTCGTATTTTAGCATGACGTTAATTACGAGTCAAAGTGGCACAAGGCATGGAGAGTAGGCAATTTGCGGTAACCGTTTCTTTTATTCATAGCGACTGGAGAGTACATGTGTGGGGTTCTAGGAATAGAACTTCCGGAGGAGATTTACATTCCATGGCCGTTTGACGTCGAGTTCGCCGTCGCCGCGGACGTCGATGAGGTAGTAGGCGTCGTTGCCGTCTGGCCCAATAGCGAACGGGCCTTCCACGGAGGAGAGCTTGTGCATGCCCTTCTTGTCTGGATGAGGCGTAACACCAGGTCGCCTTCCTGGAAGGTGCGGGTTTTCACCCGTCGGCTGTGGTAGCGGCGGAGTCCTTGCTGGTAGATGGCGGTGCGCGATCGGGCGAGGTCGCGTGCTTCGTCGAGTTGGTCGAGCCCGTCTTGGCGGGCCAGCTCGTTTTCGGCCTCCGTATAGTGGACGACCCGTGGCGAGTCGTGTTCGAGGTCGGTGGGCATGATCGCCGGCGCCGTAGACCATGAAGAAGGAGTGAATCCGTCGACACATTGTTGGAGGTGCGGATTCCCTAGATGACGGAGGGCTCTTGACCCAGCATCCGGTGCGCTCGAGTGGTACTTGAGTCGCGGCTTGGGGCCGTGGAGGATGCTTTGGTTGGCTCGTTCCGCCTGGCCATTGGATTCCGGGTGTGCGACTGCCGCGAGGTCGAGTGGATGTGGTGCTCTTCGCAAAATTCGGCCATTGCTCCCTTGGCGAAGTTTGTGCCGTTGTCCGTGATGATGCTGTTGGGAACCCGTAGCGGTATATGAGCTCGTAGGAACTTAGTGGCGGTCTTCCGTCGCATTTCGGACTGGCTTGGCCTCTACCCACTTCGTGAATTTGTCGTGGCGACCAGCAGGTGGGTGTAACCGGAGGGCCTTCTTGAAGGGGCCTACCATGTCCATGCCCACACGAATGTCCGGTGATGGGGATTGTTTTGCGCCGAGCTTGCGTGCGTCGATTGGCGATTATGGCACCGGCGCATCTGGGCGATGTCGACAGCGTCGGCGTGTGCGGTGGACGAGAAGCCGTGTCGCATAGCCTTGGCGACCAGGAGGCGGCGGCGGCGTGGTGGCGCGATCGCTGAGTGGATGTCGTGGAGGATTTTGCGTCCTTCACGGTTGGGCGCAACGTTGGAACACGCCGGTGACGCTGCGCTTGTGTAGCTCGCCGTCGATGATGGTGTAATACTTGCATCGGCGGCGATCATTCGAGCATTTGTTTCGTCTGCTGGCGGTGCGGTTTCGGTAGGCGATGTAGGGCTTGGTCCAATCGGCTCGGTGATGAGTGCGACCAAGGCTGCTTCGGTTGGGCGGGACTCGATGTCGATCTCCTCGGGGAGAGACGATGGCGTGAAGATTGTGTCGAGGAACACGCGGGCGGGTGGTGCGTCGAGCCGACCCGATGCGAGAGAGGCGTCGGCCTCCTCGTTTTCTCTGTCGATCCACTCGTGAGTAGCGATGAAGTGGCCGCCTTGTCCACCTCTTGGCGGTATGCCGCCATGGTGGGGAGACGGCGTCGCGGTGCGGCGACTTGCCCCGAACGAGGTCGGAGTCTCCGTAGCATCGAAGGCGATTGGCGCTCATTTCCTGCGGCTCGCATGCTGGAGTAGGGCCTCGATTCAGCCATGTTGTTGGTGCGGGCGTGAATTCGGCGGAGGATGTAGCGGAGCTTGTCGCCTTTGGTGAGGTCAGCACTATCCCGCTCTGCCCGTCCGCGTTCTTGGACCCGGGCGCAGGCTCGATAATGGAGGTACGGCGGCTTCTGCTGCTGGGCCTCTTCCCGGTCGGCGAGGAAGTGCGGTGCTGCGACTTAATCGCCCGCCGTGGCTCGTATTTAATGTTGTGGACGCCGATCTCGGCCCACTTGCGACCGCCCGTCGCCTCGCGATTCGGATGATATCTTGTAGTGGTGCTGAGGCGACCGTGATCGGGTGCTCTGGAAGTAGTGCGCGGCGCCGAGCCCTGAAGACCGCGTATACCAGTTTTTGGTATGTGGGTATCGCTGCGCGACTCGGTGAGAACCTCGATGTAGTACGGCCGGCTGGGCGCTCCTTTCCTTCCTCCGGTCGTTCGGCGACCATTACGGCAATGACGGCCTTCGGACGCCGCGGCGTAAACCAGCATAGGCTCTTTGTCGTGGTGCGGCGGTAGTGGTGCGCGAGTAGCACCTTTTAAGGTCGCGAGCGCGTCGTCCGCCTCCTTGTCCCATCGGAAGGTGGGGTTCTTGCGCATCGGCGGTATAGGGGCATCGCCTTTTAAGCGGGATGAAGCGGCCGAGCCGCTACACGCCCGCCAGCCGGGCGTCGCAGCACTTTCGGGTTTGCCGAGGCGATTGTGTCGATCTTCGTTGGGTTTGCCTCGATCCCTCGTTTGGAGACGACGTATCCCAAGAAGTTGCCCGCCGGTACACGAAGGTGCACTTGCTGGATTGAGCTTTATCTTGTACCTCCAGATTTGCGAAGGTCTCCGCGGTCGGCGGTAGAGTCGCCTTGGCGGCGGATTTCACGACCACGTCGTCGATGTAGACGTGGATGTTGCGCCAATTTGGCTCGCGAGGCATTCTTGCATGCACCGCTGGTAGGTTGCCCGGCGTTCTTGAGGCGAAAGTCATGGCGGTGTAGCGAAGGCTCGAATGGCGTGATGAACGCCGTCTTCTCCTCATCCTCGACAGCCATTTTGATCTGGTTGTACCGGAGTAGGCGTCGAGGAAACATAGCGACTCGAACCCGCGGTTGAATCGATTATCCGATCGATCCGGGAGGACGAATCTCCTTTGGGCGGCTGTTCAGGTTTGTGTAGTCGATACACATTCTCCAGTCCCGTTTTCTTCTCGACCGACTGGGTTTGCCACTTGAGTATTTGATTGGCGGATGAAGCCGGCAGCGGCGCTGCACTTCCTCGGCGATTGCTCGACGGCGTTCTTCGTTGAAGGGCGTGGCGGCTGACGGGTCGCACTTTGGGATCGGCGTTTAGTTTGTGCTCACGAGCTCCCTAGGGACACCGGCATGTCGGAGGGTTTCCATGCGAAGATGTCCCTATTCTCACGGAAGGAACTTCGATGAGCGCCTTCCTATCTTTGGGCTCATGCCTGTCCGATCGTCACCGTCTGGGGTCGCTGGGACCAGCTCGACGGCAGTGTGCATCGTGGCCTCAAAGGTTGAGGTGTTTGTGCCCCGAGTTGGGCTTCTTGAGTATTGTGGGGTCGTCATTGTTGACCCGCTCGCGTGTTGGCGAGCTCGTCGGCGTGATTAGCTTCGCCGCGACGGCGTCGGCGAGTTCGGCTCCTTTGGCCTCGTGATTGGCGGCCATGTCGGGTCGCCGTTGATGGTGATGACGCCGCACGGCTGGAGCTTCATCGCGTTATACGCGTGAGTGGGCGCCATGAATTTGGCGAACGCTGGCGCCCTAGGACGATGGGTAAGGGATGTCGAAGGGCACCAGCTCGAAGACGATCCGCCGGTCGGAAGTTTGCGGTACGAAGGTGACGGTAGCGTGACCTTGCCGATCGGGTACGCCTTCCGACCGGGATGATGCCGTGGAACGTGGTGTGGGTGGTCTCGATCATCATTGCGGGGCGCAACGCTGAAGGTGTCGAGGTAGAGGATGTTGATGGAGCTGCCGCCGTCCATCGGTGTCTTGGGGAGCTAGTAGTCGCCAACCTTGGGCTTGACCACCAAGACTCGTCCCGGTACTCGATGCGTGGCGAGTGGTCTTGCGGCTCGGTGACGGGCTGTTCCGACCAGTTGAGGCGGGGGCGTCTGTTTGGGCCACGCATTGGCGGCGCGGGCGATGACCTTCTTCTCGCGCTTCGTGTTGAAGCCTTTGAAGGTGTGGAGCGAGCCGGCTACTTTGCCGAATTTTCCGCCATTTGGCGGGTCGTTGTCGGTGTCTTCCCGCGTGTGCCGTGCCTTCTCGATCTCCCTGAGGGTGTGGCAGTCGGCGGTGGTGTGCGTGGCGGGCTTTCCTTCCCTGTTGTGAAACGCACATGGTTGGTTAAGGAGGGCCGCGGGATCGAACCTTGGCTTGTTCTTATAGTTCCCGCCATCGCGTCGTTGCCCTCCGTCGCGGCGGTAGCTCTTGGGCTCGCGTTGTGCGTGCCCAGTGTTGGCGACGAAGTCGACTCTCCCGTCGTTGGCGCTTACTGTGGCGGGTCAGCGTAGCGAGATCGGTTTGGCGTCCGCGATCGTTGCTGCCGTGCGGCGTTGCCCTCGACTCGTCGCCGACGTCTTGGTTGGGATCCTCCTCGGCGTACCGTTTGGCGATCTCGAGGAGGTCGGGGATGTTGTCGAGTGTGCGTGTCGCTTGAGCTTGGCGACTAGAGGCTGAGCGGCACGAGGTCTTGAAGCAATGGATCGCGGTGTCCGGGTGGATGCCGACGCGTTGTGCAGAGCTCTTGCCACCGTTGGACCCGATTGCGGGTCGACTCGCGGGTCCTGGACGCATCGCCTGTGTCCTCGATGGTGGTGGCGCGAGTGTAGGAGCACTCAAGTGCCCGACGGCGTCTCGCATTTCCTCCTGTGAGTCGATATCACGGGGAGCGTGTTGATCCATTGCCTGCACGTCCCTCCATCATCGGTGGGAGGTAACGGGCGGGCGGTAGGTCGTGTGACCCGCGATCCCCATTGCCATGAGGTATGTGTCGAGCGGACGCGGTCGCACGAGGAGTCGTATTTTCTATCTCCTTTGGCGCCTTGAAGTTTGGTGGGTACTTTCGCCTCGGATCATTGGTCCGAAGCACTTAGGCCCTAGTCGTGGCGACCCCATAGGCTCGCCATCGCGGGCGGTAGTTAGGGTGTCGCAAGTCGTCGGGCTGGCGGCGCGCCAGTTTGGTTGTTGATGATGAGTGCGGCGCCGATCGGTTCTCCGTTAGCGGCGACGGTTGGTCGCTGGCCCGGATCGTCGGAGAGTGCCGCTTGCGGGTCGGCGTTGGAGCTGCAGGTGGCTCGTGGCGGCAATTGAGGGTGTTTGCCACCGCTGACGATCGCTTGAGGCCGCCGCTTCCCGAGGAGCGCGAGTATACTCGCTTGCAGTCGGGCACCGCTTGCTGTTCCACGCCTTTGCGAGTAGGGCCCGACGCATCGATTTGTGGCGCGCCGCCGCGTGGCCGTGATGTTATCGGCGCCGCCGCCCGCCACGAGGTTGTCCATCGGGTGGAGAATGGAGGTCAGCGCCTCGCTCCCGTGAGGAGACGACTATCCGCGCTGGTCCTCGGAGGTGCGGTTGGGTGGTGGGGCACCCATCGCCGCCGATCCCGGGGGGCGGTGCTTCCTCCGTGGCGCGTTTCGCAGATCGCTTCCGCTATGCCGCTGGTCGTTATCGCCGAAGTTCAGCACGCCTGAACGGTGGGTTCAGCGTGACCTGATCCGGCCGCTGGTGGTAGCGTGATAGTTCTCGGCTGTCACCGCCGAGGCGAAATTTTTCGCCGCTCGCTTTATGCATCGCCTCCGCCAATTTCAGGCGGAGTTCTCGACCTCCGCCGTGGCGTTAGGAGGGATCGGGTGGAGAAAGGGTCCTCCGCGGATCGGTGCGGTGGCCATGTAGGTCGCGGCATGGCTGGTTCCGTCGTGAGGTCGGGCGGAGTTTTCCGACCCGAGTCGAATTCAAGATCCCGAGGATGGAGGGGTCCTCAAATCTCCCGCTGGAGACCGACGATGGAGCCCGCGGATGAGGCCGCGGTGATGGATCCGGCGAGTGACGCCGGGTCGCCGAGTCGGCGTTGCCGGTGAGGGCCGCCTTCTGCCGCTGAGTTCTCGCCACGTTGCCGGCCGAGTTGTACTCGGAGGCGGCGGATCGTGGACTGGCTCTGAGAGCCGATCGCAGGTGGCGACTTCGCGGATGCGAGCCGAGTCCTCCGAGGTGATGACGCCGGTGAGGCCGACGAAGAGCGATCGTGCCGATCGGCAAGATCACGCCGGCGTGACGGGTCGCGCCGGGACGTAGCTGCTTGGCAAGATCTGGAGCATCTCGCCGATCGCTATCATACGCCGTGGCGACTGCCTCATTGATGGGCAGATTGATCTCGCCAGAACACCGCCAGACCGCCAGCCCCACGTGGGCGCCACGTCGAAGGAATGACCACGGCAGATGCCGCAATCGGCAGCAGTAGTAGAACGAGGGCAAGGGCGGCCAGCCATCTGCGAGATGAGGGCAAAGACACAGGTTTTACCTGTGTTCGCCCCCGGAGGGTAAAGACCTACTCCTGCTAGATTGTATTATGGAGGTGTTTACAATGGGCGGACTCGGCGACTAGGCGGCGAGTAGCTTGGGTGTATGAGGGAACGTGTCTCTACTCACCCCATAGGGAGGTTTATATAGGCTCACCTCCCCTAGGGTTTACATATCTCAACCGATTTGGTTACAACTTCGGCAATCATTTAACCTAGACCGACTGGGCCTATCTGCTTGCCTGGGCCTTCAACCTCCAGTCGCCTGATACCTTGCTGGGCTTTGGTCCACTCGCCGTTCTGCAGGCCCACTCGCCAGCCCTTAGACCAGTCGGAAACGTCCCGCTGAGTATACCCCAATAGGCGTATCCCCATCATTCGGTGAGACCTTTAGTTCCTTGGGGTTAAATCATGTCGATACTATTATCATACAATATATCTTTAGTGTTAGCCCATTGCGAACCACATCTTAGTTTGATAACAAACTTCTTGACACAAATTCCCTCCTTTGCTGCTACTATAGCAGTCATATACTTAGCCTTTTTGTTGTAGTATTCGTCACAATGTCTTAACTATGGATTTCATCCAAATCCATCATGGAATCTCCTTTCCATTACATTGTTCCACCCATAGTTTAAATTGAGATAAACTTAATTTGTATATTGTGACAAAACTAGTATCAATGTAACGTCTTACAATGAACTATTTGTAATTGTTTGTCACCTCTACACAAATATATTCTTAGTTCTTCCAAAAGATCATAAGAATATCCTCACTATCGTCCAATGATCATTTTATGATTCATTCGCATATGCTCATAACACTTAGAGCATAGGACATATCGATGTGTACATATCATGGTATGATTGATCAAGACATTCTTGTGATTTTACTCATCAAGTGTCAAAGCACTTGAATCTTGTTTCACTTATCAAGTGTCGATACACTTGAATCTTGATTCAATTCCTTTCCATGCGACAAGAACTGCTTTTGTTGATTCTATATTGAACTCCTTCAATATCTCATATATATGTACGCACATACCATATTGGCGTTACATACATCCACTATAGACATTCACGCTAAATATTCGGGTTTTGCCTAAGTATTTCATCGAAATGAAATTCTTAACCTTTGTCAATAAAATATACATCATTTCTAATCAAAAAGATGTCCTCCACATAATGTATTATAAATATGTCTTAGCGCTCCCACTTAATTTCTTGCAAATGCAAGCATCTTCATCGTCTCCTGATGAAAACTCTTTTTCATCACGGTGAGGATTACAACTCCGCGATGCTTACTTCAACCATTGAAGTTTGCATGCCCTTTTTAGCATCCTTTGAATTAACAAAACCCTTTGGATGGTGTCATGTACACGTCCTAGGTAACCATTCTATTAGAAGAACTTTGTTTTGTTTATTCATCTACCATATACCAAATTATATGTAGTGGTTGCTACTTTAATCCGTCCAGACTAAATATCGCTATGAAAGATCAAATCTTGTCATAGTCAACTCCTTGAACAGTGTCGAAAAAAAATGTACGACATTTCTACTATTGCAGAGAGGTGAAACATCCATGTCTGTTTCTTTATAGATCCAAATACGACCGATAGGTTTTTACACCTTTCCGGAGGGTCTTCCAAGTTCAAAACTTGATTTCTCGTGTATGGAACTATCACGGATTTTATGGCTTCAAGCCATTTGACGGAGTCAGGGCCCATCATCTCTTATTTGCATATAGTCGGTTCATCATTGTCAAACAATAATGATTTACTCTCAAATCTTAGTATTTGATTGTTTATTCGACCGACTTGGTTCAATAGGAACTTAGATCTCCGTGACCGCAACATTTGAGGCACATAATACATGAGCATTCTGGCTGCCCTAACATTTTCCGTACAAGGCAACTCAAAGATATTTAGCTAAGGTTCGTTAACCTTATCAAAGTTCTATTGTCCTCCCACTTAACTTTTACTTAAAAATTCCTTTTCAAGAAACTTCACGTTTCAAGCGACAAACCCTTTTGTCTTTGGTGTTATGGAGGAATAACCAATTGTTATTCAAATAACCTACAAAGACATTCTCATCCTACAGGTTGTAAACATCTTACTTATGTTTAGCATACCAAAATTTAAGAAATGACAACTTGGGTTTTACCCCAAACCATAACTTCCATGGTGTCATTTCACGATCAAGATGGAGCTCTTTTCAAAAGCGGTAGTCTCTAAAGCTTTAATCTTTTAAAACATAATGGCAGTTTTATAAATAACACCTTTGATCCAACCATGTCAAACAAGGTTTCCTTTACAAATCTCAAAACATTCCATATTCCTATGGTGTTTCAGAGATGTAAATCTAGGTGTTTTGCTAAAATTGTAACTCAAATAAATCCTTTATGATAAAATCATAATTTATTTATTTTTCTTGTTACACTTGTAACTCAAATAAATCCCTTTATGATCAAATCATAATTCATTTATTTTTCTTGTCACAATGATTTTCACTTCATCTTGAAAGTCTTTGAACATTTTCAAATATTTCAAACTTCTTTCTCATTAAGTGAATTATTCACTCAATTTCCGGAGAAAGTATATGAAGTTGAAACCCATCGCTTACGACTACACATAATGGACTACATACATCGATATGTATAAATTCCAATATTTTAGTCGTTCGTTCTTCTTTGGCCTTTGAACGAAGTTTTAATTATCCCGAGGAAAGTCTCAGCGCCACTTGATCAAATCAAAGACTCCAAAAATCCATGACAATGGAGATTCTTCATGTTTTCTTTCCAATATAATTTAAACGGCGATGTCACTGTAAGTGATCTTTCAATCATTTGTCTTATGACATTTTAGCATTAGGTTTTATGGATGTGATTTCTCCAACTAGATTTGTAAATCATCCATCTTATATGGAATACGGTAATTATTTGAACAACCTTTGTTCTTATAATACCGATTCAAATAACAATTATTAAAACAAATCTTGAAGTCAAGGTTTGACGTCAACGAGAAATACAAACAACTTTGTTTGTTTTCGATGAACATCATCACATATTCTCTTGCTAGTTACTTAGGCCATTGTGGTTCATGAATTGCGTCATATTCCGTATGAAATTTCATAACAACCAATTCGTATCCAATACCCAAGAACCACATTGTTTAACAAGCAAAGAATACAACCATAACATGTATATCATCCATATACCTAAATTGGATATTTCCAATCTTTTCTTTTCTCGCCAAATATATTTTATAGATTCTCTTCAAGATTTCCTTTTCCTTTTAAAAGAATATATCAACATCAAAAGTGGCGCCATATACATGACACATAGTCCAAAGCGTGTATATTCAAATAATAATACCTTTGGACTTGCACTTTGAAGTAGATCACCATCATCAAAATGATCGGTATTCTTTCAAAATCCATTCTTTAGTAATCTTTTAGTGTAGTAAACACTTTACATACATCTTCTATTCATCCTTATCATGACGACTTTCATGATCAAGCCAATTTAGCTTATAAAGGCGAATCGTGAGTATAACATTACTTTCCAAAACCCTTTTGGATGATTAGGATGTCTAGCATCTCCAACCTTCGTAAATTCTCATCCAATATGAGAACATATATTATACTCTATCATATTGCAACCAAAACATTGTTTTGTATATCGTTATATCTCGCCACACATGATGGTTTCAAACAATTCTTTCAGCTCCTAGATAAACTTGATATTAAAACAATCAAGAATCGTGGAGGCAAACATGATACTTAAGATACTAACACTGGAATTGTTACTCTCGATTTAATACCAATTATTAAATTTCACGGAGTAAATAGAGTTTGCTGAAAGTTTGCAATAGGACTTCAAACTTTGATTGGCACTCAACACAATACGATACCAGTTCGTAAAGTAAATATCCAGAATTCTATAGTTCTATTATCTCAATTACAACTATGTATAAGGTGGTGAACGAATGCCAATGACTACAACAAATTATGCAAATTCACTTTGATTTAATTTATGATAAATTGAGTTCTACTAATCCAAATTAGAAATGAACTCCCACCAAAACGACATCCTCGTGTCTTTTGGTGATTACATGAACTAAATCCACTACACCAAGTCCGATCATCATCACGTGAGTCTGTAGCTTCAAATCCATATGGTCATCATATCAAAACATATGACTCATGCTTAACCTTTCGGTCCGTGTTCGAGGCCATGTTGCATACATGCTAGGCTCGCCAAGTAAGAACCTTAGTATTCGCAGTGTGTAATCGTCTTACACCCGAGATATGCTCGTGGATTCAAGTACACCCGATCATCACGTGATGTCTTGAAGCATAAACATTATCGGTGCATACTTAAGGAAGAACACATTTTATCTTGATATATAAATGAGGATCATCTTATTATGCTAATAAAACACCAAACAAGCAATATAAGATGCTATCAAACATCACATGTTTATTAGTGGAATGATATGGTTCTCGATATGATCTCTATCATGTGCACCGTGGTATGATCACTATCATACCTTTATGTGTAAATCCAAGGTCTATGGAGTTTACACGTTATGTATGTTGTAAGAGTATCATCTCATACTTCTACTTACAACATCACCATATCATAACACTAGCCCAAAGAACAATCTAAACTAGACTCCTCTAATTTATCCATTGCAAATTTTACGTGGCTTAGGGCTTTCAAGATAGAACCGTTCTTACCTACGAACATGAACCACAACGAGGATAACCAAATTGTTGACAACTCGTTGCAAATTAGATATTGACTATAGTAGGAGAGACACCACCCGCTAGCCACTTATGCAAAACTAGTTGCATGTCAAGCGTGGAACAGTCTCATGCGAGGACATGTAAAGTTTGTCCGGCCGCTTCATCCCACTATGCCACCAATATCCAAAGTACAACTAAGAATCAATAAATGATCATCATCGCCCACATACTCATATGTGTACTACCTGCAAAGCATCTACGCATAGATCCGCTCGATACCAATGTAGGTTCGCATAGAAAAACAAAAATTTTCCTACGATGGGAACAACTATGTACCAAGATCTATCTACTAGATACAAACAACGGGCGGATGTATATACGAGAGAACATACCCTTGAAGACCGACAGCTTAACGAGTCCAAACTCGTGGTTGATGTAGACGATCTCTTGCCGATCTCAAGATCGAGAGGAAGTCCTAGCGCCGCAAAACAAGAACAGCATCCGTGCTCGCACACACGCTCGAGGCACGAGCAACCTCCGCCTCCTCGCTCCAGCGATGCAGCGAAGCACAACTCTTTCTTTCGAATATCCACCAGAACATGTATCTCGCTAGTCCAATACCATGGGGGATAAATTCTAGAGGGGAGAGAGATCCTTCACGAGGAGGTGTGAGGAGAGAGAGGGAGGGCTCTTTTATAGGAGAGGGGGCACCCAGGGGCCATGCGCCCAGCCATGGGGCTGCCCTCCCTCCTTTCATTCATGTGGGTGGACACTCCACTCACATAAAAGCCTTTCAATTCCCTCCACTCAAAAACCCACTCAAATTCCCATTAAATTTCCACCAAATTTAATGCAAACTCTCATTAAATAAAACTCCTTTTATTTATTCAGAATTTTGTCAATTACTTTAATGAAAAATATTCACATATAACCCCTTGCTAGTATTTCATTTCACATGCAGAAACACTTTCTGCAATTTCACCCGAAAACCCGCTTTGATTCCGTGAAATAAATTCCTGCGCTTGTTATTCTTTTCGGCATGAAACTTTTGCTCCAAATGGATGTCGGTGTCTCTTAAGTGTGTCACCCTATGGTTCACGAATAATGCGGACATGATCGAGACCCCTCTCGGATCAATAATCAGAAGCGGGATCTGGAGACCCATACTGACTCCCACACATTCAACGATGACTTTCTTGTGATCGTCGGAACCTTTTATGCTAGTATCTTAATCCCTTTGTTTCGCGATATATTACATGTCCGAGATTCGATCATCGGTATCTCCATACCTAGTTTGATCTCGTTACTGACATGCACTCTTTTCTCGTTCCCGTGATATAACATTCTAGTGATCAAATCACTTGCTTGCAAGCTAATCAATGTGATATCACCGAGAGGGCCCAGAGTATGTCTATCCGTCATCGGGATGAACAAATTCCACTCTCGATCCATGAGCCTCAACATAACACTTTATTAGTTCTGAATCCATCTTTATAATCACCCTGTTACGGTGTGACGTTTGATGTTATCAAGAAACTCTTCCGGTGTTAGTGATTGACATGATCTCATGGTCTAAGGATTAGGATCACTTCGTAAGTTGTTATAGCAATATAAACTCAATGACTTTGATCGTAATGCTATACTTCGGATGAATGTTCATCACACCATTACACTAATGTTGTGACCCCGTTATTAACAACATCCAATGTCCATGATCAGGAAACCTTGATCATCTTATTAATCAACGAGCTAGTTTATGAGAGAGGCATAACTAGGAACTTTCTGTTTGTTTATTAAACACACATGTATTAACGTTTCTGTATTAATACAATTATAGCATGCAAAATAAACATTTATCATAAACAAGGAATACGATAATAACCACTTTATTATTGCCTCTCGGGCATATTCCCTTCATTTACTACATGCTTTATAGTTAACTTTGGTCTGTTGTAATTAAGTTATAAAGCATCTTAATACCAAATCAACTCAGTTAAAAACCAAGATAGATAAGTCTCAAATACTACTAATATCATTATTCCCGTAAAGGCAATTCTTTCTGACTTAAAGACTATAACTAGAAAGATCACCTCATAAGATTAACTCAAAAGCTTAAGTGCTTCTGCCTAATTGAGTAAGATGTTCTTCAAAAGTTATTGTTCTACCACTTTAGAAAATACTGTGTATTTTGTTGTTGTATAAATACATGTTGTTTTCCACACACTCACAAGCCTTAATAAGAAGCACATGTGTGAAACTTAATCTAAAAGGGCAACACATTCCAAGGAAACCCTTTCCAGTATCCAAACCCTATATCAACGTTATCCCCGGGATTCGCGTTTATCAACTTGCATTAAATTACTTATGCATTAAAGCATCTTGCTTCTTTAAACATTAGTCCTTACCGGACCAATGATGCAGATTTCCGCTATTGGATCTTATAATGTCTTGAAGACCGTGAGTGCATAATCTTGCAATCACAAAAGGCAAGTTCACACTTGCTCATGTCCTTTGATTATTTTCTGTAAAGTATTTTGCAAATCTAGTGTTGTGTGGCATCCCGCAAAACCACTACTAGAAAATCGCGTTGAATTTGTGCATTGCAGCGTCATCATCATGCATAGTTTGCATAAAACTATTTTGCAAACCCCGATTCGTTTTCCAGACGCCCCATCTCTATTCAAATGTCAAACACCGGGTCTCCGGAATAATTTTTGTTTTGTTGCTATCGGGTTGCAAACGGCCCAAATTAAATTAAATAAAAGATTTATTTATTTTAGTAGGGGCAGTCGAACGGGCCAACCCGACCCGAACGACCGCCCCAGAAAAGTAATCGGTCCATCCATCCTGCCCCTCTAAATACTTAACCCACCAACTAATCTACCCCCACACCCTCCTCCACATCACCCCAGCCTATAGGCATCTGCCACCTCACCTTTTTCCTCTTCCCACACCACTCACAGCTCGCCACTTGGCCCAAACCTCTCAACCACTCACCCAGCCGGCCCCCCCACTCCCAGCACAGCACACACTCACGCGCGCGCAGCCCCAGCCCAGGCCTCCCCACGCGCCCCTGTCCCCTGGGCCCCGCTCCGCGTGGACCCCACCGACCGACCTGGCCCCTGCCCGCACACGACACGCACGCGGCGCCGACCCATCTTCCTCCTCCCGCACGTCTCTCCCTCCCCGCGTTTCTTCTCCCTCCTCCGCTCCTCCGCAACCATCCGCTGACGCCACCTCTTCCGCCTCATGACGGTCGGCCTCGCCGCCTCCGCCTAGCGTCGTCGCCATCCCTCCGCTTCTCGCCACATGACCCGGCGCCCGCCGAGCGCCACTGTCCCACCTCTCTCCTGCCTCGAGCTGCCCGCCCGCCAAAGACTGCCCCTCCAGCCACCACGCCCGCTGCCACCAAGCTCATGCCCGCTGAGCGCCACATGAAGCGCGCCTCGCTGACTGACCGCCTCGCTGCCGCTTCCGTGCTCGGTCTCCGCCTGGCCAGGTAAGCTGCCTGGCCCCTGCCGCCTCCTTCGCACAGATGCCTGCCTCTCCGGCCATCCGGTCGCCACCTCGTCGCCCGCACCGCTGCCTCACCGCCTCGACCACCTCAGCCGGCCTGCCGGCTCCGCCCAAGGAGGCCCCGCCGGCCCTCCTCCTGTCGAACCCGCCAAGGCCTGGCCGCGCCCACCGTGCTCGCCGTCCAGCAAGTATGATGCCTTGCTTGTGTGTGTGTGCATCTGTAGAGGTCATGGCCACAAGCATGCTACCCTGGCTCCGTTTTCTGCTGCATGTTTCTGTGGTGGTGGAACTCAAGTACAAGAGAAGATCCGCATGACTTGAGTTTCGCCGTTTCGACATCATGTGGCCGCCAAGTTCGACATCGAACCAACAGATCCGGTGAACCCCCGGCGCCATCCGAGATCTCCATCGACCACAACCCGGAGTCCTACGCTCCCCTTCATGGAAACCGAAGCCGATCCCGGTGATCCCAGGGCCACGCCAGGAACCGAGCTTGAAGATCGCCAAGATCCGCCGGAGCCGAACCCAAGACCGACATCGCCACCGAGAACTCCAACAAGGACGTCAAGGTCGTGTAACGGAACGCCAAGTTCGTCACCTGGGACGCCTTGACCGCCACACGGACGCGTACCCCAAACCCTGAGGCCCCGAACCGAAGACGATCCGAAGTGCCAAGACCTCCGACAAGGAGCCGACGCAGAACGCCAAGCACTGCACCCCGGACGCCAAGACGAACCGACTCAAGGTCTCGACAAGACCCTCGCAACGGCAAGATCGACCCGTGGGACCCGACAAGATCGGCACGACGATAAGAACGACACCGGCCCGGAAGCATCCAATGCGCCCCGGCACCAAACCAAGTTCGGCTTCCCGGATGCGACGAGATCTACCCCGTAATTCGAGAACGACCCCGGACCCGAGCACGAACCCGTCGAACCCTGGACCCCGAACCCCGGAACCCTAACAAGATCGTCGAGCCCCCCTAATGTGTGAACCCCTTCCCGAAACCCTATTTTATAACATAATAACAACTTGTTGCATAATTACATTGTCATCTCGCATGCATATCATTGGTTTGGGGGCCTTATGCCGATTCACCTCATAATTAAATATGGGGCCCATATGCGGGCAAACCTAGCCTTATATTGGCCTCATTTAAACATGTGTAGCGAACCGGTTCCATCTGTTGCATTGCTAAACAACATTTAAGATGCGGGGTTTCTAAATAACTTGAACCATTTTAACTAATTGTCGGGACCCCGGTTCCGCTTAATCTTGACCTAATTGCATCGCACCTTTGCCATGCCATACATCATACATGCATCATGCCGATCTTCTGCCGTGTATTAAATATTGCATCCGTGTTTATTCTAGTGTTTTGCTTCGCGGATAAGGCCGTTGAGTTGATGTGAGTCACCGATCTTCGGTTGAACCTTCGACAATGTTTTCAAAGTAGCATCTCCCTTTCTACCTATCTTACTTTTATAGTAATTTACTCCTTCTGTTGATCTATTGCTATACGTAGCGATGCTTTAGTTTCCGCATTCGATATATCCTCGCAGCCTTTATATTGCCTTGGACACACCCTATTACCTGTTGTTTGGTAGATAGTTGGACTTGCGCGTCAGAGTTGCTTGCTCAAGTGTGTCGCCATATGCCATTGCTTCGATGTAATGCCGCATGTTGATGTTGGAGATGATTCTAGTTTTACTTATCGTCACTTTAATTTCTGTTTAACAACTAAAATTGAAATAAGCAGAGGCATCGTGGGTGATAGAAAATATTTGGTTTCGAACGCCCACTTGTGTCCCGTGAAGACCCCGAGTACTTGATACATTGCTCCTTGATTTTTGCGCTATCCACATCCGGGAGGTATATGGGACCCCCGAGCTGAGCTTGATTCAGTCTTATTTCTTGGGGCCACAAACTAGTTTGAGGTTTTATTACGATCCTGTACTTATGCCATGCTACTTTCAGTATTTAATTTGTGCGAGGAGCACCTGCATCGTTAGGATAATGGCCCGATTCCGCTGTGTCGACAAGCCCAGCCACACTTTCGGTTCCTACAATGGTCGTTCACCGTCCCCATAACCTTGAGGCCGTCGAGCTTGCTTACTGCTATGGATTCTACTTAAGGTGGCCCTGAAATATTTCTGAATCTGTGATTGTTCACCATGAAAGCCTCGTTTTGTTTTTTTTTTCCGAGGTTGATCGGCGTGTGTTGCTATTGGTGCACCCCGCCGGTAAAACTTTCTGAAAGCCGTGTCCGCGGATATGGACGACTTGGAGCACAGTTTCTTGATCATAGACAAGCATAAATAAAGTTTGCTGCTATAAATTTGACTTATAATGACTAGTAATCAGCTTCACTATAATGGAATGGCTAATTAATACTGCCCACAATTGCTTGTTTGGTTGTCGCTTGCGACAATTGTATCTGACTAGTAAGTATTACAACTACAACGGAATGGCTGAATAAACGTACCAGCAACTGCTGGGTTTTCGGGATTACATCATGCTATCTGTATCTGATTAGTAATTGCTGCAACTACAACGGAATGACTAACTAAAAGGGCCCACTGCTTACTTTATCAGGACAATTATCTATACCTGACTAGTAATTGCTGCAACGATAACCAAATAAGTAAAACTACCAACTGTGTGAGTTCCTCGGTTGACTTCCTCGTTTGGTCTCGAGGGGGAAACACCAGGATGGGTTTGTTTGGTCTTAGCCTCAGGTTGGATCCGGATAGGTCTTTCTTACCCCTCGATAACCGCTTGTATCGAGTCTCTATAGGTTGTTCAGCATGCTGCCGCCGCCATCCACCATACCTATGTAGGCGAGGACCGAATTCTAGCCTCGCTGTAATCGCCTCGATCGACGCTCCTTCTTTTTCCTTTGCCCTTTGCCGGCACCCCTTTTTGTTTAAGCAGGTTTGAGATCGACGTCGTTAGCAGGGTTACCCTTCCGGCTTGGCCTGGGCAGGGTTATGGACGCCATTGGTTATCCTTCAGGGCTCTTAGCCCCATTTGCATCTTGTCCGCAGCTGGACGCTCTATCTTTTTGCATGGTGATTTGGATCTTGTACATTATATTTGTATTCTTGACTCTCGGAGTCGCTGTTATATATATATCTGTTCTGTGGGTCCCATCGAGGACTGTTGTGTAATGTTATTACTTCGTTTTCCACCCGCACGAAAGTGCCTGGTGGGCACCTTTGAATCGTTTCTATGCGGGTTTGGTGAATTTCGCCCAAACTTGCATAGGTCCGATTCTGAGGGTGTTACATGTTGTCATCACCTGCATTTGAAAAAGGACAGAAAACACTATTTTCATAATAATTTGATTATAGGTTATTTACCATGAGGTAATAACCTACTATAATAGTTCCGGTGGTAAAGGGACATATTATCTAGAACTTAACAACCAATGTCGCCAGAGATTCTTGCGCCGTATATTACGCGTTGACCATGAGATTTGGAATGGGACGAAGAAATCAGTTGTATATTTTCCCTCTCGCATGGAGCTGGATGTGCGGGTCGTGGCTGTTATCACTCGTAGCGTACATATTAATTATGGTAATTCGTAGAGTATATGCAGCATATGGGTGGGAGCCCTCAACATCCCATGATAGTTCCGACATCTGAACGGTCTGTACTGCCATTGCCGTAATTCAATAGGTGGGCTGGCGTACACCAAGGAGACATGCGGGGTCGCGGAGAAGGCAGTGATTGGCTTTGGTCTTAGTCTGGGCCTCACACCAAGGAAGTGTGAACGGGTTCGTGGCCCGGATGTGCAACAAAGCTAAGATCTCTCATGGGTAAAGTGACGCTCCTCTACATAGGTAATAACTGTAACTTGTTACTCCCTGTTCCGGGAAGGAGATACGAACGCGGCGGGAAAGGAACCCCATGAAGCTTCTGGTAAACCCGTGAAGGCTGACGGACATAGTTTTTCAGAATAAAAGCAACCTTTAAAGAAATGTTTACGAAAACTACCTATGGTCTGTGACTATAGATATAGTGCATCAAACACTCCTTTTGTAGTGAACTTGCTGAGTACGCTCATATTCAAAGTATCTTCTTAACCCTTGCTAGGTTCTAAAGTCAGTACAGACGACGTCTACATCAATCATGCTCTAGGAATCATCTTCAAAAGCTAAAGCTCTTCAATGAAGTCAAGAAAGTCAACATATACATCAGCTCAAGTGAAGATGAAGTTGCTGATTAGATAAGAATAGGCTTTCTAACCATAGAACCTACTTCTGTAGAATATTGCAATAGCAACAATGCAAGCCTAGTAGTTCAGCTATTAGTTTTATATGTATGGTAGCTATGAGTTATTTATTCCTGATTCTTCTTGGTAGAAGTTTCTTTCTCTCTCTTTAACCTAGAGTGTTCTCTGGATCTTGTGTAAAGAGTTGAGTTGTAACCTATAGTCATGTCTTGGACCTGCTATGTTTCTGTTGTACTACTCTGAGGGATGTAATACTAGTGAACGGTGTTTCATTGGTGTTATGTCAACGACTATAGTGTACTACATCATGCAGTGGTATGCTGGGTCACCGCATACACCGAGAAGCAAAAGGCATATGCAATTGATTTTATGAACACATAATCACAATATGAGTTGCACCATAAGCCAGATGACTATCTACGCACACTTTAGAAAGAAGTGACGAAGAGCAAATCAAGCAAATAAAGTGCAAGCGATCAAAAAATCAGCAAGTATAGGTGCAAGCGGGAGCAAAACAGCAATCTGGAAAAAATCAGACGTTTCCCTTCTTGGACAACAGGCCAAACAAACGATCGCACCCCTCAAGGTGTTTTCATAAAACGTTCCCCTTCTTGCACAACAGCCACTAGATATGGAAGCAGCTGCGGAGTGGGCGGCCAGTATGGAAATTAGTATTGCTAAACTATTAGGCCCCCAACTCGACCTTCTACCCAAGGCTGGTGTAGTCCGTAGATATGTCGAAGGTGAGGATTTGGTCAGCAAAGAGAGGCTAAAAGAACTGCCAATACAAATGCGGAATCTCCATCAATGATACTCGGTGGTCATAAAGCAGGGAAGAATAATGACCGTAGCCAAAGTCCCACATGAGTACTAATTAAGACCCGAAGAGGTCCATATTGAGTTTCTAGAACTGTTCCAGTTATACCATCTCGATGCCCTGGACAAATTCATCCTCGACTGCTATTGTCTGTAAGTTGTTGAATTCATTGTCTACGTATTCAATTTTTCAGTTGTTCAGTTCAGTATATGTAATTATCCTTATTATGCAGAATGAAGATCCTGGAATGTAAAAGAAGAAGAATCTATAATGTTGGGTTCATTGACCTAGATAAAGTACATATAAACACACTAGCGTCAAACCCCGAGAAGACGGAGGTAAACATCCTAAGGTTTCTAATGGAGCAAAATTTCTCTGACCACATACTATTTCCTTATAATTTCAAGTAGGGGTCTTACTCTATTGTACACATTCACTTTTGATTAGTCGATGCTAAGTATAATTTATGAGTTACTGATGTATATATAAATGTTTGTATCTTTCACTAGGTTCTGCTAGACATTCAACTTGATAAGGGAAGAGTTGATGTCATGGACCCATCAAAGAGAAAACTGGAAGATTTTTGCAGCATGCAGGACATGCTCCAGAAGTAAGTTTCGCGCTATATCGGTCTCTTTCATTGATTTCCTAAGATATCAGGTAATGAATAACTCATTCATTCATTTTCTTCGTCGGGTAGGGTTTGGATCCGGTTCAAGCGCGAGGTTACGGGTGTATTTATTGAGAAGCTAACGTTTAAGTCGGTCTCGGTAAGTAGAACGTGATATGTCCGCGCATCTCTTTACTTCTAGTTTCAATACAATAATGATTCTAGATTATTATTTTGATTGAATTCTATTCTCATAAAGTGCACGAGGTAGCCACAGGGGTCGAATCTATGTGGATTCTATGTTTGGATTCATTCGCACGTTTACCACTGAGCACAATGATTATAGAGTCGACGTAAGCAATGCATTCACACCATCATTTTATTGCCATCACTTTTTGTTATCATGATTGATATTTATATTGATCTTCTTTTTCTTATATATAGTTTGAGAGAATGCGGGATCAATTACTATCAGAGCAACGCGTACTAGCAATTGCGGAGGAGCTAGCGGGGTTTATTTTCAAAGAGATCGTAGGCGATGCCTGAGAATTTAGTGTGAATAGGCGCTTCTGATCTCCATGTAATCGAACAGACGGGCTCTAGGTCCTGGTAATTGTGATCTCCATGTAACTATCAAAATTGTATATATCGTAATACAAGTTATCTTATATATGCACGAATGTGTACGATATGTGGTGGCGTAGAAGTATTTAAAAACTATGTTGAAATGAAAAAATAGAATACAAAATGAATGTGGTCTACCGCGGCAGAGAAATGACACAAAATGCTGCCGCGATAGAGAACCACCGAGGTAATGCTCTGTCGCGGCAAAGAAAAGACGCAAAATGCTGCCGCGGCAGAGACCCACTAGTCCCGGTCCTTAACACCAACCGGGACTAGTGAGGGTGCACCACGAGCGCGCCACGGAAGCCACGTGGACAGCCATTAGTCCTGGCTGGTGACTGGGCCGAGACTAGTGGGTGGGCCTCTAGTCCCGCTTGGCTAGTCCCGGTTTTGAAACCGGACTAGAGGCCCTTACCACCCGGGACTGGAGGCCCTGTCTCCACTAGTGTGGGAGTGACATATGGGACATATATTAGTAAAATAGTACATGTTTATAGTTAGTTATTATACTTGTTGGCTATATTGATGGTTATAGATGATATGACAACGACTTATAACCAACAATGGACTATACTATTAAACTTGCTCTAACCCAAGGTTTGCCCCTTGATCGATTATAAGTACAGCCACTCCATTGTCTAGGGAGAAAGTGTTCTGGTCGGTAGCATTTTTGACATCCGTGTGATACTTTCTAAGTACTTTTTTTGTGTGTGCTCTCCGTTTCTTGGCTTGTGCAATAGCACCTCTATTGTCACAATACACATTCAACGGATTGGATATAGCCGAAACCACACAGAGATCTATCAGAAAATTCCTGATTCAGACATCTTCTTTTTCTTTTGCCGCCTGATCCAAACACCTTCTTCTGCAGCAATGTACTAGCTACCTGGTAGAGCCGGCTACCATTTCGTGCTTGTAACTTTTCGAAATTACTGCGCCTCCGTTCATTAAGAACACATATCTAGATTACGAGCGAAAGTCGTCTTTATAGGTCACTACAGGAAAGATTTACTACGCTGATGGCCGGCTGCCGTCGGCACAGCGCCAAATTGCCGTCGGCATAGGCTGTGCCGACGGTGGCCGTCGGCGTAGCCCCTCAGTGTACGTCCTCGTCGGCGCAGCTTCGTGGCCGTCGGCACAACCCTTCCCCCTTGGCATAGCGTCTTCCAGCGGGTCCCGCGTGTTAGTTAACGGTCGTCTTCGATAACGGCCTAGCCTGGAGTTACGCCGACGGCCAGGCCGTCGGCACAAGAATGGAGCTACGCCGATGGCCAGGCCGTCGGAATTACCTAAAATATTTTTGCTATTTTTCTTTATTTTTTTATTTTTTTAAAATCTTTGAATTTTTTGACTCTTTAATCTCTCGTTTTAATCATTTTAAAATCATTTATAGTTAATAATTGATTAAATTGCAGTCTTAGTCAAAGTTCCCGGTCGGTCACCCATCCTAGCACACTCCAGCTCTAAAACGCTTAACTTCCTCGTTCCTTCAGAATCTCTTCCCGCAAAACAATTTACACACTTTTATCAATACTATGATATCATTCATATTAACCCTTATATCATCATGTCACATGGTTGTATTTTTTGAAATCACAAGCAATTATTTAAGTAAACAATAATAAATAAGTAAAATATTATTGAATTCAATAAAAATATAATGAATTTATTTTTTGTATTTTTATTTAATATCGAATAATTAATACCTTTAAATATGTAAATCGGAATTTGGAAAATAATATGTCTAAATTGATTAAAAAATGAGAGGAATCCAAATATGATATCAATATCAACTTATCACAAACTATGCCAAGAATTTTATCATAATTTCATTTGCCCGTTTAAAACGGCACGCATAAAGATTCATAGCTCGGGGCTGAAACTCGCTAAAATTGAAGTGGATCTATGATGAAACAACATATTTTGAAACTAAAAATGATTTTTGTAAAAATCATGAGCATCCGATCATGTACCTGTAGTTCATATCTGACCCACTTCCTACTGATTCGGCAGGAATTTGTCTTTTTCACCAGGGATAGACAGAAATGTTTGAGTTCCCCCTGTTATGACATTATCCAAGTAAGGTAGTCTAGTATTTTTTTTAAAATGTGACGGTAGCATTTTGAATTATCCATTTGGTGGTTGATTCATAAAACCGTCCGTTTTTTGCACTCGGAAAATGTAAAACGGCTTTTTGGTGTTACGAAAAGGAAAACTTCCTCCTAAAACATTGTTCTCCATCCCGTGATGCACACTTATGCACAACCTGGAGACATTATCACAAACTATGCCTTCATTCTAGCCATAACATTGGTCATTTGACCCGAAAGCCAAGAAACCTCAAACGAGATAGGTCATTTTGTGAAGGTTTTTTAAGACATAATCAATATACCAAGTTTGATATTTTTCCTTCTAACTATGTTACATAATATGACACCAGGCGAAGGTTTCACGTTGTTTGGATCGTTTTTGAATTTATAATGCCTGTTTTAAACTATCGTTAAACTTTGTCGAAGGGCGGACATGAAGATTCTTAGCTCGGGGCTGAGACTCGCTAAACTTGAAGTGGATCTATGATGAAACAACATATTTTTAACCTAAAAATGATTTTTGTAAAAAATCATGAGCATGCGATCATGTACCTGTAGTTCATATCTGACCCACTTCCTACCGATTCGGCAGGAATTTGTCTTTTTTCATCAGGGACAAACGGAAATGTTTGAAATCCTCCTATTATGAAATTATCCATGTAAGGTTGTCTAGTATTTTTTTAAAAATGTGACGGTAGCATTTTGAATTAGCCATTTGGTGATTGCTTCACAAAACCGTCCGTTTTTTGCACTCGGAAAATGGAAAACGGCTTTTTGGTGCGACAAAAAGGAAAACTTCGTCCTGAAACATTGTTCGCCATCCCATGATGCACACTTATGCACAATATGGACACATTATCACAAACTATGCTTTCGTTCTAGCCATAACATTGGTCATTTGACCCGAAAGCCAAGAAACCTCGAACAAGATAGGTCATTTGTGAAGGTTTTATTGAGACATAATCAATATACCAAGTTTGATATTTTTCCTTCTAACTATGTCATATAATATGACACCACGCGAAGGTTTCACATTGTCTGGATCGTTTTTGAATTTATAATGCCCGTTTTAAACTATTGTTAAACTTTGTCGAAGGGGGGCATGAATATTCTTAGCTCGGGGCTAAGACTCGCTAAACTTGAAGTGGATCTATAATGAAACAACATATTTTAAACCTAAAAATGATTTTTGTAAAAAATCATGAGCATCCGATCATGTACCCACTGGTGGAAACGGGGCTATAGGTCCCGGTTGGTACGGGGATTTAGTCCCGGTTGCCCAACCGGGACGGGGCAATCGGGACTAAAGCCCTAACCTTTAGTCCCGGTTGCCCCACCAACCGGGACAAAAGGGTGCACACGTGGCGCGGGCAGAGGGTAGGGCAGATAGTCCCGGTTCGAATACCTAACCGGACTAATAACTTCTCCGACAGTAGATTTGGCCCATTTCTTCGCCATGCGCAGAATTCATTTTGGCACACTTTGTTGCCGCGGCAACATTTTCGCCACTTTTTGTGCCGCGGCAGAGAATTCATTTATGTTGTTTTATTGTTTATTTAGTGATTTGCACTTATCAATGAAGGAAACTTATATTACATCATGAATATTATGACAATATTACATTGAATACACGGATCGAGTTCATGCACTACAAAAGTTGCTATTGGATGCTACCGGCCAATTCTTTCAAAGTTGCTATTTTTACAATCCCTATTGTCTATACACAGCCGAATAGTATTCCCCTTTTGGGTCTAGGACTTCTGCATCCAAGAATCCCGTCAATTCCTCCTGAATTGCTCGTACGCGGTCCTTTGGCAGAAAACCGTCCCGTAGACGTTCGATCTAATTTAAAAAGGGAGTCAGCCTATATGAATGAAACTAAACACAATTTGATTGTAATTAAAAACTATAGAAATTGTTTACGTACATGGAGTTGCTCTAAATTTCTGCCCTTCTCATCGCACGTCTGCCGGATGAACTCGCAAACATAGTATCCACATAGATTGTTACCTGGTCCCTGCGTCAGGCACTTTACGAGAACAGAGTTCAATCAAAATAATAATCAAGCATGATAATAATTGTATCAAAACTAGAATCAAAGAGATGCGCGGATATAGCTAGTGGTGCTTACATTTAGTGGTTGAAATGTAAGCTCCTCTTTCCAAACACCCCTAGCCTTGTTGGTGAACTGTCCAGCGCCGGCGAGAAAACGAATAAAATAAGTTATTAAGTACTTGATATCATAAAATTCACGAACGTTGCCGATATAGTGTCGTAATGATTAGAATTACCGGAGAAGTATCGCATGTCCTTCCACGTCTCAAGGGGTTTATGTTTCGATTCCATGACTAGTACACGCCTTTGTCAAGTTGAATGATTAATGTAATATAGTGGAAGCTGCAAATGCATAACTAATCAATTATATACTTAACATCGAGTAAGAAATAGAAAGTGTATACAAGACAATAACACTCACTGGTTGTAAGGAAATAGTATTTCCTTCGGTTTCTTGAAATCTTCACGCTGTACTATATTATCCTCCGTATCCCGGGGCTTATTTTGATATTAGCTTCATGAACCCAATATGGGTCAATGAAGCCAATGTCATAGATTTGTCCTCCTGCGCATTCGAGAATCTTCATTACGCATATTACAAAGATGATTATATACATGCAATAAACAAAATAATATAGTGAAGACTAAATTAATTACGAATTAGTACTTACGCACAATAGGCACCGATGATCGATTTGTCCAAGGCGCCTTGATTGAATAATTGAAATAGTTCATCAAATTCAATGGATATCATGTCATCCTTATCTTTCCCATGATGCTTTTTGTAACTCTCGGCACTATCCAGCTAGCCCGGCCCTTGTGGCATGCATGTACCTTATGCAATCTGATTTTTGTTAGAAGATTGTTTACCTCCTCAGGTTTGACGAGAGGTTTTCCGTACTAGTATTTGTATGCTACTTCACTCACGGGAAGAACTCTAATCGATAAGTACTGGCAATACTCATACCTTGAGCAGTGCGGCTTCTCCAGACAGCAACTACCTCTGGATCATACCGCTTCTTCGCCCCATATTTGCTCGACCCCACATTGGTTTAAGAAATCACCTTAAGAGGGGCGCAAGTCTGTTTTGCTTGTTCTCCGAGCTGGGCAACAGATTTCCCCTTGCATCAGTACTGCTCTTCGAGGCTTTTTGTGCCGCATGTGACTTGAGAATAGAACGCTCATAGTCTGATGACAGCTTTGGCTCGGGTTGATGAAGATTCTTTAGCATTTTCAACACTTTGGCTTTTTTTTCTTTGGTCGGGGAACTCGCTCTTTCGCCGCCTCACTTAAAACGCATTGCTTCCGCATCAACGATCTCCGATCTCCTCTTCAAGATACCATAAGCTCTCTTGGGAGGAACCTTTGGTACTTTTGGAAGAGGCTCTTGTTTATTTCGGCAATCGCCACGACGATGACAAGAGCTGAGACGCTTTTTTTTTATCCCGAGGCGCGGCGATGGCTCATGGCGATGGCTGCACCGAGATTGGTGAGGCAACGGAGCCGGTGAGGCGATGAAGACGGCTGCGGCGGCGCATTTAACCTCGGCCGAGACGGTGAGGCGGCGCAAGATGTCCTTGGCGTGTTATTTGAAGCACGATACATTCCTTCGCCATAGAATGGTGACGCTTTTTTCGCCACCCAAAGACAATCACATCCCTTCACCAAAGAGGGTAGTGAAGATCCAAAACCTCAAAGGTGGGCATGATTTCATCCACGCCGACAACAGCGTAGTCCTCTGGAACCGGACGACAATGGTAAGTTGGTGTGGGTCCAATTGGTAAGGCATAGCCGACCGCCACCTTCATTGATATGTTCACAACTTTGACATGTAGCTCGCAGTGTGTCATCTCTGTGATATCATCCACTGGGTAGCCAACAGAGCCATCGTTGCATCATCATCGCCATCATTGTCATCACCCGACCTGTGGAAGCCACATCGCTTTTCGATTATTCGATAGGCCGGTAGCATCGAATACAGTGTGCTGCTGAGATGGGCCGGTAGTACTTTGCTCTTTAAGTGCGTTAATTTCATCTTTTGTTGCTTTAATCGTTCTTCAATTAAACGCATTAGCTCTTTCTGACTATCTGCTTCAACTGTCGCCCTGTCCTTACTCCTCTGACGGCTTCTATCAGGATATTTCTTCCTCTCTTCGGGAAACCCAGTCCTCCATGGTTGGGAGCCTCTTGTGCCTCGTGTTCGTCCATCATGTTCCTTATTTCCAAGGGCGAGTGTGAGCTCATCATTCTCTCTATCGGGAATGAAGTCCCCATCTTTAATGCCTTTATCGCTTTTCTGATCCTCTCGATTGGCAAGGGGTCTTCTTTATGTCGTATGTTATATATACACCTCCCTTCCGAGTCCAACGTGCCCCCATGCCCGTAAAACCAATTCCTTGCACGTTCTACCCAATCGTCTGTCTTTGGGGTGATCTTTTTATTACGCAGTTCCTGCTCAAGTTTCTCCCACTTAGGAATGCCAGCCCTGTAGCCACCTTGACCCATAGTATGGTGATACTTCTTGTTAGCAGCATTCAGCTTATTCGTTTCAGACATTTTCTTAGCTTTTTCTGATGTCTTGTATTCCACAAACTCAGCCCAGAATGGTTTTATCTTCTCAAACTGAATATTCTTGAAATCGGGAGTCTTCTTTTTCACGACATAGTCAAGGTGCAATCTTTTCTTCCAGTTGGTGAAACACTGGGCCATCTTCTTCAAAGCCCACTCCCTAACCTTAGCCTCCATGCATGGCTCACCCATGTTGTAAGGCGTCCTCAACTGGATCCTCCGCATTTGGATCCAGCTCTATCTTTGGTAGTTTGAAATTAACCATGAGCCTCTTCCACAGTAAATCTTTGGCGTGGTTAGGGACAAATAAACATGTTCCCTCTTCATCCGCATTAGCAGGCCTATTCCAATTTCTAATGGTGATCGGGATTAAGTCCCTAACGATTACTCCGCATTGTGCCACAAATTTGGTTGCGACAACTTCGGGAGCCGGTTTGCTGCCTTTCAGACATCTTCGATCTGAACCTCTCATGGTCTTGCAACTTTTTGGTTGGGCCTCGTCGCTCTTTTCGAGATTCCTTCGATCCGAGGGCTAAAAGAAGAAAGATCGTCGTTATTATTTCTATATAGATAGCAGATGATTAATTAATGAATTGATTTATATTACATGCACCGCCGAGTCTTCTTCTCGATTACACAAGGCATCGCTTTCTCTCACGGAAGGCAACACCTTCAACCTCAAAAGTTGTCTACTCCGTAAAAAGAGGATCACCCTCACCGGAGTTGTTCGTAAACGTTGATACGCCTAAATTATCTTCCCATGGATCACACCTTGGATCAACTCTTCCTTTTCTTCGCTCCGACGTGGGTCCATATTTTCTACATAGGTGGAAAACGAATAAGTCAAAGCGGCTAAAGGAGAAAGTTATATTGTTGAGAGATATAAACCCTAATTCAGAGAAACCCTAATATATACATACAAAATAATAAAAATTAAGAGAAAGGGAAACCGTGTATTAGATAGGCACATTGTCGAACCCACATGCACCTAAGTTGCTTGACAATGTGAATCGGGTCTAGGGCTACCCACAGTGACTGACCAGTGGGGCCGAAGACCAATAATACCAAAGTAATTAATAAACCTAATAATACCTAACTAATAAACCTAATAATCGAAACACCGAAAAGAAAGGGAAACAATCAACACATGGCATCGATGGAATGCTCAAGCAAGTATGATGATATGACAAGTTAATTTGCATTGAATGTAACCCTAAGACATGCTCGACGATTTAATCGGGTTCCGACGGTGAAAACCCTAACTCGGGAAACTCCTAACATATGAGAGGGTGCATTTGTTCTTCTAATTATACTTGTCATTTAAGTTGTTGAACAATGCATGATTATAGTTTAGATAGATAGGTTTCATTTTTCTAAACAATTTGATATATTATTTGTATTTTTCGACTTATAAACAATAAGTTATTGATTTTACAATATTAAATCATTTTCTAGAATTAAAAAGGCAAATAGTTTTTACACCGGCGCCCCTAGCCAGTGAGACTGAAGGGCCGGTGCCAACTCAGCCTCCACGCTGCATGCATCATTTTCCTACCACGAGAAGCCTACCCATCGAATCGATGGGCCCTAGGACACATCACCGCCACGCGAGCACGAGTGACGTCAAGACGACGTCACGCCGGGCGTGAGCTCCAGTGCAGCGGAGAAGGCACCCGGGCGCGCTGGATGTTAGAGAGAGCGCGTGCAGGATAAAGGGAGTGGCGCCGCTCCTTGTTGGTCACAGAGCGCCTCCGCCGAGCTCGATCGTGGCGTGGGCACACGCGGAGAGTAGTACAGAGGAGAGGGAGAGAAAGAAGAACACTGAGGATCAGCTCACCAGAACACGACGGAGGTGGTGGCGAGGCGAGCTCGGGAGACGCCGGAATCGACGGAGGCGACGCTGGACGAGCTTCCAATTCAGCGATTGAGGTCACGCGAGGGAAAAGTAGCAGGGCGCGTGGCGGAGGCAGGGTGGTGGCGGATTAACGCTGGTGGCGGAAGTCCAAGTGCTGGCGGTGAGAAGCGAGAAGTGAGATGGGAAGAAGAAGAGGAGGCGTCGATTATAACGAGGTTTAGTCCCTGGTGGCTCCAACCGGGACTAAGATACGCTCCGCTTGGAGCCACCAACCGGGACGTATAGTCCAATATTTTCAGCAGACCAAGGGTTGGCGCGTAGGGTGTCTTTAGTCCCGGTTGGTGGCTCCAACCGGGACATATTCCCCTGATTTCAAAAAATTTCAGGTATTTTCTCTCTGTTCCCGCTTTATTTTTTATTTTGGGGTTTAAATTTGTATTGTTTTTTAAATGATAATTAATTTGGAATTTAGAAAAACTTTAAACATAAAAAGTGTTTGGATTTGAATAAATAATTCAAAACCATTTTCTATTTTAAAAAATAATTAATGTAACCATTTGAAATATGAACCATTTACAATGAAAAATGAATTAACTTATATTTTTTAATATCAATTTGGAATTTAGAAAAACTTTAAACATAAGAAGTGTATGGATTTGAATAAATAATCCAAAACCATTTTCTATTTTAAAAAAATAATTAATGTAACCTTTTAAAATGAATTAACTTATATTTTTGAATATTAATTTGGAATTTAGAAAAACTTTAAACATAAAAAGTGTTTGGATTTGAATAAATAATTCAAAACCATTTTCTGTTTTAAAAAACAATTAATGTAACCATTTAAAATATGAACCATTTACAATTAAAAATGAATTAACTTATATTTTTTTTAATATCAATTTGGAATTTAGAAAAACTTTAAACATAAGAAGTGTATGGATTTGAATAAATAATCCAAAACCATTTTCTATTTCTAAAAATAATTAATGTAACCTTTTAAAATGAATTAACTTATATTTTTGAATATTAATTTGGAATTTAGAAAACTTTAAACATAAGAAGTGTATGGATTTGAATAAATAATCCAAAACCATTTTCTATTTTTAAAAATAATTAATGTAACCTTTTAAAATGAAGATAACGAAGCATCGTAGAACTTGCATTGGATCTCGAGGAAAACACATATTGAGTCTAAAATGATTTTTTCAAAAATCACAGGCGATAGATCATGTACTGTAGTACAAACCGACCCACTTCCGCCGATTCTGGAACATTTGTCCTTTTACCCGGGATGGACGAAAAGGTTTGAGATGTACCGTTGGGAGATAGTCCATGTAAGGTGGTCTAGTATTTTAGGAAAATGGTACGGTAGCATTCTCAAACGGCATTTTGGTGGTTACTTCACAAACGACTGCTTTTATGCTCGGAAAATGGAAAAGGGCTTTTCCATGCATAAAAAGGAAAACTTCCTCCAACATTGTTCTCCATACCAATGTCCACACATGCATAATATGGGCACAACATCACAAACTATGCCGTGATTCAAGACATAACATCGGACATTTGGACCGAAGCCATGGATGGGCCGAGGATCCCTGAGTGGCGATGACGATAGCGATGATGACGGCATTTATGAAGACCAAGCTGTATTATAGGACTAGGCATGATTATGACTAAAGGCGGCTTTAGTCCCGAGTGTTAGTTAGTCCCGGTTTGTCCCGATTTTTAATATTAATAAATGTCTTGAGTGTTACCTAATAAATAGAGGGAAATGCCTATATAAAGAGAGGGTTCATATTTAGTCAGTTGGAGAAACCAACCATCAAGGGATTATGGCAGTGGGCCAGCAACACTAATAATAGGGGTGAGTGTCGACATTATGTCGCATGACATACCTTGTCCGGATGGTGTCACCAACCGACTAAAGATGAACTTTAGTCCCGGTTGGAGACACCAACCAGGACTAAAGATGAGTCAAGACTAATAATAGGTGAGTGTCGACATTATGTCGTGAGTGTCGACATTATGCCGAGATGCTTGTACTATAAATATGCATCCTGTGAGTGTAGTCCTCCACCGGTTTGAGGCATCTCCAAGATGGTTTTAGAGAGAGGACACCACTACGCCAGCTTGGGGGAGATGTTTTGAGCCAGGTCCTCCCAAGCATCTCCGAGAAACTGGTCAGAGGCACTCTCTAATATGTGAAATTAGTTAGCTCCAAGGCATTGATCTAGTTAGTGAAGTTACAAGCTGCAAGATGGTTTTGAGCAGACACCATCATGCGGCCAGTTTTAGGAGATGCAGCGGAGCCCAGCCTCCCAGATCTCCAGAACCGTCATAGAGGCACTCTAATATGTGAAATTAGTTAGCTCAGAGGCGTATTGATCTACTTAGTGAAGTTACAAGCTGCAAGATGGTTTCGAGAGGGGACACCATCGCGGCCAGTTCGAGGAGATGCCGACGGAGCCCGGCCTCCCAAGCATCTCCAAGAACCGGTCATAGAGGCACTCCTAATATGTGAAATTAGTTAGCCTGAGGCGATTGATCTACTTAGTGAAGTTACAAGCTGCAAGATGGTTTTCGAGAGCGGACACCACTGGCCAGCCTGAGGAGATGCCGACGAGCCTAGTCCTCCGCATCTCAGAAACTGGTCATAGAGGCACCTAATATGTGAAATTAGTTAGCCCGAGGCGATTGATCTAGTTAGTGAAGTTACAAGCTGCAAGATGGTTTTCGAGAGCAGGGACACCACTTACCGGTTTAGGAGATGCCGACGAGCCCAGCCTCCCAAGATCTCCAAGAAATGGTCATAGAGGCACTCCCGTCCACAAAACGGGACTAACACTCAAGACATTTATTAATATTAAAACTAAGACTACAAAACCGACTAAAGGCCACAAACCGCGAAAGATATCCTTCAAAGCCACAAACCAAAAGACATGAACTAGAGTTACATAATATGAGCATGAACTTCTTGGCATATGTCATTCCTTATGACCGCTTAGACGTAACCATGGAGCATCTTCTTTACTTAACGGAATGCTTGGGCCAGTTTTCCACCGTGAAGGGCGGAATTTCATCAAACTTATTATAATCTTGACATGTCCATCTTGTCCTCGATTCCCACGATGTTTCTTTTCCCTCGAAAGAACTATGTGACGCTTTGGCTCATCATGATGTATTCGCTTGCATATTTTTTTTTTTTCGTCCGAGGACATGTCCTTCACATAGAAAACCCGAGACACGTCATTGGCTAGGACGAATGGTTCATCTCTATAACCAAGATTGTTGAGATCCACTTTCATTCCGCATAACCGGTCTATCTTTACCCTTCCCATTCAAAGTTGACCCATTTGCGCCGAAACAAAGGGACCTTAAAATAGACTCCATAGTCTAGTTCCCATATCTCCTCTATGTAACCATAATATGTGTCCTTTTGCCCATTCTAGTCTATTGCATCAAAGCGGACACCACTATTTTGGTTGGCGCTCTTTTTATCTTGGGCGATCGTAGAATGTATTCCCATTTATTTCGCACTTTGGAAATTCAATACAAGAGAAGATGGTGACGCGCCAACAAGTATAGCTGATCTCCAACATCGGTGTCATTCAAGAGATGTGTCCGCATCCAACCACGAAAGACTTCATGTGTTCATCTCAGAATCCATGATTCGGCTTCCCGGTTTTTGGAGCGCATAATATTCTTGTGTTCCTCGATATACGGAGTCGCTGCCAAGGTGGAATTATGTAGAACTGTGTAGTGTGCTTTAGTGAAAGAATCCCGTTCCCTACATATCATTGCTTTTCCCCAGGTTTTTTCCACTTAGTCTTCCCTCATGCCGCGAGTCGAAACACCAATCGGCTTAAGGTCGAATAAAGTCAACACAAAACTCAATGACCTCCTCTGCTCCATATCCCTTGAGATGTTTCCTTCCGTCTAGCACGGTTATGAACATATTTCTTTAAGACTCCCATGAACCTCTCAAAGGGGAACATATTGTGCAGAAATCGACCGAGAATGGCAATCTCTTCCACTAGATGAACCAGAGATGCGTCATAATATTGAAGAAGGATGGTGGGAACACCAATTCAAAACTAACAAGACATTGTACCACATCCTTCTACAACCTTGGCGAATATCCGGATTGATTACCTTCGAGATATTGCATTGAGGAATGCACACTTCACAATGGGTACTCGAACATTTTCGGTAGAAGCCCCTCAATGCAATCGGAAGCAATCGTCATAATCACGTGATCATGAGACTTCAGGTTTTGGAACTTTTCTCCGCCATATTTATTATACCCTTTATATTAGATGAGAAGCCCGACGGCACCTTGATACCGTAAAGGACTTCAAAAAGATTTCCTTCTACGATTTGGTAAGAGCATAGCATACGACTTAAGTGACGACTTTATCCGCCTTGTTATGTGTATGCATGTTCTTTGGGTCTTTCATAATTTGTTGGTCCTCCTGCTTCAGTGTATCTTTTGTCTTCCCATACACGCCTAGGAATCCTAGCAGGTTCACGCAGAGATTCTTCACACGTGCATCACGTCGATTGAAGAGCGGACACGCAGGACTTTCCAATATGGCAGCCCAAAATATAGATTTCTTCTTCCACATGGGTGCGTGTCCTGTAGCGACGTTGTTCGAACTGATTGACCGCCGACCCTTTCCAAAGATTACTTCTATGTCCTTGACCATACCAAATACATCATCATCAGGAGTTCAGCTTCTTCGTGATCCGCCTCACCTTTGAAATGTTTGCCTTTCTTTCTACGGATGATTGGTCGGAAGAAATCGCCGATTCGCCAGTACACAACCTTCTTGCATTTATACAAATATGTACCTTGGTCTTATCTAAACAGTGGGTGCATGCCTTATATCCCTTGTTTGTTCGTCTGAAAGGTTACTAAGAGCAGGCCAATCATTGATGGTTATGAATAACAACCCTCGTAGATTAAATGGCTTCTGTTTGTTCTCATCCCACGCACGTACACCTGGTTTGCCCCATAATTGTAAGAGTTCTTCAACTAATGGCCTAAGGTACACATCAATGTCGCGTCGGTTGCCGGGCCTTGGATGAGCACTAGCATCATAATGAACTTACGCTTCATGCACAACCAAGGAGGCAGGTTGTAGATACATAGAGTCACGGGCCAGTGTCACTTGCAGATCGCTCTCCCCAAAAGGATTCATGCCATCCGATTTAGACCAAACCATAAGTTCCTTACACCGCAAAGTCCGGAAGTCTCTCTCGATTTTTCTCCACTGTGACCCATCGAGGTGTCTCAACTTCCCGCCTTTCTTACGGTCTTCTTTGTGCCATCGCAACAACCCGGCATGCTCTTTGTTTCGAACATGCGTTTCAACCTTGGTATTATAGGAGCATACCACATAACCTTAGCAGAACCCTCTTCCGAGGGGCTCTCCTCAACATCACCGTGGTCATCTCGCGATCTTATACCGCAACGCTGCATACTAGGCATTTATCTAAATTCTCATACTCCTTACAGCGGTAGAGGATGCACCATTAATGCATGCATGTATCTTTTGCACATCTAATCCGAGGACAGAGAGTCTTCTTTGCTTCAGAGGTACTCTCGGAAGTTCGTTATGTTTTGGAAACTTGGCTTCATTATTTTCAGATCTTTTCAAATGAGGAGTCGTTAGACCACACTGCTTCCATCGCAACAATTCCAGTGTGGTACCGAGCTTTGTGCTTCCATCTTCACAATTTGGGTACAACAATTTCTTGTGATCTTCTAACATGCCCTCTAACTTCAACTTCTCATTTTCTATTTCATAGTCTCGCTTTGCATCAGAAATGACCCTACCAAGTTCATCACCGCTACCATCCGATGCCCGTTCTTCACCTCTTTCCTCTCCATTGTCTTCCATTGCAAGATCACCAGATTCGAAACATATGATGATAGTTGTTATCATCATCTTCTTCACCATCTTCCATCATAACCCCTCTTCCCGCTTGGTCTAGCAATTATAGTTGGGCATGAAACCTTTCATAATCGGTGGCCGCGAATGATTTTCGAGGAAGAGTACTCCTTGTTGTTCCGACATTGAACACATGGACAACGATAAATCCATTCTCTTTGTTTGCCGTAGCCACATCGATAAATTTATCCACGCCTTTGATATACTCGGCTACACGGTCACCGTACATCCATTCCCGACCGTTCATCTGCATCATATAAGTAAGTTTATCAAAAAACAGGACATCATAAATAGTGAAATAACCAATTCACACCGACACATGAATTGTATCAATGACCTAGAAAAGATAAGATTTGTAACCTCGATCGAGGGAAATAACGAGGAGAAAGCTTAAGTGCGTCTCGGACACCTTCTATATTTTTGTTCTATGAGAAATTCAACGGGATTATTCACTCAAACATTTCAAAAAACACCTTCAATGCATGCATGAGAAAAAACTAGCACACCCCCTCACACCTTCCACCATTAGAAAAAACAGAGTGGAGGCAGAGGGGTCATGCTGTATTTATAGAGGCGGTCTTTAGTCGGTTGGAGCCAGAATCGGGACTAAAGTGCGTACACGCCACGTGGTCAGGACGCAATATTTAGTCCCTTCATGGCTCCAACCGGGACGATTGCCTACCAACCGGACGCATGCCCCTAGCCTGCGGCCCGCTCCAACCGGACGTGCGTTAGATTAGTCCTGCAGGTGGCGAACCGGGACAAATGCTCTGAGGGGTCGCGAACGGATAGCCCTTTTTCCACTAGTGTATGCATCCACAAAATACACCAAACATGCTAAAAGTTGCATCCTGTAACATGTCTTACTAACATCAAAGATCCACCATCTAGGGTATAGAAATATGACCTCAACCATGTAGGGAAACTCATATGGTCCAAAGATATGATGATAACACATAGAGAGATGATCAATCTATGTAGTCCATAGGTGAACTACTCCCTTCTCATCATGGATTCAATTATTATGATTTTGGAGAGGTTGGATATGCGAGACTACGGCGATGCTCTTTTTTCTCGTATTTCTGTGTTTTGCCTCGTATTGTTGTCTTCCATTTGTTCTTGCTATCTTTTAAGAGTTGGAATTTGAGTGTGGTTGAGCACCAAAATAGAGTTGGTTGCGGACGACCAAGATCTGCTTATTACTTTTATAGATTTGGCATCTTCAAAACAGTTGCCATCGAACACCCAAGATGTGGACTTGCTGAGGCAATCTTGTTAAGGTATGATGTCACCTCGAAGATCTGTCATTAGTGACACCTCGAAGATCTATCATTAGTGATCGGACCAAACATGTGATGATTGTGCTTATGGAGAATAAGATTTAGTTCGCGAGTGAGGAATGGCTTTGTCGGCAGATTTGGATGAACTAGGGTGCATGCGCGCATAGCTTCTTCAGACGGAAACGCATTTCTGCTCGGTGCCAAAAGCTTGAACTCTGGAAAACAAATAAGTGTACTCGTCTCCTTTATTGGCATTTTAGTTTGTTTTTTCTTGTTATTTGATTGTTTTGTTTTTATCTATTTGAAGCAATTGTCATGTGTTTTTTGTCATCATCATGTTAATAGTTGCTTCATTAGTGTGTATCTGTTTCCATCATCAGCCTGTAAATTTCTGCCATTTGTTTGAACCTTTCGCTTATCTTACTTAATTTTGCAGTAGTTTTTGTTAACTCATATTATATTTCATATATTGAATTATTTCAAATTGGTGTCCAATCATATGATAAAACATGCACCATAACAAAATTAAATAGAAAAAAGGGAAGGCCACTATTGCATTGCATGTGGACTTGTGGATAGAATAACCAATCGAGAATTTAAACATCAAAATCATGTTTTAGAAAATGAAAATAAAATGAAAAAGAAACCATGAGAATAAATCAAGAAAATATAATAAACACACATAAGAAATATATACATCAGCTCGAAGAAACACACCGAAGAAATATATACATCCAGCCAACGAAAGCAGCTTCGATGGGCCTTTTCGGCCTACTTGCCTCTACTGGCCCCGATGGACTAACAATACTTTGCCGCTGATTAGGGCCACAAGATCTCGGCCGAGACGGCCAGCACCGCATAGGCCCACGTCAGCTTGTATAACTGAACTGAATCCCGCTGGAGACGGCTACAAGCGCAGCCAAATCAGGCTGAATTTAATGTCAAAAATCAGGCTTAATTTTCTCCAAAAAATCAGCTGAATGTACGTTGACTCTTACGGTTAGTAGGCCAAGCGGCTCGTCCATGCAATCGTGCGTACATGCGTGTATCGCCGTCCTGTGTCTGCTAGCATCCATGCGCGCGTTCATCAGTCGACGCATGCGATATTTTCATGGTATATAGCTCGACGCGGCGACTCTAAAATTGTTCGTTTCCTCTTATTCTGCTAGTACTAGAACATGTGACCTCACTTTATCAACAAAGGAGTGCTATCAATCTTCATCCGATTCCAAGAAAGCTGGCTAAGTTTGACCAAATAATATACTACCTATGATCCAAAAAAAATGTTATATATTGTAATATTTCAGCATTAGAGCTTAGAAATAAGCTGAACTCAGATGTGTGCATTGAATTCATGCATAAAAAATTCAAATAATTTTCGCGTTTTTTGAACAAAACTTGTCAAAGTGATTGAAACTTCTCTTAATTTGATGGAATTGAAGTTGATCAGCAAGTTGACTGCGATAAGTTTTAATATGATCTTTGCTAAAACCTTATTTTGGGTAAAGATGATTTGATCTAATGTAACAAATTAAACCATAATACATTTCTTAATGATTAATATCAGATCCTTAAGAGATTAGATCATGGTATTCATTACTACAACTCTTGGATACCAAGTTAAGAATATAACTCAAGTAACAAGAATGTAATAACTAAATCTTGACCTATCTTATTCCTATATATTTCTACCATGAGCATCATGGTAACACTTAACCTTAACTCTTTAGTTATATTGAGTAGGAGAGAAATCAAGTCAAGACCATGTACTATATATCTTTCTTTCCATACCAATTCTTATCATCTCTATTGAACCTTATTCTAATATCTGTTGATTATCAATGTTGAGTAACCAACTATTGATTTATTAAATCTTAGCCTATCAATTCTTAATCTATGAACTCTTGTCCTTACTATAGCATTCAGTCTAAAGCCTTTAGAGAAAGAAGTAAGAAGAGGTAAGTGGTAATGCTAGTTTTAGATATCATCTATAGGACGAGAGAGTTTGAAGAGAATCAAATCAATATGATAATTGATGGATTTAACTCACTCCTGAAAGGATAGAAGGGTTATCTAAAATAATAATATATATGGTAACAAAGAGGATCATAAGGATGAATTTTAAAGGTATTTACTAAGGAGTAATACTATTGGATTAAGTAGGCATAGTCAATAAATAATACCTCCTAGTCAGTTAGAGATACTGAGAAGATAATAATTATACAATTATAATGTTGTACTGATAAAAGCCTTGATTAGCAAACTGGAAACCTAAGCCATAGATGATCAAAGGATTATACTAATCATGCTCAAGTCACTAAGTGTGATTGTTTATATGATGCATAAGTGACATTGGTGGATAGAACATGATTAACCCCTAGTATAGATATGTTATCCTAGGTGGACCATGACAAGTCACAATAATATAATGTGAAGTTGGAATATAAGGTACTAGAGATAAGTAGAGATAAGATAGTATGACTAAGCTGATGCTAGAGCAACATTAAGTTATTGAAGTAGTAATATTCCTCTTAGAGAATACTAAACACTTGAAGGAAGTAGGATTTGATATATACATCCATTGGAGGAATATTAGTGATGGATGATAAAGGAAGATTATGAATGAAGGTAGAAGTAACTATTTATTGGATTGGAGGTCATCATTAGTAGAGTAGTTTGATTTAACCAAGTATAGATATGAGAAGATTATGAAAAGCTTCAGTGACAAGCTTTTGAGATTCATAAGTAAGATTATGAAGTAATTCATTAAGAAAGACAGTAACCAGTCAAGTGAAATTGAATTCATTAGAAGCATTCTAGAGATGAGAATTATCTCTATGAGAAGATCATATTGAGCTTTAGTGTCAAGATCATTGGATTTAGGAGGATAAATCATCGGTAAGAGTATAATAAGTAAAGCTCAACATGTTGAGACATGATGATAGATGTGAAGTAGTAGTATATCTAGGAAAGGAATTCCTTAATTAGAATTCAAGAATTATGAAGTAAGGAAGATAGGGTTCCTAAGAAGCTATTAACCAAGATTATATCAATCCATATTAAAGTTCCATGCCTATCTCATTCCTCTAAACCCTAATAGAAAACACAGTACAATAGAATTGTCAATATCACATTAGAAAGAAATCTTCATATCTCACTCGAAGTTGAGATATCAACCATAATCATAAATTTAGAAGTAGTGTCCTTAAACCTTGATCCTTAGCAATACCCACAAATAAGCATAAGAAGAATGAATCCTATAGAGCTCATGGTAAATACTTATAATTCAAAACCCTAGTTTCTATCCCAGTCATAATTATTGATATGTGTAATGCCATAAACAAGGCAATTGCAATCCTTATTCATCACCACAATTATAAATTGATAAATATAAGAATTTTTAAGAAAAGTTTTTTAAATAAGAAACAAAATATTAAACCCAAAAATTATTGATGAGTTTTCTCATCCACATCTCACAGATAAATAGGATCCATACAAATACTAAGTGACAATAAAAATACCTTTATTACGTAGGGAAAATGTGATACAAATCTCACATATATTTTATTTATAATAATGAGACAAATTATCTAATCCATTGTTCTAACCACTCATTCCATATGAGCATGGAATAAGTGGGGATACAATATTATCAACCACCCTATATCTTACTATATGATGAAATATATATAAATAAACCCTATGGCTATCATTAAACATTTTAAAACCTCATTACTCCAAATAAAAGAGAAAATAATGCTATAAAGAATTTTTAAGATCATATACAAATCCTAAGACCACTAAAACCCTAAGTGCTAAATTGTTGCAATCAATAAAACGCTTTCCAAATAGTTTAAATTTTGAAAATAATAAACAAATATAGGAACAATTTGTTTCAAAGGTTCCTGCAGTAATTTTTGTTATCCCATAAATTTTCTGAATCTTTAAATCCTTATAGGAATTCAAACTGAAAAAGGAAAGAAAAAACAGATAATAGAAAAGAAGAAAAAAATAAAACAACACCATCCCATGGCCCATTCCTCCTCGCAGTTATTCGTCGCTCGCGTGCAACCACAACAGCTACCTCGCTCACTCTGCTAAGGCCCAGAAGCAGCCCACTTCGGCCCAACACCAGCCTGCCATAAGCCCGTAGCTCTTTGGCCTCCTATCGTCGTCGTCGACTTCCTCGCAGTAGTGAAGCAGCTGCATGGTCAGGCCGATGTCGTCTATCCTCGACCTCGCGTCGCGATGACCGCTGCCGCCTGTCATATTCTCGAGACGGAGATAATACCGCCGCACGCGCCTCCCCTCATCCTTATCTCCATTCTCTTCCTGTGCCTCCCAAATTTCCTCTCGAAACGAAACCCTAGCTCACCGGAGCCGCTCGTCATCGCTGTTAGAGACCACCCCAGGACTAGCCAAGGGTGCTACAAGCTCCGCCATGGTGTGATTCATCTTCACGATGAAGGAATCGAGCCCGGGAGCCCTCTATCGAGCCAATCGACATATCATTTCCACCACCAGTCACCGCCGTTCATCGTTAATTTGCCGCAACCACAGTCGCCACCAACCGCACCAGGGTGAGTCCACCATCCTCGTAGACCATCTCCCTTGCTTTCTCTTTCTCTGCTTGCTTCCCGTCGTGCTACATTGCAAGCTCCACCGTTGGCCTCCGTCGCAACCACTGCCCCGACGACCAAATAGGAGCGGTGCCACTTCTAATAGCTTCCCCACGCTTCCCTCGTTCGAACGCATAGCTCATCTCGCCCGTGCGCACTCGCAAACGTCATTGCCAGTGACCATTTGGGGGTGGCCGGCGAAGTGACATCATCGTGACGTCACGCCTACGTCATCCTTTACTAGGCCTATTGTTGACTAGTCCACGCCAGCGTGGCCACAGGCCCACAGTCAGCGACCTAGTGTAGGTTTTAATTCGGTATAAAAGTATTCCCTGTTTAAAAATTTAATTAGGAAATGCATAAACATTATAAATTCAACAACTTTTTTTATAATTCAGAAAAATATGTTTAATATATGAAAATTTCAGAAAAATAAAATCTACAATTTAAAATTATTACCATGCATTATTATGTTAAATATTTAAATAATTGTGATTTAATAAAAAAATAAATGTAATAAAATTTTATAAATTCATATTTTAATATTGGTAAATGATAAAAATATAAATAATATACCAAAATTCTTAGAAAAATAAGAACTATAATTTAAAACTATAAACATATATTAATATGTCACTTAACTAAATATTTATTATTTATTAATTGTTTATGAAGTAACAAATCTTATAAAAATCATATTTTAATATTTAAAAATCATAAAATACATATAATATACCAAAATGATCACAAAAATAAAGTCTACATGTTAAAAATCTAATACTCCACTTTTGAGGTAAATAAACAAAGGTAAATAGTCTGCTGCCCAGGGGGATAGCTGCCCCCCTATTAGTGTAAATTATTTTCTAAAAGGATTCTTATAAAATTATAAAATCTTCTAGAATGATATTTTTAACCAAATAAAACCTTTAACCATTACTTAAACCACAAGTTTATAAATATATTATAAATCCAAATATAATTCATAAGTAGTTAAATAATATTGTTTACATGTTATGAATTATAACCACCCATTTATAAGAAGATAAATAATTCTATTCAATTATAATGTTAAGAAACATGAATCAAATAGAATTGTTACCAATATTAATTCACCTCTAGGAAACATTATGAAGTGAACAAATTGTAATACCACCCATGGTAGATGAGTCTCAACTACCAATGATGACATTATTCAAATAAATTAATTCTTTCTTGAGAACTATAGGTAGTAAGAAACCTAAAAATGTTAACTTAAAGTTTAAATACTCTTGTTTAGTTAAGTAAACTTTTCTTCAAAAGTTATTCTTTTAAGATACATTATAAAGCAATACATAAGCATTCTTATGAAAGCTCTAAATGATGAACAAACCTTTTATACACAGTCTTTGGATACATTCCACACTTGAGTGCTTTATTATTATTTACCACTTATTATACTTGCATGTTGTTTCACACACGCTCACAAGCCTTAATAAGAAGCATAAGTGTGAAACTTATCTAAAAGAACAACACATTTCAAAGAAACTATTTCCAGTTTCTATACCCTAGATTAACGCTTACTCTAGGGATCCGAGTTTATCAAATTGCATTATATTACTTATGCATAATAGGATATTACTTCTTTAAACATTAGTCCTTACCGGACCAATGATGCTCTTCAGATATTGGATCTTATATTGTCTCGAAGACCATGAGTTCATAATCTTGCAATCACAAAAGGCAAGTTCACACTTGCTCATGTCCTTTGATTATTTTATGTAAAGTATTTTGCAAATCTAGTATTATCATCACCTGTATTTCAAAAAGGTCATAAAATACTATTTTCAAAAAGGCAAGTTCCAGTGGTAAAGGAACATATTATCAGGACTTAACAACCAATGTCGCTAGTGATTCTTGCGCTGTATATCACGCGTTGACCATGAGATTTGGAATGGGACGGAGAAGTCAGTTGTATCCTCTTCCTCTCGTATGTAGGCAAGATGACCTTAACGTGACGTTGTGTTCCCTTGCGAGGATCCAGCATATGGGCGAGCACCCTTAGGCCCCACAATTTTGATGTCTAGATTATCTATGAGTGGCTGTCGGATATATAGTTGGACCTATATGGAGCTTGCCAGGGGCATCACCAGCTCATAGAGTCTTCGGGAACTCATCATGGTTGTAGCTTTCCCGAAATAGGGCTTAACGGAGATGTAGTCACCCCCGAAGGATCGCGCAAACATATGGGGTCGCGGAGAGGGAATTGATTGGCTTGGATCTTAGACTGGACCCCATAGTAAGGAAGTGTGGACAAGATCATGACTTGGTTGTGCAACAAGGCTAAGGTCTCTCATGGGTAAAGTAATGCACCTCTACAGAGTGTAAGAATGGTAACTTGTTACTCCTGCTTTGAAGGAGCTACAGGCGTGGTACCTAAAGAAACTCCATGAAAGTTCCGTAAAATTTGTGAAGGCTAGCGGACATAGCTTTTCGTAATAAAAGCAACCTTTGAAGAAATGTTTACGAAAACCTGCATTGCCTATGACCTATGGTTTGTGGTCATGTTGCATCAAACAATCCTTTCTAGTGAACTTGCCGATACGCCAGTACTCAACGTATCTTCTTAACCCTTGATAGATTCTTAAGACAATACAAACGATGTCTACATCATCTTATGCTTAAGGAATCATCATCAGAAGCTCAAGCTCTTCAATAAAATCAAGTAAGTCAACATGTACAACAACTAAAGTGAAGATGAAGTGGCTGATTAGATAGGAATATAATCTCTAGCCATAGAACCTGTTTCTGTAGAGTATTGCAATAGCAGCAATGCAAGCCCAATAGTTTAAATACTAGTCTATTAGAAGGGTAGTTATGAGTTTATTATTTTTGGTTCTTCTTTGTAAGAAGTTTCTTTCTCTCTCTTTAACCTAGAGTGTTCTCTGGATCCTTTGTAAACAGTCGAGTTATAACCTATAGTCATGTCTTGAATCTGCTGTGTTTCTGTTGTACCATTTCGAGGGATATAATACTAGTAAACGGTGTTTCATTGGTGTTATGTCAATGACTATAGTGTACTACATCATGCAGTGGTATGCTGGGTCACCGCATATATTTATCTAAATTCGCATGTATATATACACCATAGATTTATCTCAAAAAAATGCATTAGATACACATGAACCACACAAATCTCTAACATTATGTTGTTGAAAATATAAAAGAAAATAAGTGTTCATAGTTCTGTCTATAAGTTTGAACATACTTAGAAGACGCCGACAGACAAAATTTATAAGCTGTGTATTTTGATTTTTGCAACAAGATGAGTAGTATATAGTACATGAAGGATTACCAACTGCTCTCTCGCTTTCTTCTCCCTTATCACGTTGAGAGTCGTCTCACCGCCTCGGCGTCACCATCTCAAGTCAATGAGAGGGGGGGTTGGCCCCTATGTACACTAGTAGGCCTTATAGGTGTGTTTATTTGTGTGTAGAGTTGCGTTATGCCATCTCTCCTTTATCTTCGCTCGGTATGGTTGCTTTCGAGCGAGAGCCATGGCCTGCAAAAGCTTTCTCCGGATGATTTTCCATAGTGGATGGCGTGGTTGGGGTGGATGGAAGAGCGTGTTCTTGAATAATCTCAGTAGAGTATCTACTCATGAAGATCTGTGTTTCTTCCTCTCCTTCTCGCTAGGCAACGTGCCTGGGAAGGAGTGGCAAGAGCGATGTCTGATGCTTCTAGAGTGAGCGCTCTGCGGGGTGGTGTGGTGCATGACTTCTTGTGCACCTCGGATGTTGCGACGTCGACTGACAAAGTTCCTCAGCACGATAACCCTATACATGCGTTATCTATGGCCATTGGGACCCCTCTCTCATCTGCTGCATGTTTGGCCTGCGCGATTTCTTCCTCCTTATATGGAGGATATTGGACTTGATATAGGAGACCATGTTGGCGATGCCCCAAGTGGTAGCGTCCCCAGTAGTGTGGTTAATGCCCTGACTTTGAGTTTAAATGACTTCTGCGTCGAAGACAATGGACCCAATCACGTTTCTACTCTTTTCTTTAGGGTCCAGTATGTAAAAGAGAAGGACTAGTTTGTCATTATGTTTCCTTGGGGTCTTTGTCAACTTGTATGCGCCGCACGACTAAATGCAGTTTCCTGGCTCTTCTTGGGCCTTTTACGTTCAGAAAAAATAGTAGTATATTATAATTTCGCTCGGAATAATTTAGGGACAGTTTAAGCCAGAAAAACAAAATGGAACCCGGCAGCACATGCGCCTGCCTTAAAAAAGAATATAGAAAATATCAAAATAATCTGAAATTTTACACATGTACATTTTCATATCCTATGATGACCCATAACTTTTCAAAAGATAAAACGTCTGGGTTATGTAACCAAAAACAATTTTGATTTCTCGTTGTTTTTCTTTGTCTTTTTCTTTTTTGTCGATGACACATGTCATTTCTTCAAGAAAACATTACATACCGTAAAGGACACAAACATGTACAATGTCAAAAATAGATTTGGTAATTTTGTTAAACACCATTTTTACGAATTTGATGTTTGTCTGAAAACATATCAAAGCTCTCGGAAGTCAAAGCACCATCCTCCATTTTATGCCTTCTGAAAAAGATTTTTTCTTTTTGCATGTCCACAGAAAACAGGTTCACAAACAAAGGACCACGTAGAGTGCATTATCACCGCACCTTTGAGGTGCACTGGTGCATTATGTCATAAGAAAATCTAATATACTCACGAATAATATGCATCCATCATGTCAGGAATATGAAAAACTCACGATGGAGTTAAGCGTATACCTCTGGCAGGGACGCGTGTGTGTTAATATAATCAGACAGATTACAGAGTTTGATACGGTTTGTCTAGAGAGATTCCTTGCTATCTAAGAAAGCTATACAAGATAGGAATCTAACTCAGCAACCGTACCATGTACAAACACAACACAACACGCTACAGATTACATTGTTTAACATCCCCCGTCAATCACAACTTATCTAAGTTGAGATTGTGTCTAAATATTTGTAACTGTCTATTTGACAAGGCTTTAGTAAACCCATCTGCAACTTGATCACCAGTGGGAATAAATCTGATTTCTAGTAGCTTATTAGCTACACGTTCTCGAACAAAGTGATAGTCCACCTCTATATGCTTAGTTCTAGCATGAAATACTGGATTAGCTGAAAGGTAAGTTGCGCCTAGATTATCACACCATAGCGACGCAGACTTTGGATGATTTACACCAAGTTCTGTCAATAAGGTTTGAACCCATATTACTTCAGCAGTAGCGTTTGCCAATGACTTGTACTCAGCCTCTGTACTTGACCTTGAGACTGTTGCCTGCTTACGAGCACTCCAGGAAATAAGATTACATCCTAGAAACACAGCAAAACCTCCAGTAGACCTCCTATCATCAGGACAGCCAGCCCAGTCTGCATCTGAAAATGCACTAACCAAAGTAGACTCCGATTTGACAAGTCTCAACCCGAGAGCCTTTGTATGATTAAGATACCTGAGAATCCTCTTGACTGCTGTCCAGTGTATAGTGGTGGGTGCATGCAGAAACTGACACACCTTGTTAACAGAAAAAGATATATCTGGACGTGTCAGAGTGACATACTGTAAAGCTCCAACTATGCTCCTATATCTGGTAGCATCATCAGCAGAAAGCAAATCTCCTTCACTAAGAGACAACTTTTCGGATGTTGAAAGTGGGGTGGTAACACCTTTACAGTCCCCCATACCAACACGCTTCAACACATCCGAAATATACTGTTCTTGAGACAAAGTAATTCCATTAGAACCATATTTTACCTCAATCCCAAGAAAGTAATGGAGCATGCCAAGATCCTTAAGCGCAAAGTCCATGCGCAAATCCATAAGCACTGCATCAATAGCCTCAGAGGAAGAACTGGTGATAACAATATCATCAACATAGATAAGCATATAGATGGTAATACCATGTTTGTGATAAAAGAACAACGAAGTATCAGCCTTGGAAGCAATAAATCCAAGATCATGAAGCTTGGAAGACAAACGAGAATACCAAGCACGTGGGGCCTGTTTGAGACCATATAATGCTTTATCAAGCTTGCAAACATAACCAGGATACTGAGAACTCTCATAACCAGGAGGCTGCCTCATGTAAACCTCTTCTTTCAGAACGCCATGGAGAAACGCATTCTTCACATCTAACTGACGCATGGTCCAATTTTGTGAAACAGCAAGAGACAAAATCAATCGAATAGTAGCAGCTTTAACCACAGGACTAAATGTGTCCTCGTAACCCTTTAGCTACCAACCGAGCTTTATACCTATCAATGGTACCATCGGACTGATGCTTGACTTTGTAGACCCATTTGCAATCAATGACATTGCCACAGACAGGTTTAGGAACAAGATGCCATGTTTGATTATTCATCAAAGCAGAGTACTCTTCGTCCATAGCACTCTTCCACTTGTTATCACCAAGCGCCTCATGCAGATTCTCAGGTTCACCTGTACTACAAAAATTACACCACCGGATCCGGCCATCAGTAATTTCCTTAGGGCAAAATACACCACTTTGAGCACGTGTGTGTGGACGAGTTGGTGGCTCAGCCGGAGCTACAGATCCACCGGCCACAGCTGATCCAGGCGGGAAAATAGATTCTGCCCCTGCCGATTCTGAGTGTTGAGGAGACGTGACCAATTCACGTGGAGCAGCTGCATGGGTAGCAGAGGACGCGCCCGCGGCAGAACGACGTTGCCGATCGGGAGAATACACATCAGCCGTACTCATGGAATCAGCGCGCGTGTGAGCAGGATGCGCGACGCAACACGGAGAGCCTGGCTCCGCTGAACCCAAGGAAGACGCGGTCTGCTCCGCTCCTGATGCCGCAGAAAAATCTTCTATTGCATCGCCGCTGTTGTCTTCCGCAGCAAAAAATTCCTGGGCACTATTTTCAACAGAGAAATCAGTAGTAACAGACATATGATCATGACGACCTTCATCTCCTGATGCAGTTATGGTAGGGCTACGAAGGACAGATGGAAGGAGAAGAAGTTCAGCACGTAGCTGCGCACCGGCATTTGGATGAAGTTGATAAAAAGGAAAAACCGACTCGTCAAAGGTGACATCACGAGAAATATAGATCCGACCAGTAGGAATATCAAGGCATTTATAACCTTTGTGAAGACCACTATAGCCCAAAAACACACACTGTTTGGAACGGAATTGAAGCTTGTTTTGATTGTACGGGCGAAGATTAGGCCAAACCGCACACCCAAAAATCCGAAGAAAAGAATAATTCGGTTTAGACTTGAACAATATTTCCATTGGGCTTTTGTGATGAGTAACTTTACTAGGGAGTCGATTAATGAGATAGACAGCGGTAAGAAAGGCTTCATCCCAGAATTTAAGAGGCATAGACGCATGTGCTAGTAAACACAAACCAACCTCAACTATATGACGATGTTTACGTTCGGCAGAGCCGTTTTGCTGATGAGCATAAGGACATGAAACATGGTGCGAGATACCAATGCGAGCAAAAAAGGAATTTAATTTTTGATATTCTCCGCCCCAATCGGATTGCATAGCAAGGATCTTCTTATCAAAGAGACGTTCGACATGTTGTTGAAAATCACGAAACTTTTGAAAGACATCGGACTTATTTTTGAGCAAATAGATCCAAGTGAATTTACTGTAATCATCAATAAAACTCACATAATATTTGTAGCGACCAACAGAGGGAGGGGCGGGGCCCCAAACATCAGAAAAAATAAGCTCTAAAGGAGCACTAGACACACTAGTAGACTTAGGATATGGCAATTGATGACTTTTGCCTTTTTGACACGCATCACAAACCGACTCATCATGTTCTTTAGAGAACGGAAGATTATTACTCCTAAGAATTTGATCTACAACTGAAAACGACGGATGCCCAAAACGCCCATGCCACCGAATGGATGATGGAGTGCTTGCACTAAAGACTTGTTTCGAAGATGGTGTAGAGGCGCCATGGAGCGGATAAAGACCACCCCTACTCTTTCCTTGAAGCAGGATTTTCCCGGTGTCCCGATCCTTAATAGAAAAGAAGTTTGGATGAATTTCAACATAGGTATGATTATCAGAAACAAGTTTAGATGCCGAAACAAGACTTTTGGTGGCTTTTGGAACATGCAAGATATTGTTAAGATGAATTGAACGATCAGGAGTATGAAACGACGTATGACCAATATGCTGTATTTCCATACCTTGTCCACTAGATGTGTGGACTTTCGCTTTCCGTAATAGCGATCCCTCAAAGGAGTTTGTGGAGCTCGCCGTGACATGGTCGGTTGCGCCAAAGGTCAATGTACCAGTTGGTATCTACCCCATAAGAGGGTTCAGTCGTCGCCGTGTTCGCTTGCGACTCCGGCGTGACGAAGTTACGATTGTACCGCTTGAAGCACTTGTATGCAGGATGTCCTGCTTTGTTGCAGATTTGGCAAGGGGGGCCGGTGTAGCGAGGGCCACCTCTTCCTTGCCCTGAGTTGTTGTTGTATCCACCGCGGCCGCTGCCATAGTTGTTGTATCCAGCACTGCCGCCGGAACTCCCGTCGTAGCTCCCTTGCCATTGATTGCTTCGGCCGCCATCATATCCGCGACCGCCGCCACCGCCTCCACGCTGGCCTCCTCCATGACCACCGCCGCGGTTGCCGCTGTAGCCGCCCCGAGAGGCGAGATTAGCAGAGAAACCACTGATTCCAGTGTCGGCGCTTTGAGCCTCAAGTCGAGCTTCTGCCGCCAAAAACATGGCGTAAACTTCATTCAGAGTGATGCCCTGATCCAGGCGGGCTGAGATTGCCTCTACGGGTTATATTCTGCATCCAGGCCGTTCAGCATAGCGTTAATGACATCATCATCATCATCCATCTTTTTTCCGGCAAGGGCCAGCTCATCTGTCAACGCCTTGACCTTGTTGAAGTAAACCGAGGCGTGCATCTCTCTCTTCTTCGTATCTTGAAGAGCTCGACGCAGCCCCATGACACGGGCACGCGATTGAGACGCATACATCTCTGTGATCGCCGTCCAGGTGGCATGTGCCGTCTGATGTTCGGAGACCTGCACCAACACATCAAAGGAAAGCGAGGACAGAAGATATCCTAGAACCTGCTGATCCTTCTCGTTCCAGACTACGTACGCTGGATTTTCAGACTGGACGGTGACCTTCTTCCCGTCTATCTCGATCTCAGATGAGATTTCTTCAGGTGGCGCCTTGGTGGAGCCATCGAGGTAGCCGAACAGCCGAGCGCCCCTAATCGCCGGCAGAACCACGGCCTTCCACACGAGGTAATTGGTACCCGTGGGCTTCTCCTGGACAGGTCGATCGAGAGAGCCCCCGGTCGAGCTCCCGGTCGAAGAACTGCTTGAAGTTGCCATCGTCAAAGGAGAAGGGAAAAGCGATCTAGATGTGTTTTGAAAGAAGGGGCTCTGATACCATATGAAAAACTCACGATGGAGTTAAGCGTATACCTCTGGCAGGGACGCGTGCGTGTTAATATAATCAGACAGATTACAGAGTTTGATACGGTTTGTCTAGAGAGATTCCTTGCTATCTAAGAAAGCTATACAAGATAGGAATCTAACTCAGCAACCGTACCATGTACAAACACAACACAACACGCTACAGATTACATTGTTTAACAAGGAAGGTACCCACGCCTGGGTAAAGACAATTTAGCATGTAAAGTGTGATAATGTTTTTGTTAGGACAAATAGTAGTACCCCTCATTGTACGATTCACGGTGTGATTTGTTTTTGATTAAAATTGCATATGCATGTTGCATGAATCTTGTTAATGTTTTATTAATAACGAAATTGTTTTACTGCTCACTTAAGTGCTGATATGGTACTAGTAGTGTACCACCAGTACACCTTGAAGTTCTACTGCACCAGTCACAAACATTAAGTTGGTTTATCTGCAGAGAGCTTCTCCCTCCGTTTGGTATTATACACTAGTACAAAACATGCCATCCGTTCGCGCCCCCTCGGAGCATTAGCACGATTGCGCCACCAACCGGGACTAATGCTGGCACGCGTCCCGGTTGGAGCGGGCACGGGGCCAGGGGGCATATGCGTCCCGATTGATAAGGGGGAATACGTTCCGGTTGGAGCAACCAACCGGGACTAAAGATTTGCCACAGCCACATGGCGTGGCACGCACCTTTAGTCCCGGTTGGTGGCTCCAACCGGGATGTATTCTCCTGCCCTCTATAAATGCAACGCCCCAGCCCCCTCTGCCTCCACTCTGTTTTTTTGAATGGTGGAAGGTGTGAGGGATGTGCTAGTTTTTTCTCTTCTATGCATGCATTGAAGGTGTTTGATGAAATGTTTGAGTGAAAAATCCGCTGAATTTCTCATAGAACAAAATATAGAAGGTGTCCGAGAAGCACTTGAGCTTTCTCCTCTTTATTTCCCTCGATCGAGGTTAGCAATCTTATCTTTTCTAGGTCATTGATACAATTCATGTGTCGGTGTGAATTGGTTATTTCACTATTTATGATGTCCTGTTTTGATAAACTTACTTATATGATGCGATGAATGGTCGGAATGGATGTACGGTGGCGTGGCAGAGTGGTATATCAAATGCGTGGATAAATTTATCGATGTGGCTACGTAAACAAAGAGAATGGATTTATACGTTGTCCATGTGTTCAATGTCGGAACAACAAGGAGTACTCTTCCTCGAAAATCATTCATGGCCACCGATTATGAAAGGTTTCATGCCCAACTATAATTGCTGGACCAAGCACGGGGAAAGAGGGGTTTGTTGGAGATATGCCCTAGAGGCAATAATAAATGTAGTTATTATTATATCTTTGTGTTTATGATAAATGTTTACATTCATGCTATAATAGTATTAACAAGGAAACATTAATACTTGTGTGATTTGTAAACTAAAATAGAGTCCCTAGTAAAGCCTCTTTATTATACTAGCTTGTTGGTTAATAAATGATTGTGGTTTCCCTATCATGAACATTGAGATGTTATTAACAACAAGATCATATCGTTAGGAGAATGATATGGTGGACATACTCCTATAGATAAGCGTAGCATAAAGATCAAGTCATTTTAATAGTTCAATTGCTATATGCTTTCTGATACATAGTAACCTAATTCCTTCGATCATGAGATCATGCCTATCACCTTCACCACAAGGATGCTTTGATGACATCAAACACCACACCGTAACTGGGTGGCTATAAAGGTGGCATTGAGTGTTCGGAAAGTATTGGTTGAGACACATGGATCAAGAGTGGGATTTTTCCATCCATATGACGGATAGATATACTCTGGGCTCTCTCGGTGAAATGTCATCCAATTAGCTTGCAAGCATGTGACTGGATCACAAGGGATCACATATCACGGGAATGAGAAAAGAGTACTTATCGGTAACGAGGTTGAACTAGGTATGCAGAGATACCGATGATCATAACCTCGGATAAGTAAACTATCGTGAGACAAAGGGAAATTGGTATCATATGTAAGTGGTTCATTCGACCGCAAAGTAATCGTAGAAATATGTGGGAGCCATATGAATTTCCAGATTCCTCTATTGGTTATTGTTCGGAGAAGTGTCTCGATCATGTCCGCATAATTCACGAACCGTAGGGAGACACACTTAAGGATTCGACGTTGTTTGAGTAGTTATGGAATGATGAGAAAGAGACCGAATGTTGTTCGGAGTATCGAATGGGATTCGGGATATCACGAGGAGATCCGGAATGGTCCGGTGAATAAGATTCATATAAGGAAAGTCCTGTTTCGGAGTTGGGGAATGGTTCCGGTGTTTTCATCGGAAATGTTCTAGAAGGTTCCGGAATGTCCGGCACTCCGGAGGGAAGGGTACATGAATGTGTTATATCAAGTTGGTATGATTGCATCATGTACTAGGTGTCATCGCTGAACAAAATAAAGGGTTTAATCAAATCCTAGTTTGAAAAAGTCAAACGCCAATTTGAAAGTCAAACGGCTATTTTTGGGAAGTGGAGAGGGAGGTGGAAACCGAGTTGGGGAGGAGTTCCTCCCCTCCACCGCCGGCCCACCTTGAATCCGAGTTGGGGAGGGACTCCCCTCCCCTTGGTCGGCCCCTCCACCTATAAAAGGAGGGGCAGGGCTCCCCTCCTAGACACCCAACACCTCCACCTCTAAACCCTAGCCGCCGGCGCCGCCACCTCCTGCTGCCGCCGCCCTAGGGCAAACCGCCGCCGCCTAGCAACCCTAGCCGCCGGCCAAGCCTCCTCCTCGGCGTGTCTAAACCCTAGATCATCGAGGGCTCTCTCATAGTCCACCATACTCGCTCCGGCTTAAGGCGAAGCCCTGCGAGATCTCCCCTCTACTTCCGGTACCACGCCAGGCCGCCGGAATCGCGAGGAGAGTGCTACAACCTCCACTGCCTTTGGAACAAGGGAGAGTAAGGTCTGCCGAAAACCGAACGTGTGACCGACAAGGGAGCGCTCCGAACGCTTGGCCGGAAGGATCGCTCACGCGATCTTGAGATCGGGAAGAGTACGACTACATCACCCACAAGAATCCGCTCTCGTTAAACACTTTGGAATCTTCGAGGGTGAGTTATTCCATCGACTCGTTGCTACAATCTAGTAGATAGATCTTGGCTTGTTTGTTTGTATGCGGTAGAATTTTTTTGTTTTCCATGCTACGAAACCCTACAGTGGTATCAGATCCGTGTCTATATGTAGATCTGTTGCACGAGTAGAACAAAATGGTCATTGTGGGCGTTGATGCTTTTATTGTCGATTGCTTCTTGTGTACTTTGCATCTTGCGGGATGTTGGGATGAAGCGGCCCGGGCTAACCTTACATGACATCGTTCATGAGACTTGCTCCACGCTTGACATGCAACTTGTATTGCATAAGTGGCTTTGCGGGTGCATGTTTCTCCTAGCATAGTTAAGATCCAATTTACAACGGGTGATTAACAATACTAGTATCAATGTTGTGGTTCATGTTCTTAATTAGAACGACACTTACTGAAAGCCCCAAACCACGTAAAACATGCAAAGAAAGTAGAGGCGTCTAACTTTGTTTTACAGGGGTGTGCAGTGATGTGATATGGCCATGATTGTGATTATATTTGATGTATGCAATGTTCCTTATTGTAAGTTGGCAACCGGCAGGAGCCATATGGTTGTTTTTAATTTATGTTAAGACCCGCGTGTCTATTCAAAGTAGTTGTAATAGTTGAAGTCGGTGGACGACAACCATGGAGAAGCGTCATTGACCTTGATGCAATGCCGGTGATGATGGAGATCATGTTCGTGCTTGAAGATGGAGATCGGAAGCACAAAGAAGAAAGGCCATATCATATCACATATTATGAATTGCATGTGATGTTAATCCTTTATGCATCTTGTATTGCTTAGTAGACGACGGTAGCATTATAAGATGATCCCTCTTGCACATGAATTTCAAGTCATAAAGTGTTCACCCTTAGTTAGCACCGTTGCTAAAGCTTGTTGTTTCGAAGCACCACGTGATAATCGGGTGTGTTAGATTCCGCAAGTGTATACAACATGAGCAAGCCAGATTTGCTCATGCGGAAACTAAGGTTTGATCTTGACGAGCCTAGCATGTACAGACATGGTCTCGGAACACGGATCACCGAAAGGTAAAGCATGAATCATATAGTAGATATGATGAACATGTCGATTGTTCACCATTGAAACTATATCAACTCTCGTGATGATCGGTGTTGATGTGGTGGATTTGGTTCGTGTGATCACTAAAACAATGTGAGGGATGTTGTTTTGAGTGGGAGTTCACCTAGATTAATTTAACTATTAATTAGAACTCAATTTGTCATAAACTTAGTCTAAACTATTGCAAATATGTTGTAGATCAATGGCGGCCCCTACCATCAATTTTAATGCGTTCCTAGAGAAAGAAAAGTTGAAAAACAATGGAAGCAACTTCGTGGATTGGTTCCAATTTGAGGATTGTCCTCACCTGGTAATTTGACCTATGTCTTGGATGCACCGCTGGTGACCCACTGATGCTACCGACGAAGTAAAGAATGTTTACCTCACTCGAAAGACTCAAGACTCCACAGAAGGTGCTATCTTGTATGGTTTAGAATCGGAGCTTCAGAAAAGGTTTGAGAATTCATACCCACATGATATTGTCCATGATCTCAAATTGATCTTTGAGACTCATGCGGCAATTGAGAGCTATGAGGCTTCTGAAAAGTTCTTTAATTGCAAGATGGAAGAGGGCTCGTCGGTGAGCATGTGCTTAAGATGTCTGGGCACGCAAACAAACTTCAAATCTTGGGTATAGTGATTCCTAATGCTTTGGGGATTTACCGTGTCCTCCAATCACTACCACCAAGTTACAAGAACTTTGTGATGAACTACAATATGCAAAACATGAACAAGCAGTTACCAGAACTGTTTGCTATGTTGAAGTCTGCAGAAGTGGAGATCAAGAAAGAGAACCAAGTGTTGATGGTCAATAAGACCACCAAATTCAAGAAAGGCAAGTCTAAGCAAAAGGGACACTTCAATAAGGGTGGTAAGAAAGTTACCACGCCGACGAAGAAGACCAAGGCTGGACCAAAGCCTGATACTGAGTGCTTTTACTGCAAGGGAGAAGGTCACTGGAAGCGGAATTTCCCAAAGTACTTGGCGGATTTGAAGAACGACAACATCAAGAAGAAAGGTATATCCGATATACATGTTATTGATGTGTATCTCACTAGTACTCGTAGTAGTATCGGGTATTTGAATCTTGGTTCTTGCTCATATTTGTAACTCAAAGCAGTCTTTGTAGAATAAACGGAAGCTAGCGAAGAACGAGGTGAGGATGCGGCGTGGAAGCGGATCAAAGGTTGATGTGATCGCGGTCGCACGCTACCCTTCATCTACCATCGGGATTAGTTTTATACTTAAATAATTGTTATTTGGTGCTGCGTTAAGCATGAACATTATATCGGGATCTTGTTTATTGCGAGACGTTACTTGTTTAAGTCCGAGAATAATGGTTGTTCGATTTATATGAGTAATATGTTTTATGCACATGCACCGTGATAGATGGTCTATTCTTATTGAATCTCGATGGTGGAAATACACATATTAATAACATTGAGGCTAAACGTTTGAAATCGAGCGATAACTCGACCTATATGTGGCAATCGCTGCCTTGGTCACATTGGAGTGAAGCGTATGAAGAAACTCCATTCGATGGACTTCTTGAATCACTTGATTTGAATCACTTGAAAGATGCGAAGCATGTTGATGAGTAAAATGACTAAGACTCCATTTTACGGTATGATGGAGCGAGCTACGGACTTATTGGAAATCATACATACCGATGTGTGTGGTCCAATGAGTGTAACCGTCGGTGGTTATCGTTATGTTCTTACATTCACGGATGACTTGAGTAGATATGGGTATATCTATTTCATGAAATATAAGTCCGAAACTTTCGAGAAGTTTAAGGAATTTCAAAGTGAGGTAGAGAATCAACGTAACAAGAAGATTAAATTTCTACGTTCGATCGTGGACGTGAATATCTAAGTTACGAGTTTGGCGAGCATTTGAAGAAATGCGAATACTTTCTAATTGACACCGCCGGAACACCACAGCAGAATGGTGTGTCCGAACGTAATCGAACTCTCTTAGATATGGTTCGTTCTATGATGTCACTTACAGATTTACCGCTATCATTTTAGGGTTATGCATTAGAAACAGCCGCATTCACTTTAAATAGGGCACCATCTAAATCCGTTGAAACGACACCATATGAATTATGGTTTGGGAAGAAACCTAGATTGTCGTTCCTTAAAGTTTGGGGTTGCGAAGCCTATGTAAAGAAGTTACAACCGGACAAGCTTGAACCCAAAGCGGAAAAATGCATCTTCATAGGATACCCGAAGGAAACTATTGGGTATACCTTCTATCATAGATCCGAAGGCAAAATCTTCGTTGCCAAGAATGGATCCTTTCTAGAGAAGGAATTTCTCTCGAAAGAAGTGACTGGAAGGAAAGTAGAACTCGACGAGGTTGTCGAACCTTCTCTCGAAATTGCGAGTAGCGCAGCACCAGAAGAAGTTCCTGTGGTGCCTGCACCAATAAGAGAGGAAGCTAATGATGATGATCATGAAACTTCGCTTATAGTTGCTACAGAGCCTCGCAGGTCAACGAGAACTCGTACCACTCCAGATTGGTATGATCCCGTTATGAGTGTCATGTTGGTAGACAACACCGATGACCCTGCGACATATGAGGAAGCGATGATGAGCCCAGATTCCAATAAATTGCAAGGAGCCATGAAATCCGAGATTGGATCCATGTACGAAAACCAAGTATGGACTTTGGTGAACTTACCGGATGGCCGGAAGGCTGTCGAGAACAAATGGATTTTCAAGAAGAAAACATATGCTGATGGTAATGTTACTGTCTATAAAGCTCGACTTGTCGCAAAGGGGTTTCGACAAATTCAAGGAGTTGACTACGATGATACTTTCTCACCAGTAGCAAAGATAAAGTCTGTGAGGATTATGTTAGCAATCGCTGCATATTATGATTATGAGATATGGCAGATGGATGTCAAAACATCATTCCTCAATGGAGACATTGATGAAGAATTGTATATGATGCAACCCAAAGGTTTTTTCGATCCTAAAGATGCTAACAAGGTATGCAAACTTCAACGGTCCATCTATGGATTGAAGCAAGCATCCCGAAGTTGGAATCAACGTTTTGATAAGGTGATCAAAAGTTTTGGTTTTATACAAACTTATGGAGAAGCTTGTATTTACAAGAAAGTGAGTGGGAGCTCTGTAGCATTATTAATACTATATGTAGATGACATATTGTTGATTGGGAATGATGTAGACCTTCTTAATAGTGTCAAGGAATATTTGAATAATAGTTTTTCAATGAAAGATCTTGGCGAAGCAGCTTACATATTAGGCATACAGATTTATAGAGATAGATCAAGATGCCAAATATCATTGTCACAAAGTACATATTTGGACAAAGTTCTAAAGAGGTTCGGAATGGAAGATAGCAAGAAAGGGTTCTTGCCCATGTTGCTAACACGACCTTGAGTAAAACTCAAAGTCCGACATCGCAGAAGATAGAGAAAGGATGAGTAAGACTCCTATGCCTCACCATAGGATCTCTAATGTATGCCATGCTATGTACTAGACCCGACATTGAATATGTTGTTAGTTTAACTAGCAGATATCAAAGTGATCCAGAGTGGATCATTGACGTAAACATCCTTAAGTACTTGAGAAGAACTAAGGATATGGTTCTTTCTTATGGAGGTGATGAACACTCGTTGTTAATGGTTACACCGATGCTAGTTGGAACACCGATCCGGATGATTCTAAATCACAACTGGATAATGATTTATTTTGAATGGTGTAGCAGTTAGTCTGGAGGAGTGCAAAGCAAAGCGTTGTGGCGAGATCTTCAACCGAATCGGAATACATGGTCGCTGGAGGCTTCACAAGAAGCGATATGGATGAAAGAGTTCATTACAGAGTGGGTGTGGTTCCTACCTTTGGACCCAATGTCTATCTCTCGTGATAACATGGGTGCCATAGCCAATGCGCAAGAACCAAGGTCACACAAGAAGTGAAGCACATCAAGCTACGTTTTCACGCTTATTCGAGAACATGTCCAAGATGGGGACATAAAGATTTGCAAAGTACACACAGATCTGAATGTGGCGGATCCGTTGACTAAACCTCTCCCGAGGGCAAAACATGACCAGCACCAAACTGCCATGGGTGTTCGGTATATTACCATGTAATCTAGATTAGATGACTCTAGTGCAAGTGGGAGACTGTTGGAGATATGCCCTAGAGGCAATAATAAATGTAGTTATTATTATATCTTTGTGTTTATGATAAATGTTCACATTCATGCTATAACAGTATTAACAAGGAAATATTAATACTTGTGTGATTTGTAAAATAAAATAGAGTCCCTAGTAAAGCCTCTTTATTATACTAGCTTGTTGGTTAATAAATGATTATGGTTTCCCTATCATGAACATTGAGATGTTATTAACAACAAGATCATATAGTTAGGAGAATGATATGGTGGACATACTCCTATAGATAAGCATAGCATAAAGATCAAGTCATTTTAATAGTTCAATTGCTATATGCTTTCTGATACATAGTAACCTAATTCCTTCGACCATGAGATCATGCCTATCACCTTCACCGGAAGGATGCTTTGATGACATCAAACACCACACCGTAACTGGGTGGCTATAAAGGTGGCATTGAGTGTTCGGAAAGTATTGGTTGTTGAGTCTCGAATGGGATTCGGGATATAACGAGGAGATCCGGAATGGTCCGGAGAATAAGATTCATATAAGGAAAGTCCTGTTTCGGAGTTGGGAATGGTTCCGGTGTTTTCATCGGAAATGTTCTAGAAGGTTCCGGAATGTCCCAAGACCGAGGGAAGGGTACATGAATGTGTTATATCAAGTTGGTATGATTGCATCATGTACTAGGTGTCATCGCTGAACAAAATAAAGGGTTTAATCAAATCCTAGTTTGAAAAAGTCAAACGCCAATTTGAAAGTCAAACGACTATTTTTAGGAAGTGGAGAGGGAGGTGGAAACCGAGTTGGGGAGGAGTTCCTCCCCTCCACCGCCGGCCCACCTTGAAGCCGAGTTGGGGAGGGAATCCCCTCCCCTTGGCCGGCCCCTCCACCTATAAAAGGAGGGGCAGGGCTCCCCTCCTACACAACCAACACCTCCACCTCTAAACCCTAGCCACGCGCCCACCTCCTCTGGCCGCCGCGCCCTAGGGAGAAACCGCCGCCACCTAGCAACCCTAGCATGGCCAAGCCTCCTCCTCGTGTCTAAACCCTAGATCGTCGAGGGCTCTCTCATAGTCCACCATACTGCCTCGGCTTAAGGCGAGCCTGCGAGATCTCCCTCTACTTGCATTACCACGCCGTTGTCTGCCGGAATCGTGAGGAGAGTGCTACAACCTCCGCTGCTTTGGAATAAGGAGAGGAAGGTCTTCGTCGAAAACCGAACGTGTGACCAAGCTGCGGGGAACGCTCTTAGCAGCGCGCGGAAGGATCGTCTACGCGATCTTGAGATCGAAGAGTACGACTACATCACCCACGAGAATCCGCTCTCGTTAAACACTTTGGAATCTTCGGTGAGTTATTCCATTGACTCGTTGCTACAATCTAGTAGATAGATCTTGGCTTGTTTGTTTGTATCGGTAGAAATTTTTGTTTTCCATGCTACGAAACCCTCAGGTTATGATGGAAGATGGTGAAGAAGAAGATGATGATAACAACTATCATCATATGTTTCTGAATACGGTGATCTTGCAATGGAAGACAATGGAGAGGAAAGAGGTGAAGAACGGGCATCGGATGAGCCGGTGATGAACTTGGTAGGGTCATTTCGATGAAAAGCTGTGAAAGAAAATGAGAAGTTGAAGTTAGAGGGCATGTTAGAAGATCACAAGAAATTGTTGTACCCAAATTGTGAAGATGGCAGCACAAAGCTCGGTACCACACTGGAATTGTTGCGATGGAAGGCAGAGTGTGGTCTAACTGACTCCTCATTTGAAAAGATGCTGAAAATAATGAAGCCGAAGTTTCCAAAACATAACGAACTTCCCGAGAGTACCTACGAAGCAAAGAAGACTCTATGTCCTCTGGATTAGACGTGCAAAAGATACATGCATGCATTAATGACTGCATCCTCTACCGCGGTAAGGAGTATGAGAATTTAGAGTGAGTGTTATTGTTTTGTATACACTTTCTATTTCGCTTACTCGATGTTAAGTATATAATGATTAGTTATGCATTTGCAGCTTCCACTATATTCTGTTAATCATTCAACTTGACAAAGGGCGTGTACTAGTCATGGACACGAAACATAAACTCCTTGAGACGTGGAAGGACATGCAGATACGTATCCAGCGGTAATTCTAATAATTACGACACTATATCGGCAACGTTCGTGAATTTTATGATATCAAGTACTTAATAATTTATTTTATTCGTTTTCTACGCCGGGCAGCGCTTGGAAATGATTCACCAACAAGGCTAGGGGTGTTTGGAAAGAGGAGTTTACATTTCAACCACTAAATGTAAGCACCACTAGCTATATCCGCGCATCTCTTTGATTCTAGTTTTGATACAGTTATTATCATGCTTGATTATTATTTTGATTGAACTCTGTTCTCGTAAAGTGCCCGAGGACCGGTAACAATCTATGTGGATACTATGTTTGCGAGTTCATCCGGCAGACGTGCGATGAGAAGGGCAGAAATTTAGAGCAACTCCACGTACGTAAACAATTTCTATAGTTTTTAATTACAATCAAATTGTGTTTAGTTTCATTCATATAGGCTGACTCCTTTTTTAAACCAGATCGAACGTCTACGGGACGGTCTTCTGCCAAATGATCGCGTACGAGCAACTCAGGAGGAATTGGCGGGATTCTTGGATGCAGAAGTCCTAGACCCAAAAGGAGAATACTATTCGGCTGTGTATAGACAATAGGGATTGTAAAAATAGCAACTTCGAAGGAATTGGTCGGTAGCATCGAATAGCAACTTTTGTATGTATTGCATGAACTCGATCCGTGTATTCAGTGTAATATTGTCATGATATTCATGATGTAATATAAGGTTCCTTCATTGATAAGTGCAAATCACTAAATAAACAATAAAACAACCTAAATGAATTCTACGCGCACAAAAGTGGCGAAAATCTTGCATGGCAACAAAGTGCCAAAATGAATTCTACGCCATGAGAGAAATACAAATCTCGCGGCGAAGGTTTATTAGTCCCGGTTCGTGTTACAGGACTAATCCACACCTCGCTCTGCCACGCCACGTGCACCCTTTGTCCGGTTGGTGGGGCAACCGGGACTAAAGGTTAGAGCTTTAGTCCCGATTGCCCCGTCCCGGTTGGGCAACCGGGACTAAAGCCCCGTAACAACCGGGACCTATAGCCCCGTTTCCACCAGTGATAAGTCTCGTGCGGATAACTTAGTTTCTAATTTGAACAACAAAATATAAATAATATAGCATAAAAAATATACCATTAGAAACTTTAGAGGTTATATTTTCTAATGGTATAACTTTTGTGATATATAAGTTATATTTTGTCGGTCAAATTAACAATATAGGTATGCGTGTAGGACCTATAATCTCAAACAGAGGTAGTACCTAGAGAAAATTACAAATAACCACCACATTACATGCTAGGGTTTTAAAAAGCAACCACTTGACGTTAGGGTTTCAAAAAGCCACCGGTTAAGAGTTCGTTCGTTGCAGAAAGCACTGATACTGGTTTGACGCTGGTCTAATGACAGCGGGGCGGCCCCACCAGGATGACGTGGCTCACGCTTGACGGCTACGGGCAGGCGGCATTTGTCGGAACCCTAACCTCCCGTTTCGGACACGGGTCAAACCAGACCACACGCTCGCACACTTCCTCTCCCGCGCGCGTACTGAAGCCATGGCGGCGGCGATTTCTCCTGGCTCTAGATCTCCGGCCGGCGGGGGCGCTGGAGGCGTACCTGGCGGAGAAGATGGCGGTGGAGATGGCAACGATGGGCACGAAGTCGAGGTGCCGGGCTTCCTTGCGGCGGAAGGGGATTGGTGCGGTAGCTCTAACCCGTCGACGACGACGTTTGCATCGCCGGAGAAGCGGGCCGCCGCTTCCTTGGCAAATCGTTTGAAGGAGGACCTTACCAGGCGGTTGGACGGTGCATTCGGAGGCGGAATTGATTAAGTCATTCGCATCCATCTAATCTACCACTGCCATTTTCTTATCCATTTTGGCTAGGGATTTGTACTGAAAAATAGACAATTAAATTCTCCTATTCTGAATATATGCAGTTTGGATGATGATATATGGGATATAAGGATCAATTTAGATGGCAAGGACAATTTAGAGCGCACTTTGTCTGAATCAGATGTAACATTTCTCAATTTGCTAGCTCTAATAGAGATAGAGGACTATGGGATTAGTGACAACATATATTATGTGAAAGAGAAGGGTATATGGATAGCTGGGATGGACTTACTAGATGGGCATAGTAAGGTGCAGCAGATGGTTGAACTTTATGAGGATAAGAGATGCATCGACTTGATCAGAATTAAAGAGGAAGCACACTTCCATCAAACATCAACATCTTTGCGGTTGAAGAGCAAATCCCAATTTCAGAAATTGGAAACCCCATTGTTTACACAGTTGATGATGATGGGGTTGTTTTACCAAGTCAAGAATGTACACAGTTAACTGAAGATCCTGAGTGCATGTACTTGCTGACACAACAGAGCAACAATGTTGAGAATGATCATGAAAATGATCATGAGAATGACATGCAAATCTTAGAATTGGGTGATGGTGATGGAGGGTCCTTATTCAATCAACAGGGAACAAAGCACATTGTTGATGAAGAACAAGAAGATATGGAAGAGGATGAACAAGAAGATATGGAAGAGGATGAAGATTCAGAAATGGAAGATGATAAAAATTACACTCCAGAGCATATAAATGAAACTGAATCAAATGAGGATGAGCCAAACCATGATTTGAATAAGAGAAGAGGGGTGCCTTAGAGCATGAGTCTTATTTTGCAGAAGAGCCTGAAGATTTATTTAATGCATCTGATTGCTCAGATGTTGACAAGGATGAGCCGATTCATGAATAAGAAGAAAGAAGAAGGAAGGGGCCTACTAGCGATCACATTGCGATCGGTAGTACAACAACACTGCATTGTCTTCCTTGATGATGAAGGGCCGATGGTGATTTGGATCGAGGATGATGATGGATTTGAGAAATTGTCATGGGCTCGCCAAAGGAAGGAAAAGCAGGCCAAAAAGCGACCAAGGGTGTGGTATGATGAGAGCATACTACAACTGAAGAAGGACTATGTCTTAGGATGTGCTTCCTAGATGTGTATCGATTCAGGAGAGCGGTGCAAACACTTCATATTGCACAACTTAGGAACTTGTGTACCATAGAAATTGCAAGGACAGTGATAGTAAAGTGTGCTCAAGAGAAGTGTCCTTTTTATGGTTGGTTCTCGGATAAAGAATAAGAAATCATTCACTCGAGAAAGGTGCACTTTGAGCACACTTGTGGCACAAGAGTGAAACCGCAAGGTCACGAGCAAATGGGTTGCAAAGATTTGTGAGCCCAGCATTAGAATTGATCCAAGGACAGGCATTGAGGCTGTGATGGAGACAACCAAGGAGAAATTTGGTGTAGATGTTCCTAAAATGATGGCATACAGGGCAAAGAGGAAAGCTTTACAAGTTGTCCTTGGTGATCAGGTGGAGCAATACAAGAGGCTAAGGGATTACTTGCAGACAATGCTTGACACAAATCCAGGCTCCAGATGCATTGTGACCACAAAAATTCTGGTAGAGCATCCAAGTACCAACCCTAGATTTCATGGATTGTTCTACTGTCTAGGTGCATTTATACAAGGATTCCTTACTGGTTGCAGACCATTTATAGGTTACATGATATATTTTCCCTTTGCTAATTAATGAGACATATACACATTATGACATGGCATACATCTATTCATTTGTAGGTCTAGATGGCTGCTTCATTAAGCTGACCACAGGCCAGCAGATTCTCTGTGCCACTGGAAGGTATGGGAACAACAATATCTTCCCTATTGCTTTTGGCCTGGTTGACAAGGAGGAGACAGCTACATGGTCTTGGTTTCTCACCCAACTAAAGTATGCTGTTGGTGGTGAGGCAGGCAAGTTTGGGTACTATACCATAATTTCAGACGGGCAAAAGGTAATTGCATAGTTATTTACATAGTATACATTTCTTATTTTCTTGTCAGATGTTCAGTTATTTACATAGTTAGAAATCTTTGTGTAGGGTCTACTTAATGCAATCAACCAAATATTCCCCAACTGCCCACAAAGATACTACTTAAGACACATTTATGCAAACTTTCAAACTGCTGGGTTTAGAGGTGAGGAGCTCAAGAAATACATGGATGCAGCCTCCTATTCTTACACAAAGCATGGTTTTGATGTTGCCATGGCAAACAGGAAGGAGGAGAGTGTGGAAGCTTGGGAGTGGTTAATGAAAATACCAGTTGCAGCATGGTCCAGATATGCCATGGACTATAATTGCAAAACAGACTTAGTGGTTAACAATTTAAGTGAGGTTTTCAATAGGTGGATTCTTGACATTAGAGGGAAACCAGTGAGAACAATGTTTGATGGCATAAGGAAAAAAATGATGGTCAGGAATGAAGGCAAGAGAACAGGAGCTAGCAAGGCAAGATGGGAAATCACACCTACTTATGTAGAAATGCTAGAAGAAAATAAGAAATGGTCAAGAATGTATAGATCAAGAAAGGCTGCTGAAGGTTTGTGGGAAGTTAGCCATGGGGAAAAAGTTATGCTGTTAACTTGACAACTATGACATGTGGATGTAACAAATGGGACATGACTGGTATCCCTTGCAATCATGCTATATCAGCCATCTACAAGTCATTCCAACACCCTGAAGATTTTGTTTCTGATTTCTTCAAGAAGCCTTTGTATGTTGAGGCATACAAGCCTGTGATTTACCCTGTGCCAGGTGAAGATAGCTAGACAAGGACTGATACACCTGATATTGATCCACCTGTTGGGAATATGCCCTAGAGGCAATCATGTATGATGATATTTCCCATTGTATTCATAAAGTTATTAAGTAGTCCTTGTATAAACATCTGATGTGTATCATTGAATATGTGATTCAGTTGTGGAACTATGCATTCATGTTGTTTGTACTAAATATCCTTGGTCATTGAGGTTGTGCTGGACACACAACTTAGACCAATGTGAAAGTTGGCTTGATGACTCGGTTCCACTTGTCATGGGCATGGAGATGCTATTCCAACTTACACAGACTAGGCTAAAGAGTTTAGCGAGTCGGATTGACCCATATTGAGGTACAACGAACTAAGTTGTCATTTGTATATCTCAATCAATGTAATCCTTAGACCTGAGGTTGTTGCATAGTCCGAGTTGAGAATCACCGACTTAGGTTCTGTCAAACGCTGATCCGTAACTGGGCAGTTATAAAGGCAGGGTTCGGGTCGACTGAGAATCAAGCTGCGTGATGTGAATAACCAAGATGGGATTTTGCCCCTCCACTCGGAGAGATATTCTCTGGGCCCTCTCGTGAGATATGATTCGAAAGCATGGCCATGCGACTCGGTTAAGTGTTAACCGAGGCGATCGGCTAAGTGTTAGTCGGGTGAATCACTTATCTCGGATCGAGAAGAGAGTTGGACTATTTAAGGATGACATATATTCGCCTATAGTCGACAAGGTATATCGTGAGGCAAAAGGGACTCGACGTAAGTCGCATTGGAAAGGCAAGTCGTCATGACTCTTTGGTACTTGGGAATCGGTATGTTACGCTAGGAGCCGATGCTTCGATCGATTGTGAGTTGGACTCAAATCGTGTCCAAGTAACCATGAGCCTGGGTCACACTTAAGAGCGGAGCAGGTTCGGATTGGATCCGAATCATATAATCTGGTTGGGTTGGACCTAAACCGGATTAGGACTGAGTTAGTGAGTTGGACTCACGGTGACTAGTTTTATATGGGCTTTAGTGAATGGGTCGCGCGAGCGGAGCCCACATTCACTACCTATATATAGTGGAGCACAATAACCCAGAAAGGTTAATCGTTGTTCGGTTAGGTCATTCCATGTGTTGGAAACCCTAGCTCCACAGTCCCCGCCGTAGAATGAACCTAGCAGCCACGGTGCTCCTCCTTATGCGTGTGGATACCGAGAGGTGCCGACGTTCAGCACCGTGACGATCGGATCGTGAGGACTGACCGCATCAATCGACGCGCTTCATCGCAGAATCCGCAATGTAGCGTCTAGTGGTAAACCTCGTGGCCTTCTACCTCGCTAGGTCTTGGGATCACCACGTTAGAGGAAAAGTTTTTGTTTTATCTGCGTGGCCCAACAAAGTGGTATCGAGCGATAGCTTCGGTTTTAGGCTCGAGATCTCGCATATGTGATATGCGGTAGGCTATAGATGAGATCTATGTGTTGTTTGGTGGTCGATCTATGAGATAGATCGGTTTTGTATGAAGTTGATTGGATCAACTATACTCGGGGAATGGTAGATCTAATTTCCGTGATCATACTGCTGAGATCGTGGAACGACATACCCCTACAGGTCGGCTTCCGCCATCGGGGTAGACTGTGACGCGTAAATCCGAGCGGTGATCGAAGATCAAAGAGTTTGATCGAATCGAACGATGGTCGGAATCCATGTCCGGATCGTAGATGAGATCTACGTTTGGAAAAAAAATCGCCGACCGCCGGCTTCGTCAGGCGCCTTAGATGTCGTTATGAGTTTCACAACGCCGAGATATTGTATCTATGCATAACTTGTTTTGCAGGGAAGTTGTGAATGGTATGGTTCATGTGCATGTGATGTATGTGTAATCCATACGTGATCTGCGAATCACGGTTTTTGTCGACCGTTGGAGCCTAGGTGTCATTTTATTGTATAACGACTGCGTGTCGGATTCTCTATGTAATTTACTTTACTAAGCTAGTGTAGCTGCTTGAGAACCGGAAGGCATGCAAGGTTGTACATGTCGGCGACATGGAGTAATACAAGTGACAAGAGTTGGCACGAGTCGGATTACAGTGCTTTGTGGAGATGGAGATCGCCATGAAGGGATCCATACCATTTCACATTATAATTGCTTTATTTTGTGTTATTGTTATGTCTCTCTTTTACCTCTATTAGATAGTCGGTAAAATTTAATCCCTCAAAGAAGGTCTAGTCGGTTTTCCCGCCAGTGTTTGCACCATCACAAGTCGGACATTTTTGGTAGTGGGCTCATAAAATTGAGGTGCTGCCAATTCTTTCCGACTAGGTGGGTTCGAGTGACTCTTCGCAGAAACACTTCGGTAAGCTAGGCGGATCTATCACAACGGTTGTGGGACTGGGAAAGGTCGGATGGGAGCCGGGGCATGTGATGCCACTGTCAACAGAGTCGCATGAGATGCGATTGACAAGGAGTTGTCTACCTAGATCACTTGGCGGCTAGCGGTGATGCTAAAGCTCACTAGCCGACTTGATTATTTAGGATCTGAATCACTAAGCAACCATCGAGGGGTGTTGGTTCTAGTGGGAGCATAAAATATTAAAATGTTTTGCTCTTTTATGAATACATGTCTTAAGTGTTTTGCATATTTTCTGTTGTAGATCATGGCACCAAGTAGCGCCACTCTCGTTATCCGGTTTTGCGTTGAGAACCATTCTTGAGAAAGATAAACCGAACGACACTAATTTTACCAACTGGTATCGAAATCGAGAATTGTTCTCAAACAAGAAAAGAAGGACCATGTCCTAGACAACCCACTTCCGGATGAGCCGAATGAGAATGCGATCGTCAGCCACCAATGCCTACCGTCGGGCTAAGGATGAGTCCACGGATATTAGCTGTCTTATGCTTGCTCACATGGAACCAGACTTGCAAAAGCAGTTCGAGCATGTTGAGGCCTACAATATGACCGAAAGCCTCAAAAGTATGTTCCAGGCTCAGGCGAAAACTGAGAGGTATCAAGTCTCTTATGCTTTGCTGAGTTGCAAGCTTAAGGATGGTGATCCACTGAGTCCGCATGTGATCAAAATGGTTGGTTACGTGCAGTCTTTGGAGAGGCTTGGCTACCCCATTAGCGAAGAGAGTTACGGATATAATTGAACTCTCTTCCTAGTGCATATGGGCAGTTCATTTGAACTACCACATGCATGGTATGGATAAGAAGCTCACTGAATTGCATGGGATGCTCAAGGCAGAGGCGGATCTCAAGAAGGGCACCAGTCAAGTATTGATGGTGCGAGAATAAAACTAAGTTCAAGAAGAGTTCTTGGACTAAGAAGAAGGCTAAGTCGAGGAAAGGTGGGGACCTGTCCCAAGCACTTCCTCGGGGACTAAGCCATCTCCTTCACCGGATCCACTTGCTTCTACCGCAAGGCGGATGGCCACCGGAAGAGGAAGCAGCAAGTACTTGGCCGACAAAGCCAAGAGTGGAGGTATGACTTCGACTCGTGTACACTTGTTTGCAATGTTATAGACATATATCTTCTGATGCACCTAATAGTTCTTGGGTATATGATACCGGATCGGTTATTCACATCGCAACTCGTTGTGGACCGGTAAGAACTAGGAGGCGTAGCAAGAGGCGAGGTTGATATTCGAGTCGGCAACAAAGCAAGAGTTGCGTTGGAAGTCGCACGATGCAACTTCATTTACCTTCGGATTCATTATGGAACTAAATAATTGTTATTATGTTCCAGTTGCTCAAAAACATTATTTCGCTTCATGTTTGATGAGGCAAGGCTATGAGTCGAATATCAAGAATAATGGTTGTTCTTTGTATTTGAATGATATGTTTCAGCTTTGCACCCGTAAGCGGGTTATTTATTTTGAATCTTGATGGTGAGTCGGTTTATAACATAAATGTTAAAGGTTGAAACCAAATGATCCGAATATGACTTACTTTTGGCAATCGGCTTGGTCATATAAGTTGAAACGCATGAAGAAGCTCCATGATGATGGACTCTAACCCGTTCGACTTGGAGTCGTTCGAGACATCGAATCTTGCCTACTCGGCAAAATGACCAAGACACCTTTTGCAAAGAGTTGCGAAGGGCGTCCGACTTGTTGGGACTAGTACATAGTGATGTATGTGGACCAATGAGCACGATGCCAGGGGTGGTTATGAGTACTTCATTACCTTCGATGATATGAGTAGGTATGGATATATCTACTTGATGAAACATAAGTCGGAAGCCTTTGAAAAGTTCAAAGAATTCGAGAATGAAACCTGAATCAACTTGGCAAGAAAATAAAGTTTCTTGATTCGAGGAGGCGAGTACATGAGCCATGAGTTTGATGACCATCGAAAAGTTGTGGAATAGTTCCTCAACTTACTCCGCCAGAACGCATACAAAGGAATGGTGTTTGGAAGGCGGAATCGGACCTTGTTGGACATGGTACGATCAATGATGAGTCAGACAGATCTGCCTTTATCATTTTGGGGTTATTGTCTAGAAGCAATGGCGTTCACACTAAACAAAGTACCATCAAAATCGGTAGAAGACACCGCATGAGATGTGGACGGGCAAAAAGCCGAGTTTGTCTTTTCTTAAGATTTGGGGTTGTGAAGCTTTGTCAAGCGACTTGATCGGACAAGCTACGGCCAAGTCGGATAAATGTATTTTCGTGGGGTATCAGGAAACCTTGGGTTACTACTTCTACAACCGAGAAGAGGGCAAAGTGTTTGTTGCTCGGGCGGTGTCTTCCTTGAGAAAGAGTTTCTCGTCGGGGAGTAAGTGAGCACGGTGCAACTCGAAGAAATTCGAGAGGAATCGGCTTATAAGCGAATCGGCAAAAACCTTGGAGGATGAGCCGATCGTGGGAGATGGTGAGCCGATAGCACACGTACTACGAAGATCGGCAAGATTACGAAGTGTTCGTGATGTATTCTTGTTAGGCGATGATGAGTAAGCAAATTATTGAGCGATGGTGGGATCGATTCGAGTCATGGCTTGGAGCCATGAGATCCGAGATAAAGTCCATGGATGAAAATCAAGTTTGGAACTTGGTTGATCGCGAACGGTGCAAGACCCGTCGAGTGCAAATGGGTCTTTAAGAAGAAAACTGATATGGATGGAAATGTTTCAATCTATAAAGCACGCCTTGTCGCGAAGGGATTCCGACAAGTTCAAGGAGTTGATTCTGACGAGACTTTCTACTCGTAGCGATGCTTAAATCAGTTCGGATCATGTTAGCTATAGGCCTATTTCGACTATGAGATATGGCGGATGGATGTCAAAGCGGCTTTCCTCAACGGAAATTTAACCGAGGGCGTGTATGATACTGCAGGGTTTTGTCGATCCGACTAATCTTGACAAGGTATGCAAACTTGAAATCCATTTATGGGTTGAAGCAAGCATCTCGGAGTTGGAATATTCGCTTTGATGAGGTAGTCAAATCGTTTGGCTTCATCAAGAGTGATCATGATTCTTGTTTATACAAGAAGTTTAGTGGGAACAAAGTAAATTTTCTAATCTTATATGTGGATGACATATTACTGATTGGAAATGACGTCCAGATGTTGCAAGAAACCAAGGATTCATTGGAAAGGAGTTTCTCAATGAAAGACTTGGGTGAGGCAACATACATCCTCGGAATCCGGATCTATAGAGATAGATCAAGGAGGCTCATTGGATTGAGTCAGAGTACTTATTTGGACAAAGTGTTGAAAAAGTTCAACGTGGAATCGTCTAAGAAGGGGTTCTTACCGATGTCCCATGGTGTAAAACTTAGCAAGACTCATTGTCCTTCGACAACTGATGAGCGAAGTCGGATGAGTGCGATTCCATATGCTTCTGCAGTTGGATCCATCATGTACGCCATGATTTGTACTAGGCCGGATGTTTCCTATGCTCTAAGTGTTGTGAGCAGATACCGGTGATCTGGAGAGATCCTTTGGGCGGCTAAAAATATCCTAAAGTACTTGAGAAGGACTAAGGATATGTTCTTGGTTTATGGTGGTGAAGATGAACTCGGTAAAGGGTTACAGATGCGAGTTATCTCACCGACTACGATGATTCTCGTTCGCAATCCGGATCGTGTTTATTATAAGCGGAGGTCTTGTGAGTGGAAAAGTTCCAAGCAAGAGGCGTATGCGTCTACCTGTAGGTGAGTATATTCGCCTCGGAGGCACAAAGGCTGTTTGGATGAGGAATTTCCTCATGGATCTTGGTGTGGTTCGGGCTCGTCCAATCCGTTGGGCGTATATTGTGACAACAATGGTGCTATTGCACAAGCCAAGGAACCTAGACAACACCGGAAGAACAAGCACATACTCATGCGGTACCACTGATTCGCGGTTCGTGGATCGGTGATATCAAGTTATGCAAGGTACACACGGATGCAAATATTGCGGATCCGTTGACAAAGCCGTTACCCAGTAGAAGCATGAGGCTTTTGAAACCATGGGCATTAGATGCTTAGACATGTGATGTCGGAAGATTGACTCTAGTGCAAGTGGGAGGCTGGGAATATGCCCTAGAGGCAATCATGTATGATGATATTTCCATTGTATTCATAAAGTTATTAAGTAGTCCTTGTATAAACATCGATGTGTATCATTGAATATGTGATTCAGTTGTGGAACTATGCATTCATGTTGTTTGTACTAAATATCCTTGGTCATTGAGGTTGTCTTTGGACACACAACTTAGACCAATGTGAAAGTTGGCTTGATGACTCGGTTCCACTTGTCATGGGCATGGAGATGCTATTCCAACTTACGAGACTAGGCTAAAGAGTTTAGCGAGTCGGATTGACCCATATTGAGGTACAACGAACTAAGTTGTCATTTGTATATCTCAATCAATGTAATCCTTAGACACAGGGTTGTTGCATAGTCGAGTTGAGAATCACCGACTTAGGTTACATCAAGCGTGATCCGAATGGCGGCAGTTATAAAGGCGAGGTTCGGGTCGAGAATCAAGCTGCGTGATGTGAATAACCAAGATGGGATTTTGCCTCCTCGGAGAGATATTCTCTGGGCCCTCTCGTGAGATATGATTGGAAAGCATGGCCATGCGACTCGGTTAAGTGTTAACGAGGCGATCGGCTAAGTGTTAGTCGGGTGAATCACTTATCTCGGATCGAGAAGAGAGTTGGACTATTTAAGGGATGACATATATTCGCCTATAGTCGACAAGGTATATCGTGAGGCAAAGGGACTCGACGTAAGTCGCATTGGAAAGGCAAGTCGTCATGACTCTTTGGTACTTGGGAATCGGTATGTTACGCTAGGAGCCGATGCGATTGATCGATTGAGTTGGACTCAAATCGTGTCCAAGTAACCATGAGCCTAGGTCACACACTTAAGCGGGAGCGAGTTCGGATTGGATCCGAATCATATAATCTGGTTGGGTTGGACCTAAACGGATTAGGACTGAGTTAGTGAGTTGGACTCACGGTGACTAGTTTTATATGGGCTTTAGTGAATGGGTCGAGCGGAGCCCATTCACTACCTATATATAGTGGAGCACAATAACGAAAGGTTAATCGTTGTTCGGTTAGGTCATTCCATGTGTTGAAACCCTAGCTCCACAGCGATCTGCCGCATGTGAACCTAGCAGTTCCGTCGGTGCTCCTCCTTGTATGCGTGTGGATACCGGCGGAGGTGCTGTCGTTCGGCACCGATACGATCGGATCGTGAGGACTGCACTGCATCAACTGACACGCTTCATCAGTAATCCGCAACCGCGCGTCTAGTGGTAAACCTCGTGGCCTTCTACCTCAGCTAGGTCTTGGGATCACCACGTTAGAGGAAAAGTTTTTTGTTTTATCTCTGCGTGGCCCAACACCACCAGTCTTCAAGATCTCATTGGGCGGGAATCAGACCAAGAGGAGAAAAGGAAAGTATGAAGTTCCAGAACCAAAGCAACCATCAAGGATGGCCACTATAACCTGTAGCAATTGTGGAACTCTTGGGAATAGATACACTAGTTGTGGTGCCCCTCTAAAGCCATCTCTGGTGATGAGGAAAAACAAACATAAGGTTTGTTTTCTGTTTTAACCATTCTCTGCAATTTCTATGTTTTAACCATTCTATGCATTTTCTGTGTAATAAACACTGTCTTGCTTGGATCTTGAGGAGAACAGGCGAGCACTCGAGTCTTCTACAGGTTCTTGCTACTAGGAGGACAACACTGGTGCTACTTTAGGTTAAAGACTTTTTCTGCAAGGAGGGCAACACCGGCTCAAACAGCACCTGCTGCTAGGAGGACAACACCAGCTCAAACAGCACCTGCTGCTAGGAGGACAACACCAGCTCAAACAGCACATGCTGCTAGGAGGACAACACCAGCTCAAACAACACCTTTCAAAGCTCCAAGGCCAGGTCCTGCTCAAAATGAAGCAAGTGGTACTTCCAGTAGGCCTGTAAGAGCAAGAAAGCAATCATCAAGGATGTCAGGTTACCTCACAGCAAGCAATATTGACAACCTTACCTTGAGTGATATCAAGAAAGGGCTGTTGTGAACAATGCTACTTGTGGTTGTGAACTATGTTGGTACTATGTGTGGTTGTGAACTATGTTGGTACTATGTGTGGTTCTGAACTATGTTACTTGTGGTTGTGAAGTATGTTGGTACTATGTGTGGTTGTGAACTATGTTACTTGTGATTTTGAACTATGTTGGTACTATGTGTGGTTGTGAACAATGCTATGAAATGGTTGTGTAGATGTTGTCATGCTAGTATATTAAATTATTGATCATGGTAGATGTTGTCGAGACCACTCGAGGGGCCTCGACAACCCTAGTATATTAAATTATTGATCATGGTAGATGTTGTCGAGACCACTCGAGGGGCCTCGACAACCCTAGTATATTAAATGCTTGAACATTATAATATAACATTGTATCCAGTACCACAAAGCATATTCACACAAACTGAATGGTTCAACTCATGGAGGGTTCAACTAAACAAATACAGGGTTCAACACATGGATAGTTCAACTCAACAAATACAGGGTTCAACACAAGGATAGTTCAACTCAACAAATATAGGGTTTAACTCAACAGGCTCATTCATCTACCTAAACATAAATATGCCAACTGAACACACCATTACACAAATATGCCAACTAAACAGACCATCACTCCTCCTCCTCACAAATTGCCTTGATTCTCTTGACCTTGTCCTTGTTAACAGCATTGTCCTTGAAAAGGTCATGCATGGAGTACTCTAACTTTTTCTTTTCATCCTTGATTAGCTCTTTCCTCATCCCATACATTGTTTCACCTTGAATACTTGTACGTGATTTGAGCACATTCTTGATTCCTCCTTGGCATTCTACAACACCTCTACTTCATTATTCAATGCACTATGTGCTTATCCATCCTCAAAGATCATATTGCCCACTCATTATCTTAGCATAGTTTTATGCTATTACTTTTTCTCGATCGAGCTATCCACTTCCTCTCGATCGATCTATCCACCTATTACCTTCCTCTAATAGGGTTGCATGCTTCTTCTCCAATTTCTCCTTCTCTTGAGATAGAGCCTTCATCATCTTACTCTCATACCTCTCTTCAATTCTTGAGTTGTGGCTGTCATTGTACATTCCCACAACTTAGACAATGCATCTGCGAACTATCATCCCACTCTGGATCTATCCACCTTTGAAAGCCACAATTCATGACTGCACATGTATATGTTTAGAATATAATCAGTACTCACAATGTATCTAAATGATCCAGGATCTATCTAAAACACCATTAGGTTCTGTACATCATTGTTCTAACAGGTTCAGGCCATTACAAATGGAGTGAACAAGTAATCATTATTTATCTAAATACAGAGAGATAAATACAGAGAGATTCAATGCACATGATTTAATATAGAGAGATTGCACATGATCCAGCAACATATATGTTGAGAACAAATAATCATTATTTATCTAAATACAGAGAGATTCAGTGCACATGATTTAGTATAGAGAGCACTTGATCCAGGAACATATATGTTGACAACAACTACTCATTATTTTTCTAAGTATAAGAGAGATTTAGTGCACATGATTTAAAACAAGTACTCATGATTTATCTAAATGTATGAATCAAGAACAAGTACTCATTATTTAAACATATCGATTAATCAAATTATCGAGCCATGATAAAAGTCTTGAGGAAATCAAGGACACAGTACTCACATTTTCCACTAAGCATAGATAGAACCTCCTCACTGTATCTTTGCCCTCAAATGCAACACATCGGCGGTTTGATTGTGGCCGGAGCAACGAGTGGGGCATCATCATCAATGACATAATATCCCTCGTCAAAAGATGATTGATGCGTAGTCAAGCGGAGATCTACAAATCGACGAATCATCCACAAATCAGGCTCAAATCAAACAATTTCAAAAAATCCCAAATCAGGAGGAGAAAGTACTCACATCACCGAGGAGATTCACGGATGTTTCGCTCGTTCGGCTCGGCATGGTCTCGACGGCGGCTTGACGTGACGATGGCGGAAGCGGTGATAGGGAGAAGAAGCGTAGGCGAGCAGGCGATAGAGAAGAAGCGAAGGACCGAGGCGAGCTGACCAACCGTTTTGTCTAGACAAGCGTTAACGGCGTCTGCGTGAGCCACGTCATCCTTACGTGGGGCCGTCTGTCGGTTTGTCATTAGACCAGCGTCAAACCCGTGTCGATCTTTCTACAACGAACTACGAACCGATGGCTTTTTAAAACCCTAACATAAAGTGGTTGCTTTTTAAAACCCTAACCTATAATGTGGTGGTTATCTGTAATTTTCTCTAGTACCTAAGATGATTCGCAGGATTTTCCAAGAGCTGCAGCACGATGGCGGGGTCGAGAGATATCATTCGACTGTTGGCCCTATTTGCAGGAAAATGCGGGGGTTCGTGTTGGCGGTAGCGAGTTAAGCTGGATGTTGCCACGCTTGGACGCACGCGTGCCCCTTCCAAAAAAGCGGCGACTTTGTCACCACCCATATCCCCACGATCGGACGTCTAGCTGGCCGCACGACGGCGCACTGGACGGAAGAGAACGTGGATGCCTGGTGCGTCGACGTCGGCCGTCGGACATCACTGACTTGCCCATGACTAATCGGCCATGGATTTTGGACGCTTCGCCCCTAGCGGTGGACTAGTCGGGCATAAAATTCGGATGCGTTATCCTAGTGGGGGACAGGGATTGATGCGCAGGTGCATGCACGTGAGCTAAATATGCACCTATAAATATGCATGCGATGCTGTTATCTCTTGCATAAGCCACAGCCTGCAGATAAGAAGTCCAGGCCGGTACCCTCGATCTTGTAGCTAGCGAGCTATAGCCATGGCTTCTGCCTCTTGCATTTTTTTGCGTGTGGTGCTGGTCGCTCTGGCTGCTACGGCGGCGTCGGCGCAGCTGTCGTCGACGTTCTACGACACGTCGTGCCCCAAGGCCCTGGCCACCATCAAGAGCGGCGTGGCGGCCGCCGTGAGCAGCGACCGGCGCATGGGCGCGTCGCTGCTCCGGCTGCACTTCCACGACTGCTTTGTTAATGTGAGCAAGTTTCAGCGTTTCACCATTACCGGCAGTAATTCTTTCGTCAATTAACTAACTTGCCAGGGTAAAAACAGCTATAGCCGTGATTAACCAGTGTTGCGCCGTGCATGTTTTGGTGTCTGCAGGGCTGTGACGCGTCCGTTCTGCTGTCGGGCAACGAGCAGAACGCGGCACCGAACGCGGGGTCGCTGAGGGCTTCAGCGTCATCGACAACATCAAGACCCAGGTGGAGGCCGTCTGCAAGCAGACCGTCTCCTGCGCCGACATCCTCGCCGTCGCCGCCCGTGACTCCGTTGTCGCGGTAAGTAACATACAGAATCAATTCTACCTGAAGCTAGCTAGTGCTATCGATTTTTACTTGGAATGGTCATGCGCAGCTTGGAGGCCCGTCGTGGACAGTTCCTCTCGGGAGACGGGACTCCACGAGCGCAACCGGGAACACCGGCGACCTCCCGGCCCCTACTTCCAGCCTAGCACAGCTCCAGGCCGCGTTCAGCAAGAAGAACCTGGACACGACCGACATGGTGGCGCTCTCGGGCGCGCACACCATCGGGCAGGCGCAGTGCAAGAACTTCCGGTCGCGCATATACGGCGGCGACACCAACATCAACGCGGCCTTCGCGACCTCGCTCCAGGCTAACTGCCCTCAGGCGACCGGCGGCTCCGGCGACAGCAGCCTGGCGCCGCTGGACACCAAGACGCCCAACGCGTTCGACAACAGCTACTACAACAACCTTCTGTCCCAGAAGGGACTTCCACTCTGACCAGGTGCTGTTCAACAACGACACCACCGACAACACCGTCAGGAACTTCGCGTCCAGCGCGTCGGCGTTCACCGGCGCCTTCACCACCGCCATGATCAAGATGGGTAACATCTCGCCGCTGACCGGGACGCAGGGACAGATCAGGCTCAGCTGCTCAAAGGTTAACTCGTGATTAGCGTACGAGTCGATACTCTCCATCACAATATGTGGATGAATAAGGACACATAACCGGTGGCCAATAGTACCAATTATACTCATTAATACCACGCTAATAGAAGCGTATACTTGTAATTAAATACGTGCAGCAGAAAATGATGTCCGCATCTACACATGTTACTATCAAATTCTCATGCCACTATAGGAACGACACGCTACGCCGAGGGCAAAAAGCCGTCGGCGTAGACTAAAATGTTCTCGGCGTACCTGACGGCTATCTCGGTGGCCTCCTCGGCAAAGGTCTCCTCGCGGAGGCAATTTTGCTTGTCGGCGTAGCTCTAGCCGTCGGCGTTACGCCGACGGTCTTGCCTTCGGCATAGCCCCGTCGGTATAATAACGGTGGGTTGTAAACAATTAAAAAATAATCAAAAAATTTGATTTTTTTTAATTTTATTTTTATTTTTTCTCAACCTTTTTAAACCTTTGAATTGTTTGAATCATTAATATCTCAACTGGAACATTATTAACATAATTATATTTAATCTTTGATCAAATTGCAGTTTTTAACAAATTTCTCCCGCTCGGTCATCCATCCTAGCACTACTCTAGCTCCAACACGCTTAATTTCTCGGTTACTTCCGAATTAGTTTCCGTGAATCAATTTGTACCTAGTTGTCAATACTATGATATCAATCCTATTAACTCTTATATCATTATGTAACATGTTTTTATTTTTTGAAACTACAAACACTTATTTAAGTAAACACCAATGAATAAGTAAAAATATTACTGATTCAAATAAAAATACTATTCACTTCAAATAAAAATATAATAATTTTATTTTTGTATTTTTCTATTTAATATGGAATAATTAATATCTTTAAATTCATAAATCAGAATTTGATAAATAATATGTCTAAATTTATCAGGAAAATGAAACGAATCTAAATATGATATCCATATCAATTAAACACTCGTTTTAAATTAGTTATTTGGTGGTTGCTTGAAAATCCACTTTTGCGTTTGAAAAATAAAATGGCTTTTTGTGCGACAAAAGCTAAACTTGCATTGGATCTTTGATAAAATAGCATATTATGAACCTAAAATGATTTTATAAAAACATGAGCATCGGATCATATGCGTGTAGTTCATATCGACCCACTTCGTCGATTTGGCGAAATTTATCTTTTCACGAGGGGTGGACGGAAAGGTTTGGATCCCGTTTGGAAATGTCCATATAAGGTGGTCTAGTATTTTTGTAAAATATGGTGGTAGTATTTTGAATTAGCCAATTGGTTGTTGCTTCACAAAACCGTCCGTTTTTGTGCTCGGAAAATAAAAATTGCTTTTAAATGCGATGAAAAGGAAACTTTCTCCTGCAACATTGTTCGTCATCCCATGATGCACATGTATGCACAATATGGACAAATTATCACAAACTATGCCTTGATTCTAGCCATAACATTGGTCATTTGACCGAAAAGAAACCTCCAATGAGATAGGTCATTTTGTGAAGGTTTTTTTCAGACATAATCAATATACCAGGTTTGATATTTTCTCTTGTAACTATGTCACATAATATGACACCACGTGAAGGTTTCATATTGATTTGATCGTTTTTTAATTATTTTATGCCCGTTTTAAACTATATATAATGTTTTATGTTTCACTTAATTTTCATTTATAAATGTATAATATTTGATTGTAGATAGATAGATCTTATTTTTCTGCAAATTTTACTATATTATTTGTATTTTTCGAATTAGAATGATTTAGTTATGATTTTTCAAAGTTTAATGAGGTAAAAGGGAAAATAGCTACGCCGAGGGCAGCCATCGATTTTTTTGAAAAGGGCATTTAATTACTTATTAAAGTAACGATTACGTCTGACCTCTGCGTAGCTAGGATGCACACATCGATTATCCACAAAGAGTATAAAACAAGGAAAGTAGACCAACATTATAACTAGCACTGTTTTAGTAAAATGCCTACAACTATGGAGGATCAACCCTCAGATCATGCGACCATCCACGTCGGGAGAAAATATTCATTACCGTATTCTCCAGTTGAGTACACCCCTCCACAAATAAGTTTCGAAATTCCACTTGTTGTAGAGTAGTCCATAAGAGAGAGTAGCTGTGGCACGATAAATAACCTGTAAGTTAGAAGACAATTTGTTATTAAAAATCGTGTCATTTCTATATAGCTATAGCGATAAATAATGGCAAGCGCTCCCAGCCTAAACAAAGTATTATATTTATCATATTTTTCCTACGTAGGCATGCTCGAAATGTTGCAAAACTTTTCATAATTTTACACATTTACAAGAAGAAAAGAGGTTTTACTACATACGATATTTTTTATGCTATAGGGGCATGCTCAAAATTTTGCAGAAGTTTTTGCTACACGTGACACGTTTTTATCGCATTTTCGAAAAATGCTACATTCAAAGGAAAAAATGTTAAGTTTGGAGTTTTTTTTTCTATATAGAAATGCTCAAAATGTTGCTTAAGTTTTTGCTACATGTCGATGTCACATTTTCAGAAATGCTACATACACAGTTTGATTTTTGATGCAGGGCGCTCTATGTCAAATGTTTTATCTATCAAATTAGAAAGAGAAAATTGCTTATACAACACTACTCTTAAATATGATTCTTTATTTGACACTCATAATTTTTTCTTTCCCCATATGACACCCTGTATAATTTTTTTTGCCTTACATGACATTGTCATTGGATCCGTTACACGGTTCCATCAAATTTTTCCCGTCTAGACGAAAATACCCCTAGATATGTACGTGTCCAAGCTAAGTTGGCACAATGGAACATAATCAAAAGTATCTGAGCCCTCTATCCCTCTCCCGCTCTTGAACCCTAGCGGTGGCCGGGCGGTGCGTGGCTTGCTTTTCATGGCGGCGCTGGCATCGTGAGATGAGCTCCATAGACCATGGGGTCTGTGCGGGTGGGGTGCCAAGCGCGGCAGCGGGCAAGGCGAGGCATCGGATAGAGAAGAAGACGGACGGGCGGTCATCTGGGACTTGAGGGAGGCAATAGTGGGGCTTCCGAGGCGGTCAAGGCTCAACCGTGTATGCTCTCGATGGAGCACCCGTCGAGGAACTGAAATCTAAGCTCAGGCCATGGCATGGAAGGGTGAGTGTATTTGACAAATTTCTCTCCATTATTGCACCGTTGTTTGCTAAAATTAGTAGCAATGTTTATGCCTTTATCTTTAATTTATAGAATGGATCCCAATTCGAGTTACTTGTTGAAAGTTAGCTTGTTTGGAAACCCCAAAAAAGATAGAAAGGAAATTAGATGTTTCTATTTTGAGAAGGTCATTGGTAGTGATTTAACAAATTATAAGGATTTGGTTGAATCCATCGTTGAGCAGTACCCGCCATGTTATTTGGAAGTTGCACATGTCTAGTACTACGAAAATATTCTTAAAATACTCCTAAAAGTAAAATCAGACCAAGAGTTGATGTCTATGCTTGAGAAACATGCTAAGACAAAGGTTATGCAATTGTTGTTTGCATATTGTGATCTCTCTAAACCTTATGAGCCTATCATCGAGTATTGTAGTGATGAGCAACAACAACAACAACAGCAACAACAGCAACAGCAACAGCAACAGCAACAACAACAACAACAACAACAACAACAACAACAGCAACAGTAACAACAGCAACAGCAACAACAGCAACAACAGCAACAGCAACAGCAACAACAACAACAACAACAACAACAACAACAACAACAACAACAACAACAACAACAACAACAACAACAACAACAACAACAACAACAACAACAACAACAACAACAACAACAACAACAACAACAACAACAACAACAACAACAACAACAACAACAACAACATGACAACAACAACAACAACAACAACAACAACAACAACAACAACAACAACAACAACAACAACAACAACAACAACAACAACAACAACAACAACAACAACAACAACAACAACAACAACAACAACAACAACAACAACAACAACAACAACAACAACAACAACAACAGCAACAACAACAACAGCAACAACAACAACAACAACAACAACAACAACAACAACAACAACAACAACAACAACAACAACAACAACAACAACAACAACAACAACAACAACAACAACAACAACAACAACAACACATCGGGAATGTATGTTTCACTTGGTGAGCAACTTCAAGAAAAAATTTCATGGAAAAGTATTTGATAACCACCTATGGGAAGCATCTTACTCATGTAACCCGTAGTTATTTGACAAAAATTAGGTTGCAATGAAGGCAGCAAAGCCAGGCGCAACTGCATATCTTAGGAAGTGGCACAATAGGTTGTGGTCTAGGAGTCAGTTCTCGACCATATGCAAGGTGGACTATGTAACAAACAACTTTGCGGAGTGATATGTCAGAAACGTATCTATAATTTTTGATGCCCCATGCTTGTTTAGTATCTACTTTGCTTTGCTTTGTCTACACTTTGAGGTGTTTTTATATCTTTTCTGTTAACAAGTTGCCACAGTGCGAGTTGCCTGTTTTCTTCTGTTTTTGGTTCTAGAAAGGCAGAAAATCAATATTCTCGGAATTGGACGGGACAAAAGACAAAGTCAATATTTTACCGTGGGCGACACGAAGTCTAGAGGAGGGACGGAGAGAGGATCCAGGGCCGCCACACACCCCCTAGGCACGGGTGGGCCCACCCCGCGCCTGGGTAGGGTGTGGTCCCTCCAGCTGCCTCCCTGCCTCGCCTCTTCGCCTATAAGAAGCCCCGATGCAGAAACCCTAGGCACCCGATCAAAACTCCACGAAACTTTTTGTAGTCGCCGCCACCATCGTCCCTAGATCGGGGGGATTTGAAGTTCTTTCCAGCACTCTGCCGGAGGGGAGATCATCCCGGAGGCCTTCTTCTCCAGTATGAAGCGTGAGTAGTTCCATCTTGGACTACGGGTCCATGTAGTAGCTAGATGGTTGTATCTCCTCCTTGTGCTTTCATGTATAGATCTTGTGAGCTCCGTTCATGATCAAGATCTAATCTATTTGTAATCATGCATGTTGTGTTTGTGGGGATCCGATGGATATTGAGATTACTATGTCAGATTGATTAATGTTTTTGTCTATTTGATACTACCATGTCTGTGTTGTTTGTGATCTTGCATGCTCTCCATTGTTAGTAGCTACCTTGGCCAAGTAGTTTCTAGTGACTCCAAGAGGGGGTATTTATGCTCGATAGTGGGGTTCATGCCTCTAGTTTCCAAGGGAAATGACATAAATCTCTTCGGTTGTAGATGTGTTGTTGCCACTATGGAGAAAACAATGGTCTCTTGTTCATAGAACAAGTGGATTGCTTACCTTACACACTTTTCTTAAAGAAGTTGTCTGTTGCTTGCAACTTAATACTGGAGGGGGTTCGGATGATAACCTGAAGGTGGACTTCTAGTCATAGATGCAGTTGGATGGCGGTCTATGTATATTGTTGTATTGCCCAATCGAATCTCATAGGATCTTTTTGTCTGGTATTGCATTGTTATGCATTGCTCAGTTCCTGTCAATTGCCCTGTTGTAATTTGTTTACCCTTCATGCTATGTTGTTTATCTAAGAAGAGCACCTCTAGTGAATTATAGACCCCGGTCCAATCTTTACCATTGATACATCTTACACTTTTACTTGTTTACTTGATGCAAACCATCATCACCTTCCACACCATGTGTTTAATAATTTGTTACAGCAAACCGGTGATCTTGACAACCTCACTGATTCGTTGGGGCAAAGTCTTGAGTTTGTGGTGTGCAGGTTTCCACGTTGCTTGCAACACATGTGTGACGTTTCCTTCCTCCTACTGGTTCGATAACCTCGGTTTCTTACTAAGGGAAACTTGCTGTTGTGCTGCATCACACCTTGCTCTTGGGGTTTCCTGACGAATTCCCGACAAAGCATTGCACGTTGACGCAGTGCCATCACGGAGTGCTTTAACAATTGGATCAAGCACCACAAGGATTGATTCTGCCCCACATAATGAAGAAGTTGAATGCAATGACCATGGATTTAAACTTGGAGGTGGTAGAATGCTTAGAAGATGTGGCTAAAGTGACTGCATTAGGAGGCAGCGGCTTTAGGTTTTTCATTAACTTGCAAGATCAAACATGTTCTTGTAGACAATGGCAAGTTTGTGGCATTCCTTGCAAACATTCTCTTGTGTTCATCACATCACTTAGTGATGCACATATAAATAATTATGCTGACTCGTATTACTCCACTGAAATTTTTTGAGAAGCTTACGCCCACCTGATCCCTGCTATGCCAGACAAGAGCCAGTGGCCTGAATCTGACCATGGATTCTTCATGCATCCACCACTACTTCATGCTACAACTGGCAGGCCTAAAACTAAGAGGTATAAAGGTTGTAGTGCCAATAAAAGAAAGAAAGGCAAGCACTTATGCGCAATTTGTAAGTAATATGGGCATCATTGGCAAATTGTAAGAAGGGTAACTCTGATGACATTGCTACAATGATGGCTATTATGTAATATAGATTACTCTTTCTTGCTTTATTATTTTTGTTTGCAACTAAATGTATTAAATACTTTTCTTGCCTCTCATGTAAATAACCACCAAAGAAGAGGACAAAGGCTAGCAAAATAGCCCAACCATCCATTGTGCTTTGCGAGGATGGAGAACCAACAAGGATGTTTTTCCCACCATGGTTAGCAAAATTCTACACTTCTATGTTGCTTTTCTCACTCATTGTAAGTTCTAAGTTTCTTCTTTCTCACCATAGCCAAATGTTGGAAACTACAACAAATAAAAAGAGAAAATATGTAGACTCTGAATCTAGAGGATCAAAGAGGTATTATTGTGTTTCTTACTGCTGCCAAACTTACTTACTGCTACCATTACTGCCCTAAACTTACTGTTGCCATACACACATGTGTGCAGATCAAAAATTGGTTCCATTGAGAAAATTTCTCCTATGAAGATAAAGACCAAGACAAAAAGGGAGAGATTGCTGAAAACATTCCTATTGTGCCACTTGAAAGTTCAGCGATGGGAACAAGGAGCAAAAAAATTTACCCTTCTAGCCCTGCTATGAGCACAAGAAGTAAAAGAAGGCTCAGCTTGTAATTTTAATAAGGCTTGTGTGCACTTCCATTCTCTTGATGTAATGGTTCTTTTAAAGTTCATGTGCGTAATGGTTTTTTTAGGTCATTTAGCCTGATATATGTGATACATGTGAACTACCGATGACTTACACATGAATCTGGATGCTTATAGAAGCTGTCGGGATGTTGTTTGATTGGTTATATGTATATATGAACAGTACGAAGGGGATATGGCATCAAAATACAGGAGAGGTTCTGTCGAATTTTTGATTTTATTGAATTAATATTTGAGATATTAGTATAGTTTGAATGAGCAAGTGTTTCTCTTTTTTTTGTTGTCCCACGACTAAATATGGACGGTGCAATGTTTCTGAAGTAAAATTAGTTCTATATTACATAACACAACAACATTTCTGGTACTTTTGAAACATATTGTATCAGGGGCAAAAGTGTCTTTGTAGTTTCCCGGTTGACACCGTTAGCTCTCCAAAAGTATGGAAGTGTCATGTAAGGCAAAAAAAAAATTACTAAGTGTCATATAAGACAACAAAAAGTTTTAGCGTCAAATAAGAAATTATATTTTAGGTGTAGTGTCATATAAGGAATTCTCTTAATTGGAAATATGTTAGAGATCTGGAAATCCATTTTGTTAGGCCGACTTAATTTATGTATCTGGTGCAAAGACTGGCATCCGATGGACACTGCTAGGCGTCCCTCAGACGATGGGGGAGCTCCCATCGTCCTGCTTCCCGTGCCGACACGTGTCCATTTGCTGCAAAACATCCCGCGTTTGCTGCATATGTCCCCGCTTTTGTTTCTGAAGCAAAAAACGGTTCATTTTAGAAATAAAACGTCTCGCCGGAGACCTCGCCGGAGACCATGCAGCAAAAAAAATGTTCTAATGTAGCAAAACCGACTTCGCCGGAAACATCGTCGGAAAAACTTGCTGGTGACTCTCGCCGGAGATCTTGTAGCAAATAATTGACACTGTTGTAGCAAAACCACAAGACGATTGTAGCAAAAAAGTTCTTCTAATGTAGCAAAAACCCTACTTCGTCAGAGACATCGCCGGAAAAATTTAGCCGGAAGACCTCGCCGGTAAACTTGTAGCGAAAGCCAGGCCGGCCGCCTCTGGAAGCAACCACGGTCGCCCATGGCAGCGACCAAGGCTGCCCATGGAAGCAAGCTTGGCCACCGCTGGAACAGTGGCGGCAACCAAGCTGGCCATGAAAGCGAATCGGCCGCCGCTGAAAGCAACCACGGTTGCCCATGGCAGCGACCAAGGCTGCCCATGGAAGCAAGCTTGGCCACCGCTGGAAGCAAACTCAGCCGACGTGGCGGCGACCAAGCTGGCCATGGAAGCGAACTCGGCCGCCGCTGGAAGCAAGCTCGACCGCCCGTGGAAGCAAGCTCGGCCACCGCTGGAAAGCAAGTTCGGTCGCTGCTGGTAGCAACCACGGCCGCCCGTGGCAGCAAGGTCGGCCGCCGCAGCTTCGACCGGCGGCGCGGGTGCTTGGGGTAACAGCGCCATGGCGTGTGGAGGGTGCTCCACGCTGGAAGCAAGCTCCATGGCGGGTGGAGAGAGCTCGGTCTTGGAAATTGGCAGGAGGAGATAAGATAGGAAGGGAGAAGAAAGAAAGGCGGGGTGGGCCTATGCCTGTGTGGTGGAGCTGCGTCCACGCAGAAGAAAGGCGCGACCCGGACGATGGCATCGTCCGGGGGATTGGCATCATTTTTCCATCCGAATGGGCCTTAATATGCTTGCCCACGCGCGCATTTGGGAAACCAGCTGGGCTGATCGGGCGCTGCCTGGGAAGAAGCGCTGCGGGAATCGCTAACCGGCAGTAGCAGGCAGTGCTACATGCCGCCTGAAGCGGCGGGACGGACATGCGCCGCCTGAGTGGGCATGGGGTCGTTACAACCACAGGTGGCGTCGTGCAGGTGTTGTGCTGCAACTTTTGCTAGTAAGGACGACGAAATGGCTCCAGTATCGCTTCGCAGATGGTGAGAAGATGGCCCTTGTCCATATTTAGTCCTGGCATGCCGGTGTGAGTGCCACGCTGCTAGTGTGATGTTCTGCATTTTAGCAAAAAAGGTTCAATTTTTCTAAGGCCGTGTTTGTGTAGATCTTGGGCCGGCTCTACTCCGGTGGTGTCTACGATGGTCAGGGCCTACGTTGGAGAGTGGTACAATTAATGCCCGCCTTGCAAAGGTCTAGGAGAGCCCTGACCTTCTTGCTGATGGCGCCGACAGTGGTATCCGCTCGCTCTTTTCCCTTCCCCCTTACCTAAGTCGATGCTCATTGGGTCGTGACGGCAAAGGATATTGCTACTTTAGGTCTTGGGTTCATCGAGGAGGAGATCTTGTTGGTTGTCGTGTGGCGGCCCAGTTGGGTAGTGCCAATCCTTCCGAGAAGAATACCTCAGTGCAAAATGGTCTTGATGGTACCCTGACATACGGTTCAGTGCTTCCAGTGGTGTTGTAGACCTAGGCCGTTTGGATACTATTGGTGGCATTTCCAGGCAAAAGCCTTGCTCGACAGTTTCGTGCTGACATTGGTGTCGGCCTTGGTATTGTAAGCAGGTATCCCAATATTTTTTTTTGAACGGGAATAGGCCCGAAGGCCCCAAAAGCTCCATTAAATGGTGGGTACAATTACAATGAGAACCCCAAGGTTCCAAGAAAAAACCAAATAGGCCTCGCAATTTACAAGAAGGACCCTAGGCATGGGGGAAAACAACAATCTGGCCCTTCTTCTCCACCGGCAGCACACCCAGATCTCGAACAACGGCCTCTGGCAAGGACGCCGGGGACGACACCACTTGGATCGAAGCCAGGATGGATTGCCGCAACAAGATCTAATAACCTCCGCATCGGCTCGACGGCCTGGAGGAATAGACTCCTCAGAGCAAGGACTCGCGAGGTGCGGCGAGGCCCCCTTGGCCAAGGATAGCGACAGTGCTCCTCACCGACGCTTGGAATCAACCGCAGCATGAGCTTCTTGCAATCCCTCTAGCGCCGCAGAACCGCAAGCAAGACCAGCATCCATCTCCTTCTCCCCTCGCCACCTTGGCCGTCCAGAGAAAGGAGAAGAATCGATCCGCTCAGATCCACAACACGGCGATAAGCTTCCATGCCGGTACAGGGCGCCAGGAACTGCGCCGCCATCTCCCTATGCCACCATGGCCAGCCAGAGAAAGCAGCACCCTCACCAGAACAGATCTTGCCGCACCGCACCACCACCCCCCGCCTCCACGGCCGGCCAGTGAGGGATGCTCCGCGACGAAGAACCGCACCTGCAGGAAGACAACGGCTAATTTATTGGGAGGCGTGGTGGCTCCCGATAGCATCTCCAGCTCCACCCATAGGAGCAAGAAAGGGGCAGAAAGGAACCCTAGACTCCAGATCTTGCCGCCTCGATCTGGAAATCGAACGCCTATGGGCATGAAGCCCACTACTGGCAAACTGCCAAAGGCCCTACTCCTAACTACTCTGGCGTCCCTCCTCCGCCCCCCGCCGGCTACTCCGGCGAGAAGAGCTCGGGAGGGACCCGGTGCTCTTTGCACGACTCTCAAAGCAAGGAAGAGAGGGAGACAGTGCGTGGAGTCCGATGAGGTATTTGGGAATGTGTCAGCAGGTATCCCAATATGGTGTTGTATTCTAGACCTTTAAGAGCTTTATTAATTTAAAATCGGGCCAAAGTATTTTATCTAAAATGGACACCTTGAAGTTCTGCTGCACCACAAATTCGCATGTAGCTAAAAATCTATGACAGACAAAAATTAAGTTCATCTACAGATGCTACATGCGATGGTTGGCCGATTTTTGCGCGAGCACGTGATGGACGCAAGATAAGGCCAAAAAGGTCGAGAAATGTCATTATTCGAGTTGGACATATTGCAGGAAAATGTATGGTTTGTTTTGGCGGTAGCGAATTAAGCTGGAGGTTGCCACGCTTGGATGCACGCGTTGCCCCTTCCAAAAAAACGGCAAATTTGTCAATACCTGCATCCTCGATCGGTCGTCTAACTGGCCGCAGGACGGAACGTATCGTGGATGCCTGGTGTGTCGACGTCGATGGCCAACATCACTGACCTGCCCTGGACTAATTGGTTGGCCATGGATTTTGGAAGCTTCAACACTAGCGGTGGACTAGTCGGGCACAAAATTTGGTGCCCAGGTGCACGTGAGCTAAATCTATGCCTATAAATATGCATGCGATGCAGTAATCTCTTGCACAAGCCACAGGCAGATAACAAGTGCAGCTGGTAGCAAAGTAACAAGGCACTAGCTATAGCAAAGCATAGCTTTAGCCATGGCATCTACCTCTTGCATTTCCTTGTTTGTGCTCGTGGCTCTGGCAGCCACGGCGGTGTCGGGCCAGCTTTCGTCGACGTTCTATGACACGTCGTGCCCCAACGCTCTGGCCACCATCAAGAGCGGTGTGGCGGCCGCCGTGAGCAGCGAACCCCGTATGGGCGCGTCGCTGCTCAGACTGCACTTCCACGACTGCTTTGTTAACGTGAGCAAGTTCCAGTGTTTCACCATAGCTGGCACTTCTTTCGTTAATTAACTAACAAACTAACTTGCTGCATGTTTTGGTGGCTACAGGGCTGTGACGCGTCCGTTCTGCTGTCGGGCAACGAGCAGAACGCGGTACAGAACAAGGGGTCACTCAGGGGCTTCAGCGTCATCGACGATATCAAGACCCAGGTGGAGGCCGTCTGCAAGCAGACCGTCTCCTGCGCCGACATCCTCGCCGTCGCCGCCCGTGACTCCGTCGTCGCGGTAAGCAACGTCATCATCGATCCAGCTAGTGCCTGAAGTTAGCTGCCGCTAAAGTTATCGTTTTCTATTTGGAAATGATCATGCGCAGCTCGGAGGGCCGTCGTGGACAGTTCCCCTCGGAAGACGGGACTCCACGAGCGCAACCGGGGACACCAGCGACCTCCCAGGTCCTACATCCAGCCTGACTCAGCTCCAGGACGCGTTCTCCAAGAAGAACTTGGACACGACCGACATGGTGGCGCTCTCCGGCGCGCACACCATCGGGCAGGCGCAGTGCAAGAACTTCCGGTCGCGGATCTACGGCGGTGACACCAACATCAACGCCGACTTCGCAACGTCGCTCCAGGCCAACTGTCCCCAGGCGACCGGCGGCTCCGGCGACAGCAGCCTGGCGCCGCTAGACACGACGACGCCCAACGCCTTTGACAACAACTACTACACCAACCTCCTGTCCCAGAAGGGACTCCTGCACTCGGACCAAGTGCTGTTCAACAATGACACCACCGACAACACCGTCAGGAATTTCGCGTCCAGCGCGGCGGCGTTCACCAGCGCCTTCACGACCGCCATGGTCAAGATGGGCAACATCTCCCCGCTGACCGGGACGGATGGCCAGATCAGGCTTAGCTGCTCCCAGGTGAACTCGTGATTAACAAACGACTCGATATATACACGTGGATAAATAAGGACACTGGACACATAACCGGTGGCCAATGGTACCAATTAATACCACGCTAATAGAAGCGTGTATTTGTAACTAGGTGCGGCAGAAAATCATGCTGCATCTACACATGTAACAACCGCATACTCATGCAAAGGCATGGAGGGATTACGTCAAGATTTATGTACGCTACTAATAATACTATGTGATTTAGGAGTACGTCTTGGCGCACGACCCCGTGGATTTCGCAGCGATTTTCATCTATCTATCTATCTATTATATACTAAAAGTAATATACGGATATCTAATAGAGCCACCATGTTAAGCCACATCACCCTAAAAGATATGCTTCATCGATCTTAATTTTAATGGTTGAGATTTATTATATACTTTTAGTATATAATAGACGTATATTACTTTTAGTATATACACGTTCTAGAAGAATAATTACGAGGCATTAACTCTAACAGGTATGCATAGGTGATGACCGTCTCCACATGGTAACGCATATGACAAGGACACCCGTCACCACCATCTGCCCTACATGAAGTATGAACAGAAAAAATGTTTGGGAAAACACGTGACAAGTTGAACACGGTTTATACATTACTTTGCAAACTATCAGCGATGGAAAAAATCTAAATCAGATGGAAAAAATGTAAATCAGATCGATACGATCTTCTCTAAAGCATATATTCAAGCAGAGATGATGAGTCATATAACAACAACAATATTACCGGTTGGCAAGATTTATGCCGATGCAATCTATGCTGGGTTCAAATGTACAAGATGCTAACAATAAAGTTGTTCGGCCCTAGAAAAAAACTGATTGATATGTAAGTGAAGCCAATGGAGGTTCTAAAATTAGACTGATTTGTATGCATGTATATACATTTACCACAAAACACATTCCCTCAAAAACTAAAATAATCGAATAATGCGAAACTTTTTTCTAAAACCACGAGTAATACTAAACATGGAAAAATAGTTTTTAAAGGATAAATTGACCACACATGTTTTGAAGTGCATATGAGATCTAAGTCGAGATACGCTCCTAGCCACACGTCATTTGAACTCAATTAAATTGACCACACATGTTTTTAAAGGATAAATATTACTTTTAGTATCAATTAAATTGTAACGTACAAACTTATATCAGCAAACATGGGCACTCGGCACGTACCAAAAAATAAAAAAAGTTAATCGATCTGCACAAACTCGTGTAGGACAAGGTCACAAGGACACGCATCATCTAATATTTTTTCTTTGTCAATTGACAACAGAGTACCCGCAAAAATAACAACACAACAAATCAATATACCTGGGCACGTCCGCATGTATCTCTACTGGAGTACTATTTAAAACGAAAATTGAGTGGATCTAACTCCACAAACGTGTGGGACAAGGTTACATATAACACGTGTTGGACAAGGTCACATATCATCTAACGATTTTTATGGCAATTGACAACAGAAAAAAATAGAGAGATGTGGAATCTAACAACAAACAATAATTCAAAACACCACTCCACAAGCCCCTGGCTACCGATAAAAGTACTCACTCCGATCCATATTAGTTGACTTAAATTCAACTAATATAGGTAGGAGGAAGTAAAAAAAATGGAGAAATGTATGAGTTAGCGACAAACAATAAATTCAAAAAGGCGCCGCTCCTCAAGCCCTTAGCACCGAGAACGACAAAGGCCCCTCTACTCTTGAGACCCAAATTAATTCAGCAAATATAATCTTTTTTTTCTGTAATTTCTTAGTTTAGTTTGACCATCACAATTTGTACGATCAAGAACCTCATTCTTGAATATATTTTTCTTGCATGACCGCAAAATCAGGATCACATAATGTATTAAAAGAAGTTACATACACGACTTCTTTAGATGATGCTAGAAACAGAGTCGTCGCTTAGCGAGTAGTTTAGTTCATTCAAGTATCCCTATAGACATTGTAGCCACAAGCCATAATAAGCATTGTAACTATCTCAAAATTCGATAAACCTAGGGCGCAATAGAAAGTAAGACTCCATTACATGCATTATATTGGCTATATATATCACTTCACTTTGCAGCTTAATTTCTTTTGGATCAAGTGTGGCACTTGACTAATGGGCCTCCTCCAATTAGGCAAGCACTTTCCCGATGAGTAAAGCCGACACATATTGTCACTACATACACATAATTTCATGAGTGATAAACAAATAATGAAGGTTGAGCACATCGAGCTGGTAGTATTGACATACGGATGTTCTGTGTCAAGTAAGAGCGCAAGGCATAAAAATTTAGATTCTCAGCACTACTACAAACTAGAAACAAAAAAATATAGCCAACTTATATATTGTCTTCTGATTTTGATTTTTGCCGACGAGAAAATAGCGTTATTGTGGGGTTGTTGCATAGTGATATTCAACTGTAATTCTACAAAAGACATTAGTGATTCTCAAGTTGTACATCTTAAAATGGTATATAAACATGCATTAAGTCACATATAGTTGGTGTGAGCTGCCGATAAACAATTCTAGACACAATTCTTATTTAGAAAATGAATAATACAATCATATATGTGTTAGTGAGGATGACTCCAACAATAATACAACTACCATTTTATAGATGAGAGACATTTATATGAAAAATTGGGAAATTATATAGGCATGCCGCATGCAGTTGTATACAAAATCTAAAATAGCTACGCTTTGTAGTTAAATCTATGTAAAATAACAACAGGATATATAGAAACATAAATGTGAGATAAACATGAAATAAGTTTATCAACTAGATTTTGAATCAATATTAAGAGGTATGATGTAGAGAGGGATAATGAATGTTATAAATTTTAACATGCATAACTATCTTAGATATTTATTAAGACCAGCCACTATGTTGCGAGTCTGTTTAAGAATTTTTTGACAGAGTTTGGAACCGCTATGGGAAAGCTGTAGTGTATGGAATCGCTGGTAGGGTCCAGTATTCACTTTCCCTGCATGCATGCATCCTTGCTTCTCCTCATACTTCTAGCATTGGGTCCTACAATTGCATGAAAGAAGCGAACCAAGTTTTTGAGCCGCTTCATTGTGTCAGACTGCATGAACCGGTTCTTAAAATATATAGAATCGATTCAAGAGAAGGTGAGAGAAGACTAGGAATCGCTTTTCTCATACGCTGTGGCTGGTCTAAATATGTTAGTCCTGAGCATTAGAAAACTTTCTAGAGTAAAACATACGCGAGCAAAGGTATGCATAGATTGTTGGCAAGGACAGATTTCAATGTGGTTAGAAATGATAGGAAGAATGAAAAGTATATGACTTCCTACATGGTATGTATGAAGTTGTGTATACAAGCTTGCCCACATAAGCTGATGTGCATGTGTGTGGCATCCCGCAAAAACCACTACTAGAAAATCGCGTTGAATTTGCGCATTGCATCGTCATCATCATGCATTGTTTGCATAAAACTATGTTCGCGAAGCCCGTTTTGGTTTCTAAAACGCCCCGACTTTTATTCAAACGCCAAACCCCCGGATGTTCCGGATATTTTGTTTGTCTAAAACTAGTTACAAAAGATATTTGAAAATAAATAAAATATTAAATTATTTTTTCGGGGCAGTCGAACGGGCCGAATGACCCGAACGACCGCCCCAGGTTTTAAATCGGTCCACCTGACCCACCCATTAAACCTAGACCTACCCAACCTATTTCTACCCACCCTCTTGGCCACCTCACCCCAGCCTATGGCAGCTTGCCACGTCATCTCTCCCCTTCCCCTTAGCCAACCAAATCCTGCCACCTAGACTAAACCACATCACCCCCCACTCCTCTCTCCCTCTCAAACCAACCACACACGCACGCCGCTGCAGCCACCCCAGCTCCACCTCCCACGCGTGGACCCCGCACCCCCTTGGGCCACACGTCCTGGCCCACCCCCTGGCCCCGCCTGTCCCCATCCTCTCTCTCCCTGCCCGCGGGCCCCGTCCCCAGCCCGCCCAGCAAGATCTCTTCCCTGTTCCTCTTCTTCCTCTCATCTTCCCCTGGCCCCGCGCCAGGCTCCTCTCCCTCCCCTCTTCCCTGGTTCTCTCCAGCCCCGACGCTCCCTTCCGCCGCCGTCGGCTCCTTCCCCGCCTGTGCCCCCTCTCCTCTCCTCCCACCGCCTCGCTCCGCTCGCGTGACCTCCGCCCGCCGACTTCAGCGGCCGAGCTCCTCCTGAGCCCGACCCGTGCCCTCCTCCGATCGTCGCCTCGTCGAGCCTCCACCGACCTCGTCCTCCTCGCCCGACCAACCATCTCCTCCGGCTCTGACCGCGCTGCGCCTGCGGTCGCGCCCTGAAACCTCCTCCGCCTCCGCCCAGGCCCTGCCCGCGCCCCGCCTCGCCCGTGGCTGCGAAGCTCGAGCCGGCCCGTCCCTACAAGCCGCCCGGCTCGCCCGCCTCGCCTCGGCCCCGAGCCCGTCGCTCCTCTCCCGGCTCGTTGTGTTGCCGCCCTTCGCCGTTGGCGTGGCTCGGTCTTTGCCTCGTGAGCGCGGTTGCCGCGAGCGCCTCGCCCGCCCGCCGGGCTCGTCGCCTTGAGCGCCTCCTCCACCGCGTGTGTGCCGCGATGCTACCGTCAACGCGGCTGCCCCTCGCGACCCGATGGTTAGGCGTGTACCCGTGACGACAGTGCATGCATCCATATGTCCCCACGCCCGAAGTTCAACACAAGATCGGCCTCGACAAACCAAGAGGAACCCTCAAGATCTTGGGAGAAAACTTGACGTCGATCCAAGTTCGTCATCGACCACCATGACGCCAAGATCTTCTTAAGCGGAACCGAAGACGGAACCCGAGTGTCAAGCTTCGTCTCATCGACAAGATCTCCTTCCGGCACGAAGGATGACCCTAAGAACCTCGCACGCCAAGTTTGCCAAGAACGTTCCGAGTCCGGTTGTCGAGCGAACCCGTGGGACCCGAACCTCCCAAGATCTACGCTGCGGACCGACATGATCTTCCTCTCGGGCCAAGGTTCGCCGAGTCGAGCATAAGTACTTCCGGACGACAAGTTCACCATCCCGAACGGCAGGATCGACCGCATAGAACACCAAGATCTTCCAATCGAGACGAGACCGCACCGACCGGCAACCGGGCGCGCCGTCGACACCACGTCAAGTTCATCTACCCGAACGCCAAGATCCACCACGATCCGAAGACCCTAGATCCCGGAGTCCGAGAACGTTTCCGTCGAACCATGGACCCCGAGACCGACCCCGGACTCCGAACCCCCAGAACCTCAAGATCGTCGAGACCCCTAATGTGTGACCCTTATCCGAGAACCCTATTTTATAATATAATAACAAATTGATGCATATTGAATTGTCATACTTGCATGCATAATCATGTGGTTTGGGGGCCTGATGCCGATTCACCTCATAATTAAATATGGGGCCATATGCGGGCAAATCTAGCCTTATATTGGCCTCATTTAAACTTGTGTAGCGAACCGGTGATACTTTCTGCCTTGTTAAACAACATTTAAATTGCGGGGTAGATAAACAAACATGAACCACCTAATTAATTGTCGGAACCCCGGTTCCGCTTAATATGACCTAATTGCATCGCACCTTGCCATGTCATGCATCATACGTGCATCATGCCGATCTTCTGCCGTTGTATTAAATATTGCATCCGGTGTTTCTTCTAGTGTTTTGCTTCTTCGCGGATAAGGCCGTTGAGTTGATGTGAGCTTCGCCCCGATCTTCGGATGAACCCTTCAACAATGTTTTCAGGCGAGCATCTCCCCCTTTCTACCTATCTTACTTTTCTAGTATTTATTTCCCTCCTGTTGATCTTTGCTATATGTGTTGCGATGCTCTAGTTTCGTACCCGTGATATCCCTTGCAGCCATATATAGCCTTGGACACATCCTATTACCTGTTGTTTGGTAGATAGTTGGACCCGCGTGTCGTAGTCGCTTGCTCAAGTGTTTTGCTTGTCGTCAAGTACCACAATTGTTGGAGGATTGCCTCATGTTGACGTTGGAGATGATCATGGTTTTACTTATCGTTCACTTTAATTACTGTTTAACAACTAAAATTGAATTAAGCAGAGGCATCGGTGGGTGATAGGTAATATTTGGTTTCGAGCCCACTTGTGTCCCGTAGGACCCGAGTTCTTGACACCTGTTCCGAGATCGAGCGCGCTAACCACAGGTGGGGAGATATGGGCCCCCCATTGATTATTACCTGATTTCAAAGTATTGTACTGGGGGCCACAACTAGTTTGAGGTGTTTTTACTATCCTGTACTTATGCCATGCTTACTGCTTTATTTAAATTGTGCGACAGATAGCACGTGTACTGTTTAGGATCGGGACACGTTTTCGCGGTGTCGACAGTCCCCGTTTGGGGATTTGCTGTCGTTCACAGCCGTCCACCCAACCCCAAGTCCGTCTCGGAGACCGGCCGACTTCGTTGCGGGTGTCGACTTGGTGGGGTGGCCCCCACGTACTTGCTTTGGGTCTGGGAACGTCGTGACTTAGGCCCCGCCGACATACCGATGGGTGTATGTTAACTGATCTGGCAAAAGGGTGAAGTGCACATGGATACTTTGGTGCACCCCTGCAGGGTTAAATCTTTTCGAGAAGCCGTGTCCGCGGTTATGGACGACTTGGAGCACAGTGCTTGATCATAGACAACTATAACTAAAGTTTACTGTTATGAATTGACTTGTATCCGATTTGCCTAGTAATCAGCTTCACTACAACGGAATGGCTAAGTAAAAGTACCAACAAGCTTTGGGTTTTGTGGTTATCTCATGATCATTGTACCTGACTAGTAAGTGACGCCACTATAACGGAATGGTTAACTAAAAGTGCCCACTGCTTACTTTATCAGGACGATTATCTAAACCTGACTAGTAAAGTGCCGCAACTATAACTGAATAAGTAAAACTGCCAACTGTGTGAGTTCCTCGGTTGACTTCCTCGTTGGTCTCATGGGAAAGCGCCAGATGGGTTTGTTTGATGATAGTATCGAGTTGGATCGAATAGGTCTTCCTTACCCCTCTCGATAGTCGCCGGTTGTATCGAGTCTCTATAGGTTGTATAGTGCATCTTGCCGCCGCTCGATCCACTATAACTTTGTGAGGACCGAATTCTAGCCTCGTGTACTAGCCTCGATCTTGGCCTCCTCTTTTTCCTTTGCCCTTTGTCGGCACCCCTTTTGTTTAAGCAGGTTTTGAGATCGACGCCGTTAGCAGGGTTACCCTTCCGGCTTGGCCTGGGCAGGGTTATGGACGCCATTGGTTATTCTTCAGGGCTCTTAGCCCCATTTGCATCTTGTCCGTAGCTGGACGCTCTATCGTTTTCAAGGTGATTTGGATCTTTGTATATTATATCTGTATCCTTGACTCATTGAGTCGCTGCTGTATATATCTGTTCTGTGGGTCCCATCGAGGACTGTGGTGTAATGTTATTACTTTGTTTTCCACCCGCACGAAAGTGCCTGGTGGGCACCTTCGAATCGTTTCTATGCGGGTTTGGCGGGTTTCGCTAAAACTTGCATAGGGCCGATTCTGAGGGTGTTACAATGTGCCATATGTATGAGCAAGAATATTGGACCAAAGAAACAAAAAATAGAAAAATGTAGTCTAACAATTTCAAGTTTGCAGTACAACCAATGAAGGTCATAACTAGGATGTTCATCCTGCAACTTTAGATCGGTACTAAGAGCAGCACCAAAAGCGTAATCATCCTGAAAAATGATCACTAATCAAATATATTATGGGATTGATAGAATTGAGATTCATAAACAATAGAACATTTAGCTTTTAACACTAAGCATTTACTAGGACAATAGAACTGTATAATTTCCCATGGCGGAGTTTGAGTATACATAAAACTTCAGATATATTCCTAAAATACTTTGAACACAATAAAACTATGCCCTCGCATTTGCGAGGGCCACCGTCCTAGTTTTGCATAACGGTAATAAAAAATATCTAAGAAAACAATAACATATTTATGAATTGCAGTTTTTTGTATTGCTAAAATAGAAGTAATCCATATCCACATGTAAGCAAAGGGAAATCGTGTTGTCTCGCACTAACTATACGCTCGCAACAAAGCATCTATGGATACCACGCATCTCATTGTTATCAATAACGTCACTCGCTCGTTAGACGTCTCGTCTTCCCGGACTGCCCTGCCACCGGTCGACACCACGCGTTGCCGGTATTTACTTCCACCCACTTGTGGTCTTTATAAACTCTGCGTTGATATCGAGCAAGTGTAAATCCAAGTTGCCTCCGCATTTCATCGAGTATCATCCTCCCTTGGATTGTCAAAGGCTTCTGAACACTCTGTAACATGGTAGTTTGAAAGCAAAACAATGAGCAGGCACAAAATAGCAATTTTGTGAGACATGTTTACGTGCTATTGTAGCACACAACCTAGCTGATGATTGTGCAAAGAAGAATTCAGAAGTATCAGGGTCTGGGGTGGCACCTATTCATAAGTTGAGAAAGCAGATGTTGTCAACATACATGCCATTGCTGCTACAATAGATAAAGCATAGTGAGAAAACGACAGAAGATCTTTGGTCTATAGATCAAGAAAATATGTAGATTTTTAAGAAAGAATAAGTAATATGGTGTTATCATATCTTGACACTGTCGAGGAACTGCAATAATTTACGTCTTAAGTATGACAAAATCGTAGCTTCAGATATAGGACCGACAGAAGATATATGACAAAAACTATCGCGACAACTGAAACTACCGCGCGAGGCCGAAATTCAACTCCGTAGCGCTGCTTAACCAGCCCTATGTTTACCACAGCAGGGAGGGGAAACCCGCCACTCACTCCACCGTCGAGGAACTGCAGTAACTTATGTCTTACTGAACCAAGGTTCAAGTATGACAAAAACGTAGCTTCAGATATAGGACCGACAAAAGATATATGACAAAAACTATCGCAACAACGGAAACTACCGCGCGAGGCCAAAATTCGACTTCGTAGCGCTGGTTAACCAACCTTGTGTTTACCACAGCAGGGAGGGGAAACCCGCCACTCACTCCACCGCCAACTTCCACTCTCTAAGGAGATTGAGAAGGCAAGGCGAGCAAAGGAAGACCTCAACAACAACCCACGTTCCGTCAGTAGTCCTCGGTCGGTCGGTAGTCCACGGTTGGTCAGTAGTCCTCGGTCGGTCGGTAGTCCTCGGTCGGTCAGTATTCCTCGGTCGGTAGTCCTCAGTCGATCGGTCGATAGTCCTCGGTCGGTCGATAGTCCTCGGTCGGTCGGTAGTCCTTGTTCGGTCAGTAGTCCTCGGTCGGTCGATAGTCCTTGGTCGGTCGATAGTCCTTGGTCGTTTAGTATTCATCGGTCGGTTGGTATTCCTCAGTCGGTCGGTAGTCCTCGGTCGGTCGGTAGTCCTTGTTCGGTCAGTAGTCCTCGGTCGGTCAGTAGTCTTCGGTCGGTCGGTCAGTATTCTTCGGTCGGTCGGTCAGTATTCCTTGGTCGGTCGGTAGTCCTCGGTCGATCGATAGTCCTTGTTCGGTCAGTAGTCCTCGGTCGGTCGATAGTCCTTGGTCGGTCACTAGTCCATGGTCGGTCGATAGTCCTTGGTCGGTTAGTATTCCTCGGTCGGCCGGTATTCCTCGGTCGGTCGGTAGCCCTGGTCGGTCAGTATTCCTTGGCCGGTCGGTCGGTAGTCCTCGGTCGGTAGTCCTTGGTCGGTAGTCCACGGTCGGTAGTCCTAGTCGGTAGTCCTCGGTCGGTAGTCCTGGTCGGTCAGTATTCCTCGGTCGGTCGGTCGGTAGTCCTCGGTTGGTAGTCCTCGGTCGATAGTCCACGGTCGGTCAGTATTCCTTGGTCGGTAGTCCTCGGTCGGTCGGTAGTACTCGGTCGGTAGTTCTCAGTCGGTCAGTATTCCTCGGTCGGTCAGTCGGTAGTCCACGGTCAGTCAGTAGTCCTCGGTCGGTTGGTAGTCCACGGTCAGTCAGTAGTCCTCGGTCGGTTGGTAGTCCACGGTTGGTCAGTATTCCTCGGTCGGTCGGTCGATAGTCGTTGTTCGGTCAGTAGTCCTCGGTTGGTAGTCCTGATCGGTAGTCCTGGTCAGTCAGTATTCCTCGGTCGGTCGGTAGTCCTCGGTCGGTCAGTAGTCCTCGGTTGGTAGTCAACGGTCGGTCAGTATTCCTCGGTCGGTAGTCCTTGGTCGGTAGTTCTCAGTCGGTCAGTATTCCTCGGTCGTTCGGTCGGTAGTCCACGGTCAGTCAGTAGTCCTTGGTCGGTTGGTAGTCCACGGTTGGTCAGTATTCCTCGGTCGGTCGGTCGATAGTCGTTGTTCGGTCAGTAGTCCTCGGTCGGTCGGTAGTTCTCGGTCGGTCGATAGTCCTTGGTCGGTCAGTAGTCCTCTGTTTGTGCTCCCTATGTTCCATCCATTGAGTGTATGGATAAACTGAGCTCCCCTACTTGAGCAATGTCTTGGAGTTCCATCGTATTGAGAATTTTTTAGACAAGTGCTCCGGTATGTCTTTAGTTTGAGCTAAATGCAATTATGCAGTTGGTTTCTTGAGACACTGATGGGTGGGATTATATTTGTCCCCACATTTGAAGCAAAGCCCATTGGAACACCGATAATCCCTTAGTTGCGTATCCCTCCAGAGATTACCATCACCAAGCTTAAGTGCAGTTTTGACAGGCTCTTGGTTATGTATTGCTGGCTCAGGCCGCTATAGAGGAGTTAGTCTCTGTCCCCATCTCTTAGTATCTAACAGTACTTCCTATTGCATAGTAGCTAGCAAAATGGCTCTCTCAACCATGTCAGGAACCGTGTCAAACCAAGTTGCACGACGAGACCTTGTTGTGTGGAATCCATGGCCGCCACTCGCCCGTGCAGCAGGTCAACTGCCTGTTTGCACTCCTTGAAAGCGGGAATCTTTGGCATTCTTGGCGGCAACCTTGAAAGCGGACATCTCTTGCATAACTTCATTTGAGGTCATGAGATGGTAGTTGTGTCTTCCTTGAAGGCTCTTCAAGTCGGTGGGCTCAAAAGGCATGAGTGCACTCACATATTTTCTTTTTATCCATGCATCATCCACATGTGAGGCACCCACATTTCTAAAAGCGGTGGCGGTGGTCTTGAGCCTTCGATACATGTCTTCGTGATCTTCACCTTCTTTCATGTAGAAGCCTTCAGATTCATTGCTTAGAGCATCATATCGGTTCCTCCTCATACTCTCATTTCCAACAAACAACACAGTGAGAGCATCGCATTCTTCATCCATTAGTAAGTGGAAATATTGAAAACTGTGAATGCCGCCACTCTTCCCCCTTCTACAGCGTTAGTTAATATCAACGGAAACGTTCTAGTTTGGGTTGGTCTGTTATACAATCCGGCATAACACCTCAGCCATTCTTGTACAATAACAAGTTTAGTGGTTCCACAGAGATGTGACCAAGAAGACTCAGAACCGCCTGTAGGCGTGGAGCCAGAGGTCGGGGAGATGATCAGATTGATCATGTGCGCAAGAGAGCCATTCAAGTGGGTCAAAAAGCCCGTGCGCTAATTGGGCTTCGAGGAAAAAAACGCGAAAAAAGCTCGCTTTCTACTGAGGCCTGTTCTGTCCTAAACTGTTCTAGAATGTTATTTGTTTCATAGGAAGATTCCAAAAGCACATTGGAATCAATGTTGAACTTACTGGATCCTTAGCAAGTCATGCGAGAATTGATCACTTGTGGGGATCCATAGAGAGTCCGTTTTATGAAATATCTGCTGAGAAAGAAAAAAAAGCGAGAGAGGTGGTTTATCTATCACCAAATAGAGAGCGTAAACTGCTCGTTTTTCCTTCCCCGCGAGTATAGCATGATGAGCCCAAGTTACGGCAGCTCCGGATGAAGGGAGAATAGGGGTATTAAGAAGAGGGATGCAAGCTTCCTTGACAATGCTAAAGTGCTCAATGTGTGGATAATCCTTTGTCCCCAAACCTTGTTGAATCATATGAAAAGCAGTGGCATTGAGTTGACTATTGACAATCTCTCTTCTTGTCAAGTTGTTTGGATCCCCAATAAAGAGTCCATGCTCGATGATGTTCCATAGTTCAATGCAAGAGCTGCGCACATGAGTTTTCATTAGTGATTGCCATTGAGCAAAAGTAGCAGACTCTTCAAGCTTAGGTGGGTCACCCCTATTGTACACATTAGGGTGTGGGATGGGAGGATCGGGAGAGTACCAAGAATCACGGTGCTCACCCTTTCCCCCATCAAGTTGTGTGGAGGAATGAGCATTGTCTGGTTTACCCCCTACCATCACACCCTCGGGGGATACTGACGTATTCCCCTTAGGTAAAATGGATGGTTGATCCTCTTGAGGAGATGGGGGTGATGAGCCTTCTTTGTCTTTAAGAAGTTGCTCTAGCATCTTCTTGACTTCGTTGACCAAGGAAGAGATCAATCTTGTTTCCAAGTTTTTGAGATCTTCCATGGTCACCGTGGTCGGCTCACCATCACCATCCCCTTCGCGGCTACCCATATTCTCTTAGGCGGTAAAGCCCAAATAAAGAGCCGAGGCTCTGATACCAATTGAAAAGATCGTATGAGCACCTAGAGGGGGGTGAATAGGTGCTACTTCAAATTTTCTTCTTTTTCAAATTAAGGTTTGACAATAAGGTAAATTCTCTAGATAATGCAACTATGGTGAATTTACCTATATGACAATTATGCAAGGGCTACCACAACACAAAGTAGTAACGAGTAAGTAAGGTGAAGTGAAGGATAGAAGTAACCGAAAAGTGGACGCGGAGACACAAGGATTTGTTTCCCGTAGTTCCTTCCTTTTGAGGGGAAGTACGTCTACGTTTGGAGAGGGGGTGGTTTCAAACCACCAATGCCACGAAAGGCCTCCCTTGTTCTCCGATGAATCTCACCCCAACGGGATCGATTCATCTTCCACTATATCGGCAACCTTCAAGGTGGAAGCCGACACCGTTACAAGTTTGGGGCACACATCCACAACTTAATCAGAGGCTCCCAAATACAAGCAAGCTGTCAAAGCAATCAAAGACAAGCTTGTAAGAACCAAAACAAAAACTAGGGTTTCTAAGAAAACACTAGAGCAAAGGGGCCCTCAATGAAATGAGGGGGAAATGAAGATCTCTTTTGGTGAAGTAGTAGATCGGGGCCTCCTCCTTCGATTCCCCAAAGATCAAGGACTTTGCGTGGTGGAATGAGGAGATCTTGAAGATTGGGTGGCTCCAGTGGACTCCAATGGTGGTCTTTGACTTAAATGAGCTGAGCAATTTGTACCCCTCCACGAAATATGGCCGTTGGAGTCATTAATGCATCGGTAGTACCGGTACTCAAGCGGTAGTACCGCTTGCAAGCGGTACTACCGGTCAAGTACCGGACCAGGTACCAGAGGTGCTTCAGTTCATCAGCTTTCTTCAGTTTTGGGCGGTATCGCCCTTGCGGTACTACCCCCAAGCGGTAGTACCAGTCGTAAGACGCGGTACTACAGGTCTGGGCGGTAGTAACGGTCCCAAGTACCGCTTGGTACTGACCAAAACGGAGAGGAGTGAGTGTTAGTCAGTATGGCCCGGTACTGCCGAGCAGTACGACCGTGTCAAGCGATAGTACCTCTTGTATCAAGCGGTACTACCGCTTATCAGTTTTGCACGGTGCCAACCGGTACTGGAACCGGTGGTACCGGTGCCAAGCGGTAGTACCGTTCATAGTTCCGGTACTACCGGTTGGCACATTGGTTTTTCGCAAAGGGCATTGATATGCCAAACTTTGTGCCACCCCCTTATTAAACCTGTGATACACTTAGCACACGATTAAACCGATAAGTGTGTTGTTATCAAACATCAAAATCAGAGGGATAGGAAAATGCTCTTTCAATCTCCCCCGTTTTGGTGTTTGATGACAATACACTTTTTGCAAGATGATTTTAATAGAAAGCATATGGAATTTGTAAACTAGAGACGGGGCTCCCCCTAGATGTGTAGAAACAAACCTCCCCCTCTATTTTACAAACCCAACATGGGTGCTCAAATATGGATACTAGCATTTGAAATCATACCTTTGCACAAAAACATGTGATGAGGAATATATAGACAATAGATACCGCATAACATCACAAGATGGATCCAATGAAATAAACCACATAGTCTCATAAGATGGATCCATGAAATAACCACATAGTCTCACACGACATAATCACATAGTCTCACACATAAATAGAGGGAAATCGAAGTTCACAAGCAATAAAAGGATCAAAATAAGAACGAGCTTGTGACTTCCCATGCAACACCCGTGCCTAAAGTGCAACTTCTCCCCCTTTGGCGTCAAGACGCCAAAAAGGGACAAGTGTAAGACTACCGTCCCGACAGTCAATCCTCCTCTTCCTCCTCCTCATCCTCAAGGTCCTCCTCGTAGGGGGGTGGTGCGTGGTGCGAGGAAGAGACATCATCGTCCCAATGGTTGTGCTAAGAGATCCACTGATCTTCTGGAGTGATGTTGTTCTCGGACCCCTCGGAGACGGTCAAACCCTGAGCAGACATCATGTCCTTCTGCCGAGCACTGGCCTTCTTGGCATACACATGCGCCTCATACATGCGTTTCTGGTTGTCCATCTGAAAGCAGAAGACCTTCTTGAGCTTGGCCTCCATCCTTTTGGCCCAAGTGGGTTTGGCATTCTTGCGTCGGGAGACAACATAGTCAGTGTCATGACCACTGTCGGCATCCTCAGAGTCATCCTCTTCCTCCTCACCCGCCACAACGCGGGGTTTAGCATGTTTCTTGATCTTGAGATCCTTGGGCCTGTGCACAATGAAAGGGCGAGTGGAGAGAGTCCTAGCAATGGGAGGGCACTTTGACACAATTAGGGCCATGATATATGAAGCAAATGGGGGAACCCTCCGAGTGTAGGCAGCAGCAACCATCTCATTCCATATATAGTCTGCCACATCAAGAGGAGTGTCAGAGTCACGGTTGAGGAAAGTTTTGAACAGCAAGTCTACGGAGAATCCATGTATCTCATCCTTGTTGCCCGCACGTGGAGAAAACGTCTCACCCAGGGTGAGTCCCTGGGACTCGAAGTTGGCCGCCAGCTCGGAGTAATCCGGCATGTGCTCCTTAAGCTGTGACACGTGAAACACCGGGTGTATCAGGCTGCTGTTAGGAAGATCAATCTTGTAGGCAACCTTGCCAATCTTCTCCAAAATTTCAAAGGGACCAAAATATTTGAAGGATAGCTTTGGATATGGGCGACTGACAACGGACTGCTGAACATAAGGTTGAAGTTTGAGCAACACCTTCTCACCAATCTAAAAATTGCGCTCAGTCCTCTTCTTGTTAGCCTTCAGCTTGATACGGTTCTGAGCGGCAGCTAATTTTGTTTTCAACATCTCTAAGTGAATTGTCCGTGATGAGAGAAAATCAGTGACTGAAGAGCTTGCATCCAGAGCAGTCAGAGCAGGTGGCATCGCACCCAGGTTGGGATCATGTCCATAGTGTGCCTTAAAGGGAGACATGGCATTGGAGCTGTGCTCAGAGGAGTTGTACCAGAATTCCGAAAGAGAAAGCCAGCTCTTCCAATCTTTCCTGAATGCTACACCGTAGGTAAATCTCTAAAATTTGATTAACCCGTTCCGTTTGTCCATTCTTTTCAGGGTGATAAGCTGTGGTAAACTTCAACATGACGGCCAGCTTGGAGAAAAGCTCCTTCCAAAAATTGCTGGTGAAAATGGCTCCACAATCAGAAACAATGGATCGAGGCATCCCATGCAACTTAACGACCGAATCCACGAACAGTTGGGCCACTTGTGGAGAAGAAAATGGGTGTTTCAACAGAATGAAATGAGCAAATTTAGTGAAACGGTCCACCACGACCAAGATTGCATTCGCACCACCATACAGTGGCAAACCTTCGACAAAGTCCATCGTGATGTCCTGCCACGCGCCTGCTGGAATGTGCAAAGGCTGAAGCAAACCTTGTGGGTGCTGATTCAGGTGCTTCACATGTTGACAGATGTCACACTATTGCACTAACTCCGTGACGGCTGCCTTCATTCCCATCCATGAAAACAGCCGCTTAAGACGATGATAAGTGGCTTCCACCCTAGAATGTCTGCCAATAGCACTTGCATGAAACGCAGCAATCAACTTAGTCTGAATTGCAGAATTTTTGCCCAGCCAGACGCACCCTTAAAATCGTATGAGACCCTGATGCAATTCGTACCTGTGACCATCTGGACTTGCAAGAGCCAATTCTGTCAGACGCTGCTGAGCGTCAGGATTAGTGGCATAGGAATTGACCACCTCTTGCAACCATGTTGGTTGGATTTCAGAGCGTGGTTGAATCGTCATCAGATGCCCCACCCGAGAAAGTGAGTCCGCCGCATGATTCTCTGCTCCCTTGCGATACACAATTTTGAATTGCAACCCCATGAGTATTGCCATTGCCTTACGCTGGAGTGGAGACTGTAGTGTTTGATCCTCCAAATAGCACAAACTGTGATGATCTGTTTTGATTTCAAACTCGCATCGTTGAAGATATAGGCACCACCTCTCGACTGCCATCAACAAAGCTAAGAACTCTTTCTCATAGATGGACCAATGTAGATGTTGAGATCTCAGAGGTTTACTAAGAAATGCTAAAGGATGGTTGTCTTGCATCAGGACTGCTCCAATGCCTGAATCACACGCGTCAGTTTCAACGACAAATTTCTTAGGAAAATCTGGGAGCTGTAAGACAGGAGTGGACATCATAGCAGCTTTGAGGGCCAGAAATGCTGTTGTGGCTTGATCATCCCAGATAAAACCCTTTTTCTTAAGTAGATTTGTCAGTGGCCGAGCTATAATGGCATAATTCATGACAAATTTGTGATAGTAGCCTGTGAGACCAAGGAATCCTCGCAGCTCTGTCACATTGCCAGGTTGCGGCCAGTGTAGCATCGCTTCTGTTTTCTTTGGATCTGTGGACAACCCCTCTGCTGAAATAATGTGGCCCAAGTATTCCAAACTGGAACAGGCAAAAGAGCATTTACTCTCTTTCACATATAATTGGTGTTGCCTCAGAAGGGATAGAACTGTTGTCAGATGTTGAACATGAGCTTCGAGAGACGGACTGTATATAAGAATGTCTTCCATGAAGACCAAGACGAACTTCCGCGAGCATGGGCTCAGTACCTGATTCATGACACACTGAAATGTGGTTGGCGCAAGAGACCAAACGGCATGACTCGAAACTGATAATGGCCCTGATGTATTTTAAAATCCGTCTTGTGTTCATCCGCAGCCAGCATTCGAATATGATGATAGCCCGCTCTAAGGTCTAATTTGGAGAAGAGCTTATCGCCTGCCAATTCATCTAGGAGTTCATCAATAACTGGCATAGGGAAAGTGTTTTTAACTATTAGTTCATTGAGCCTCCTGTAGTCAATGCAAAACCGCCATGTACCATCTTTCTTTTGCACCAGAAGGACAGGGGATGCATAAGGCGACACACTTGGCACAATAATACTAGCCTCCAACATCAACTTAATTTGTTTCTCAATTTCATCCTTGTGTGCAGGTGAATATTAAAAGGAGCATCATCTGACTTCAGGGGCACTACATGATCATATGGTCTTTCTGGGGGTAAAGCAGAGGGTGTAGCAAATACATCAACAAACTCGTGCAGCACAGCCTGAATATTTTCCTGGAGTGGAGTAATGACAGGTTCCTCATCAGCTTTTACTATTTCCACCGCCCACACTTCGTTACCCTTATACCACTTGATTAGCTGCTCTATAGGTAGCTCTCTAATACTTTTTGTGGTGGTGCTAGAATCCATGTCAGTTTAACAAACTTGTTGTTATATTGGAAATCCAAACAATGGTTTTGACAATCAGTAAACATAGGACTGTGTTGCTGCTGCCAATCCATTCCCAATATAGCATCATATGCTCCCAACTCTAGAACTCACATGTCAGTCCCAAAAGTTTCCCCCTGACACCACCAAGACAAGGCAAGAACCATCTGGTGACAGTGTAGAAGTGTACCATCTACAATCTTGATAGATACATCTATATTCTCCTGTATATTGCACTGGATTCTATGGAGCATGTTTGTGTTTATGAAACTATCACTGCTGCCGGAATTGACCAAGATCAGAAAAACTTGGTTGCCCACCAGTGCACGTAAACGAAGTGTTTGTTCTCCCTATGTTCCATCCATTGCGTGTATGGATAAACTAAGCTCCCCTACTTGAGCAATGTCTTGGAGTTCCATCATATTGAGAACTTCTTCAGACAAGTGCTCCGGTGTGTCTTTAGTTTGAGCTAAATGCAATCCTGCAGTTGGTTTCTTAAGACACTTATGGGTGGAATTAAATTTGTCCCCACATTTGAAGCACAGCCCATTGGAACGCCGATAATCCCTTAGTTGCCTATCCCTCTAGAGATTACCATCACCAAGCTTAAGTGCAGTTTTGACAGGCTCTTGTTTATGTATTGTTGGCTCAGGCCGCTGTAGAGGAGTTAGTCTCTGTCCCCATCTCTTAGTATCTGACAGTACTTCCTATTGCATAGTAGCTAGCAAAATGGCTCTCTCAACCGTGTCAGGAACCTGAGCCTCAACCACTCCCCTGATGTCCGCCTTCAGGCCCTTGATGAACTGGGATACAAAGAACTGTTCATCATAATGAGGATTTAGCATAGAGATCTGATTGGAGAGAGATTCAAACTGCATCTGATACTCTTCAACCGTGCCACGTTCTTTCAATGCCAGAAACTATTTCTGAATTTTCGATGGTTATCAGCCCCAAATTTTTCCTCCATTGCAGTCATCAATGTCGGCCATGACAAAATCTCATGACGGAGGCGATAAGCCTTGAGCCACAGAGCAGCCGTGCCATCCATTTGCAGCGTCGCTGAAATCAACCAAAGAGATGAGTGGACATTGACAGAAATAATCAAGGCATTTATCTTTCCAAATACGAGGTTGATCACCATCAAACCTGGGGAAAAACATCTTCAGGTTGTTCTTGGTGACTGAATCGGAAATCGAATTGGTTCTACCGCCGCCTGCGCCTCCAATTCTACCACCCCCTGCACCGCCAGTTCGACCGGCACCTGCACTGCCGAGTACACCGTCGCCATCCCCAACGACATACCCCTCGCCAATATCACCCAGTACCTGACGTGAAGCCGAGGCACCCAGAGTAGTTCCAGTCCAGGACACGGAAGCATGATGGAGAATGCATTTGCTGATAACGACCCCTTCCCCTGGATCCGGGTCGTCCTCCCCTGACAACAGCACGCGTTCCTGGTGAGGAACCCATCGCTCCCCATGGTGCGAGATCGTTGCGTCGAGCGCCACGAGATGCCGATTTGTGTCTTCCTGCGCCTTCGCCGCCGCCTGAACCGCCTCCGAAATCAAACTAAGCAGCACGACGAGACCTTGTTGTGTGGAATCCATGGTCGCCACTCGCCCGTGCAGCAGGTCAACCGTCTGTCTGCACTCCTTGAGGGACTCCTCGGTGGACGCCGCTGCTTCCCCCATTGCCGCCAACACCAACAACGTCTACGGCGAAGGTTTTGATGGAGCCATGATGCCTCCTCACCGGCCGGCACCAACCGCTCGACAGAATTGCTTCGCGGGATTTTACAGCGGAGCGGCACAACGAATTGGGAGACCATCACAATCCAGCCCCGCGGATCGGAAAAAAGCTGTTGATACCAATTGTACCACCCTGATCTGGTGTGATGGCCAGATTGGGGATTGGATGCTCTTCCTAAGGGAGAGAGAATATCGGGAGAGAAGGGAAGAGGTGGGAGATTCAGTTTTCTCTTCTCAATTCAAGCATAGTCATTTGGGTACAGTTCTGGGGGTTATAAAGTCCACCCCACACGCACGGCTGTCTACAGCACACTTGACACACACGCAACCTCAACACCACGCTTAGGGCATCCACTATGTGTGTCACAAGCTATCCATAAGGCAAAAAGCTATCCATAAGAAGTTCTATATACATTGTAGAGGCTATCCATAAGGAGTCCACAAGCTCAAAACCTTATGGGTTGTCTACAAGCTTGTTGGTCACCCACAAGCAATATAATATCAATATTTATACAGCCCATAGTACACATGATTGCCTCAAACTCATGTAAAGAGGTTGTGAGGTGGGTTTTTTTTCTAACAATTATTCTGACGCATGGGGCCCAGCTTAAGGGGTGCTTTTGCAATATACATTGTAGAGCAGTTTGTTTGCCACAAGCCTGCTGGGTGGGTCCCATCTTATGGCCATTTTAACCACATACATAGGTGATGCCCTTACACATGACCCAGGTGTCGCACTTGGACAACTAAGGTGTGACACGCGTCACTCCTGGTGTTCCCCCTAGTGAACAATGATGTAGGGGAGGACCGGAGGCCACTCATGCTGGCCGGATCCAAGCACCATCTCGTCCTCACCTATCACCATCGCATTCGGGCCTCTAGAGCCGAACAGAGAAGGCCGGCTGTTGCCGCCGTCGCTTCATAGGCTCGGGCTGGACGCGCCCCGCGCCATGCCTGGCTGGCCTCCGTTCCCCGGGCTGGTGCGCTCGTGACGGTGATGTCCATGGCAGGCTGGAGGCACGGAAATCGGTCGGATTGGTCCTATGACTTGTGAGGTAGGCGACGGTCTGCCCTCATGTGGCGGGAATTAAGGCGGGGTGGTCGTGGCTCCTACTGATTTGGTACGGCTGGGCACTCCGGGATAGAGAGGAAGCAGGGGAGAAGAAGCAGGGAAGATCGAGCCGGGAGAAGAGACATGAATACCCCGCTGTCGTTTTTCCCGACATATGGAGAGCACTCAGTCGCTGTCATCGGGGACAGGGTCCTGGGTAGGCCCAATCGTTGATTAGCAGAAGCCTTGCCTGCGGTAAAAAAATGTTCCAGCTTACCATCCATAATCAACGATCCAGATAATTTCCATCCAAAGATCAAAGGTTAAGAATACACCTGCCGGGAGTGGTCTCACCAGGCTTAAGTCTTTAGTTAATGATAAAATATGTCCTAGCTCCAAAAACAACTTAAATACATGGCCAACCGTGTACAAAGTCAAGAAAGTATACATGCAAGCAGAGGACTCTGCAAAAGCAACATGGCATTATATTGGCATCTGGATCGTGCCATCTGAGCACCCGCCACCAGTAATCACTCTTGGTTCACGACCCGGCAGTCCTCCCTGACCTCGCCCTCGTCGCCGGTGAGCGGGCTGAGGCCGCCCAGCTTCAGCATCGCCGCGCCAAAGTCCTCGGCGAACTTGTCCGGGTTCTCGGCGTAGTACCGCACCATCCCGTCGCTGTCTCCGCCGCGGCCCCGGTACAGCTGCTGGTCCGTGTGCAGCAGCGCGCGGCCCTGCATGAGGCCCTGGTAGTAGTCCGTGTCGACGGTGGTGGGCGTGTCGTCGAGCGACGCCAGCGGCTCGTCCTCGCCGGCGGGCGGGCACCGCGCGTCCAGCGACGCCGCGTAGGTCGGGTCCAGGGTGCCGGTCTCGTTGTAGATGCGGTCGCGGTAGAAGACGCAGCGGGAGTAGCCCAGCGTGTGGGCGCCCGAGAGCACGACGAGGTCGCGCAGGGTGAGGCCCTGCGACTCGAAGTTGGCCGCCAGCTCCGGGAGGTCCATGAACGGGTTCGGGATGCTGTCGTCCGCGTCGTCCAGGCTCGCCGTCGTCGCGTCCCGCCGGCCGAGGAGCACGTCGTACGAGCTTCCTCCGAGCTGCAACACGGGCCAATCATATGGTCATGTAACGTTGTCATTCTGGCCGTACTAAAGTCGAAATATATGCGTCGATCTCTTCGGATAAAAAGGTGCTCCAGGTTTTCCCAAAAAGACTGAGAGAGCTGAACAGATCCGACAGTAACAATTTTCTTTAGGAAAAATGTGTAGCCGACTAAAGTGCCGTTAGGTATGAGAAAATGTTGCTCGCCGTCGTAAAGGTGCTTTAAACATTTCTTATCCTAGGGTTAGTGCTCGCTGCTAGTACATTCAACTGACAGTTTGCACGTAAGCTTTTACAGGGACAAGCTACTGCTGAGTTTACTGAACTTACTGCAACAATGGAGTCGCGAGCAGCAACCGCCAGGATGTCAGCGCAGGATACGACATTCCCCAAGCAGGCCGTGTTCACTGCGGACTTGATCGCGTCGATCACGCTGAACCCTCGCACCGACATGTTGTTGGCCTGCGCCGTCTTCTCCCCGATCATGTCGTCGGTGTCATCCAGCAGAATGGAGCCGTCACAGCCCTGAAAGCATTCAGCACAAAATGACTCAGCTGATATTTCTGTAACGATATGCATGGAATAGAGCCGTCTGCTTGATCGAGCTCACGTTGACGAAGCAGTCGTGGAAGTGCAGCCGGACCAGCGACGCTCCCATCCGGGGCTCCTTCACGATGGCCGCGCCGACGACGAGCTGGATGGTCGCCAGCGCCTGCGGGCACGACTCGGCGTAGTAGTCTGCGGTGAGCTCCTGCCCGGAGGCGCCCGGCGCACCGGCCAGAGCCACCGCGGCTATCACGGCAAAGCAAACAAGAATCGCTGCCATGATCTGAAGAATCAAGCTATTTGTGGCTAATTAACTGTTCGTACCAGTGACCAGCTAAGCTAGCGATCAGAAATGATGCTCCGATGTGACTGATTTTGGTAGTGATGTAGCCAGATAGAGTTGGAGCCGTGTGTTCATATATAGCAGCTCGGTGAGTTTGATAGATTGGACCTGTCACGATTAATCAGCGACGTTACCAACTGGTGCGAATCTTGAATTTGCTCAGTGCGAGGCTTGTGTAAGAAGAGACCGGTTTCTTCTCCATCTTATCGATGATTACTCATTGCCAGGCAGGCTTGTGGCTTTCTAGTGCTGGAAATGGCTTTCACTTTTATGCGTGTGATGCCGACTTCTTCGCAAAAATTTACGTAAGCCGTGTAAATTTGTTAGTATACTACAGGAAACAAATAAAGCGCCGACGGCCGGCCGGATACGCCGGCGGCCAAAGGTCGGGGACGTCGGCGTAGCTGCCTTCCCTGGCCAGTCGACCAGCCCGGCCGTCGGCGTAGATATGACCGTCGGCGTAGATGACGGTGCCGAGGGTAGTCCTCGGCGTAGTGTGGCCGTCGGCATAGTAGCGAGGTCTGTGCCGACGGTGGCCCTCGGCGTAGATATACCCTCAGCGTAGCCCCAGTTCAGACACGATGATGGAAACGGCGCTAGGCAGCCAAGCTGTGCCGACAGCATGGCCGTCGGCACAGCTCTTTGAAAATTTTTGTTTGGTCTGTGCCAACGGCCAGGCCGTCGGCATAGGCCTCCAGATTTTTTTCCTTTTTCATTATTTTTTTAAATATCATAACTAAATCATTCTAATTCAGAAAAATACAAATAATATATCAAAATTAGCAGAAAAAAATATATCTATCTACACTCAAATATTACACATTTATAAACAAAAATTAAGTAAAATATAAAACATTATATATAGTTTAAAACAGGCATTATAAATTCAAAAACGATCCAAACAATGCGAAACCTTCACGTGGTGTCATATTATGTGACATAGTTAGAAGAAAAAAATATCAAACTTGGTATATTGATTATGTCTCAAAAAAACCTTCACACAATGACCTATCTCGTTCGAGGTTTCTTGGCTTTCGGGTCAAATGACCAATGTTATGGCTAGAATGAAGGCATAGTTTGTGATAATGTGTCGATATTGTGCATAAGTATGCATCATGTGATGGCGAATAATGTTTCAGGAGGAAGTTTTCCTTTTCGTCGCACCAAAAAGCCGTTTTCCATTTTCCGAGTGCAAAAAACGGACGGTTTTGTGAAGCAACCACCAAATGGCTAATTCAAAATGCTACCGTCACATTTTTCAAAAATAATAGACCACCTAACATGAATAATTTCATAACAGGGGGATCTCAAACATTTCTGTCTATCCCTAGTGAAAAAAGACAAATTCCTGCCGAATCGGTAGGAAGTGGGTCAGATATGAACTACAGGTACATGATCGGATGCTCATGATTTTTTACAAAAATCATTTTTAGGTTCAAAATATGTTTTTTCATCATAGTTCCACTTCAAGTTTAGCGAGTCTCGGCCCCGAGCTAAGAATCTTCATGTCCACCCTTCAACAAAGTATAACGATGGTTTAAAACATGCATTATAAATTTAAAACCGATCCAAACAACATGAAACCTTCGCGTGGTGTCATATTATGTGACATAGTTAGAAGGAAAAATATCAAACTTGGTATATTGATTATGTCTCAAAAAACCCTTCACAAAATGACCTATCTTGTCCGAGGTTTCCTGACTTTTGGGTCAAATGACCAATGTTATGGCTAGAATGAAGGCATAGTTTGTGATAATGTGTCCATATTATGCATAAGTATGCATCATGTGATGGCGAACAATTTTTCAGAAAGAAGTTTTCCTTCTCGTCGCACCAAAAAGCCGTTTTCCATTTACCGAGTGCAAAAAACGGAAGGTTTTGTGAAGAAACCACCAAATGGATAAATCAAAATACTACCGTTATATTTTTAAAAAATACTAGACCACCTTACATGGATAATTTGAGAACACGGGGATCTTAAACATTTCCGTCTATCCCTGGTGAAAAAGACAAATTTCTGCCGAAACGGTAGGAAGTGGGTCAGATATGAACTACAGGTACATGATCAGATGCTCATGATTTTTTACAAAAATAATTTTTAGTTTCAAAATATGTTGTTTCATCATAGATCCACTTCAAGTAGAGCGAGTCTCAGCCCCGAGCTAAGAATCTTCATGCCCACCCTTCGACAAAGTATAACGATGGTTTAAAAAGGGCATTATAGATTAAAAAACGATCCAAACAATGCGAATCCTTCGCGTGGTGTCATATTATGTGACATAGTTAGAAGAAAAAATATCAAACTTGGTATATTGATTATGTCTCAAAAAAACCTTCACAAAATGACCTATCTCGTTCGAGGTTTCTTGGCTTTCGGGTCAAATGACCAATGTTATGGCTAGAATAAAGGCATAGTTTGTGATAATATGTCGATATTGTGCATAAGTATGCATCATGTGATGGCGAATAATGTTTCAGGAGGAAGTTTTCCTTTTCGTTGCACCAAAAAGACGTTTTCCATTTTCAGAGTGCAAAAAACGGACGGTTTTGTGAAGCAACCACCAAATGGCTAATTCAAAATGCTACCGTCACATTTTTCAAAAATACTAGACCACCTTATATGGATAATTTCATAACAGGGGGATCTCAAACATTTCTGTCTATCCCTAGTGAAAAAAGACAAATTCATGCCGAATCGGTAGGAAGTGGGTCAGATATGAACTACAGGTACATGATCGGATGATCATGATTTTTTACAAAAATCAGTTTTATGTTCAAAATATGTTGTTTCATCATAGATCCACTTCAAGTTTAGCGAGTCTCGGCCCCGAGCTAAGAATCTTCATGCCCACCATTCGACAAAGTATAACGATGGTTTAAAACAGGCATTATAAATTCAAAACCGATCCAAACAACATGAAACCTTCGCGTGGTGTCATATTATGTGACATAGTTAGAAGGAAAAATATCAAACTTGGTATATTGATTATGTCTCAAAAACCCATCACAAAATGACCTATCTCGTTCGAGGTTTCCTGACTTTTGGGTCAAATGACCAATGTTATGGCTAGAATGAAGGCATAGTTTATAATAATGTGTCCATATTATGCATCAGTATGCATCATGTGATGGCGAACAATGTTTCAGGAAGAAGATTTTTCCTTTTCGTCGCACCAAAAAGCCGTTTTCCATTTACCGAGTGCAAAAAATGGACGGTTTTGTGAAGCAACCACCAAATGGATAATTCAAAATACTACCGTTATATTTTTAAAAAATACTAGACTATCTTACATGGATAATTTCATAACACGGGGATCTTAAACATTTCCGTCTATCCCTGATGAAAAAGACAAATTCCTGCCGAAACGGTAGGAAGTGGGTCAGATATGAACTACAGGTACATGATCAGACGCTCATGATTTTTTACAAAAATCATTTTTAGGTTCAAAATATGTTGTTTCATCATAGATCCACTTCAAGTTTAGCGAGTCTCAGCCCGAGCTAAGAATCTTCATGCCCACCCTTCGACAAAGTATAACGATGGTTCAAAACGGGCATTATAAATTCAAAAATGATCCAAACAATGCGAAACCTTCGCGTGGTGTTATATTATGTGACATAGTTAGAAGAAAAATATCAAACTTGGTATATTGATTATGTCTCAAAAAAACCTTCACAAAATGACCTATCTCGTTCGAGGTTTCTTGGTTTTCGGGTCAAATGACCAATGTTATGGCTAGAATGAAGGCATAGTTTGTGATAATGTGTCGATATTGTGCATATGTATGCATCATGTGATGGCGAATAATGTTTCAGGAGGAAGTTTTCCTTTTCGTCGCACCAAAAAGCCGTTTTCTATTTTCTGAGTGCAAAAAACAGACGGTTTTGTGAAGCAACCACCAAATGGCTAATTCAAAATGCTACCGTCACATTTTTCAAAAATACTAGACCACCTTACATGGATAATTTCATAACAGGGGGATCTCAAACATTTCTGTCTATCCCTAGTGAAAAAAGATAAATTCCTGCCGAATCGGTAGGAAGTGGGTCAGATATGAACTACAAGTACATGATCGGATGCTCATGATTTTTTACAAAAATCATTTTTAGGTTCAAAATATTTTGTTTTATCATAGATCCAATTCAAGTTTATCAAGTCTCGTCCCCGAGCTAAGAATCTTCATGCCCACCCTTCGACAAAGTATAACGATGGTTTAAAACAGGCATTATAAATTCAAAAACGATCCAAACAACATGAAACCTTCGCGTGGTGTCATATTATGTGACATAGTTAGAAGAAAAAATATCAAACTTGGTATATTGATTATGTCTCAAAAAAACCTTCACAAAATGACCTATCTCGTTCGAGGTTTCCGGACTTTTGGGTCAAATGACCAATGTTATGGCTAGAATGAAGGCATAGTTTGTGATAATGTGTCCATATTATGCATAAGTATGCATCATGTGATGGCGTACAATGTTTCAGGAAGAAGTTTTCCTTTTCGTCGCACCAAAAAGCCGTTTTCCATTTACCTAGTGCAAAAAACGGACGGTTTTGTGAAGCAACCACCAAATGGATAATTCAAAATACTACCGTTATATTTTAAAAAAATGCTAGACCACCTTACATGGATAATTTCATAACACGGGGATCTTAAACATTTCCGTCTATCCCTGGTGAAAAAGACAAATTCCTGCCGAAACGGTAGGAAGTGGGTCAGATATGAACTACAAGTACATGATCAGACGCTCATGATTTTTTACAAAAATCATTTTTAGGTTCAAAATATAGTGTTTCATCATAGATCCACTTCAAGTTTAGCGAGTCTCAGCCCCGAGCTAAGAATCTTCATGCCCACCCTTCGACAAAGTATAACGATGGTTTAAAACGGGCATTATAAATTCAAAAACGATCCAAACAATGCGAAACCTTCGCGTGGTGTCATATTATGTGACATAGTTAGAAGAAAAAATATCAAACTTGGTATATTGATTATGTCTCAAAAAAACATTCACAAAATGACCTATCTCGTTCGAGGTTTCTTGGCTTTCGGGTCAAATGACCAATTTTGTGGCTAGAATGAAGAGATAGTTTGTGATAATGTGTCAATATTGTGCATATGTATGCATCATGTGATGGCGAATAATGTTTCAAGAGGAGTTTTCCTTTTCGTCGCACCAAAAAGCCGTTTTCCATTTTCCGAGTGCAAAAAACGGACGGTTTTGTGAAGCAAACACCAAATGGCTAATTCAAAATGCTACCGTCATATTTTTCAAAAATACTAGACAACCTTACATGGATAATTTCATAACAGGGGGATCTCAAACATTTCTGTCTATCCCTAGTGAAAAAAGATAAATTCCTGCCGAATCGGTAGGAAGTGGGTCAGATATGAACTACAGGTACATGATCGGATGCTCATGATTTTTTACAAAAATCATTTTTAGGTTCAAAATATTTTGTTTCATCATAGATCCACTTCAAGTTTAGCGAGTCTCGGCCCCAATCTAAGAATCTCCATGCCCACCCTTCGACAAAGTATAACGATGGTTTAAAACAGGCATTATAAATTCAAAAACGATCCAAACAACATGAAACCTTCGCGCGGTGTCATATTATGTGACATAGTTAGAAGGAAAAATATCAAACTTGGTATATTGATTATGTCTCAAAAAACCTTCACAAAATGACCTATCTTGTTCGAGGTTTCCTGACTTTTGGGTCAAATGACCAATGTTATGGCTAGAATGAAGGCATAGTTTGTGATAATGTGTCCATATTATGCATAAGGATGCATCATGTGATGGCGAACAATGTTTCAGGAAGAAGTTTTCCTTTTCGTCGCACCAAAAAGCCGTTTTCCATTTACCGAGTGCAAAAAACGGACGGTTTTGTGAAGCAACCACCATATGGATAATTCAAAATACTACCGTTATATTTTTAAAAAATGCTAGACCACCTTAAATGGATAATTTCATAACACGGGGATCTTAAACATTTCTCATCCTCGGTGAAAAGACAAATTCCTGCCGAAACGGTAGGAAGTGGGTCAGATATGAACTACAGGTACATGATCAGACGCTCATGATTTTTTACAAAAAACATTTTTAGGTTCAAAATATGTTGTTTCATCATAGATCCACTTCAAGTTTAGCGAGTCTCAGCCCCGAGCTAAGAATCTTCATGCCCACCCTTCGACAAAGTATAACGATGGTTTAAAACGGGCATTATAAATTCAAAAATGATCCAAACAATGCGAAACCTTCGCGTGGTGTCATATTATGTGACATAGTTAGAAGAAAAAATATCAAACTTGGTATATTGATTATGTCTCAAAAAAACCTTCACAAAATGACCTATCTCATTCGAGGTTTCTTGGCTTTCCGGTCAAATGACCAATGTTATGGCTAGAATGAAGGCATAGTTTGTGATAATGTGTCGATATTGTACATATGTATGCATCATGTGATGGCGAATAATGTTTCAGGAGGAAGTTTTCCTTTTCGTCGCACCAAAAAGCCGTTTTCCATTTTTCGAGGCAAAAAACGGACGGTTTTGTGAAGCAACCACCAAATGGCTAATTCAAAATGCTACCGTCACATTTTTCAAAAATACTAGACCACCTTACATGGATAATTTCATAACAGGGGGATCTCAAAAATTTCTGTCTATCCCTAGTGAAAAAAGATAAATTCATGCCGAATCGGTAGGAAGTGGGTCAGATATGAACTACAGGTACATGATCGGATGCTCATGATTTTTTACAAAAATCATTTTTAGGTTCAAAATATTTTGTTTCATCATAGATCCACTTCAAGTTTAGCGAGTCTCGGCCCCGAGCTAAGAATCTTTATGCCCACCCTTCGACAAAGTATAACGATGGTTTAAAACATGCATTATACATTCAAAAACGATCCAAACAACATGAAACCTTCGCGTGGTGTCATATTATGTGACATAGTTAGAAGGAAAAATATCAAAATTGGTATATTGATTATGTCTCAAAAAAACCTTCACAAAATGACCTATCTCGTTCGAGGTTTCTTGGCTTTCGGGTCAAATGACCAATGTTGTGGCTAGAATGAAGACATAGTTTGTGATAATGTGTCAATATTGTGCATATGTATGCATCATGTGATGGCTAATAATGTTTCAAGAGGAAGTTTTCCTTTTCGTCGCACCAAAAAGCCGTTTTCCATTTTCCGAGTGCAAAAAACGGACGGTTTTGTGAAGCAACCACCAAATGGCTAATTCAAAATTCTACCGTCATATTTTTCAAAAATACTAGACCACCTTACATGGATAATTTCATAACACGGGGATCTTATACATTTCCGTCTATCCCTGGTGAAAAAGACAAATTCCTGCCGAAACGGCAGGAACTGGGTCAGATATGAACTACAGGTACATGATCACATGCTCATGATTTTTTACAAAAATCATTTTTAGGTTCAAAATATGTTGTTTCACCATAGATCTACTTCAAGTTTAGCAAGTCTCAGCCCCGAACTAAGAATCTTCATGCCCACCCTTCGACAAAGTATAACGATGGTTTAAAAGGGGCATTATAAATTCAAAAACGATCCAAACAATGAGAAACATTCGCGTGGTGTCATATTGTGTGACATAGTTAGAAGAAAAAATATCAAACTTGGTATATTGATTATGTCTCAAAAAAACCTTCACAAAATGACCTATCTCGTTCGAGGTTTCTTGGCTTTCGGGTCAAATGACCAATGTTATGGCTAGAATGAAGGCACAGTTTGTGATAATGTGTCAATATTGTGCATAAGTATGCATCATGTGATGGCGAACAATGTTTCAGGAGGAAGTTTTCCTTTTCGTCGCACCAAAAAGCCGTTTTCCATTTTCCGAGTGCAAAAAACGGACGGTTTTGTGATGCAACCACCAAATGGATAATTCAAAATGCTACCGTAAAATTTTTCAAAAATACTAGACCACCTTACATGGATAATTTCATAACAGGAGGATCTCAAACATTTCCGTCTATCCCTGGTGAAAAAGACAAATTCCTGCCAAATCGGTAGGAAATGGGTCAGATATGAACTACATGTACATGATCGGATGCTCATGATTTTTTACAAAAATCATTTTTAGGTTCAAAATATGTTGTTTCATCATAGATCCACTTCAAGTTTAGCGAGTCTCGGCCCCAAGCTAAGAATCTTCATGCCCACCCTTCGACAAAGTATAACGATGGTTTAAAACAGGCATTATAAATTCAAAAACGATCCAAACAACATGAAACCTTCGCGTGGTGTCATATTATGTGACATAGTTAGAAGGAAAAATATCAAACTTGGTATATTGATTATGTCTCAAAAAAACCTTCACAAAATGACCTATCTCGTTCGAGGTTTCTTGACTTTTGGGTCAAATGACCAATGTTATGGCTAGAATGAAGACATAGTTTGTGATAATGTGTCGATATTGTGCATAAGTATGCATCATGTGATGGCGAATAATGTTTCAGGAGGAAGTTTGCCTTTTCGTCGCACCAAAAAGCCGTTTTCCATTTTCCGAGTGCAAAAAACGGACGGTTTTGTGAAGCAACCACCAAATGGATAATTCAAAATGCTACTGTCACATTTTTCAAAAATACTAGACCACCTTACATGGATAATTTCATAACAGGAGGATCTCAAACATTTAGTATCCACGGTGAAAGACAAATTCTCGAATCGATGTGAAGGGTCGATATGAACTACATGTACATGATCGGATGCTCATGATTTTTTACAAAAATCAGTTTTAGGTTCAAAATATGTTGTTTCATCATAGATCCACTTCAAGTTTAGCGAGTCTCGGCCCCAAGCTAAGAATCTTCATGCCCACCTTCTTAAAAGTATAACGATGGTTTAAAACAGGCATTATAAATTCAAAAACGATCCAAACAACATGAAACCTTCGCGTGGTGTCATATTATCTGACATAGTTAGAAGGAAAAATATCAAACTTGGTATATTGATTATGTCTCAAAAAAACCTTCACAAAATGACCTATCTCGTTCGAGGTTTCTTGACTTTTGGGTCAAATGACCAATGTTATGGCTAGAATGAAGACATAGTTTGTGATAATGTGTCGATATTGTGCATAAGTATGCATCATGTGATGGCGAATAATGTTTCAGGAGGAAGTTTTCCTTTTCGTCGCACCAAAAAGCCGTTTTCCATTTTTCGAGTGCAAAAAACGGACGGTTTTGTGAAGCAACCACCAAATGGATAATTCAAAATGCTACTGTCACATTTTTCAAAAATACTAGACCACCTTACATGGATAATTTCATAACAGGAGGATCTCAAACATTTCCGTCTATCCCTGGTGAAAAAGACAAATTCCTGCCGAATCGACAGGAAGTGGGTCCGATATGAACTACATGTACATGATCGGATGCTCATGATTTTTTACAAAAATCAGTTTTAGGTTCAAAATATGTTGTTTCATCATAGATCCACTTCGAGTTTAGCGAGTCTCGGCCCCAAGCTAAGAATCTTCATGCCCACCCTTCGACAAAGTATAACGATGGTTTAAAACAGGCATTATAAATTCAAAAACGATCCAAACAACATGAAACCTTCGCGTGGTGTCATATTATGTGACATAGTTAGAAGGAAAATATCAAACTTGGTATATTGATTATGTCTCAAAAAAACCTTCACAAAATGACCTATCTCGTTCGAGGTTTCTTGACTTTTGGGTCAAATGACCAATGTTATGGCTAGAATGAAGACATAGTTTGTGATAATGTGTCGATATTGTGCATAAGTATGCATCATGTGATGGCGAATAATGTTACAGGAGGAAGTTTTCCTTTTCGTCGCACCAAAAAGCCGTTTTCCATTTTCCGAGTGCAAAAAACGGACGGTTTTGTGAAGCAACCACCAAATGGATAATTCAAAATGCTACTGTCACATTTTTCAAAAATACTAGACCACCTTACATGGATAATTTCATAACAGGAGGATCTCAAACATTTCCGTCTATGCCTGGTGAAAAAGACAAATTCCTGCCGAATCGACAGGAAGTGGGTCAGATATGAACTACATGTACATGATCGAATGCTCATGATTTTTTACAAATATCAGTTTTAGGTTCAAAATATGTTGTTTCATCATAGATCCACTTCAATTTTAGCGAGTCTCAGCCCCGAGCTAAGAATGTTCATGCCCACCCTTCGACAAAGTATAATGATGGTTTAAAACGGGCATTATAAATTCAAAAACGATCCAAACAACATGAAACCTTTACGTGGTGTCATATTATGTGACATAGTTAGAAGGGAAAATATCAAACTTGGTATATTGATTATGTCTAAAAAAAACCTTCACAAAATGACCTATCTCGTTCGAGGTTTCTTGGCTTTTGGGTCAAATGACCAATGTTATGGCTAGAATGGAGGCATAGTTTGTGATAACGTGTCCATATTATGCATAAGTATGTATCATGTGATGGCGAACAATGTTTCAGGAAGAAGTTTTCCTTTTCGTCGCACCAAAAAGCCGTTTTTCATTTACCGAGTGCAAAAAAACAGACGGTTTTGTGAAGCAACCACCAAATGGCTAATTCAAAATGCTATCGTCACATTTAAAAAAAAATGCTAGACCACCTTACATGTATAATTTCATAACACGGGGATCTTAAACATTTCCGTCTATCCCTGGTGAAAAAGACAAATTCCTGCTGAATCGGCAGGAAGCGGGTCAGATATGAACTACAGGTACATGATCAGATGCTCATGATTTTTTTTTAAAATAATTTTTAGGTTCAAAATATGTTGTTTCATCATAGATCCACTTCAAGTTTAGCGAGTCTCAGCCCCGAGCTAAGAATCTTTATGTCCGCCCTTCGACAAAGTTTAACGATAGTTTAAAACGGGCATCATAAATTCAAAAACGATCCAAACAATGTGAAACCTTCGCGTGGTGTCATATTATGTGACATAGTTAGAAGGAAAAATATCAAACTTGGTATATTGATTATGTCTCAAAAAAACCTTCACAAAATGACCTATCTCGTTCGAGGTTTCTTCACTTTCGGGTCAAATAACCAATGTTATGGCTAGAATTAACGCATAGTTTGTGATAATGTGTACATATTATGGATAAGTGTGCATCATGAGATGGCGAACAATGATTTAGGAGGAAGTTTTCCTTTTCGTCGCACCAAAAAGCCATTTTCTATTTTCCGAGTGCAAAAAACGGACGGTTTTGTGAAGCAACCACCAAATGGCTAATTCAAAATACTACCGTCACATTTTTCAAAAATACTAGACCACCTTACATGGATAATTTTATAACACGGGGATCTCAAACATTTCCGTCTATCCCTAGTGAAAAAGACAAATTCCTGCCGAATCGGTAGGAAGTAGGTCAGATATGAACTACAAGTACATGATCGGATGCTCATGATTTTTTTCAAAAATCATTTTTATGTTCAAAATATGTTGTTTCATCGTAGATACACTTCAAGTTTAGCGAGTCTCATCCCCGAGCTAAGAATCTTTATGCGTGCCGTTTTAAACATGCAAATGAAATTATGATAAGAATCACGGCATAGTTTGTGATAAGTTGATATTGATATCATATTTGGATTCCTCTCATTTTTCTAATCAATTTAGATATATTATTTGCCGAATTCCGATTTACAGATTTAAAGATATTAATTATTCCATATTAAATAAAAAATACAAAAAAATCATTATATTTTTATTTGAATTCAATAATATTTTATTTATTCATTGTTGTTTACTTAAATAATTGCTTGTAATTTCAAAAAATACAACCATATGACATGATGATATAAGAGTTAATAGGAATTATATCATAGTATTGACAACAATGAGTAAATTGCTTTGCGGGAAGAGATTCTGAAGGAACGAGAAAGTTAAGCGTGCTAGAGCTGGAGTAGTGCTAGGATGGGTGACCGAACGGGAACTTTGACTAAGACTGCAATTTAATCAATTATTAACTATAAATAATGTTAAAATGATTAAAGCGGGAGATTAAGGAGTCAAATAAAAAAATAAAAAAATATTTTAGGCTATGCCGACGGCCTGGCCGTCGGCGTAGCTCCATTCCTGTGCCGACGGCTGCGTAGCTCCAGGCTGAACCGTTAGCCAAGACGGACGTTGACTGACACACGGGGCCCGCTGAAAGACGCTGTGCCGACGGTCACGGAGCTGTGCCGACGAGGACGTACGCCGAGGGGGCTACGCCGACCGCCACCATTCCTGTGCCGACGGCTGCGTAGCTCCAGGCTGAACCGTTAGCCAAGACGGACGTTGACTGACACACGGGGCCCGCTGAAAGACGCTGTGCCGACGGTCACGGAGCTGTGCCGACGAGGACGTACGCCGAGAGGGCTACGCCGACCGCCACCGTAGCAATTATTTCCTGTAGTGTGGTACTGCGTTAATGCATATTATCGTAATCGTTTCAGGCCATACTTTAGACTTCCATATTTTATACTTTGAACCAGAAACTTACCATCAACAAAGCAAGTTGGTGCGAGTGCGAAATTGCGAGGTTTCTTGCAGAGACTAGCTGCTTTGCCGACAGAATCCTCTCCATACTTAGCTTTCGCACGACTAAAACGGACGGGTCTGTCAGTTAAACACGAAAAGAAACAACCTGAATGCTATAGTTTATGCTCCAGCAAGGTATTGAAAAAGGATTCGATTGGTTTTGCATGTTTAGAAGTAATCCCGACCTCCTGATTTGAACTTACCTTTAAGCAGGGGCATGCGTGCATGAGATACGCCGGTAGAAAGAGACGTCTGGGCTAACTGTTTATAGATCGCATTGTTCATCAGGAGGCCATCGACACTTAATAACATCACCTTACAAATAAAGTCCCATCTCTTCGATGTAGAGACCGGGAGTCTCAACATCTTCCGAAAAAGAAAAAGCCCACAGGTGTGTCTAGACTTGAAAAAACGTCTTTTTCTTTCTTGGTTTTAATCTTAAGTAGTCTCATTGTTCACAAATCTGAAATAAAAAAGTCTGACTACACACAGCTTACACACATTGGCCTTCTGCCCCAGACCTTGAGCCCGTAAGCGTTAAATAGAGAAATGATGCGAGCTTCCCATAGTTGGGCCCATCAAGCGCAGAACATTACAAAGAGATGGAATATATAGAAGCATCTGAAGATACAAATGAGGGTGTTTAGACGAAGAACTTTATCACAGAACTTGATGTGGTTCCAAATGTATTAGAGCTAATGGAGGTCTATTGTAACAATAATGATGTCATAGCTCAAGCCAAGGAACCAAGACCCCACCAGAATAACAAGCATGTATAACGTCGATATCATCTCATACGACAGTTTGTGAGTGATGGTGAAATCAAGATGTGCAAAATTCACATGGACCTGAACGTGGCAGATCTGTTGACAAAGGATATAACGCTTGGAAAGCATGTGAACACCAAGAAGTCATAGCTGCTAGATTTCTAAATGTAAAATACATTTTTGAATCTACTGCAAGTGGGACTATTGAAAATATATCCTAGAGGCAATAATAAAAGAGTTATTATTTATATTTTTGTTGCATACTTAATTTTATTGTTATTTTCTATAATTGTATTAGTTACAGATAAGGAGTATTTGGAGAAAAACCCTAATAAATGTGTGAAATTATGAACAACATATAAACATATAAGGTGTCCCTAATCTGACCTCAAAGACTAGTTCATATATCATTGATAATTTTAGTTTTCTGACTATAGGCACATGCAAAATGTTGTAGGGTTTGCGATGATATATGAGATAGAAATTTTTAGTGGTATGATGATGGTGGATGGAACCTAAATGAAATACCGTGAAATACATCGTCAATATTATTATCGATAGTTTCTCAATGACAATGTGTTACTGCTACTAAGATCGTTTGACCATGAGACTTATGTAGAATAGGATACAATATGGATGTAGCGGGATCTTCAAATGTTAATTGTTTATTGGGTAAATATAAAGTCGATTTTCGCTAATACATAATAGTATGCCAATATTTTGTATGTTGTAGTTATGGGAATTGCTACTCCGAACGATGGAGAGATACACTCAGTGCCTACTCAGGTATCATCATCTGGCCAGACAATTAATCACGGGAAGAACATTAATACAGAATGAGTAAAAGAGTACATGTCGGCTAACGAGGATAACATAGTGTTTCTCCTCGGGTTATGTTGAGTATTGAGAAACAATGGGACATGTACCGAATACGAAAGGTTTGCATGAAAAAAGTATTCGTGTTACGTGTGGGGGTCGATGCGGTGATTCAAGAATATGACATCGATCATTGTCAAGGATGGAGCTTGAGACATGTCCACATATATCCGAACACATAGAGTCACACATCTACGATCCAACAACTTTAACATGTGAGTGTGAATAAATATATGTATGAACTAATTTCGAAAGTTTCTCGGAGTGTCTCGGGATATTTCGGAAGGTGTACGGAATGATACCATGAATGTTCAGAATGGTTTCATGCATTAATGTAAAATGTTAAAATAATTTAGATCATCCCAGAAGGTTTCAGAAGGGACCAAATTTTTTTGTGAAGGGTTTGGAAGGTTCTGGAATGTCCGGACCTAAGGTTCCCATGGGCCTAGGATTCAAGGGAAGACCTAGGGCTTGTCGCGTGGTGCGAGGGGAGGCTGAGTTTGGGCCTATCCCATCCCTACAGGTTGGTTTGGAAGGGTTCCATTATGGCGGTTTGGACGGAGTCCTACATGGACTTACCCTACTTGGGGCGGTTTGGGGTGGCAGCCGACCACCACCCAAATAAATGGATAGGAAGGTAAAAAAAACTAATCGAGAACCCCCCACATGCTCCAAGTCGCCCTATCACCACCCGCCCACCACCCGTTGTCGTGCTACCATATTGCCTGATAAGGGTTAACCTCGAGGGTGACCCAATCTTTACAGATATCGTGGTCAAATCATGGAAGAAAATGTGGGAAAGGGAAAGGAGGTAGTGGAAAAAAACACAACCCGCGTGAATAACACGATGAACCCACTTGAACACAAACACGATACATGGCCAATTGCTCCCGCTGGTGGCCACCCATCCGATAGAATCCTCGCAAGGAGAGATCGGTCAACGTGCTCCCGTTAATCCCAATCGGAGAGGGAAGGACACCTTGGAGAGGGTCTTGATAACTTTACTAGAGCCAGCTCAAAGTAAAGATCCTGTATATGGATATGCATGGAAAAATCCAAAGAGGTAGGGGTGATAGATCTTCCTTGGTAGGAAGGGTGAGACCAAAACTAGAAAGGTTCCTCTATGGGGGGTCTAGTTCTATCGTCAAGTCTAAAGTCAAAGGGTGAGCCATAGGGCTTATTTATAGTACTTGGGACGAAGGGGTAGGTAAAGGTAATATTCTAGGGCATCAAACCCAGATCTATGCGCAGATAGGTGGTTCCGGCGGTAAGTCCGGCGGCGCCGGACATGGCGCCTGTTCAGCTCTGGAAGACCAGGATGGTTAGCGGACGTAAGCAACAGGAATCTTGAGCCGTTTAGGAGGGCGTCGGGGTTGGCATCAGGTTGAGCCGAAGGTTCCGGTGGAAGGTCTGGCTCGTCGGGTCTAGCGCTGACTTGAGTTGGAAATTCCGACGACGGGTCTGGCTGGTCGGGTCTGGTGCCGATTTGAGCTGTTGCTACTTCTTGCGTGCACTTGACTTCGTCTTCACTTAGGGTACTTAGCGGGGTGTATGTAGAGACATCGGTAGGACAGGCTGAATCATTGCCTCTTCTCTTCATTGTGTTTCCCTTGTCGTCATCGCATGGAGATCTACTTTATCATCACCATGGAAGCGCTACCGGATTGTATCATTGGTTATATCTAATCTATCTGGGATTGCGAAAGCGCTGCCGGATTTTTATTGACATGGTCCAACTTTGATCGTGTGCTTGATCACACCTCAAACTGGCGATGTTGCGCGTGTGACACTAGTTCATGGGATCCGTACGTGAGATAATACACTCCTCGTGACTTGAAAAGTCTCGTGCGGGTATCGACTTGTGTCTTCATCAACCTCGTCATCGATAAAGTTCCACTAGCTCGATCTACGAGGGTATAATCTGTTGTCTCTTTCTGCATATGATCTTGTTTATGCATGCTAGAAAATTTTGTTTTCATATCGCATATCAACATAAGATACACCTCATGTAAGTATATGTAATAACATACCGTCGAACCCCTAGAATTTCTAAAGAAAATATTGCGGTGACCCATCATACCACTACATGATGTAGTACACTATAGTTATTGACATAACACCAATGAAACACCATTCACTAGTATTACATCCCTCATAGTGGTACAACAGAAACACAGCAGGTCCAATACATGACTATAGGTTACAATTCGACTCTTTACAAAAGATCCAGAGAACACTCTAGGTTAAAGAGAGAGAAAGAAACTTCTTACAAAGAAGAATCAGGAATAATCAACTCATAACTATCATACTAATAGACTAGTATTAAAACTATTGGGCTTGCATTGCTGCTATTGCAATACTCTACAGAAGTAGGTTCTATGGCTAGAGATTATATTCCTATATATGAGCAACTTCATCTTCACTTTAGTTGACTTCATTGACTTTATTGAAGAACTTGAACTATTGATGACTATTCCCTTGAGCATAAGTTGATATAGACGTCGTCTGTATTGGCTTCAGAATCTAGCAAGGGTTAAGAACATACGTTGAGTACGAGCGTACTCAGCAAGTTCACTAGAAAGGATTGTTTGATGCACTAAATCTACAAACACGGACCGTAGGTCGTAGGCAATGCAGGTTTTCGTGAACATTTCTTCAAAGGTTGCTTTTATTCTGAAAAGCTATGTTTGTCAGCCTTCACAGGTTTACCAGAACTTTCATGGAGTTACTTTCCTGTCACGTTCGTAGGTACTTCCCAGAATAGGGAGTAACAAGTTATATTTCTTACACTCTGTAGAGGTGCATTACTTTTCTCATGAGAGATCTTAAGCTTTGTTGCACGGCCGGGAGTATGTCCCCATTCAAACTTCCATGGTTTGAGGCCCAACCTAAGATCCAAGCCAATCACTGCCTCCTCCGCAACCCCGCATGTGTCTCCTTGGTGTACGCCATGCCCACCTATTGAATTATGATAATAGGCAATACAAACCGTTCAGATGCCGAAACTATCATGGGACGTTGAGGGTTCCCACCCATATGCTGCATATCCTCTATGAATTACCAATTAATGCACACTACAAGGATAATAGCCATGACCCGCACATCCGGCTACATGCGAGAGGGAAAAGATACAGCTAACTTCTCCGTCCCATTCCAAATCTCATGGTCAACGCGTAATATATGGCACAAGAATCACTGGCGACATTGGTTGTTAAGTCCTAGATAATATGTTCCTTTACCGCCAGAACTTTTATAGTAGGTTATTACCTCATGGTAAATAACCTATAACCATATTATTATGAAAATAGTGTTTTCTGACCTTTTTGAAATGCAGGTCATGACAATACTGGATTTACAAAATACTTTATAGAAAATAATCAAAGGACATGAGCAAGTGTGAACTTGCCTTTTGTGATTGCAAGAATATGCAATCACGGTCTTCAAGACAATAAAAGATCCAATATCTAGAAACAGCATCATTGGTCCGGTAAGGACTAATGTTTAAAGAAGCAAGATGTTATTATGTATAAGTAATGTAATGCAATTTGATAAACTCGAATCCCTGGAATAAGCTTTGATCTAAGGTTTGGAAACTGGAAGTGGTTTCTTTGGAATGTGTTGTTCTTTTTGATAAGTTTCATGCTTGTTCTTCTTATTAAGGCTTGTGAGTGTGTGTGAAACAACATGTGAGTATAATAAAGTACATACAATAATAAAATACTGAAGTGTGGAATGTATCTAAAGACTATGTATATAACAGTTGTTCATCATTTAAAGCTTTCATAGAAATGCCTATGTCTTGCTTTATAATGTATATTAAAAGAATGAATTTTGAAGAAAATCTTACTTAACTAAACAAAAGTATTTAAACTTTAAGTTAACGCTCTTAAGTGTTCTTACAAGTTATAGTTCTTAAGTACGAAAAAATTACTTCATTTGGATAATAACCACACTAGTAATTGAGACTTATCTATCTTGGTTATTAGATGACATTATAATTTGTTCACTTCATATTGTTTCTTTAAGGTTAGTTGAGATTGGTATTACTTCTATTTGAGTCATGTTTTCTTAACATTATAATGGAATAGAATTATTTATCTTCTTATAAATGGGTGGTTATAATTCATAACATGTAAATAATATTACTTAACTAGTTATGAAGTATCTTTGGATTTAGAATCCATTTATAAATTTGTGAGTGAAACAATGGTAAAATGTTTTATTTGGTTTAAAATATCATTCTTGAAGATTTTATAATTTCATAAGAGTCCTTTTAGAAAATAATTTACACTTATAGTTAAATGTTAATTCAATAAAAAATGTATTTTAATTGTGTTGTACTATTTTGATTTCATACTATCAATATTTACAACAAATACTATTTTTAAACTTCAAAGGAATAATTTTAGAAATATTAGCAATTTTTACTTATCCTTATATGAATTATCAACTAAGGAATTAGATTCAAAATTCAAGTTATTAGAGTATTAAACTTTTACTTACTTCAAGAGTGGAATGTTATATTTTTAACATGTAGATGTTATTTTTGTGATCAATTTTGGTATATTACATTTATTTTTGTGATTTATAAATAATAAGATATGAATTTTATAATATTTATTACCTTATAAACACTTAATAAATAATAGATATTTAATTAAGTGAAATAATAATGCATGATTATAGTATTAAATTTTAGTTCTTATTTTTCTAAGAATTTTGGTATATTTATTTATATTTTTATCAATTACCATTATTAAAATATGAATTATCAAAGTTTTATTACTTATAAATTCTTTATTGAATAATAATTATTTAATTAGGTATCATAATAATGTATGATAATAAATTTAAGTTGTAGATTTTATTTTTCTGAAAAATTTCATATATTAAACATATTTTTATGAATTATAAAACAAAATATATTGATTTTATAAGATTTATTCATTTCCTAAATTATTAAAATATAATAACAGAATGGTTTACTCCATCACTGCTGATGTCAGCATGACCCACACATACGTGTCAAATCTTTTTACACCGAACCTGTTCTACCCCAGAGCCACGGACTAGTGGGGCCTATGCCATGTCATTTCCAGAAACAATAAAACAAATCAATAAAAGGTATTATGACATCATCATGATGTCACGCTGACGTCACCCGAGACTGATCCTCTCAGATCGATTGTCGATCGATTGATCCTGTATGCGCACGTGGCTGTGGTTGTGTTTTGTGGAAAGAGGCACGACAGGGAACCTAATAGTGGCGGCGCCGCCTAGGAATGGTCATCGGAGCACCAAGTCCGACGAGCTTATGCAGAGGTTATGGTCGGACTCACACGGTATGCCACTCTGACGAGAAGCGAATAGAAGAGTACTAGGGTACTTTCGGGAGGTCACCAGCACGACGAAGGCGAAGAAGGCGGGCAATTGTGTGGCGGGAATCAAAGGAACAGCCGCGGCGGACTTTTTGGAAAGACGAGACCGTGGAGCTTGATTAAGGGCATGCGTGGCGATTCCTTCGCCGAGATGAACCAGTGACCGCGGTGGTTCCAACGGTGAGCTTGATAGGGCAAGGGAAACTTCGGAGCGACGAATACGAGCGTCTCTGGCGAGCTAGGGTTTTGGCATGGTTGGGGAAATTTGGGAGAAAGCACGAGAGAAAATATTACGGGTATGAGTGGATAGAGGAAAACGCGGGCGTCGTTATCCCCTCCTCCAAAAGCGGCGGCACGCATCACATCACGGTGGAGGATCGACGGTAGCTCCCCGTGAGCTACTTCCGATGGCGAGATGAAGAAAGCCTGTGGGCTGGTGTTGGGCCGTGTGGGCGTGAGCAAGAAAGGCTGTGGTGACTACACCTGGCGTCGAGGTAGAGGTGAGGGAATGGGCCTCGGTCCAGATTCTGGACTATGTTCTATCCATTTCATTTTTTCCTTTCTGTTTTTTGTTTTAGAATTCTCTTTTCAATTTGAATTTCTACATGGATTTGAATATTCGGAAAAATTATGTAATAACAAAATTACTGCAGGAGTTATTATGGTTAACTGTTTTTATATTGTTTTTGGTATTGGTATGGATCCTATTTACTTGTGAGATGTAAATGAGAAAACTCATTAATAATTTTAGGGTATAAGATTTTGTTTCTCATTTAGAAACTTTCTTTAAGCTCTGCTTTTCTTCATCAATGGATAAAGGTGGTTTTAAACTACGTATAAAATCATTGGAATGGCCTCATATAATAATTATTATATATAGTTAATGCCTTAATGTGTTGGTGAATAATTTATGAATAATTTTGGTTATGACATATATATACATTGATACTTATGAATGAAATAGAAGTTAGGGTTTTGGATTGTAATTGTTTACCATGAGTTTCATGAGGTTTATACCTATATTATTTTATAGATATGGATAACAGTAAGGTTTAAGACATATTATCTTCATGCTTCTTAACAGGAATGATATCACTATTTAAAGTAAAATAATGGGGTTGTCCTCTAGGATGACTTGAGAGATAGAATTGATAATTATAGTTTCTAAGCACATATGATTTTGATGTTTTGGGAATGACAAAAATGTGCTTAGGTGATTTTCTATAGGAAAATATTCTTATAAGCCATTGTGTAAATAAGATGATCGATCAAACATATGAGATGGATATTAAGCTTGATTATAGATTTAGGGTTTAGTGTTTACCAAGAATTCTTATCTTCTAGACTTCATAATTATTGACTTCTAATTAACGAATTCCTTTCCTAGATATACTACTTCTTCATATCCCACATGATGAGCATTATTTCACAAAATTATTCTTATCAAAAATTTATTCTCCTAAATCCATTTATGAATCCAATGAGCTTGACACTAAAGCTCTGTATGATCTCCTTATAGAGATAAATCTCAATCTAAGTCCACTTGAATGATTACTCTCTTACTTCACATTTTACTTTGTAATCTCACTTATAAATCTCAAAAGCTTGTTACTGAAGCTTTTCATAATCTTCTTATATCTATACTTGGTTATATCATACTACTCTACTACTGATAACTTCCAATCTAACAAGTGTTACTATTAACTCCATCCATACTCTTCCTTTATCATCCAACCTAATATTACTCCAATAGGTGTAAATATCAAATTCTACTTTCCTCAGGTGCTTACTATCATGTAAGAGGAATAATACTACTTTTATGAATCAAGGTTGTTTTAGCATTAGCTTGATCATACTATCTTATCTTTTACTTGCCTTAGTAACTCATATACCAACGTCTCATTATACCATTGTGACTTGTCATGACAAACCTAGGATAACATATCTATACTAGGGTTTAATCATGTTATATCCACCAATGTCACTTATACATGATATAATCATTCACTCTTAGTGACTTGAGCATGATCATTACAATCTTTTGATCATTTATGGCTTAGGTTTCTAGTTTGCTAATCAAGGTTTCATCAATACAACATTGCAGTTGTATTATAATTATCTTCTTAGTATCTCTAGTTCTCTAAGAGATATTAATCATTAACTATGCCTACTTGATCCAATAGGATTACTCCTTGGTAACTATCTTCAATATTCATCCTTATGATCCTCTTTGTTACCACATATATCTTTATTTCACATAACTGTTCTATCCATTCAGGAGTGAGTTAACTCCATCAACTATCATATTGATTTGATTCTCTTCAAACACTCCCATCCTATAGATGATATCTAGAACTAGCATTACCACTTACCTCTTCTTACCTCCTTCCCTAAAGGATTTAAAGTGAATGCTATGATAAGAACAAGAGTTAATAGATCAAGAATTAATAGGCTAAGATTTGATAAATCAATAGTTGATTACTCAACATTGATGAACAACAGGTATTAGAATATGGTTCAATGGAGATGATAAGGATTGATATGGAAATAAAGATATGTGGTGATTGGTATTGACATGGTTTCCTTTCTACTCAATATAACTTATGGAGTTAGGGTGAAGTATTACCATGATCCTCATGGTAAAAATATAAGAATAAGATAGGTCAAGATTTAGTTATTAAATTCTTGTTACTTGAGTTGTATCCTTAATTTGGTATTTATGGGTTATTGTAAAGAATTCTATGATATGATCTCTTAAGGATATGATATTAATCATTAAACAATGTGTTGTGGTTTAGTTTTTATTACATTTGACCTGCCCTTAGATCAAATCTTTACCCAAAATAAGGTTTTAGCAAAGGTCATATTGAAACTTATCATAGTCAACTTGATGATCTACTTCAATTCCATCAAGTTGAGAGAAGCTTCAATCACTTTGACAAGTTTTATTCAAAAGAACGAAAATTATTCGGATTTTCTATGCATGAATGCAATTCACACATCTGGGTTCATCTTATTTTCTAAGATCTAATGTTGGGATGTTACATACTCTCCCCCTTAAAATAAACTTCGTCCTCGAAGTTTGTACACTCTTTCATTTCGGAATGAGGAATTGAATTGTATTGGTTACGACATTTCTCAACACCATGGTAACCTCAAATGGGAATAATTGTGGTATCCCATATCCAGATATTTTTCTTGAATTCTCATCATACTTGACAATATCAAACTTGTTGTCTCTATTACTCTAATGTTCCTCTTACTATAATCCCTTCGGGATATGTCCTTATTATAAGATCCTTAAATTGGTTCTTTTCCTTAGTTCATTTCCTGATCAGGTATTCTAATCCAACTCCTTACTTGATCATCGAGCTTCTTTACTATACTATGTAAGGTCTAGGAAGTCTCACTAAAACAGGGTTTTAATTTTTTATTTTATTATACAATAGTTGTGGCCAAAATACTAAACTTTTGTTTTGTCTTTGTATGGTTTATACTGAGATTCCTGCCGAAGATTGGTTTTGAATACGTTTAGTCCATACCCATCGGAATTTCTTGTTTCTCTACACATGTCCAACTGGATGTGATTTATTACCTCTTAAGGATCACTTTAGAGTTGTTTCCTTTAGAATTAGTCTATTAGGATTAATCTATTTTATCTCCTTCGAGCTTTGACCTTATGAAGTTTTAGATAATCTTTTGTTATTACCTTAAGTACTTCTTCAACTACCATTTATTAATTACCTTAGTGTTTGAGTCCTACTATCTTGAAGTAAACTTTGACCTTCCATCCTAACATACTTTTGAAAGTATTTCTACAATGATATCTTCTTTTAACCTTATGAAAATAAGGCTTAATGTTGTCATAGGTTAGTACTTCTTCTCCAACCTTTATTCTAGAATTTAGATAACAGTACTTCCATTTACTGTTTACTCTCTCCCCTAGGGTTTACTAATGGTATCTAAGCTACCTATATAGTAACCATTGGATTTATAACTAGGATGTTGGTCTTTGTCTAGCTTATACTCTACCTATTTAAGGTCTCATGAAAGAACTTACGGTATACCCACACAAATGTGGATCTCAGAAATAAATCTTCCAACATTATTTGTCTTCCTAGTTGTTTGGACATTCTTGCTTTGATAGGTATGTTTTTGCGAAGCGTCTCTAAAGATGGTCTCTTTAATTTCCATACTCCTTTATGTCTTACTTAACTTAGGCCAAGTTGTATGCTCTATGGAATACTAAGATGATCTGGTTAACTAGGTCAACCAAATACTAGCCACAGACCAATTACCAGCTGCGGACCATTCTAGGGTGTGTGAATTACCTTAAGGTTTCTGACATACTATTGGCATTCTCTCTGAATTGTCAGAGCTTGAATACCATTTTGGTTCCAAAACTCCTTTACACTTATTCATGATACTTCCATGAACTTGGTATAACTACTTCATTAACTTCTTAGCAACATCACCTATTTTGGGTGAACTTAAGTTCATCACTTCTTGTTGCTCCAAACATTTTCTACACTAATCTTCCTTCTTATGACTGGATAATAATGATTTGAACTTTATCCATCCTTCAAATTCTGTTAATACTCCTTATACTTGGCTTCACTCTTCATGTAAGTCTTCATCTTGGTCTTTGAACTCGTCACTCCCTTACGAATTCCCTTTTATATCTAGGTCTATAACATCAAGTAATGTTGGATGTTGCAACATGCATTTGTACAACAAGTCAAACTTCATGTACGGATCTAGTCAATCAAAAAGATCCAAGAAAAACCAATAAATCCAAATGTGGTACATATAACACACAATATTCTAAGCCCATAATATAGTATTTGAGTATAGTATCTCTAGAATTCAGGCTTAGTTGTGTAGTATATGACACCTCCTCATATAGGTTTACTTCGTGATACTTAGCACTTAGAGCCATATTATTCTTTGCCTCGTAATTTACCCAAATTGCTCAATTGCAACAAGATAATTTTAAGCAAAGTGGTCTCAAATTGGTTACACCAACTTATTATTTCTCTTTTGGAAGGACTAACTATATCCAACCTTTCTTTATTTAGTAAACTAACCTTTTATGATCACTCCGAATAACTAATCAGATTCTATTTACTAACTTAAACCAAAGATTATTGGAAATTTCTCGCACCTATGACCTCTATCATAGTTCTACCATGTTATTTTCATACTTCTCCAAAGATAATTCACTAAGTACTTGTCATACTTACACCTACATCATGGTTTTGGAGCTAATCTCACCATGACCTTGTTATGTTTTACCTATAGATCATGATTTAAGAGCTAATCTCACCATGATGACTTTACTTCTCATTGTACTATCATTGATCTTCAACATAATTTCACTCCTTCACGTAGAATTCTCAAGTGAATCCCACATGATTAACTACCCATTACAACTATACATGCTCTAATGGTCTTCATTATGTTGTCTATTGTTACCAATTAACAATAAGATATTTACTGCCTTACTGGAATTCTATGGTTAGGGTCTACCATTTAAACTTCTCCATATGACATCCTAAACTTAGTCATAATCTACTTGGATGTTTTACCTTACATAGGACATCTTAATGGTGTTCTACCGTCTTAGAAATAGTACGATACCCAAAAAATATGGATACTACTCCTAAGAAAAAGATACCTAAATATATCCTTCTTAAGTGTGACAAGATTATCCTCAATGGGATCCCATCACAAGTCATAAGAATATTTGGTTTAGATAAGATTGGGCAATACAACAATATACATAGACCGCCATCCAACCGCATCTATGACTAGAAGTCCACCTTCAGGTTATCATCCGAACACCCTCCAGTATTAAGTTGCAAGCAACAGACAACTACTTCAATCAAAGTGTGTAAGGTAAACAATCCACTTGTTACATGAACAAGAGACCGTTGTTTTCTCCCTAGTGACAATAACATATCTACAACCGAAGAGATTTCTGTCACTTCCCTTGGAAACTAGAGGCATGAACCCACTATCGAGCATAAATACCCCCTCTTGGAGTCACTAGCAACTACTTGGCCAAGATAGCTACTAACAACGGAGAGCATGCAAGATCACAAACAACACAGACATGATAGTATCAAATAGACAAAACCATTAATCAATCTGACATAGTAATCTCAATATCCATCGATCCCCAAACACAACATGCATGATTACAAATAGATTAGATCTTGATCATGAGCGGAGCTCACAAGATCTATACATGAAAGCACAAGGAGGAGATACAACCATCTAGCTACTACATGGACCCATAGTCCAAGGTGGAACTAATCACGCATCATCTGAGAAGAAGGCCTCGGGATGATCTCCCCTCGATAGGGTGCGGGAAGAGCTTGGATCCCCGGATCTAGGGACGACGGTGGGCGGCTCTGAAGGTTTCGTGGAGTTTGATAAGGTCTCTAGGGGTTTATGCATGGGGCTTCTTATAGGCGGCGAGGCGAGGCGGCAGGCCCTACACCCTACCCAGGCAGGGAGGCCCACCCTCCTAGGGGTGCAGCATTGGTCAGCTTCTCTGTCTCTCCTCTGGACTTCGTGTTTCCCACGGTAAAATATTGACTTTGGCTTTTGTCCCGTCCAATTCCGATAATATTGATTTTATTCCTTCTAGAACCAAAAACAGAAGAAAATAGGCACCTGGCACTGTGACAACTTGTTAATAGGTTAGTTCTAGAAAAGATATAAAAACACCTCAAAGTGTAGACAAAGCAAAGAAAAGTAGATACTAAACAAGCATGGAGCATCAAAAATTATAGATACGTTTCTGACGTATCAAGCATCCCCAAGCTTAACTCCTACTCGTCCTCAAGTAGGAAAGTGATAAAAAGAATAATTTTGAGGTGACATGCACCATCAAAACCAAGATCAAACCATTTGCAACCATTGAAAGCTGGGATCAAAAAACTCTAAACATGTGCATGAAAGATGGATTTCTAACAATAAGACAAAGTAACTATGCATGCAACATGAAAGGCTACAAACAAATATCATGAATAACATGCATTGAAAAACTTTTGTTTGTTTCAAATACAGAAAACATGGCATAGTGGCAAACAGCTTTTCCCTCATAGAGTAGCAAATAGATGCATAGGAAACCTTCAAAGTTCACAAGGGTGACTAGAAACAAGTAGCACAGGAACAAGCAATATCACAATATGCATCGATCAATAAGTTTTGGGACACTACACACAGAATGACAACTATGCTCTCTTAATGGTGCCTAAGGGTAGAAGGTGGAGACTCAAATAATGGTGGAAGAAAGGACCTTCACAAAGGGAAGCAGGGATTTCAAGTTTCAAAAAGAGCTTCCAAAAATTATAGTACTTGTTAGCTTTCAGCCCTCATTGCCCCTATCATAAGCATCTTGAAGTGATTAAGGTTAAAGTGAACAAACTATGGAGTATATGCTTGACAAAGTATAAGTTGGCAATCTCAAGTCCCACGAATCGAGGCCACACCTCATGCTACTCAACTTAGTCACCTATAAGTTCTTATCATTGTAAGTACATGCATATCATAGAGAACGCCAATGATAGGGTACCCTTGCACATGGTACAGGAGCTATCCCATAACCAAAATGACAAGGCAAGCAGACAATGAGCATCTCAGCGTTCTTTTTATTTACTATGTGCACAGATTTTTATTGAGGATGCTTCATAGATTGTTGGGGATATGCTATATGGGTATCCTCATAGCATGTCTCTTATCAACTAACGGGTGTGGCCCATAGTCGGTAGCATGATCATTGGTCTGCTGGGCGGCCCAGTTAGGTGGATCCAGAAGGGAGGCCCATGCCGGATAAAGGAAGGCTACGGTGGAGTCACCAGCGTACCCGGAGCCTTGGAGTGCAAGACACACAAGACTAGTGATAGACAGTGTAGGACTCATAACTGTGGCTAGGACTTTTTCCCTGTAACACTAGGATCTGACGACTATATAAGTCGGACCTATGGGAGCCTTTAGGGCAACGATCATAGAAAATCTCATACAACCTCGCACAGCGAACCTATCTCTGTAACTCGGCGTATTGCCATTATAGTGATTTATAGCAGGAGTAGGATTCCGCCGCGTTGGGAGGATCGAACACAGGTAATGTGTTACCTCATACCCGTCACCTTCCGCTTACCCCACGTCTCTAAACACGCCTTTGTGAGGACCCTGCATGGCGTTTGTCGGCAATACCACGGCGGTTGGCGGTGGGCAAGAGGCGCTTCAGGCTCTTCAGCGGGCGAGGACCAAGATCTTCGTGGGAATCGGCGAAACCGTAGCCATCGGCCGTGTTCTCTTCTCCGGCAACATTCCGATCGTCCCCCTGGCAAATTCTGGATCCCGACGAAGACGAACCCTACACGGTGTTCGATCGTTCCTATCGGAGACATCCACCTCTTCATCGGTGAAACCGACTCGGGCACTAGTTCCCTGGGAGTCGGAGGATCATCAAGACCCGCACGGACCGCCTACGGGCAGGACACGTTTGCGCAAGGATCGATGTCGGATCTCTCCTCAGAGTTTGCCGGCAAAGATCGGAAAAATTCAAGGCCCACCCAAACCGCCCCTGTGTAGGATATAAAGGTGGAAGATCACTGCAAATCCGCCGGCTTTGTCCGCGTGTCTGGACAGCAGAGATCCAAGTGTAGGGGTTCGTAGCATGGAAAACAAAAAATTTCTATCGCATACAAACAAACAAGCCAAGATCTATCTACTAGATTGTAGCAACGAGTCGATGGAATAACTTACCCTCGAAGATTCCAAAGTGTTTAACGAGAGCGGATTCTCGTGGGTGATGTAGTCGTACTCTTTCCGATCTCAAGATCGTGTGAGCGATCCTTCCGTATTGCGTTCGCTGGCGCTTCCTTGATCGGTCACATGTTCGGTACTCGAAGACCTTCCTCTCCCTTGTTCCAGTGACGTGAAGGTTGTAGCACTCTCCTCGCGATTGGCGGCCTGTGGCGTGGTAGGAAGTAGAGGGAGATCATGAGCGCCATAAGGCGGGCGAGTATGGTGGAGTATGAGAGAGATCTATTAGTGGTCTAGGGATTATACACACCAATTAGAAGGCTCTAAACCGCAGGCTAGAGCAATTAGAAGCTCTAAACCAAACGGCTCTAAGCAGGAGATTAGAGGATAGGAACTTGTGTCTAGAGGAGGCCTGCCCTCCTTTTATAGGTGGGAGGGGCGGCCAGGGAGGAGTCCCTCCCAAGTCGGCCTTGGTTGGCCTTGGGCTTGAGGACTCCTCCCCAAGTCGGTTCCAACCACCTCTTGCTTGTTTCCCAGTTCTGTTTCCCAGTTTCTGTTTTCCACAGTTTCTGTTTTAGCGTTTGACTTTCAAATTGGCGGTTTGACTTTTCAGTTTTGGAACAGCAAGAACACTTAGTACATGATGCAATCATTCAATATGTAATGACACATTCATGTACCCTCCCCGGTCTTGGGACAATGGAACCTTCTAGAACATTCGATGAAAACAGGAATCATTCCCGAACTCAAAGCGGGACTTTCCTTATATGAATCTTATTCTCGGACCATTCCGGATCACCTCGTGATATCCGGATCCCATCCGAGACTCCTAACAACATTCGGTCTCTTCCTCATAATACCATAACTACTCAAACAACGTCGAATCCTTAAGTGTGTCTCCTACGGTTCGTGAATTATGCGGACATGATCGAGACACTTCTAGATCAATAACCAATAGAGGAATCTGGAAATTCATATGGCTCCCACATATTTCTCACGATTACTGCGATCGAATGAACCACTTACATACGATACCAATTTCCCTTTGTCTCACGATAGTTTACTTATCCGAGGTTATGATCGTCGGTATCTCTGCATACCTAGTTCAACCTCGTTGATAAGTACTCTTTTCTCGTTCGTGATATGTGATCCCTTGTGAGCGGTCACATGCTTGCAAGCTAATTGGATGACATTCCACCGAGAGGGCCCAGAGTATATCTATAGTCATATGGATGGACAAATCCCACTCTTGATCCATGTGTTTCAACCAATACTTTACGAACACTCAATGCCACCTTTATAGCCACCTGTTACGGTGTGGTGTTTGATGACATCAAAGCATCCATCCGGAAAGGTGATATGCATGATCTCATGGTCGAAGGAATTGGGTTACTATGTATCGGAAAGCATATAGAAATTGAACTATTTAAATGACTTGATCTTTATGCTACGGCTTATCTATAGGAGTATGTCCATCACATCATTCTCCTAATGATATGACCACATTAATAACATCTCTATGTTCATAATCGAAACCATGATCATATATTAACCAACAAGCTAGTTTAACAAGAGGCTTTACTAGGGACTCTTATTTTAGTTTACAAATCACACAAGTATTAATGTTTACGGTTAATACAATTATAGCATGGTATGTAAACATTTATCATAAGTGTGAAGATATGATAATAACCACTTTATTATTGCCTCTTGGGCATATCTCCAACAGTCTCCCACTTGCACTAGAGTCAATAATCTAGTTTCAAACCTTTGTGTATTCAACACCTATGGCTTTCCGGTGTTGTATGTACCACGATTGCTAGTGGTCAATGATCTCCGAATCGACACTTCGGTCCGTGTGTAATTGCATGTCTTTGCGTCTCACGCATCACTCATTCTCTAATGAGATGGCTTTGTATAAATTTGGTCTTCGGTGTGACCTTTAGCTCTTTGGGGTTAAAACATGTTGATAATATTGTCATGAATATATCTTCATAGTATTATCCTTTGTGAACTACACCTAGTTTGATAATAAATTACTTGACACAAATGCCCTCTTTTGATGCTAAAATAGCAGTCATATACTTAGCCTTTTGTTATAGTATCAGTCACAATGTCTTAACTTTGGAACTCATCTAAATCCATTATGGAACTCACTTTCCATTATATTGTGCCACCCTTAGTTTAGATTGAGATAAACTTAATTTGTACTTTGTGACAAAGCTAGTATCAATGTAGTACTTTTACAATGAACTAACCATCTATTTGTCACTTCTACAAATAATATACTCTTAGTTCTTCCAAAAGATCATAAGAATATCCTTACTATTGTCCAATGATCATCTTATGAATTATTCTGGTATATGCTCATAACATTTAGAGCATAGGACATATCTGGATTTGTACATATCACAGTATGATTGATATAAATATTCTTTGTGATTTCATACATCAAGTATCAATCTATACTTGAATCTTTGTTTCACTTACCAAATGTCAATACACTTGAATATATCATCAATATTGAACTCATTCAATCCTTTCTGTGCGACAAGAACCTTTCTTGTAGTTTCTATATTGAACTCATTCAATATCTCGTCTATGTACTTCTGGCACAACCATATTAGCGTCTATTGATGCCAAATATTTGGGTTTTGCCTAAGTCTTTCATCGGGATGAAATTCTTAATATGTGTTAATAAAATATACATTATTTCCAATCAACAATATGTCTTCCACATAATGTATTAGAAACATGTCTTAGCGCTCCCACTTAATTTCTTGCAAATGCAAGCATCTTCATCGTCTCTAATGAACTTTTAAACTCCTTTAACAGTTTCATCACGTGAAGATTCCAACTCATGATGCTCACTTTAACCATTGAAGTTTGCATATGCTTTTAGCATCCTTTGAATTAACAAAACCCTATGGACCGTGTTATGCACATGTCCTAGGTAACGATTCTATTAGAAGAACTTGTTTTGTTTATTCAACTACCATATAACAAATTATATGTAGTGGTTGCTACATTAATCCGTCTAGACTAAAAATCGCTATGAAAGATCAAATCTTGTCATATATAACCTTTGAACATTGTTGTGAACTCTTTCCCAACATGTCGACTATTTCATAGATGTGAAACATCCATGTCTATTTCTTTATAGATCCAAATACGACTGTAAGGTCTTGTACCTTCCCATAGGGTCTTTCAAGTTCAAATCTTGATCTCTCGTATATGGAACTATCACGGATTTTATGGCTTCAAGCCATTTTACGGAGTCAGGGCCCATCATCGCTTCTTTGCATGTAGTACGTTCATTATTCTCAAATAATGATTCAACCCTCAAATCTTGGTATTTGATTGTTTACTCTACCTACTTGGTTCATGAAACTTTGACCTTCATAACCACAACCTTTGAGGCACGTGAGCCATGAGCATTATTCTTGCCTCCGGAACACTTTTGGTCTTTGCGCAACTCTGCACATATAGCTAAGGTTCTTTTAACCTTATCAAAGTTCTATTGTCCTCCCACTTAACTTTTCACGAAAAATTCCTTCTAAAAGAAACTTGACGTTCTAAGTGACAAACACTTTTGTCTCCGGTGTTATGGATGAACACTTAACAAAGACAGGTTCATCCGACTTTGGTTGCAAACATCTTTCTTATGCATAGCATACCAATGTTTAATAAAGGACAACTTGGGTTTTATCCCAAACCATAACATATGGTTTCATTTCAACGGATTATGATGGAGATCTTTTCAGTGGAAAAACGGTAATCTCTAAAGCTTTTAATCTTTAAAATATAATGGCAGTTTTATGAATTATACCTTTGATCTTACCATGTCAAACAAGGTTTAATTACATATCTCGAATGCTCCATACTCTTATGGTGTTTCGGGAAATGCAAATCCATGGAACGATTCCATAAATCTTAGGTATTATGCTAAACTTTGTAACTCAAATATCTTCCTTTATGATCTTTATCATAAACTGTTTATATTTCTTGTTACAATGATTTTGCACTTCATCTTGAAAGTCTTTGAAGTTTTCAAATATTTCACACTTCATCCTTATTAAGTAAATATTCATATATTCACTCAAATTTTCGGAGAAAGCATATGAAGTTGAAATCCATCGCTCTTGAGTACACATAATGGACTTCGTACAACAATATGTACAAGTTCCAATAAGCTAGTCATTCGTTCCCTTTTGGCCTATGAACGAGGTTTCAATTATCTCTAGGAAAGTTTCTGGCGTCATGTGATCAAAAATCAAAAGACTCCAAAATTCCATCCACATGGAGTTTCTTCATGTTTTCTTTCAATATAATTTAAACGGCGATGTCACTGCCTAAGGGGTCTTTCAATCAATTTGTCTTTCGACATTTTTAGAACTAGTTTTATGGATGTGATTTCTCCAACGAGATTTGTGAATCATCCATATTTTATGGATTACGGAAATTATTTGAACAACCCTTTTGTTCTCATAATACTGATAAAACAAATCTTGAAGGCAAGCTTTGATGTTTAACGAGCAACACAATAACCCTTTATTTGTTCTCGATGAACATCATCACATATTCTTTGCTAATTGCTTAGGCCTTTGTAGTTCATGAATTACATTGTTGTTTCAGATGATTCATACCAACAAATTCAGTATTAAATACTTAAGAACCACATTGTTTAATAAGCAAAGAATATAGCCATAACATGTATATCATCTATATACTTAAAGGACAATTCTAGTCTTTTCCTTTCGCCATATACTTATGAGATTTTCTTTCAATATTTCCTTTTACATTTGAAAGAATCTATCAACATCAATAGTGGAGTCATACATATGACATATAGTCCAAAGCGTGTATAGTTAAATACCAATGTCTTTGGACTTGCACTTCAAGTAGATCACCATCATCAAATGTTTGGTGTTCTTTCAAATTCCTTTCTTTAGTAATCTCTTGGTGTAGTAAACATTTTACCTACATCAAATATTCACCCTTATCATGGAATTATCCATGATCAAGCTACTTTTAGCTTATAACGATGAAACATGAGTATAATGTTGCTCTCCAAATCCTTTTGGACGATTAGGACAACTAGTGTCTCCAACCTTTTGCAATTTCTCATCAAATATGAGAACATGACTTTTGCCATATTATACTCTATCATGTTGTAACCAATACTTCGTTTCAGATATCACAATATCTTCCACACATCATGGTTTCGAAACAACTCTTTCGGATCCTAGATAACCTTGATATTAAGAGAATCCTTTGAATATCAAGAATCATGGAGACAAACATGATACTTATATACTAACACTTGGAATTGTTACTCTTGATTTAATACTAATTATTAAACTTCATGGAGTAATCGGAACTTACTGAAAGTTTGCAATAGGACTTTTAAACTTTAGATTAACACTTCAAAACAATACGATACCAGTTCGTAAAGTAACTAACCAGAATTCTATAGTTCTATCATCGCAATTATAACTAAGCGCAAGGTGGTAAACGGATGCCAATGACTACAACAACTATGCAAATTCACTTTGATTTAGTTTATGATAAATTGAGTTCTAATTAATAATTAAATTAATCTAGGTGAACTCCACTCAAAACAATATCCCTCACATTGTTTTAGTGATCACACGAACCAAATCCACCACATCAAAACCGATCATCACGAGAGTTGATGCAACTTCAATGGCGAACAATCAACATGTTCATCATATCTACTATATGACTCATGCTCTACCTTTCGGTAATCCGTGTTCACGAGGCCATGTGCATACATGCTAGGCTCATCAAGATCAAACCTTAGTTTCCGCATGAGCAAATCTGGCTTGCTCACGTTGTATACACTTGTAGAATCTAACACACGATCATCACGTGGTGCTTTGAAACAACAAGCTTTAGCAGCGGTGCTAACTAAGGGTGAACACTTTATGACTTGAAATTCATGTGCATGAGGATCATCTTATAATGCTACGTCGTCTACTAAGCAATACAAGATGCATAAAGGATTAACATCACATGCAATTCATAATATGTGATATGATATGGCCTTTCTTCTTTGTACTTCCGATCTCCATCTTCTAGCACGAACATGATCTCCATCATCACCGACATTGCATCAAGGTCAATGATGCTTCTCCATGGTTGTCGTCCACCGGCTTCAACTATTACAACTACTTTGAATAGACACGCGGGTCTTAACAATTTAAAGACAACCATATGGCTCACGGGTTGCCAACTTACAATAAGGAACATTGCATACATCATATATAATCACAATCATGGCCATATCACATCACGGCACACCACGCAAAACAAAGTTAGGCGCCTCTAATTTTCTTTGCATGTTTTACGTGGTTTGGGGCTTTCAATAAGTGTCGTTATAACTACGAACAAGAACCACAACATTGATACTAGTATTGTCAATCACCGTTGTAAATTGAATCTTAACTATGCTAGGAAACAGCACCCATAAAGCCACTTATGCAATACAAGTTGCATGTCAAGCGTGGAGCAAGTCTCATGAGCGATGTCATGTAAGGTTAGCCAGGCGGCTTCATCCCAACATACCGCAAGATGCAAAGTACACAAGAAGCAATCGACAATAAAAGCATCAACGCCCACAATGACCATTGTGTTCTACTCGTGCAACAGATCTACATATAGACACGGCTCACGATACCCTTTGTAGGGGTTCGTAGCATGGAAAACAAAAATTTCTATCGCATACAAACAAAAAGCCAAGATCTATCTACTAGATTGTAGCAATGAGTCGATGGAATAACACCCTCGAAGATTCCAAAGTGTTTAACGAGGCGGATTCTCGTGGGTGATGTAGTCGTACTCTTTCCGATCTCAAGATCGTGTAGGCGATCCTTCGGCTGCGTTCGTGGCGCTTCATGATCGGTCACACGTTCGGTTTTCGTGAAGACCTTCCTCTCCTTGTTCCGCAAGCGGGAGGTTGTAGCACTCTCCTCGCGATTCAGCGGCCTGGCGTGGTGCAGGAGTAGAGGGAGATCCCAGAGCCTTAAGCGGATCGAGTATGGTGGAGTATGAGAGAGCTATTAGTGGTCTAGGGATTAGACACACCAAATAACAAGGCTCTAAACCGCGAGGCTAGAGCAATTAGAAGCTCTAAACCAAGCGGCTCTAAACCGGAGATTAGAGGATAGGAACTTGTGTCTAGAGGAGGAGGCCCCCCCTCCTTTTATAGGTGGGAGGGGCGGCCAAGGGAGGAGTCCCTCCCAAGTCGGCCTTTGGTTGGCGCCGGCTTGGAGGACTCCTCCTCCAAGTCGGTTCAACCACCTCTTGCTTGTTTCCCACAGTTTCTGTTCCCCACAGTTCCTGTTTTCCACATTTCTGTTTTAGCCGTTTGACTTTCAAGCGCAGTTTGACTTTTCAGTTTTGGAACAACAAGAACACTTAGTACATGATGCAATCATTCAATATGTAATGACATATTCATGTACCCTCCGCTTGAGTCTGGACAATCCGGAACCTTCTAGAACATTCGATGAAAACAGGAATCATTCCCGAACTCAAGCAGGACTTTCCTTATATGAATCTTATTCTCCGGACCATTCCGGATCACCTCGTGATATCCGGATCCCATCAAACTCCCAACAACATTCGGTCTCTTTCTCATAATACCATAACTACTCAAACAACGTCGAATCCTTAAGTGTCTCCCTACGGTTCGTGAATTATGCGGACATGATCGAGACACTTCTCGATCAATAACCAATAGAGGAATCTGAAATTCATATGGCTCCCACATATTTCTCGATTACTGCGATCGAATGAACCACTTACATACGATACCAATTTCCCTTTGTCTCACGATAGTTTACTTATCCGAGGTTATGATCGTCGGTATCTCCGCATACCTAGTTCAACCTCGTTCGATAAGTACTCTTTTCTCGTTCCGTGATATGTGATCCCTTGTGAGCCAGTCACATGCTTGCAAGCTAATTGGATGACATTCCACCGAGAGGGCCCAGAGTATATCTATCCGTCATATGGATGGACAAATCCCACTCTTGATCCATGTGTTTCAACCAATACTTTCTGAACACTCAATGCCACCTTTATAGCCACCCTGTTACGGTGTGGTGTTTGATGACATCAAAGCATCCATCTGTAGCATCCCAGTTGTCTAACACCTGTAATGCTACTTGTTCTAGTAATAAAGGGCCACTTCCTACATATGATTGTTGCATCATCATCATATCATGCTCATGTCATCATGCCACCTTGCATTTGAGCATCATATAAAACCCCTTCTTGTTTGGTTCTTATCTCATGTGCATTATTAATTGTATTTGCCTCTTGATATTGTATTTGGTTCTTGATATAATGTTAAATGCCCAAGTTGATTTGGGGGCATATCTCTTATTAACTCCACCACCTTTCCTGTCACCACCTTATAATTCCACCATCCAACTAAATATGAGCTTTGCACTTTATTTGGTTTTACCTCTAGCTCATGTGGATTGGGATGGATCACATTCTAGCTCCACATGCTCCCATGTTTGCACCATGTTGTTTTCACAATATTGGTACATGAGAGACACATGGCCACCTTTGCATGCCTTGTGAGTGGAACCTTTCCTTAGTCTCCATATGGGTTGTTATGGGGGTTATTATCATGTTGGAATATTTGGGACTATAATAGATCTAGTGGCACATACACACTAGCATGTCCCTTGTTGTTATTCAAACATGTTTTCCCTCATTCACTCCACATGGACCTTTCCTTCTTTTCTTTTGCATGGGCCTACTCCATCTTGTGAGGATGCAAATAGTGAGTGCCTTGCTTATTATTTTTGTTCCACAAGGATGAGGCATGGCATTTAATGCTTTGCATGGCACATGCAAGTATCACCTTTGCTTGTCCTTTGGTTTATTTTGGTGTTTGCTTGGATCATTTGTTTTTCTCCCCATCTCTCTCCCTCCTTTGGCTTGATCTTGTTTGTTTTTGCTTAAAACCCTAATCAAGCCCTAAACCCCCACATCCTTCTCCCTACCTCTTTTCTTTTTGATCTTGCTTGACCTATGTTTGGAACATGCATGCTTCAAAATCCCTAGCTCGCACCCCTTCCCTCTCTAATCCTCTATCTAGATCCCTCTCTCACCATACCCCCATACCCCATACCCTACCCTAGCTTAAACCCTAATCTACATCTTATCCAAACCCTAATTACCCTCTCCCCTTTCTATCTACCTACCCGAGGCCAGCATTCCCCACCTTCCAAGCCTCTCTCCCCTCTCTCTAGACCTAGCTAACACAACAAGAACCTAACTCTAGCCCGACCCTAACCACCCTACCCGAGGCTCTCTCTCTCTCGGCCTCCCTCCTCTCTCTAGCTTCCTCTCTGCCTTGCAGGCCCCACCTAACCCCCTGGTACCACCACCCTCCCATGTGCTACCCCTGGTCCCTCTCTCCCTCCTAAACCCTAGCCACCCGAGCCACCCCTCTCTTTGGCATAAAGTAGCCCCATGTGCTTCCCCTACGCCACGCCATCTACCTGCCCCCTCTCATTCTTATCCTTCCCCCTTCGCCTCTAGCCTCCCCCAGATCCCCCAGGCAGTCCCCAGGCCTCTCTTCCTCCCCCTGCCTCCCTTCTTCCTCCCCAGGCGAGCAACCTCTCCACCATGCCCCCTCAACCCTAGATCGGCCCTCTCTGCTCCCCTTCGCCCCAGAGCACTCCAAGGCAAGCCAGGAGCAACAGGAGCCTCGCCTGCTTCCCCTGCATCGCCTAGGACCGCCGGAAGTCACGGGACCTCGCCGGAGGATCGTCGCCGCCGCCGTGGCCGCGAGCCCAGAAGCACTCCTGCCAGACCTCCCGACGATCACCCCTCTGCCTCAACCAGCCCCACCCACAAGCCTCTGGTAAGCCCCTCTTCCTCCTCGACATGTCCCCCGTCCCCCTAGTGCACCATAGCGTCGCCGGCCGTCGTCGAGCACTCTGCGTCGCGTCTTGCCGCCTTGATCCACCGCCTCCGTCTTGCAGCTGACGTTCTGCACCGTCGAACCGCCTGTTCCTCGGCGAATACCGCCAGCACAACCTCCCGTCATTGCGCTAAATGGAACTTGTAGCCCGATCGCCCCGTCCCTTTTTGTTTTACCGTCTTCGTCGCTTAGAGGCGTCGCCATCGTCGTCGTCAACGGCCAGATCGCCACGCCCTGAGAATGGCCGCTGCCGTTCTGTGAATTGCCGTTTGCGCTTAAGTCCTCGTAGTTTCTCCCGCCTAAACCGCCGCCCTCGGATCCCCACTCGGCGTCGGTGTTGTTTTATAAAAAGGCTCCCCATCTTTTCACAACCAACCAGGTCCCATGCCCCTCCGCTGGTCCCCTCTGGCGGCTTTGTCGTGTGGCCAGTCGTCTGTGACCCCACACATCTGCGACTAGGGCTAGGTTTAGCTGAGTGTAAAATATTTTACATTTACATTTAAATTCAAATCTTTTCCTAATTACTTCAAATTCAAATATAATTCTGTTTTTAAATAACTTTTCAAATAATAATTCAAATAATACAAATAATATATGTTTTTGAATCAGAAAAATGTGAGGATTTCAAATATGCTATCCAAATTACCTTTTGCACATTTTAATTCCAAGTTGAATTAAATTACAACAAATGCCACTGGAACTTAAATAATTAATAACTTTTGAATTATAACTCCGAATTTAACAAATGGTATGTCTAAAATGATCAGCTCGACGAGACCTTTCTGTTTATGCTACCCATGACCTCAATTGCAGCATGCATCATATAAAAATATAGTGTACAGCAGCTGTTATGGCAACAAATGTGATCCAGAACCCCATTAAAATGTTACTTCTTGTGTTCTACACCTCACCCATGCCATGCTACTATATTGCCATGCAACTTGTGCATCATTCATCATGGCATGATTGTTTGCTCGATGCATTTTACCCATATGCTTGCGCACTTTATTTATGTTGGCCTTGTTTGTTTGGTTCTTCTTTCGAATAGACGCTGAGCAGGGGATATATCAAGAGAACCAGGAGCACTACCCAGATCCGTCCCTCGCTTCAACTGAGTTGCCAGGCAAGCACTTCCACATGCTTGCATACATACAGTACCTATTGCCTCTATCTTATTCTTGCATCATTGAGTCACGATTGCATTAAATTGAATCCCAAGTATTGCATAGCCTTTACTTTTAAACCCCACCAAGCTTGTTCCTCCATCCCATGAGCCTTACTACAGGAGTTGTTTGATCCATGCGAGTCGTAGAACAGCATGTGTAGGGTATGTGAGAGTCTGATGGATAACGAGGTACCTAAACAACTTAACCCGAGTAGTAATGGGATAACTAATGAAAGTGGCACCGGTGAGCAACATCTGCTATTTGGTTTTTCCTGCTCACTTGTGTCCCGTAAGACCCCGAGTACTTGATTCCTGTTCCTTGTTTTATCGCGCTATCCACATCCGGGAGGTATATGGGACCCTGAGCGAGCTTGATTAGTCTTATTTCTTGGGGCCACAAACTAGTTCGAGGTTTTGTTTACTATCCTACTTATGCCATGCTTTCTGCTTTCTTTAAATTGTGCGACAGATAGCACTTTGATCTTTAGGTAAGCGGAGTGATTTAGGTATTGACAAGCCAGTTTTGGGTTCCCGGTCACTTCTGACCATTGACGCAAACCTTGAGTCCGTCTCGAGTCATCTAACCGTTCTTGGTCTACTCAATGGGTGGCCCCTGAAATATTTGAATCTTGTGATTGCTTTGTCGTGAAGGCCTCGTTGGGTTTTGATTTGGTTTTTCCGAGGTTGATCGGCGTGTGTTGCTATTGGTGCACCCGCCGGTAAAACTTTCGAAAGCCATGTCGCGGTTATGGACGACTTGGAGCACAGTTTCGATCATAGACAAGCATAAATAAAGTACCGCTTTAATCGACTAAGTAATTGACTAGTAAATAGTGCAATACTCATGGAATGGTTAATAAAACGCCAACGGATGGGGGGTTGTTCGTCCGCTTCCTCGTTGGTAGCGAGGAGGATGGATCTGAAATTATTACAAGCTGTTGTCCTTGATTCACGGACATCCGTCTATCATTGGTTAGGCGGATGGTTAGCGTATCTATAGAACTGCTAGGGTTTATCTTTCGCTGCAATTCGTCACCCAGTTGTGTCCCCTTTAGAGGCATTAAGACTTGCTGAGTACCCTTAGGGTCTCACACGATAAATTATTGGTTCAGATGAACAGGTACCCTCGCAGGACGGATACTGGGTGGAAGAGGCTGATGATGTGGGCAACGATCGTTCGGTGTAGAGATTCCGGGAACGGGGATCCGTGAGATCTGTGGGCGGGATGTGCTTACTTCTATGGCATCTTATGCCGATTTGCTTCTTATCCGTACTCGGACTTTGTTTTGCCGCTTCCGCTTGATGCTCTGATGTGTGATGTATGAGGAATTATCCTAACATATTATATCTATCTAGGTCATTTGAATCTTGCCGTATATGCTATATTCCTTTCTTTCTAGATGGTATGGCTCGATGTACTCTTGTATGGTGGCTTGCATACATACCCACTTGTGTATGTAGTTGATCCCTTCGCCTGGGATTCGCCGCGAACAGTCCCGATGAGATGGAAGTGGTTGGGACGGCGAAAGGTCTACCCGTGAGTGGCTTTTGGGGCCCCACCGTACTATTTCAACCACTACCTCATCCAGCTTGTATCTAGGAGCGTAATTCACCGAGGTAGTTACAATTGGTATCGAGCCATCCCGACCTTGAGGTCTCAGCCAAGCAGTCGTTGTCCTAGCAAATATTTTGGTAGTTATGTATACTAGGAAAACAAAACGCGAGAGTAGGACTTCCACTTTTCTTCTTACCCACCCACCCACCCTTTTACGGTAAGGAAGTGCAACGTTTTCAATCCTCTTCTTAAAATTCAAACTAGGATTCACGTGTTCTGGGTTTCCGTAGTACCATAGGTTTTGTGTGTGTGTGTGTGTAATCCCTTGTCTATCTGTTGCATCCAAGTTGTTATCTAATCAGCCTTTGGTTATCAACTGTTGGTACATTCCATACCGACAGGCTTTTGTAAACCGACGCAATCTGTCTTACTCTTTGTATCTGATGCTATCTTGTTTGGGGTGTTCGTTTCCGTAGTTACCAATCTTTAGGTTCAACGTGAGAAGAAGGGGTTGGGATATGTGTTCCACTTGTTCATGTGCGGAGTAATGATTTGAGTGCGGGATGGAGTCGCGACCATACCACTACTCTTATCATTCGCTTTTGTATATTGAATCGGTAGAGTCACTAATCTTGATTCGTTAAGTAATTTTAGCATCTATTGGTATTTTAATGCGAAATTTGTGGAAAAATTTTCTTTGATATATTTGTGTACCACACCTTTTCATCGTGTGCGATATGCTTAATATCTTTTAGGTTCTTTGAACTTTGTTGATATTTTAATATCATCTCGATAATTGTATCCTTTAATCTTGGTTAATTCCATCTTGGTACTATTTTGGATTATTATCATCTTCCATTATAGTCTTGACTTGAGTTTTATATCAATGACAGATGGCTCCACCACGCTGCATGATGAGGACATACCACCGAATGGGCTCATGTTGTCAAACATCGCTAATGCTTTGGCAGCAATGCAACAGAACCAATGGCGCTTTGAGGAGAGTGTTGAGGAACGAGTTTGCTCCACTCCTCCACCTCCCAAGCGAGGAGACATCAAGAGCTTCTGAAATTCAACCCTTGTCGGTTTGATGTTTCGACCGACCTCGGACGGATGATTGGCTGCGTGAGATGTCAAGGTTGCTCGAGACCGATGTTCCGAGCAGAGTGGGTCAAGTGTGCTACTCACCTTCGAAGGGAGATGCTGACTCTGGTGGGAAAATTACTTGAAGGCAAAGGCACCTTGGTTTTCAGCCTACTTGGGAGAGGTTCACTGGAGCGTTCAAGGAGCAGTTTCTATCAGAGATTGTAATGGAAAGGATGAAGGAAGCTTTTCTCAACCTGAAGCAAGGAAATGATAACGTCAACACCTACATCAGGAACTTCATGAATCTCTCTCGTTATGGTGGTGATGAGGTATCTGATGACAAGAAGAAGCAGAAGAGGTTCAGGCAAGGGCTCAATGCGTCGATCAAGTATGCAATCACACATGCAAGGCCGGCATCTTTCCTGGAACTCCAACACACAGCTCTGCAAGAGGAAGCAAGTCGGCAAGTGTTTGAGGAGTCCAAGAAACACAACAGGGATGCATCAAGCTCTGCAGTTATGGCAGCTCCTTCTAAGCGGCGTGTCTGGGTTCCTAACACCCCACCTTTGCTCCCGGCTCCACCAAGACCTGCAAGTTACGCGTCAAGGCCACCAAACTTCACCACTGCGGCTCCCAGGGGCTACAACAACCACTACCCGGGAGCGCCTGGAGGAGTACCTGGCTACGCTGCTCCACGTCCACCTGGTGCCTGCTTCACGTGTGGAGATCCTAGACATCCCCACTGGAACTGTCCGATGAAGAAAAAAGCTCTCCCTCCACCCCCGCCAAGATCTGCAGCAAGCTCTCCTATGGTTCGTGCACCACCACCTCGGGCTCTCAACATCAACACCAAGCCCGGGTCTGCGGTTGTTCGTGCCAACTGTGTCAACGCCTCTCAAGCTGATCTTGCACCTGGAGTTGTGATGGGTATGCTTTCCGTTAACTCAGTCCCTGCACGAGTTTTGTTTGATTCTGTTGCATCGCATTCTTTTGTGTCTCACAAGTTTGCAAATGAGAATGAGTTAGTCTTGGTTCCTCTCCTTAAGCGGTTAATGGTTCTTTCTCTTGGAGCAACAATGGCAGCTGCTAAAATCAGTCATGGCAATCAAGTTGAGATTGGTGGCTCTTCATTCTCGGCTTCTTTAATTGTTCTGGGCAATTCTGACATTGATGTGATCTTGGGCATGGATTGGTTAACGGCAAATGCAGCCGTGATTGATTGTGCTGAACGCTCGGTTTCCCTGAAGATTCCTGAAGGCCATATAGTCTTTTCTCCAAGTCTGACTCCTGCTGTCCAGCTCTTCTCTTTGGCAGCTCTGAATGATGATGCTATGGAATCTATTCAGAGTGTACCAGTGGTCTGTGAGTTCCCAGATGTTTTTCCTGAAGAGTTGCCGGGTATGCCTCCGGATCGTGAGGTTGAGTTTGTGATTGAGCTTGAACCTGGAACGACTCCTATCTCTAAGCGGCCTTATAAAATGGGTCCTTCTGAGTTGGCTGAACTCAAACGACAACTTGATGAACAAGAGAAGTTGGGTTTCATTCAACCGATGCTTCGTCTTGGGGTAGCCCAACAATCTTTGTGAAGAAGCGTGACAGAACCGATAGACTATGTGTTGACTACCGGGCTCTCAATGCTAAAACCATCAAGAACAAATATCCCCTCCCGCGGATTAATGATCTTTTCGATCAGCTAGCTGGAGCTGTGGTGTTCTCTAAGATGGACTTGAGAAGTGGTTATCACCAAATAAAGATTCGCAAGGAAGATGTGCCCAAGACAGCTTTCACCACCGCTATGGCCTGTATGAGTACACGGCCATGTCTTTCGGTCTCACCAACGCACTGCTACCTTCTCGAGGCTTATGAACTCCGTTTTCATGGAGTACCTTGATAAGTTCGTTGTGGTCTATCTGGATGACATCTGGTCTATTCTAAGTCCAAGGAAGAGCATGAAGAACACTGCGGTGTGTCCTAAACAAGCTTCGTGAGAACCGCTTGTATGCAAAGTTCTCAAAGAGTGAGTTTTGGCTGCCTGAAGTAACCTATCTTGGTCATGTCATCTCTGCCAAGGGCATTGCAGTCAACCCGAAAACTGTGAAGAAAATTGTTGAATGGCTTCCTCCTGTTAATGTCAAAGAAGTGCGGAGATTTCTTGGTTTGGCTAGTTATTGGCCGCTGCTCGTAACTTCTCGAAGATAGCGAAGCCTCTTACCGATCTCCTCAAGAAAGGCAATAAATACTGTGGACTCCTGCGTCAAGCAAGTTTTGAGACACTCAAAGAGAAGCTCACTTCCACACCAGTCTTGGTTCCTCCGGATACATCTAAGCCTTTCCAGATATTGCGGCGCCTCATTGCAAGGATTGGGTGTGGTCCTTATGCAAGAGAAGCAGTGGTTGCTTATGCCTCTCGTCGTTGAAGACGCATGAGATCAACTATCCCACACATGACCTTGAGCTACAGCAGATTGTCTTTGCTTTGAAGCTATGGAGGCACTACTTGCTTGGTAACCGTTGTGAGATCTTTTGACCACAAGAGTTTGAAGTATATCTTCACTCAGCTGATCTCAACCTTGGCAGAGGAGATGGATTGAAGCAATCAATGACTTTGATGTGAACATCAACTACACACCGGGCAAAGCTAATGTTATGGCCGATGCTCTTAGCCGTAAAGCTTATGTCAACAACCTCATGATGGAAGAACAACAGCCTCTCTTGTGCGAGGAATTCCATCAGCTCAACACGAAATTGCGGAACAAGGGCATCTCCTGAACCTTCTGGCTACTCCTCTCTTGGAAGAAAAGATTCGCTCTCGTCAGCTGGGTGATCCACACACCAAAAAGATCATCTCTAAACTTGAGCTCCCGAAGTATGAGTCCTTCCACGTGGATGATCAAGGCACGCTTTTCTTTGAACACCGGATGTTTGTTCCAAACTACCCGGTTTGAGAGAGCAAGTTCTCAAGGAGGCGCATGATTCGGTTCTTTCTATCCATCTGGCAGACAAAGATGTACATGGACTTGAAAACACAATATTGGTGGCACTGGCTGAAGCGGTATTGTGCCAAGTATGTCTCGAATGTGATGTCCGCCGCAGTGAAGGCTATCCATCGAAACCATTCGGTCTTCTGCAGCCATTGAAACCTCCGGAATGGAAATGGGAGAAAGTAGAGATGGATTTCATCACTGGCTTTCCAAGGTCGCAGAAGGGCAACAATGCAATTTTTGTTGTCATCGACAGGCTCTCTAAAGTGGCTCATTTCTTACCCGTCAAGGAAACAATTTACGAATTCAGTTTGAGCTCTATATCAATGAATTGTCTCTCCGTATGGGGTTCGCTTGAGATCGATTCGGACCGTGGGAGCATCTTCACTTCAAAGTTCGGGAGAGTTTCCAAAATGCTTTGGGAACAAAGTTGAACTTCAAAGATCGCTTACCACCCTCGGCAAGGACAAGTGGAAAGGATCAATCGATTCGGAGGATATGCTTGAACTGCGTCATCTCTTTTGGCATGAAGTGGAGGAATGCCTTCCATATCTGAATTCTCCTACAACAACCTTCCGAGAAGAGTCTGAAGATGGCACCATTTGAGGCTCTCTATGGCCGCAAGTGTAGAACTCCAATTGGTTGGTCAGGTGCAGGAGAAAGAATCTGGTTTGGCCCTGACATTGTAACTCAAGCAGAGAAGAAGGTGCATATCATTCTTGAGAACCTGAAGATTGCTCAAAGTCGCCAGAAGAGCAATTATGACAGAAGCACACCGGACATGGTGTATGCCCTGGTGATCTCGTCTACCTTCGTGTCACTCCCATGAGAGGAACACACCGCTTGGTATCAAAGGAAAGTTGGCTCCTAGATACATCGGTCCTTTCAAGATTCGTGGTAGAAGAGGAGAAGTTGCTTATGCCTGGAGCTCCGGAAAACTCAAAGTCCATGATGTTTTCCACATCTCTCAGCTCAAGAAGTGCTTCAAAGATCCCGGCAGGACCGTGGATCATGAGCTAATCGATCTCCAAGAAGACCTGTCTTATCAAGAACACCCCACAAAAATCCTTGAGACCGCAGAAAGAAGGACTCGCAACAAGTCCATCAAGTTCTGCAAGGTGAAGTGGTCACACCATTCTGTTGATGAAGCCACATGGGAGCGTGAAGATGAACTCCGTGCCAACCATCCTACCCTCTTTGTGTCTTCTTCTTCCTAGAATCTCGGGGCGAGATTCCTGTTTAGTGGGGGAGAGTTGTAGCATCCCAGTTGTCTAACACCTGTAATGCTACTTGTTCTAGTAATAAAGGGCCACTTCCTACATATGATTGTTGCATCATCATCATGTCATGCTCATGTCATCATGCCACCTTGCATTTGAGCATCATATAAAACCCCTTCTTGTTTGGTTCTTATCTCATGTGCATTATTAATTGTATTTGCCTCTTGATATTGTATTTGGTTCTTGATATAATGTTAAATGCCCAAGTTGATTTGGGGGCATATCTCTTATTAACTCCACCACCTTTCCTGTCACCACCTTATAATTCCACCATCCAACTAAATATGAGCTTTGCACTTTATTTGGTTTTACCTCTAGCTCATGTGGATTGGGATGGATCACATTCTAGCTCCACATGCTCCCATGTTTGCACCATGTTGTTTTCACAATATTGGTACATGAGAGACACATGGCCACCTTTGCATGCCTTGTGAGTGGAACCTTTCCTTAGTCTCCATATGGGTTGTTATGGGGGTTATTATCATGTTGGAATATTTGGGACTATAATAGATCTAGTGGCACATACACTAGCAGCATGTCCCTGTTGTTGTTATTCAAACATGTTTTCCTCATTCACTCCACATGGACCTTTCCTTCTTTTCTTTTGCATGGGCCTACTCCATCTTGTGAGGATGCAAATAGTGAGTGCCTTATTATTTTTTGTTCCACAAGGATGAGGCATGGCATTTAATGCTTTGCATGGCACATGCAAGTATCACCTTTGCTTGTCCTTTGGTTTATTTTGGTGTTTGCTTGGATCATTTGTTTTTCTCCCCATCTCTCTCCCTCCTTTGGCTTGATCTTGTTTGTTTTTGCTTAAAACCCTAATCAAGCCCTAAACCCCCACATCCTTCTCCCTACCTCTTTTCTTTTTGATCTTGCTTGACCTATGTTTGGAACATGCATGCTTCAAAATCCCTAGCTCGCACCCCTTCTCTCTCTAATCCTCTATCTAGATCCCTCTCTCACCATACCCCCATACCCCATACCCTACCCTAGCTAAAACCCTAATCTACATCTTATCCAAACCCTAATTACCCTCTCCCCTTTCTATCTACCTACCCGAGGCCAGCATTTCCCCACCTTCCAAGCCTCTCTCCCCTCTCTCTAGACCTAGCTACCACAACAAGAACCTAACTCTAGCCCGACCCTAACCACCCTACCCGAGGCTCTCTCTCTCTCGGCCTCCCTCCTCTCTCTAGCTTCCTCTCTGCCTTGCAGGCCCCACCTAACCCCCTGGTACCACCACCCTCCCATGTGCTACCCCTGGTCCCTCTCTCCCTCCTAAACCCTAGCCACCCGAGCCACCCCTCTCTTTGGCATAAAGTAGCCCCATGTGCTTCCCCTCCCCCACGCCATCTACCTGCCCCCTCTCGTTCTTATCCTTCCCCTTCGCCTCTAGCCCCCCCCAGATCCCCCAGGCAGTCCCCAGGCCTCTCTTCCCCCCTGCCTCCCTTTTTCCTCCCCAGGCGAGCAACCTCTCCACCATGCCCCCTCAACCCTAGATCGGCCCTCTCTACTCCCCTTCGCCCCAGAGCACTCCAAGGCAAGCCAGGAGCAACAGGAGCCTCGCCTGCTTCCCCTTCATCGCCTAGGACCGCCGGAAGTCACGGGACCTCGCCGGAGGATCGTCGCCTTGTGGCATGAGCCAGAAGCACTCCTGCCGCCAGCCTCCTCGACGATCACCTGCCCCTCTGCCCGAACCAGCCCCACCAACAAGCCTCTAGTAAGCCCCTCTTCCTCCCCGACATGTCCCCCGTCCCCTAGTGCACCATAGCGTCGCCGGCCGTCGTCGAGCACTCTGCGTCTTGTGCCAGCATGATCCGCCTCCGTCTTGAAGCGTGTCTGCAGCCGTCGAACCGCCTCTGTTCCTCGACGAATACCGGCCAGCACAACCCTCCCCCGTCATTGCGCCCTAAATGGAACTTGTAGCCCGATCTGCCCCCGTCCCTTTTTGTTTTACCGTCTTCGTCTAATTCGCGCTAGAGGCGTCGCCATCGTCGTCTGAACGCCGGCAGATCGCCGACGCCTGCAGAGCGGCGCGCCGCTGCCGTTCCGACAGTAATTGCCGTTTTGCGCTTAAGTCCTCGTAGTTTCTCCCGCCTAAACCCGCCGTCCCTCGGATCCCCACCTGTCAGCGTCGGTGTTGTTTTATAAAAAGGCTCCCCATCTTTTCACAAACCAACCCGCGGTCCCATGCCCTCCCCACTTGGTCCACAGCGCGCTCTGTCGTGTGGCCCAGTTAGCCCTGTGACCCCACCTGTCTGCGACTAGGGCTAGGTTTAGCTGAGTGTAAAATGTTTTCTGTTTCTGTTTAAATTCAAATCTTTTCCTAATTACTTCAAATTCAAATATAATTTTGTTTTTAAATAACTTTTCAAATAATAATTCAAATAATACAAATAATATATGTTTTTGAATCAGAAAAATGTGAGGATTTCAAATATGCTATCCAAATTACCTTTTGCACATTTTAATTCCAGGTTGAATTAAATTACAACAAATGCCACTGGAACTTAAATAATTAATAACTTTTGAATTATAACTCCGAATTTAACAAATGATATGTCTAAAATGATCAGCTCGACGAGACCTTTCTGTTTATGCTACCCATGACCTCAATTGCAGCATGCATCATATAAAAATATAGTGTACAGCAGCTGTTATGGCAACAAATGTGATCCAGAACCCCATTAAAATATTACTTCTTGTGTTCTACACCTCACCCATGCCATGCTACTATATTGCCATGCAACTTGTGCATCATTCATCATGGCATGATTGTTTGCTCGATGCATTTTACCCATATGCTTGCGCACTTTATTTATGTTGGCCTTGTTTGTTTGGTTCTTCTTTCGAATAGAAATGGCGGGGGATATATCAAGAGAACCGAGCACTACCCAGATCCGTCTCTCGCTTCAACTGAGTTGCCAGGCAAGCACTTCCACATGCTTGCATACATACAATACCTATTGCCTCTATCTTATTCTTGCATCATTGAGTCACGATTGCATTAAATTGAATCCCAAGTATTGCATAGCCTTTACTTTAAACCCCACCAAGCTTGTTCCTCCATCCCATGAGCCTTACTACAGGAGTTGTTTGATCCATGCGAGTCGTAGAACAGCATGTGTAGGGTATGTGAGAGTCTGATGGATAACGAGGTACCTAAACAACTTAACCCGAGTAGTAATGGGATAACTAATGAAAGTGGCACCGGTGAGCAACATCTACTATTTGGTTTTTCCTGCTCACTTGTGTCCCGTAAGACCCCGAGTACTTGATTCCTGTTCCTTGTTTTATCGCGCTATCCACATCCGGGAGGTATATGGGACCCCCCTGAGCCAGAGCTTGATTCCGTCTTATTTCTTGGGGCCACAAACTAGTTCGAGGTTTTGTTTACTATCCTGTACTTATGCCATGCTTTACTGCTTTCTTTAAATTGTGCGACAGATAGCACACTGTACTGTTTAGGTAAGCGGAGTGATTTCGCGGTATCGACAAGCCCAGTTTTGGGTTCCCAGTCGCTTACAACCATTGACGCAAACCTTGAGTCCGTCTCCGAGTCATCTAACTTCGTTGCGGGTCTACTCAATGGGGTGGCCCCCTGAAATATTTCTGAATCTTGTGATTGCTTTGTCGTGAAGGCCTCGTTGGGTTTTGATTTGGTTTTTCCGAGGTTGATCGAGCGTGTGTTGCTATTGGTGCACCCCGGCCGGGTAAAACTTCGAAAGCCGTGTCGCGGTTATGGACGACTTGGAGCACGTTTCTCGATCATAGACAAGCATAACTAAAGTACCGCTTTAATCGACTAAGTAATTGACTAGTAAATAGTGCAATACTCATGGAATGGTTAATAAAACGCCAGCGGATGGGGGTTGTTAATCAGCTTCCTCGTTGGTAAGCAAGGAGGAGGATGGATCGATGAAATTACTTTATTGTTGTCCTTGATTCACGGACATCCGTCTATCATTGGTTAGGCGGATGGTTAGCGATATCTATAGAACTGCTAGGGTTTATCTTTCCTCGCAATTCGTCACCCAGTTGTGTCCCTTTAGAGGCATTAAGACTTCTGAGTACCCTTAGGGTCTCACGATAAATTATTGGTTCGGATGAGCAGGTACCCTCGCGGGACGGATCTTTGGGTGGAAGAGGGCGATGATGTGAGCGATCGTTCGGTGTAGAGATTAGGAACGGGGATCCGTGAGATCTGTGGGCGGGATGTGCTTACTTCTATGGCATCTTATGCCGATTTGCTTCTTATCCGTACTCGGACTTTGTTTTGCCGCTTCCGCTTGATGCTCTGATGTGTGATGTATGAGGAACTATCCTAACATATTATATTTATCTAGGTCATTTGAATCTTGCCGTATGGCGTTGCTATATTTCCTTTCTTTCTAGATGGTATGGCTCTGATGTACTCTTGTATGGTGGCTTGCATACATACCCACTTGTGTATGTAGTTGATCCCTTCGCCTGCCGATTACGCCGCCCGAACAGGTCCCGATGAGATGGAAGTGGTTGGGACGGCCGAAAGGTCTACCCGTGAGTGGCTTTTGGGGCCCCACCGTACTATTTCAACCACTACCGCTCATCCAGGCTTGTATCTAGGAGCGTAATTCACCGAGGTAGTTACACCATCCGGAAAAGGTGATATGCATGATCTCATGGTCGAAGGAATTAGGTTACTATGTATCAGAAAGCATATAGCAATTGAACTATTTAAATGACTTGATCTTTATGCTACGCTTATCTATAGGAGTATGTCCATCACATCATTCTCCTAATGGTATGACCCTATTGTTAATAACATCTCTATGTTCATAATCAGGAAACCATGATCATATATTAACCAACAAGCTAGTTTAACAAGAGGCTTTACTAGGGACTCTTATTTTAGTTTACAAATCACACAAGTATTAATGTTTCCGGTTAATACAATTATAGCATGGTATGTAAACATTTATCATAAGTGTGAAGATATGATAATAACCACTTTATTATTGCCTCTTGGGCATATCTCCAACACCAAGTTCGTCGGCGTGGTTACCATCTTCGATCTGGCGCGCTGCGTTCAGAGAGAGGGCAAAAAACCCCGCGACTACCTCGCCAGGTGGCTCGTATCTGAGGCAGCCGACGCTACCCCAATGATAATGCTATCTATCACTTTGTGGAAGAATTTGGACCATGGCACTTCTCGACATTCTCTAAAGCGGCGGCGTGGGCGCCTTACCTTGAAGGCATGGTGAACACCGTCAACAACTACGGAGGCAGGCGGCGGCTCGGGGCAAGACTTACGCTCATTGGCGGAGCCCCTCGATTCAGCCACCACCACCGCCTCCGGCCGCCATCGTCGTGGCAGCACCACCACCTCCGGTCATCGTCGAGCGTCGCACCTCCACCGTCATCGAGGAAGTCACGGCACCCTCGACTCTGTCATTGGCCGCGCTTTATGCTAACCGGTGCAGATTCGGAGGATATATTTCAGTCGGAAGAGCTAGACTCGCTATGAAGGAGATGGAGGAGGAGTACTCGCACGCGATGAGCAAGCTAACAACACCATCATGTCTTGAGGGGTGTTCGTCACCATTGGGACGGCGATGGACGAAGATCAACCCGGGCAAGCTCCGTCTCTGACCTTTGGAAAAGGGAAGGGGCCACTTATTGCTGCGGCGATGATCGCAAGGTCATTCCCCTCACTTCCAAACCGGCAGTTTCGGCACCGGCCGAAACAACAACAACACCGCAAACTTGCGCCTCAAACATCCACGTCGGCGCAGCCCATGTTACTCCGGTGATAGAGTGATGTACGGCAATCTCCTCGTCGAGCCACTAAGCATTGCTCATATCCGAACGTGACTCGACTTGATGAGAAGCGCCGAAGCTATTTGGAGGCGCAAGCCATCGTGGAGCAAGGCGCTAAACTAGATCGAGATCTGGTCAACACGCAGAAGTCCATAGAGAAAGCTAGAGCAATGGAGGCCGAGTACAAGACTCTGCTACAGCAACAGAAGGCCAAGAAAGCTCCGGCTCGCGTCATCAACGATCCTGGTGTACGGCGCAACCTAGGATAGGCTCCCTCAAAGCCGGCACAGGCCAAGCCATACATTGATAGTGAAGGCAAGCGGGTGATGCCCACCCCACTCCTTAACCTCGCCATCGCCAAGACCCTTATGGAGCAGGATAGATCGCCTGAGGCTGTAGAACAGGTCTACGACCTAGTGGCAAAAGCGGTAAAGCAGCAGGAAAAGGCCACCTCTCAGAGGCTCGAGTCTGACCCAGCGCTTTGCCGATCTAGCCAGTACAAACCGCCAAGGGACAGATCTCCTCAGGACGTCGGATCACGAGCGGGTTCATCGAGCGAGCGGAGGATGCGCGCGGGAAGGATGCTATCCCCATATCCTCCGACCACGGAGAAAAAGTCCGACCTCGTCGCCCATCGCCACCACCCCGATCTCCCCGACATCAGGAAGATTACAAGGCTCACCATCGTACGGATATGCCCCCACCAAAGCAGTGCGGCATCATCATCCGCGACAACGCGGCATAGACCCGTCATGATGAAGAGCGCCACCAAGGACACAAGAGCAGGTCACACCGCGATCCTCCGCGTCCGACAAGCAACCGCGACAGGCGTGAGGCATCATAGGAGGGTAACAGCAAGAAGGCTAACCCACCACCACCTCCGCCTCTGTCGCCGCCAAGCAGTCACCATGGCGGAAGAGGCCCGCGTCGTTCACGCAGTCCATCCCCTATTGACAACAAGAAGAAGAACTCGGAGCCGTACGATGCACGTTCGCGGATCGATAAGATCCACGAGGCACGGGAAGGAACATACCTGGGACCACGTTGTTTTGGACCTGCAATACGGTCTGCAACTTACCCCAAAGGTTTCCGGATTGACAAGACCATCAAGCCCTATGACGGCACAACCAAGCCTGCCACATGGTTGCAGGACTATGGCAACGCGGTGGAGATTACCGGAGGCAACCCCAACATCGCCGTTAAGTACCTCCCGTTAATGTTGGCGGGCACGGCCTGGCAATGGATCGATGACTTGCCGGAGAGATCTATCTACAACTGGCTTGATATGCAAGAAGCATTCACCAAAAACTTTGAGGGTACATACAAGCGTCCCTGCACTGTGGGCGATCTACATCGATGTGTGCAAGAAAAAGACGAGATATCTCGCGCCTACCTCTCCCGCTGGCTGGATATGAAGAATTCCTGCGCAGGAGTACATGCTCAGACCGCCATGGCCGCCTTCATATATGGGTTGGAAAGGGGCATGTTGCTCCGACATAAGCTAAAGCGCTTACAGGACAATCACCTGCTTGACTTGAATCAGATGATTCAGTTAGCTAGTGAGTTCGCAGCTACCGATGACGATGCTCGTGGCTCTTTGCCAGCAACGGCCGTTCCAACTCAAGCTCGGAGGAACAGCAGTACAGAGCGAAAAACCGCTCCAGAAGAAAAGCAATCTACCGACATGGTCGCTAAGACTTTTGCAGGACGAGGAGAAGGCGGACAATGTGGCCGAGGAAGGGGAGCAGGCCGCGGGTAGCAGCGAGGAAGTGAAACCAACTCGGCGCTGCTCCGCGTTCCCCAAACCTACAAAGAGTACCACGATATGCCGTGCCTCGTACACCTCGATGCCAACGGCAAGGCCATCCATACCAATCGACACTGCAAGTTCGTCAACGACCTCAAGGAAGACCCAGAGTCCGGCTACAAGCGAAGTCGGAAGAACAGACCGCGAGGCAAGGGCAAGGGGAAGAAGAAGGAGGAGGAGTCCAAGGATTCAAGTGACATGGACGAGGACATTGACCCCAAGCACTCCGCCAAGAGCGACGACAAGGGCAAGATCCCCTTTGAAAAGAAGGCCCCGGTCTACCACACTTTCCTTGGCACCCCCACCGTCCGAAACAGAAGAACTCTCTAAGGATCCTGATGGCCACTCTTCCCCCAGTTCCCCAGTACCTGCGCTGGTCAGAGGTTCCAATAACTTGGGACAGGACAGACCACCCAGACCTTGTGCCCACGGAGAACCAGTACGCCATGGTCATAAACCCATTGCTTTACGGCGTGCAGTTCACCAAGTGCATGGTGGATAGTGGAAGGAGCATCAACATCATGTACCTGGATACACTGCAGAAGATGAACTTGACGGAGGCAAACCTAAGGCGGACCAACACCGTTTTCCATGGCGTAGTTCCTGGTCGGGAGGCTCGGTCCCTTGGGTGCATTACGCTTCAGGTAGCCTTTGGCGATGTTAATAATTACCGCCAAGAGCGCATGACCTTCGAGGTGGTCCCCTTCAAGAGCGTGTACCACGTCATATTCGGCCGCGACATATTCCACACGTTCATGGCCAAGCCATGCTTTGTCTACAACAAGCTCAAGATACCCGGACCAAACGGTGTCATCACCGCATCTGGAAGCTTTACCAAGGCAAGGGACTGCGAGATCAACGAAGCAGCCGTTGCAGAAGCTGTCCTCTACAGCGTAGAATTCAAGGAGATCCATAGCAAGGTCAATGACTCAGAGATGCCCGCGTCGAAGAAGCAGATCTCCGACTCCGCTCCTGCGTTCAAGGCTGCCATCGAGACCAAGCCGGTGGAACTTGTGGTAGGCGATGCCTCCAAAACCGTCGCCATTGGGACGAACCTGGATCCCAAATAGGAAAGCACGCTCGTCGAGTTCCTCCGTGAGAATAGGGACATCTTCGCCTGGCAACCTGCTAACATGAAAGGTGTACCTAGGGAACTTGCCGAGCACAGTTTAAACATAGATCCAAAATGTAAACCAGTGAAACAACCTCTACGACGCTTCGGAGATGAGAAGAGACGCGCCATTGGCAAAGAGATAGCTAGGTTACTTAAGGATGGTTTATCCGAGAAGTCCTTCACACCCGATGGGTGGCCAATCCTATACTTGTCCCCAAAAAGGGAACCAATGAATTAAGAATGTGCGTTGATTACACCAGCTTGAACAAAGCATGCCCCAAAGATCTGTTTGCTTTGCCTCGCATTGACCAAGTCATTGAATCGATGGCTGGCTCCGAACTTTTGTGTTTTTCGATGCATACTCAGGATACCACCAGATCAAGATGAGTAAGTCGGACCAATTGTCCACTTCGTTCACTACCCCATACGTCACGTTTTGCTACATCACAATGCCCTCTGGGCTAAAAAACGTAGGTGCTACCTACCAGCGAACAATGCAACGTTGCCTTCATGACCAAATTGGTCGGAACGTTCACGCCTATGTGGACGATATCGCGGTGATGTCTAAAAAATCAAACGACTTAATCTCCGACTTGAAAGAAACCTTTGATAATCTCCGTAAATACAACATGATCCTCAACCCTAAGAAGTGCGTCTTCGGGGTTCCAGCCGGCAAATTGTTGGTTTTCATCGTTTCCCAGCGCGGAATCGAGGTCAACCCGGAGAAAATCAAGGCCATCTTAAACATAAACCGTCCGACATGCCTAAAGGACATTCAACGACTAACAGGTTGTGTTGCGGCGATTAGTCGTTCGTAAACCGACTTGGAGAAAGCTTTTCCACTATACAAGTTCTTTGAAGAAGGCGGACAAATTCACGTGATGAGACGAAGCGGATGACATTGAAGCGGCTCAAGGAGATTCTTTCACGGTGCCCATCCTTGCGGCACCGATCTGGTGAGCCCTGTTAATTTACATGGCGGCAACCAACCGGGTTATCAACATCGTCGTCATCGTGAAGCGGAAGAACCAGCTATGAGTACGGAGTTCAACGACCAGTTTACTATGTGGCGAGGTCTTGGCGGAGTCAAGCAGCGTTACCCGCACTACCAAAAGATAGCTTATGGAGTATTCCTTGCTTCACAGAAGCTGAGGCATTACTTTCAGGAGCACCCAATCACAATGGTGAGCAAAACTCCACTGTCCGACAATATCAATAACATCGACGCTATAGTAAGGGTCGCGAAGTGGGGCATTGAACTTGCCGCCGAGATCACCTACAAGAGCGACGCGCTATCAAGTCACAAGCCTTGGCGGATTTTATTGCAGATTGGACGGAGATGCGGATGCTACTCCGTTGCGAACCAGTCTTTGGGTGATGCACTTTGACGGATAAAAGCTCAGCGGCTCGGGGGCTGGTGTCTTTTCTGATCACCAAAGGAGACAAGCTACACTATGTTCTGCAGATCCACTTTGAGGCTACAAACAACATGGCGGAGTATGAAGCACTCATTCACGGACTACGTGTAGCCAAGGATATTGGCATCAAGCGCAGAGTTTGCTATGGAGATTCCGACTTGGTTGCCCGGTGGTGGCACGGAAATCTGCGGAACCCTATGGCGGCATATCAATACGAAGTGGGCGAGATAGCCAAGAGCTTCTTGGGCTCTGAAGTCAAGTATGTGCCTAGGGAGCAAAACAAAGCGGTGATACGTTGTCTAAAGCGGGATCGGTATGCGAATCCCGCCAGGAGTCTTCCTAGAGCAACTACGCACACCATCCGTAAAGGGCGCCGACATCGACAACCCGGATAGAGCTGACTCTTTCGTCAACATGGTGACAAAGATCCCTCCGGCTTGGACAAAACCGTTCTTGGAGTATCTCGAACACGGAACTTTGCCCTACGACGAAGTCGAAAGACGGCAAATAGTACGACGAGCAAAGGGTTATACCATAATCAATGGGCAACTCTACAAGAGGAGCACTACTAGTGTATACCTAAAGTGCGTTTCCCATCTAGAAGGTATGGAAATCCTACGCGAAATCCATCTCGGAGATTGCGGGCATCACGTCGCTCCTCGATCTTTGGTCGCGAAAGCCTTCCGGCAAGGATTCTACTGGCTGACCGCGAAGGCGGACGCCGACAAGCTGGTTGAGACATGCACAGGATGCTAGTATTATGCCCGACAACCACATGTTCCTGCTGAAGAATTGCGAAAAATACCAATAACTTGGCCGTTTGCAGTCTGGGGGCTAGACATGGTGGGGCCGTTACAGACGACACCATGTGGATTTACGCATCTGCTCGTAGCAGTTGACAAATTCACCAAATGGATAGAAGCTAAACCCATTAGAAAGCTTGATGGGGCAACTGCCCTCAGGTTTGTCCAGGATCTAGTGGTGAGATTTGGTCTCCCACATAGCATCATCACCGACAACGGAAGCAACTTATCACTCAGAGAAGTGGAGGCCTATTGCTGGGACAAAGGCATCCGACTTGACCTTGCATCTGTGGCACACCCACAATCCAATGGTCAGGTTGAGAGAGCCAATGGATTAATTCTGCAGGGAATCAAGCCACGTCTTGAGGCACCGCTACATAGAAACATTTGGAGCACAGGCGGAAGAATTGCCATCTGTTGTGGAGTTCTGAACTACACCCAACAGATCCACCGGCTACACCCCTTACTTCATGGTATATGGAGCAGAATCCATCCTACCTTCCGACGTCCTCCACAATGCACCAAGAGTTGCCGCCTACGATGAAGATGACGCTGAAGAATCCAGACGCCTAGATGTGGACCTTCTCGAGGAGGAGCGCGTTTTGGCATGCCAAAGATCCGCCATCTACCGCGAAGCTTCTGACTACCATAGTCGCCGCGTTCGGCATCGCTCGTTTAAAGAGGGGGATTTGGTGCTCCGACTTAAGCAGAAGAATTCACACAAATTATCCCCTCCATGGTAAGGACCGTTCATCATAAGCAAGGCGCTGCTCAATGGGTCTTACTACCTTGTCGACAATCGTGAACTCAAGGACAGACCTAACGAGGATCATAAGCGTAAGCGACGTGACCCGGATGATGACTACCTAGAGCTTGATCGGCCATGGAACATAGCACAGCTATGTCCTTTCTACACTTAGCATTTTTATCTAATTGTGTACCTCTTATATGATCAATGAAATAAAGATTTTTGGTTCACTCATATTGCTGAGTATTTTACCTCCTTTAGTGTTCATTTTTGGATCATGTAAAACTTTTATGCACAAGTATTGCGATTGCACTTGTGAAAATTCCGCCTACGGGCATTAGCTTAAGTTTTCTGGTCTACACGTTCTTTATTGTTTTTATGTGGATTCTGGAGTAGTGACTTTTGGCACTTATTGTCGGCGATTTTGTGCTCAGGTTATTGACGGTGCCATTGGGCATCATCACCTAAGCGCATGGTTCCGACAACGAGTCTTCCGACTCACGAAAAGTCAAGCATAAAAACCAAAGTAATGGATAAGCCAACACTTTCTTAAAAATATATACATACTGGGAATTAATTCTTAAGTAGCAGGATACGACAACCACTGTTTTCCGCCTTAAGATTACATCACCAAGTTTTTTACATGCACACGTCAAAGGTGAAACAAGAATTACAAAGTGTTTTTCACTCTTTGGGTGCAGGGGACTTGGAGGCCGCATCATCACCAGCCGGAGAAACACCCTCGGCGTCGGTGCTGTGATGAGACTCGGAGGAATCCTGGTCGGCGTTGTCGATGAAGTTCCTAGGCACGAAGACGTCCACGTCCACCAACTCGGCGACCCTGGTATCATATCCCGTGAGTGATGACAGGATGGCTTCGTGATCGATCTATTTGCCGTCATCATCCACGTCGGGGATACCTGAGGTTACCGTGTCGATGTCAGCATCTTCATAATGTGCCTTCACCATAGACAGTGCCATCCTTGCGCCAGCCCGTGCACATGAAGCTTTCTAGCTCGTGACACGCTCGGGGGCTCGGTGCAGGATCTCCGAGTACTTCGTCATGGAGTTCGATGCCTTGGTATATATTTGGAGGGGCTTGGAAATCTCCTTGGCTTGGGGAATGGCGGTGTTGATAAAATTGCTGGCAAGAACCATTCATTCCTTGTCCGAAGGAGGCCAGCGGGTTAAACCCATAGGAGCTGCAAATTCCAACAAGGAGCGTATGAGTTCGATAAATCCTAAGTATCCAGACTACAGGAACATAAGGCGGAGGAAACTTACTGAAGATGCTGGCCTTGGCTTGCCAAAGGATCTCCGCCAAGGATTCCTTCTCTTGTTGGAGGAGCTTAAACGCCTCGCTATGGCGAAGGTTTTGCTCATCGGCAGCTTGCTTCTGATCCTTTAGGATTGCAAGCTCCTCCTTCAAGCAATTGATCTCCGCCTCCTGCAAGGCTTTCATGGAGTCCTCATGCATCTTCAACATCTCTTTCCTCTCCTCCTTCAGGATCTTGTTCTCGCTGTCCAGCTGCTAGATATGCTTGGAATGCTCGACAATATCCTTGGCCTTGGCGACATGTTCTGCGAGTCGGAGAAAACACAGTACATAGTGAGTACTCGGAGATTGTGGGCACAAAAATAAGACGGAAATGCGTAATAAGAAAATAGACTCTTGTTTTTGATGATCTGTTCCTTCAAGATGGCAGTTTTACCCTTTTCAGCTTCAAGGTCTGCACGCATCTTCTGGTACTTGTCGTTGGCCATGCCCCTCCGAGCATTCTCGTTCTATGGAAACAAATACAAAGTTAAATCGTTGTTTGGTCTGCTTGGAGCTTCTAGTCGGAGATTTTCCACCTAGATGCTCGGGGGCTACAGCGAGAGTTTTTAACTTAGCAAATATGCTTAGCTTTTATTTAAGCATCTAGTCGGAGCTAATTCAGTTCTCGATTAGAGGCTTGTGGGCTACAGTATAAAGTTTTTAACTCAGAAAATGCTTAGCTTTTTCTTTAAAGATCTAGTCGGAACTAATTCAGTTATAACTAGAGGCTTGGGGGCTACAGCATTGAAAATTATGAACACTGCTTGTACTACTCTTAAAAGCATCTAGTCGGAATAATTCATTCCATCTAAAGGCTTGGGGGCTACAGTGAGAGTTTTTTTCTAACTTAGTCACTCTTAGAGAATATAGATGCAAAACCTATGGTTTTCCGTCTACATCCTCGGGGGCTACAGTGGGATACTCATATGAGATATAGAAGGCAAAGTAAAAACTTACAAGTGCAATAATCTTGAGGTTTGTAGCGTTCTCGGCTAGAAGCTTGCCGAAGGAAATGCTATTTCCTCGCAAGATATCCGCTTGCCGGAGTAGCTCCTCGAGACCGCACGTCGGAGATGACGGCACTCCTCCAGCGACCATAGTAGTGTTACTCGGCAGAAGCGTCGGGTAAACTATCTTTGGGAACTCGAAAGGTTTCTGGGGAGTAGGGGCGCCGCCTTCGGCAAAGGTACCAACTCCCACCACCGCCTTGCCGCTACCGATGGCATCCTAGCCGAGCTTGACCATTTGAAGCGGCGCTCTCTGCGTCGCTTGCCGACAAAGCGAGCTCGGTGAGGCGCGAATCCACTTCCATGGCGGAAGGGCTGGTGCCTCTGGACTTGAGAGCTTGTCGGCGGAGGAGGCTTGGCGGAGTGGCAGGGGCGATGGCGGGAGAGGAGTCGCGATGCAGCATTTCTTTGATATTTCTAGAAGCCCCAAGAGTCTTGGAGGACTTCTTGAGGCTGGTTGTGGCTTTCTTCCGGAAACGTGCAAAATGCATAAGTATAGGAACAAGACAGATAAATAGACAATGTCGGAGAGTGAAAGGCTTACACTAGGGGGGGCGCTTTGGCAAACATCCCGGTGGCTTTTCTCTTTTCCGGCTCCAGGGCGGCGGTAGTCTTCTTGGAGGCTCCACCCTCTGTCTTCTTCTTCTTGCCTCCGTCGGCAGCGTCAGAGGTGGAGCTCTTCCGCTTTCGCGCCAACGGGACATCGTTGTCGGACACGACCGTGACGTCCTTCATCTTTGGATCGTAGATTTGGGCGGCCAGGTTGCCCTCATCTAGATCGCTAAGCTGTTAAGTGAGAAATCATCGTGTTAGACAAGATGGTATTGGCAAGATGGAAAAACTGGAGCAATGTCATACACGGAGAATAAATATCTACCTTTGGGCACTTGCCGTCTACGAACATGTCGTAGGTGTGGGTGAAGCCACGCTTCTTATCCTTCACCTTGACGATGTCCTTAAGGCGGAACTTGTGAGTCGCTCGAGTTGTCCTCGGAGATCCGGAGGTATCCCTTGATCGCGGTGTACTCGTGCATGAACTTCGTGCGGTCTGCGAGGTTGGATTCGCTGATGAACCAGCACATGGCTAGGTCCAAGCCGGTCGACCCGTCTCTGAACAACTCGATCCGCCTTATTGCGAGAAGCGTCGAGGTCGGAGGAAGGGCATGGGATCTCCATGTGGAGACTTCAGCGGCTCCATCCACTAAGTCCGGGTCGTCACTTCTCGGCCCAAAGGAATGTCGGGGCCGTGAAGTACGTCCGCTGCCGATTTTACGACTCGTGGCCGACGATGTCGGGGAACCGTCGGCTAGGTCGGATCTTGAAGCTTATGGTGCCGCAGTTCCTAAGCTCCTCCCTACTGTGTCCGGCTTCATGTTTGACGGTGAAGAAGTACACAAACAAGTCTAACCTAGGCCTAATCCCTAGGTAACCCTCACAAAGTGCCGCGAAGTTGCTAAGCACTAAGATACTATTGGGGGAGAGGTTATGGGGTTGGACCTTGAAGTGATTCAAGACGGATAGAAAGAAGTGGGAGATGGGCAGAGAAACGCCGCGTACCAATTGAGCCTTGAGGTACACCTTCTCTCCGGCTTGGGGAGAAGAAGTCACCTCGCCGGCCTGCGCCGCCCGCCAGGCGACCCCCTCCGTCGCGGGAAGGTACCTTCAGCGACCATCTCTTGGATGTCGCGGGCGGTGATGTCCGAGCCGCGCCAGTCGCCTTTGTTCGAATCTGGTTCCTCTTCCAGAGGCTCTAGCGCCGCCAGATTGTGGTCGCCGCCGGTAGATTGAACGACCGCCTACGCGGGGATGACCAGGCCCTCTGGGGGCACGACGACGGAGCTCGCCGGCTTCGTCGTGGCTTCGCTCGACGCCGCCATCGATGGGGAGGAACTGCTGCTGGCCATGGAGGAATGGAAGAGTGCGACTGGTGCGAGGAGAGACTAGGGTTTCTTCGAGGTTTTCTGCGGAGAGCTCGAGGAGGCGTGCGACTGGAGGAAGAAGAAGATGACGCGAGAGAATGGGATGAAAAAGTGGCAAGTGTCCCACGATTACTATTTATCTTACTCTGCGTCAAGATTCGTGCAGCTAATCGGACGGTTGCCGCGTAGACGACGTGGTCGAGAACGTGCGCGGTAATTTCGGCACGTCTCCAACCGTCACCGCCAACGGTTCGTATCGGTCGCGCGTGAAAATCGTCTATGATTATGTTCTCTGCATGTGTGAGTTACGAGGCGTCGCTGACCTAAGCCTACGTCGTCATAACTGACATGGTAGATGAGCCGTCGCATCGAAGATTCTGGCATGGACGAATTTAATCCGACTAGCGGAAGAGTACGATGGAAGATTCAACATTTCTCCGACTTACTAATAGAATACGGAGAAAACTTTGCAGGGTTCTTTGGGAGGACTACAAGATGTTACTTGAAGATTTGCCGACATCCATCTAGACGGAGCATTCCATGTGAAGAGGCAAGACGGCGCAAGATCTCGGAGTTCTCCGGGGGTTACTGTTGGGGATATGCTATATGGGTATCCTCATAGCATGTCTCTTATCCAACTAACCCGGGTGGCCCATAGTCGGTAGCATGATCAATGGTCTGCTGGGCGGCCGAGTTAGGTGGATCCAGAAGGGAGGCCCATGCCGGATAAAGGAAGGCTACGGTGGAGTCAGCAGCGTACCCGGAGCCTTGGAGTGCAAGATACACAAGACTAGTGATAGACGGTGTAGGACTCTGTAACCTGTCCGGCTAGGACTTTTCCCTATAACCCTAGGATCTGACGACTATATAAGTCGTACCTATGGGAGCCTTTAGGGCAACGATCATAGACAATCTCATACAACCTCGCACAGCGAACCTATCTCTGTAACTCGGCGTATTGCCATTATAGTGATTTATAGCAGGAGTAGGATTCCGCCACCATCGTGGGATCTGAACCTGGGTAAGCTGTGTTACCTCGTACCCGTCAACCGTCCGCCTTACCCCACGTCTCTAAACACGCACTATGAGGACCCCTCCATTGCGTACTCGTCGGCAATACCACGACATAGATAGCTCATTATGGTGATGCTGCAAGTTTCCACCATGATTAGGCATGGCTTAGGCTAGCGGCCCAGGCGTTTCTCTAACACAAAATACATACTCCATAGACTTACAAGTTATCTCTTTATTTCACACCGGTGACATCCATAGACAAAAGAGCATGATATCAACTGAGTACAAAGTATAAGTGCAATGTTGAAAACGTTCCCCGTGACAGCACAGTTCTGCTAATTCCAACGTATAAGTGCAAGCATATACAACATAGATGACACAATGGTTCAAGTTTATTTAGGGACAAAGAATATAAAGTGTGCCATCAAGTTTGTGAGGGCTTTAATGACTATGTTTTCACATAACATAGAGACTTTTTGAACAGGAAGATAACTAAAAACAAGAATATACTTGGAATGGTGTAACACACCATGCATAGGAGTTTATAGTGGACACTTTGGAATAACTTGGTTTCTTGGGAGTTGGAAGCATGAGTAGAACTTACTCATACAAGTGTAGGCTAGCAAAAGACTAGGAGCAACCAACTAAGAGAGCAATAATGGACATAATCATGAAGAGCAACAAAACATTGCTAATCAAAGCATAGAGTGGTACTACAAGTCAAGGACTAAATGATCATAGAGTCTATGGTGACTTGTCATAGTCATAACATGGTGTGAGCATGTGCCAATTCAACCCAAATAAAGCATCAAAGGAGAATACCACAATAGTATGCTTTTGCATGCTAAAACAACGCATAATTCTTTCAAGGCACACTAAGAAATCCCAATTGTTTGGAACAAGACATGCTATATCAATAATCACTAAGCATAAGGTCAAAACAACACCTAGCATGTCATGCTAAAGTCTAAGTCACAGTCAATGCAGGCTCCTCTTGCACTTTCAAGCAGGAACTTCCTACTCCTTTCCAACACCAAGCAACTTATTTGCAACAACACAGCGAGAACGGGGGTCCAAACTACTTTATTCAATAAAACTAAACAAACCAATAGAAAACTAAGATGCTCCAAGAACAACACAACTGTGCATGAAACAATAAAAACGAAGTGTCTAGACACACCTGAGCTTTTTATTGATGAAGAAGGGGATGCTTGGGCATCCCCAAGTTTTGACGCCTGTACCTCTCGGATATTTCTTGGGGTGACACCGGGGTGGCATACCCAAGTTTGATCTTTTTTCCGTCCTTCATCTCATTACATCATTCTCTCTCTACACCTGAAATTTTTCCTTCATACAAAACTTCACACAATCTTCATTAGCAACATTAGTATATTCAAAAGATAATAGACCTTTAGGAAAAGGTTTGGAACAACAAAAAATTTCACTAAAAACACAAGCTACTGTATCAACTCCTTCAAAAAGCTCAATTCACGTAAAGAGAACTCAAAACGGAATCAATAAGAAGCAAATGCAAATAATGGCAGAAATCTGGCAAAACAGACCAGCAGGTCGAAACCGATTTTTTCGAAGACCTTCTGTTGATCAAATCAAAAAGTGTTGAACTAACTAAAGTTAGCTAACATACTAGGGGATTTATTAGTAAATTTCCAGCTCAATACGAGTTACAGAGACTCCTCACGATTTTTTTTGGTGGAGGACAGAAATCTGTGTTGGGACAGCAACTCCCCAAATCTTACTTCCCTCTCATTAGAGGTCATTCTTGGCACAAAAAGCAAACAAGAAGGATAAGGAGAGGTCATTACTGAAGTAATAACTTCCAAGACTCAAGGAAACTCTTGGGTTATCTCCCAACAAGTACTTTTCTTTAACGCCTTTAAATTAGGCACAAGAAGCAAGAAGAATCAAGTATTTTCAAATGAGGAAGCATTAACATCAAACCTGGCTTTCAAAGGAGGAGCAAAAAGAAACTTCTCTCTCATCATAGGGAAGTGTTCAATACCTTTCTTGAATGGAAAATGATATTTAATGGTGCCTTCTTTCATATCAATGATGGCACCAACAGTTCTAAGAAAAGGCCTTCCCAAAGTAATAGGACAAGAAGCATTGTATTCAACATCCAAAACATAGAAATCAACAAGGACATAATCATTGTTAACCATAATGTGAACATCATTAATACTCCCCATGAGTTTATTTTTAGCATTATCATTGAGTGGGACATCCAAATAACATTCTTCCAAAGGTGGCAAATCAAGCATTTCATAAATCTTCCTAGGTATAATAGAGACACTAGAACCAAGATCACATGAAGCTTTGAGATCAAAGTCATTCACTTGCATATTAATAATGGGTTCCCATCTATATTCTACTTTCCTAGGAATAGAAGCTTTGTGTATTAGCTTCTCTTCCTTAATCTTAACAAGAGCATCTGTAATGTGTTTAGTGAAAGCAACATGCATATCACTAGCATCAGGACTTCTAGCAAGCTTTTGCAAAAACAGAATCACTTCCGAAATATTGCAACCATCTACATCAAATTCAAACTTAGCATCACTAGTAGTAGACTCAATAGGCTTAGGCATAGTAGGAGGAGGTATAGGGACTTCTTGTGGTTTAGTGGTATCCATTTTAGTGATGGTGCACACACTATTGTTTCTATCAATTTTAGCTTCCCTTTCCCACTTAGCATGAAGTTGGGCTAACAGTCTAACATTTTCATCAATAGTAACTTGTATGGCATGAGTGCCAGCAAAGGTGTTTTCCATAATTTTAGGTTTAGCAACCATTTTATTAATCAAGGAGGACTGTGCTTCGGACAAAGAGGATATGTTTTTCTCAACAGTTAAAAGTTTTTCCTCTATAGTCTTGTTGAAAGTGGTTTGCTTACTAATAAAGTCTTTGAGCATGACTTCAAGTTCAAAGGGTGCACTTCTAACATTGTTGTAGGAGTTTCCATATGTAATGCCATTATTAGGAGGATAAGGCCTATAATTATTGTTACCACCAAAATTATTCCTATAGGCATTATTGTTGAAATTATTGTTTCTAATGAAGTTCACATCAACTTGCTCTTCTTGAGCAACCAAAGAGGCTAAGGGAACACTATTAGGATCTAAAGGAGCTTTCCCATTAACAAGCATAGCCATAATAACATCAATCTTATCACTCAAAGAGGAGGTTTCTTCAACAGAATTTACCTTCTTACCATGTGGTGCTCTCTCAGTATGGAATTTAGAGTAATTAACCATCATATTGTTAAGGAGCTTTGTTGCAGCACCCAAAGTGAGGCCCATAAAAGTACCTCCAGCAGCTGAATCCAACAGGTTTCTTGAGGAGAAGTTCAAACCTGCATAAAAAGTCTGGATAATCATCCAAGCAGCGAGTCCATGAGTGGGACAATTCTTAACCAAAGATTTCATTCTTTCCCAAGATTGAGCAACATGTTCATTATCAAGTTGTTTAAATTTCATAATGTCACTTCTCATAGATATAATCTTAGCAGGAGGATAGTACTTTCCAATAAAAGCATCTTTGCACTTAGTCCAAGAATCAATATTATTTCTAGGCAAGGATTGCAACCATTCTTTAGCTTTCCCTCTCAAGGAGAAAGGAAACAGCTTGAGTTTATTAATATCTCCATCTACATCCTTATACTTTTGCATCTCACAAAGTTCAACAAAGTTATTGAGATGGGCAGCAACATCATCAGAACTAGCACCAAAAAATTGCTCTCTCATCACAAGATTCAACAAAGCAGGCTTAATTTCATAAAAGGTAGCATCAGGAGCAGGTGGAGCAATAGGAGTGATAAGGAAATCATTGTTGTTTGTGCTAGTGAAGTCACACAACTTGGTGTTCTCAGCAGAGTTCAAGGTGGGCAAGTCAGAAACAGCAACAACTAGAGCAGGAACTAATTTTTTTGTGTTTTTGAATAAAGAAAGCAAACCAAACTAGACTAATTTTTTTGGAGTTTTTGAAAAGAGGAAAACAAAACCAAGCAAAAGAAACTAAGCAAACTAAAAACAAAGTAAAGAGAAAGGAAGTGAAGGACTCCCCTTGTGAAGATGTCCTTAGCCTCCCAAGAGCAGGGTGTGAAGCCTGTTGGGAACCCCAAGAGCAGGGTGTGAAGCAGCACATCAGCAAGTTTTCCCTCAGTAAGAAACCGAGGTTATCTAACCAGTAGGGGGAAGGAAACGTCACACAGGTGTTGCAAGCAACACGGAAACCTGCACAACACAGACTCAAGACTTTGCCCCAACGAATCAGTGAGGTTGTCAAGCTCACCGGTTTGCTGTAACAAAGGATTAAACGTATGGTGTGGAAGGTAAAGGTTTGCAGCAAGTAAAAAAGTAACAGTGGAAGATGTATCAATGGTAAAGATTGGACCGTGGTCCATAGTTCACTAGAGTTGCTCTCCTTAGATAAACAACATGGCATGAAGGGTAAACAAATTACAGCAGGGCAATTGATAGGAGCTGAGCAAGGCATAACAATGCAATACCAGACAAAAAGATCCTATGAGATTCGATTGAGAAATACAACAATATACATAGACCGCCATCCAACTACATCTATGACTAGAAGTCCACCTTCAGGTTATCTGTCACATCCCAAATTTTTTCAAAATTTTGAAATGTGAAAAAAATACACAAAATAAACAATTGTTGATTTTTAGGGTGAGAAGAAACTTTTTTATTCCAATTGGAAACATCCAAACCTATTTTGATCAAATAAATCCTAAAGGGATTTAAAAAGATAAACAATTAATAAAGAAAGTTTTAATAATTGGAATCATTATTTTTGGATCTTTTAATAAAAAGATTTGGTTTTCAAAAGCGAAGTAGAATTATAAATAAGGATTATTTTATAGAGCCAAATTAAATCTTGGCCAAGCTTTTGAAATAAAATATTTCTAATTGATAAAAAAGAGTAAAGGTTTAATTAAATAAAATAATGAGGATTTATTAGTATCCAACTTTATTAAAGTAAAGGTTTTTTCCCATTTTAAATAAACACTAAAACTTGTTAATTTATTTTAAATAAGATTTCCAAGTGTTTTGTTTTTCAAATGAAACCTACTGAAAAGGTTTTGGTTTGGTTTAGATTTCAAATAGAGTTTTAAAAATAAATTAAACCCTATTTGAAATAATGACTAAGGTCTATTTATTTAATTATTAATGGATCCTAAAAAGAATAAAAAAATTATTTTGTTTTGGACCTTGGAATGTGTTGTTAACAGAATTAAAAATCAACACAAAGTTTGGTGGTGATTTGATTTGATTTGTTGTTTGAATTATTGGTTTGAAAATCAAAACAGAAATTCATATTAGAAAAAGAAAAAGCTTCCTGTATAAAGAAATGAATCGAAGCAGCCCACTGCCAGGCCCAACCCAGCCCAGCAATCCAGCCCAACTAACTCACCCCGCAGTGAAACGTTTCCACCCAAAATAGAACCCGCTGAGTCACAGACAAGCAGGTCCCACTCTTTCTCTCCCTCTCTCGGTGACAACGGACCCCACGCCACCTCATCGTCGTTCTCACTCATGACCACGTCTCCCTCGCCGTTGCTGCCTTGATTGCGGCGATCAATTCGCTTAATTGGCCGGCTTAATTCCTCCGGTTACCACGCACACATAAACGCCCATGCCTCCTCTCTCTTTCCCCTCACTTGCCAGCGCCTCTCTACCCCTAGGCTGCTCTAATTTCGAGCTCGCATCCCACTGTCTCCGACGATGTCTCAGAGCAATTCTGGCGAACCACGGCCGCCCCTTACCTCCCACTTCACGCAACCTTGTTCCCCATCGTCTCACGCGTCTCCCAGTACCAGCAGCTTGGCCGTGCTTGCCCTAGAGCGTCGGCAAGGACAACCTCAACACTTCGCCGTTGTCTGCTGACGCTCCGGCGAACTCTCCTGGTAAACACCGACCGCCCCGAGCCTTCCTGTTGATGCTCCTAAGATCCCCAGGACAGTGCACGTCTAACCATGTGCTCCTTTTGCCTTAGGGCGATCTGCAGCTCCGTCCCCGACGACGAAGAACCGCTGGCGCCATCGACTCCAAGCAATCCACGCCGCTCCAGCGCGCCCCTCGCCAAGCCGGCCACACCTCGAGCTTCTCCACACTCCCACGAGCACGGTGAGCACCTTCGTTTCCCCTCTTGCTTCCTGGTTCGTCGGCAAGCTCGCCGCCAGAGCGCTCCACTGCCTGTCGCCGTCGCAGCGCCGCCACTTTGTGGTCAAGCGATTCTGCACCGTTCGATTGAAATCTGACGCGTAGAAACAAATGACTTAACGAAGGGGTATCATTCGATCTGCACCGTGTGATCTAAATGAGATCATACGATGCGTAACGATCGATCCAACCGAATCGTTTTCAACCAATAGGAAACAGCCACGTGGACAAGGTTTTGTTAAAAACAGAAAATAGAATCTATTTGAATTGCAAACTTGTAAAATTCATAAATTTAGTTCTACCCATCCAAATTTTTCAAATTTTATATCAATGGAATCAGCAGAACAAGTACTTTGCAACCATGCACTTTGTTTAATGATTTGCTTCTGTAAAATTGGTTGAATTTGCAGAAACTTGTGTAGGCTTATTTTGAATATAAAAATTGTTCTAGATATATTTTTGAGATGAAATCTTTGCAAAATGGTTTGTTGAGAATCTACTGACCCTAGGAACCAACTTATGGATTTAAAAATGTATTTTGTGAAGATAAGAAATAAATATTTGAATTAGCCCATTTCTAGTCAAATAAAAATATTGATTATGATTTAGAAATGATTTTTGAGTAAAACCTTTGGGAAATGATTTGATTCAAACCTTCAGACCCTAAACACCAAGTTTTAAGAATTAAAATATATTTGGTGAACTCTTTAAAGAATATTGCTTTACTAAAAGCATTTTCAACCACATAAAATATTGATTTGATTTAAAAATGGTTTATAGATAAAACCTTTTGCAAATGGTTTTACCACTTTTGTAAATGACCACTTTTTGAACTTTATGATGTTTAGAGCCTAGTAGAAACCACTTTTGCAAGTAAAACTATCTTTTGCATGCTTGCATGCATGACCTTGTTTCTATTATTTTATGTGTGATAAAGTTGGTTGGAATGCTAGTTGAATTTGTGTTTGCTTGATTGAATTGTAGTGGAATTAGAAGAGTGTGATATTTTCAAGATCAAGAAGTGAACCAACATTCTCTACTAAAAAGGCAAGTGACACTATCATCCATGTCCTACTATTTTCATTACACTTAGTGGATTTTGTAACATGCATGATAAGGACTACTATATTTTATGCTATGCTAAATCCTAATAGGATACCCTATTATATTCCTTAGAGAAAACATTGTAGTTGTAGTATGCTTAGCCCTGCTATATATTTGGGATAGGATACATGTTATGATTATATGAAGAGTTGAAAAGATATATGTTTTATATAATAAAACAAGTACTCAATGAACCACCTGGGTGGATAAGGATACTCAAGATTGGACAAAGTGGCAACAAAAGGAACCATGTTTATATGGATATCTCTTTTTGTATGTGCACTAGAAGGAAACCACCCCGGGACTTAGAGATTGAACATGTTTCTCGTACACTGGCTTCCGTGTACAACCACATGCTAAATGGGCTCTGGCTTGGTCAACTACATAGTGGAAGACCCATGCATTGGCATCTTCAGGTTAACTAGAATTGTGTAAGGGAAATATATCCCTACATTGGTGCCTGGTTGACAATCTAGCATTGTGTATTGGGAGGACTCCTATGGAAAGACTTTGTCACATTCTCGATCTGCCAGTACTCCATCTTGGTGAGTACTTATCCAGCGGCCACCGGTGGCAACAAGACGAGATTGTGTCATGTGGGTGAAGTGTACAACTTCTGCAGAAGATCAAATTCTAAGTACTTAGCCGTGTCCCTGGTTACGGACAACTCTGAGCAACTAAGGCCTGAAGCAATGGAAGATCTCGACATTCCAATTGCTCAAAGTAAAACTTGATGGTGACAACAAGGGATTAGAAGCACTTGGAGTTTTCCAAGGAGTTCAGAAAGATTTGACAAAAGATCAAAATTATTTTGAAAATATAGGATAAAACTATATTTGTTTCTGCAAATGAGCCTGAACCCTACTTAGCCAAATATGCATGTAATGATAGGATCCACTCATTTCTACATAGTAGTGAGACTTGCCAATACAATTCAAATGTATTGACCCTTGTGGCTGCAACTTATTATGTTGCAGGTTTGTTTAATGTTAGTGAAGTTTGTTGAATAGGATTACAAGTCTACAACCAACATGATTGCCTGTGGCACTTTGAAGATGAAGGACCCCATGCTATTGTTATATTCTGCTGCATTGTAATGTGATAGCCAAATGAGCTATGTAAGATGTAATGAATTATTTTATTCCTGGTTATACAGTTGTATTATGACCTTTGTTTCTTGATATTACATCTTAAATGTGGATGCTAGCTATTGATCCAGGGACTAGCATTGTAAACACACGGATCTCTACTTTATTTAAGGTTGGGAACCTTACAGATGGTATCAGAGCACTGTGTTGCATGTAGGATTGTAACCCTAGGATTGGACAAACCCCTTAGAAAAATAGGAGTTGTTTTTGCTCCAAAACTTATTTACAAACAATCTTGTAAACTCTTTCCTCAACCTTTTGGTTTTGATTCTACATCTCTTCCTTTTCAACTTGATGGACAAAGCCTTCACCATGACCAATGACTTTCACATTAGTTCCACCAAAGATTTAAACTTATACATCACTAAGGACTACAAGTGAGAACCAAGAGACATTAGATTGCCTACCAAAGACATTGATATCAAGTTAGAGTATGGATCATATTGACCTATGAGGTATGACTATACTAGGTTGATTATTTCAAGAAAACTTGTTGTTTTCTTCAACTCATGAGTTAAGCTCATAAGTTGTGAAGTGAATAGTAGCTTGTTGATTGTTTGGTTGTTTGATTGAACTTGGATGTTTTGAGTTGTGTGTTAGAATGTCTTAAAAACCTATCCATCATTACTCATCCCCATCAAACCAACAGATGCCTCCCCGTCGTACCAATCCCAACCAAAACAACAACATCATCTCCTGAGATGCAGCAGATGATGACAGCTCAGACACAACTGATGCAGATGATAACCACGTTCATATAGAATCAGAACAACAACAAGAACAACAACAACAACAAGAACAACAACAACAACAACAGCAACAACAACAACAACAATCAGAATAATCCTCCAGCACTTGACATGCTCACCAAGTTTCTGAAACTTAGGCCTGCAAGGTTCTCTGGAACAACTGGTCCAATGGAAGCCAATCACTGGTTACGTTCAGTGAACAAAGACGAAGAAAAAGTTAGGTTTGCTGCATTTCTACTTGAAGGACCAGCAGCAACATGGTGGGACAATTTTCAAATCACCACTCCCCTTGAGGATGTGACTTGGGCTATTTTTGAGGATGGTTTCCGTACAACTCACATCTCACCTGGAGTGATGTACTTGAAGAAAAAGGAGTTTCACAATCTGAAACAGCATCACCTCAGTGTGGCTGAGTATATTGAAGAATTCAACAATCTGGCATGATATGCACCGGATGAAGTTGATATAGATGCTAAGAGAAAGGAGAAATTTCTTGAAGGACTTAATGATGAGTTGAGCCTGCAGCTAGTTGTTGCCTATGTCCCAACTTATCAATCACTCTGGGACAAAGCCACCATTTTGGAAAACAAGATGAATCAAGTTGAGAACAGAAAGAGGAAGCATAAACTCAAGAATCACTCAGGATCATAGAAAAAGAAGCATTCATTCAAAAAGAGCAGTGAATATTCTGAACCACATCACTATCACCACAACAACAATGGAACTGAGAATAATGGAAATAATACTGACAATGGAGATGACCTTGGTCAGAACCAATATGACACTTTCAGGAAGAAATATATTAGCCAGTTGCAGTGCTATAATTGCAAGGAACTTGGACACTATGCATCAGACTGTCCTGAGAAGAAAAAGAAAAAGGATGCTAGAAGAACCAATGGAAATGACTCCAATGTGACCCAGAAAGGACATGTGAACCACATTGACATGGATGGAAACTTTGAAGAGATAGAAGAAGTGGATGTCAGAAACTAGTTAACTCAGAAGAGTCAAATAAGGATTCCTTGTCTGGATATTAAGTGTTGAACCCATAGTCAAGTGAACCATCAATGAATCCTATGAGATTTATTTTAAGGGTGGTAGTACCCTAGTTGCCTTGAAGCCAACTTGTAACCCTAGCCTTCCCAAATCTCGGGACGAGATTTATTTTAAGGGTGGTAGCCTGTCACATCCCAAAATTTTCCAAATTTTGTAATGTGAAAAATAAATAAACAAAATAAAATTTTGTTGAAATTTAGGGTGACAAGAAACTTTTTGATTCCATTTGGAAACATCAAAACCTATTTTGGTCAAATAAAATCTTAAAGGGATTTAAAAAAGATAAACAAATAATAAATAAAGTTATGATAGTTGGAATTACTATTTTTGGATCTTTTAATAAAAAGATTTTGTTTTCAAAAGAAAAGGTAGAATTATAAATAAGGATTATTTTATAGAGCCAAATTAAATCTTGGCCAAGCTTTTGAAATAAAATATTTCTAATTGATAAAAAATAGTAAAGGTTTATTTAAATAAAATAATGAGGATTTATTAATATCCAACTTTATTAAAGTAAAGGGTTTTTGCCATTTTAAATAAACACTAAAACTTGTTAATTTATTTTAAATAAGGTTTCCAAGTGTTTTGTTTTTCAAATGAAACCTACTGAAAAGGTTTTGGTTTGGTTTAGATTTCAAATAGAGTTTTAAAAATAAATTAAACCCTATTTGAAATAATGACTAAGGTCTATTTATTTAATTGTTAATGGATCCTAAAAAGAATAAAAAAATTATTTTGTTTTGGACCTTGGAATGTGTTGTTAAACAGAATTAAAATCAACACAAAGTTTGGTGGTGATTTGATTTGATTTGTTGTTTGAATTATTGGTTTGAAAATCAAAACAGAAATTCATATTAGAAAAAGAAAAAGTTTCCTGTATAAAAAAATGAATCGAAGCAGCCCACTACCAGGCCCAACCCAGCCCAGCAATCCAGCCCAACTAACTCACCCCGCAGTGAAACGTTTTCCACCCAGAATAGAACCCGCTGAGTCATAGACAAGCAGGTCCCACTCTTCTCTCCTCTCTCACGACAACGGACCCCACCTCATCGTTCTCACGACCACGTCTCCCTCGCCGTTCTTTGCCTTGAGTCGTGATCAATTAAGCAATTGGCCGGCTTAATTCCTCCGGTGACCACGCACACATAAACGCCCACGCCTCCTCTCTCTTTCCCCTCACTTGCCAGCGCCTCTGTGCCCCTAGGCTTCTCTAATTTCAAGCTCGCATCCCACTGTCTCTGACGATGCCTTAGAGCAATTCCGGCGAACCACGGCCGCCCCTCACCTCCCACTGCACGCAACCTTGTTCCCCATCGTCTGACGCGTCTCCCAGTACCAGCAGCTTGGCCGCTCTTGCCCCAGAGCGTCGGCAAGGACAACCTCAACACGCCGCTGTCGTCTGCTGACGCTCCGGTGAACTCTCCTGGTAAACATCGACCGCCCCGAGCCTTCCTGTTGATGCTCCTGAAATCCCCAGGACAGTGCATGTCTAACCATGTGCTCCTTTTCCCTTAGGGCGATCTGCAGCTCCGTCCCCGACGATGAACAGAACCGCCTGATGCCACCGCCGACTCCGGCGAGCAATCCACGCCGCTCCAGCGCGCCCCTCGCCAAGCCGACCAGACCTCGAGTTTCTCCACACTCCCACAAGCACGGTGAGCACCTTCGTTTCCCCTCTTGCTTCCTGGTTCGTCGGAAAGCTTGCCACCAGAGCGCTCCGCCGCCTGTCGCCGTCGCAGCGCCGCCACTTTGTGGTCAAGCGATTCTGCACCGTTCGATTGAAATCTGACGCGTAGAAACAAATGACTTAACGAAGGGGTATCATTCGATCTGCACCGTGTGATCTAAATGAGATCATACGGTCTGTAACAGTCGATCCAACCGAATCGTTTTCAACCAATAGGAAACAGCCACGTGGACAAGGTTTTGTTAAAAACAGAAAATAGAATCTATTTGAATTGCAAACTTATAAAATTTATAACTTTAGTTCTAGATGTCCAAATTTTGCAAATTTTATATCAATGTAATCAGCAGAACAAGTACTTTTCAACCGTGCACTTTGTTTAATGATTTGCTTCTGGAAAATTGGTTGAATTTGCAGAAACTTGTGTAGGCTTATATTGAATATAAAAATTGTTCTAGATATATTTTTTAGATGAAATCTTTGAAAAATGGTTTGTTGAGAACCTACTGACCCTAGGAACCAACTTATGGATTTAAAAATGTATTTTGTGAAGATAAGAAATAAATATTTGAATTAGCCCATTTCTAGTCAAATAAAAATATTGATTATGATTTATAAATGATTTTTGAGTAAAACCTTAGGGAAATGATTTGATTCAAACCTTCAGACCCTAAACACCAAGTTTTGAGAATTAAAATATATTTGGTGAACTCTTTAAAGAATATTGCTTTACTAAAAGCATTTTCAACCACATAAAATATTGATTTGATTTAAAAATGGTTTATAGATAAAACCTTTTGCAAATGGGTTTACCACTTTTGTAAATGACCACTATGAACTTTATAATGTTTAGAGCCTAGTGGAAACCACTTTTTCTAATAAAACTATCTTTTGCATGCTTGCATGCATGATCTTGTTTTTTTGATTATTTTATGTGTGATAAATTGTTTGAATGCTAGTTGAATTTGTGTTTTGCTTGATTGAATTGTAGTGAAATTAGAAGAGTGTGATATTTGCAAGATCATGAAGTGAACCAACAATCTCTACTAAAAAGGCAAGTGACACTATCATCCAAGTCCTACTATTTTGATTGCACTTAGTGGATTTTTGTAACATGCATGATAAGGATTACTATATTTAATTCTATGCTAAATCCTAATAGGATACCCTTATATCTCCCTTAGTGGAAACATTGTAGTTGTAGTATGCTTAGCCCTGCTATATATTGGGATGGGATACATGTTATGAATATATGAAGTGTTGAAAAGATATATGTTTTATATAATAAAACAAGTATTCAATGAAACACCTGGGTGGACAAGGATACTCAAGTTTTGGACAAGGTGGCAACAAAAGGAACCATGTTTATATGGCCATCTCTTTTTGTATGTGCACTAGACGAAAACCACCCAGGGACTTAGAGATTGAACATGTTTCTCGACACAGTGGCTTCGTGTATGACCACATGCTAAATGGGCTCTGGCTTAGTCAACTACATAGTGGAAGACCCATGCATTGGCATCTTCAGGTTAACTAGAATTGTGTAAGGGAAATTATCCCTACATTGGTGCCTGGTTGACAAGCTAGCATTGTGTATTGGGAGGACTTCTATGGAAAGACTTTGTCACTTTCTCGATCTGCCAGTACTCCATTTTGGTGAGTACTTATCCAGCAGCCACTGGTGGCAACAAGACGAGATTGTGGCATGTGGGTAAAGTGTACAACTTCTGCAGAAGATCAAATTCTAAATACTTAGCCGTGTCCCCGGTTACGGACAACTCTGAGCAACTAAGGCCTGAAGCAATGGAAGGTCTCGACATTCCAATTTCTCAAAGTAAAACTTGATGGTGACAACAAGGGATTAGAAGCACTTGGAGTTTTCCAAGGGGTTCAGAAAGATTTGAAAAAAGATCAAAACTATTTTGAAAAGATAGGATAAAACTATATTTCTTTATGCAAATGAGCCTGAAACCTACTTAGCCAAATATGCATGTAATGATAGGATCCACTCATTTCTACATAGTAGTTAGACTTGCCAATACAATTCAAATGTATTGACCCTTGTGGCTGCAACTTATTATGTTGCAGGTTTGTTTGATGTTAGTGAAGTTTGTTGAATAGGATTACAAGTCTACAACCAACATGATTGCCTGTGGCACTTTGAAGATGAAGGACCCCATGCTATTGTTATATTCTGCTGCATTGTAATGTGATAGCGAAATGAGCTATGTAAGATGTAATGAATTATTTTATTCCTGGTTATAAAGTTGTATTATGACCTTTGTTTCTTGATATTACATCTTAACTATGGATGCTAGCTATTGATCCAGGGACTAGCATTGTAAACACAGGGATCTCTACCTTATTTAAGGTTGGGAACCTTACAATAGGTTAGTACCAGAAAGCATATAAAAACACCTCAAAGTGTGGACAAAGGAAAGCAAACTAGATAGTAAACAAGCATGGAACATAAAAAATTATAGATAAATTTCCGACGTATCAATGCATCAATGGTAAAGATTGGACCAGGGTCCATAGTTCACTAGAGGTGTTCTCCTTAAGATAAACAACATGGCATGCAGGGTAAACAAATTACAGCAGGGCAATTGACAGGACAGAGCAAGGCATAACAATGCAAAACTAGACATTCATGATCCTATGAGATTTGATTGGGCAATACAACAAGATACATAGACCGCCATCCAACTGCATCTATGACTAGTAATCCACCTTAAGGTTATCATCCGAACCCCCTCCAGTATTAAGTTGCAAGCAATGGATAACTGCTTTAAGCAAAGTGTGTAAGGTAAACAATCCACTTGTTCCATGAACAAGAGATCGTTGTTTTCTCCCTAGTAGCAACATCACATCTACAACCTTAGAGATTTCTGTCACTTCCCCAGATTAAATAGAGACATGAACCCACTATTGAGCACAAATACTCCCTCTTGGAGTCACCAGCATCTACTTGGCCAATATAGCTACTAGAAACAGAGAGCATGTAAGATCACAAACAACACAGAGATGATAGAATCAATAAGATAGAATCATTAACCAATCTGACATAGTAATACTAATATCCATCGGATCCCCGCAAACACAACATGCATGATTACAAATAGATGATCTTGATCATGAACGGAGCTCACAAGATCTAAACATGGTAGAACAAAGGAGGATAAACAACCATCTAACTACTACATGGACCCGTAGTCCAAGGTGGAACTACTCACGCTTCATACCGGAGGCTGGCATTATGATGAAGAAGGCCTCCGGGGATGATCTCCCCTCTGGCAAGGTGCCGGGAAGAGTTTCAGATCCCCCCTATCTAGGGAAGTTGGTAGCGGCGGCTACGGAATGTTTCGTGGAAGATTTATCGGGTACTTAGTGTTTTGGTATCGGCGGCTTCTTATGGGAAAAGTGAGGCAGGGCACAGGGGTGGCCGCACCCCTAGCGCGGGCCGGGCCACAGCGTGGCTGGAGTGTGGCCCCCTGGTGGCTCCCCTCTGTCTCGTATTATGGCTCCGTATTTCCCACGGTAAACTATTGACTTTGGCTTTTGTCCTATCCAATTTCGAGAATATTGATTTTCTTCCTTTTCTGAAACCAAAAACAGAAGAAAAGAGGCAAGTGGCACTGTGGCATCTTGTTAATAGGTTAGTACCAGAAAAAAATATAAAAATACCTCAAAGTGTAGACAAAGCAAAGTAGATACTAAACAAGCATGGAACATCAAAAATATAGATAGGTTTACGACGTATCAAGCATCCCCAAGCTTAACTCCTGCTCGTCCTCGAGTAGGTAACTGATAAAAATAATAATTTTTTAGGTGACATGCACCATCAAAATCAAGATCAAACCATTTGCAAGCATCGAAAGCTAGGATCACAGAACTCTAAATATGATCATGAAAGAAGAAGTTCTAACAATAAGAGAAAGTAACTATGCATGCAACATGAAAGGTTTCAAACAAATATCTTGAATAACAATGCATTGAAATACATTTGTTTGTTTCACATATAGAAAACATAACATAGTTGCATTCAGCTGGTCCTTCATGGAATAGCAAATAAATGCATAGGATGTAACATACCACCTTTTGTGTAATATAAATAAAAACATGTTTGAGCATTGCATGCATGCATTATACTTGCATTTTGGTTTAAACAAACAAACACCAAATAAAACCCTAATAGCTTCCCCTCTCTCTTTGAATCAATTAAAATGGTTTCTATGTATTGAAAATTCTCAAAACAAATGGAGCCCAAATGGTGTTGAGGGCCCCTTAGTGTTTTCAGTTAATATATAAAAGTTTCTGTAATTTGAAATTATTTAAAACAGATTTGAATTCAAAATACAAACAGAAATTAGAAAACAGAAAAGAAAAAGGTTTAACAGAAAAAATCTAAACCTAACCTAGCTACTGGGCTGAGCCCATCTCTCCCCTCTCCCTCTGCCGCCCAGCGCAGCCAGCCCACCTCTGGCCCATACCGTTTTGCCGCCGCTATCGTCGTCGTCCACCTCTCTCCGCGCCCGAAGCAGATCGCTGTCGCCTCGCCGCCGGCCGCCGTGCGCCGCTATTCGTGCCGCCGCCCCCGAGCGTCTACAAGTAAACTGGCTTCCGTCGACGAACCCTAGCCACTAGTTCCCCCTCTCTTCTCTATTCTTTCTCACTATGGCTGAACCCTAGCTCGTCTGCAACCTCTCCGTTCTTTGTCTCCGCCACCCCAGCCTTGGCAAAGCTGGGCACCGGAACATGCTCGACTCCTTCCCCCTATATACTTTCCCCCCTCACATGCGACCTCAATCGGGCGAATCGGAAGCTCCGATCGGTGTCGGTATTCGTCGATTCCCGCCAATCCCGAGCTCCCCTCGCTTCTCCATCAAGCCTGTCGTGCTCACGGTGAGCTCCTCGTCCTCGCGGTGTCCTCCGTTTCCTCCCTCTCCCCCTGTGTCGCTCTCACCGCATGTGCCCGATGCCGCCGCTACTGGAGCTCGTCGGAGGCGACGCTCCGGTGACCAATAACGAGCGGCGCCGCCACTAGCATGCTCAGCGCGATGCGCTGCGTCGAACGCGCCCCTCCGTGCAGCCCCGCGAGCTTCCTAGCGCTGGTCTCGCTTTCGATCTGAGAGCTTGGCCATTGCTGACGTCATGCTTGCGTCAGCATGATGTAGTAATTCTTTTCTTTTTATTTTAATTGTTTTGTAAATCATTTCTGTAAATGGAAAATGTATGACAGGTAGGCCCTGCCTGTCAGGATTTTAACCTTTTCTGTAAATATTTTCTAAAATTAATAAAAGTCTGACATGTGGGCCCAAGTTTGGAAATTATTTCAAATATTCCAAAAATGATTTAAAATGAATTAAAATTTGGTAAATTCATAATTAATTCATTTTAAATCAGAAAAATACAAATAATATACCAAAATGATCAGAAAAATGAAACCTATCTAACGAAGCTATAATCATTCATTGTTAATCAACTTTGATGGAAAGTTTAATTAGAAGAACCAATTGAACCCCATAGGTGATTCCGATGATCCCCCTATTTTAGGGTTTGGACATCTCGGACCCCGTTTAAAATGAGCAAGCATATTCTAGGGTTCTTTTAAACACTATTCAACTTGTCATATCATCCATATTGTATGAGCATTGCACATGCCATGTGTTGAGTGTTGCTTTCTCTTTTCTGGTGATTGGTTCTTGCAAATAGGAACCGAACCTAAAGCTGAAGTCAACGCCACCAAAGAGCAGTATCAGTCCAACAACGGACAAGGCAAGTGAAGCCCCACTCATACACATGAATCCTATGTTTACAAAGTATTTCATTCCTGTCATATGCATTCGGTTCAATAGTCCTTTATCAGTAGATAGAGTGATCCTAATAGTCCTTTATCAGTAGATAGAGTGATCCTTTGTGAACTGTACTACCTGATCCACTCCTCCTAGCATAACTAGGGTTTGGCTTATGAGCATCGCTAGTACCACAGTGCAGTCAAGCTTAGCCATGCTTAGTGGTCCAATGCTGATCATTCAGGTGATGCACCAGAGATGCGAATGAATCTAGTATGGTAGGATGTGGTGATGTGATCAGAGATGAATACTAAACATGCTAAGTCTTGTATGGGAGGCCACGTGGGTTGTGGTTTTTGTAGTCCCATACTTGCCACCCCTAGGACCCGATGTTCTTGCCTCTTGAACCAAGACAAGCGTACAACCACACGGGGGCCTGGAAACCCTCTCGACTCACTAACTTGCCTAGTAGATTCCATGAGTCACATAGTTCAGGATTTCCATTCAACATACGCATCTCGGTTGTTCTTGAATGGAGGTGAAGGAGTTGCATTCATAACAGGTAGGTAAGCGTGAAGGGATTCGTAGCATGGAAAACAAAATTTTCTATCGCATACAAACAAACAATCCAAGATCTATCTACTAGATTGTAGCAACGAGTCGATGGAATAACTTACCCTCGAAGATTCCAAAGTGTTTAATGAGAGCGGATTCACGTGGGTTATGTAGTCGTACTCTTCCCGATCTCAAGATCGTGTAGACGATCCTTCCGGCGCTGCGTTCCGGCAGCGCTTCCGCAGTCGGTCAGACGTTCGGTACTCGACTAAGACCTTCCTCTCCCTTGTTCCAGCAGGCAGCGGAGGTTGTAGCACTCTCCTCGATTCGTGACCTGGCGTGGTACAGGAAGTAGAGGGAGATCATGAGGCTTCGCCTTAAGCCGGAGCGAGTATGGTGGAGTATGAGAGAGCTATTAGTGGTCTAGGTTTTAGACACACCAATTAGAAGGCTCTAATTCGAAGGCTAGTGCAATTAGAAGCTCTAAACCAAAGCGGCTCTAAACCGGAGTCTAGGGCTAGGATTTAGATTAGAGGATAGGAACTTGTGTGTCTAGGAGGAGGCCTGCCTCCTTTTATGGGTGGAGAGGGCGGCCAAGGGAGGAGGAGTCCCTCCCCAACTCGGCCTAGGGTGGCGCCCGGCTTGGAGAGGAGGACTCCTCTCCAAGTCATTCAACCTCCTCTTGCTTGTTTCCTCGGTTTCTGTTTTAGTTTGACTTTCAATGGCCATTTGACTTTTCAGTTTTAGGATTCAATTTAATCCTTTATTTGGAACAGCGATGAGAACACTTAGTACATGATGCAATCATTCCAATATGTAATGACACATTCATGTACCCTTCCCCGAGTGTCGGACATTCGGAACCTTCTAGAACATTCCGATGAAAACACGAGAATCATTCCCGAACTCAAACGGGACTTTCCTTATATGAATCTTATTCTCCGGACCATTCCGGATCACCTCGTGATATCCGGATCCCATCCGAGACTCGAACAACATTCGGTCTCTTTCTCATAATACCATAACTACTCAAACAACGTCGAATCCTTAAGTGTGTCTCCCTACGGTTCGTGAATTATGCGGACATGATCGAGACACTTCTCGAACAATAACCAATAGAGGAATCGGAAATTCATGGCTCCCATATATTTCTATGATTACTTTGCGATCGAATGAACCACTTACATACGATACCAATTTCCCTTTGTCTCACGATAGTTTACTTATCCGAGGTTATGATCGTCGGTATCTCCGCATACCTAGTTCAACCTCGTTCGATAAGTACTCTTTTCTCGTTCGGGATATGTGATCCCTTGTGAGCCAGTCACATGCTTGCAAGCTAATTGGATGACATTCCACCGAGAGGGCCCAGTATATCTATCCGTCATATGGATGGACAAATCCCACTCTTGATCCATGTGTTTCAACCAATACTTTCCGAACACTCAATGCCACCTTTATAGCCACCCGATTCACGGTGTGGTGTTTGATGTCATCAAAGCATCCATCCGGTAAAGGTGATATGCATGATCTCATGGTCGAAGGAATTAGGTTACTATGTATCGAAAGCATATAGCAATTGAACTATTGAAATGACTTGATCTTTATGCTACGCTTATCTATAGGAGTATGTCCACCATATCATTCTCCTAACGATATGATCTTGTTGTTGATAACATCTCAATGTTCATGATAGGGAAACCACAATCATTAATCAACCAACAAGCTAGTGAAGTATAGAGGCTATACTAGGGACTTCAATTAAGTTTACAAATCACACAAGTATTAATGTTTCCTTGTTAATACTATTATAGCATGAATGTAAACATTTATCATAAACACGAAGAAATAATAATAACTACATTTATTATTGCCTCTAGGGCATATCTCCAACAGTCTCCCACTTGCACTAGAGTCATCTAATCTAGATTACATGGTAATATACTGAACACCCATGGCAGTTTGGTGTTGGTCATGTTTTTCCCTCGGGAGAGGTTTAGTCAACGGATCCGCCACATTCAGATCTGTGTGTACTTTGCAAATCTTTATATCCCCATCCTGGATATGTTCTCGAATAGCGTGAAAACGCTTGATATGCTTGACTTCTTGTGTGACCTTGGTTCTTGCGCATTGGCTATGGCGCCCATGTTATCACGATAGATAGACATTGGGTCCAGCACTAGGAACCACCCAGCTCTGTAATGAACTCTTTCATCCATATCGCTTCTTATGAAGCCTCAAGCGACCATGTATTCCGATTCGGTTGAAGATCTCGCCACAACGCTTTGTTTTGCACTCCTCCGATAGCTGCTGCACCATTCAAAATAAATAGTATCCAGATTGTGATTTAGAATCATCCGGTCGGTGTTCCAACTAGCATCGGTGTAACCATTAACAACGAAATGCTCATCACCTCCATAAGAAAGAACCATATCCTTAGTTCTTCTCAAGTACTTAAGGATGTTTTTCATTGTCAATGATCCACTCTGGATCACTTTGATATCTGCTAGTTAAACTAACAGCATATGCAATGTCGGGTCTAGTACATAGAATGGCATACATTAGAGATCCTATGGCTGAGGCATAGGGAGTCTTACTCATCCTTTCTCTATCTTCTGCCGATGTCGGACTCTGAGTTTTACTCAAGGTCGTATTGGGAAACATGGGCAAGAACCCTTTCTTGCTTTCTTCCATTCCAAACCTCTTTAGAACTTTGTCCAAATATGTACTCTGTGACAATGATATTTGATGTTTCGATCTATCTCTATAAATCTTTATGCCTAATATGTAAGCTGCTTCGCCAAGATCCTTCATTGAAAAACTATTATTCAAATATTCCTTGACACTATTAAGAAGGTCTACATCATTCCAAATCAACAATATGTCATCCACATATAGTATTAAGAATGCTACAGAGCTCCCACTCACTTTCTTGTAAATACAAGCTTCTCCATAAGTTTGTATAAAACCAAAACTTTTGATCACCTTATCAAACGTTGATTCCAACCGGGATGCTTGCTTCAATCCATAGATGGACCGTTGAAGTTTGCATACCTTGTTAGCATATTTAGGATCGACAAAACCTTTGGGTTGCATCATATACAACTCTTCATCAATATCTCCATTGAGGAATCTGTTTTGACATCCATCGCCATATCTCATAATCATAATATGCAGCGATTGCTAACATAATCCTCCAGACTTTAGCTTAGCTCTTGGTGAGAAAGTCTCATCGTAGTCAACTCCTTGAATTTGTTGAAACCCTTTTGCGACAAGTCGAGCTTTATAGATGATAATATTACCATCAACATCTGTTTTCTTCTTGAAAATCCATTTGTTCTCGACAGCCTTCGGCCATCATTAAGTCCACCAAAGTCCATACTTGGTTTTCGTACATGGATCCAATCTCGGTTCATGGCTTCTTGCCATTTATTGGAATCTGGGCTCATCATCGCTTCCTCATATGTCTCGGGGTCATCGGTGTTGTCCACCAACATGACACTCATAACGGATCATACCAATGCAGGTGGTACGAGTTCTCGTTGACCTCCGAGGCTCTGTAGTAACTTCAACCAAAGTTTCATGATCACCATCATTAGCTTCCTCTCTTATTGGTGCAGGCACCACAGGAACTTCTTCCGTGCTGCGCTACTCGCAATTTCGAGAGAAGGTTCGACAACCTCGTCGAGTTCTACTTTCCTTCCAGTCACTTCTCGAGAGAAATTCCTTCTCTAGAAAGGATCCATTCTTGGCAACGAAGATTTTGCCTTCGGATCTATGATAGAAGGTATACCCAATAGTTTCCTTCGGTATCCTATGAAGACGATTTTTCCGCTTTGGGTTCAAGCTTGTCCTACTGTAACTTCTTTACGAGGCTTCGCATCCCCAAACTTTAAGCGACAATCTAGGTTTCTTCCCAAACCATAGTTCATACGGTGTCGTTTCAATGGATTTAGACGGTGCCCTATTTAAACCGAATGGCTGTTTCTAATGCATAACCCCAAAATGATAGCGGTAAATCTGTAAGTGACATCATAGAACGAACCATATCTAAGAGAGTTCGATTCGACGTTCGGACACACCATTACCTGTGGTGTTCGGCGGTGTCAGCTGAAAGTATTCGCATTTCTTCAAATGCTCGCCAAACTCGTAACTTAGATATTCACCTCCACGATCGAACGTAGAAATTTAATCTTCTTGTTACGTTGATTCTCTACCTCACTTTGAAACTCCTTAAACTTCTCGAAAGTTTCGGATTTATATTTCATGAAATAGATATACCCATATCTACTCAAGTCATCCGTGAAGGTAAGAACATAACGATAACCACCGCGCGATGCTACACTCATTGGACCACACACATCGGTATGTATGATTTCCAATAAGTCCGTAGCTCGCTCCATCATACCAGAAAATGGAGTCTTAGTCATTTTTCCCATCAGACATGCTTCGCATCTTTCAAGTGATTCAAAATCAAGTGATTCAAGAAGTCCATCAGAATGGAGTTTCTTCATACGCTTCACTACAATATGACCAAGACGACAGTGCCACATATAGGTCGAATTATCGTTTGATTTCAAACGTTTAGCCTCAATGTTGTTGATATGTGTATTTCCACTATCGAGATTCAATAAGAATAGACCATCTATCAAAGGTGCATGTGCATAAAACATATTACTCATATAAATCGAACAACCATTATTCTCTGACTTAAACAAGTAACCGTCTCGCAATAAACAAGATCCCGATATAATGTTCATGCTCAACACAGGCACTAAATAACAATTATTTAAGTATAAAACTAATCCCGATGTAGATGAAGGGGTAGCGTGCCGACCGCGATCACATCAACCTTTGATCCGTTTCCCACGCGCATCGTCACCTTGTTCTTCGCTAGCTTCCGTTTATTCTACAGCACCTGTTTCGAGTTACAAATATGAGCAACCGAACCAGTATCAAATACCCAGGCACTACTACGAGTACTAGTGAGATACACATCAATAACATGTATATCAGATATACCTTTCTTCTTGATGTTGCCGTTCTTCAGATCCGCCAAGTACTTTGGGCAATTCCGCTTCCAGTGACCTTGTCCCTTGCAGTAAAAGCACTTAGTATCAGGCTTGGGTCCAGCCTTGGTCTTCTTCGCCGGCGTGGTAACTTTCTTACCACCCTTCTTGAAGTGTCCCTTCTGCTTAGACTTGCCTTTCTTGAAGTTGGTGGTCTTATTGACCAACAACACTTGGTGCTCTTTCTTTATCTCCACTTCTGCAGATTTCAACAGGCAAAGAGTTCTGGTAACGTCTTGTTCATGTTCTGCATGTTGTAGTTCATCACAAAGTTCTTGTAACTTGGTGGTAGTGATTGGAGGACACGGTAAATCCCCAAAGCATTAGGAATCACTATACCCAAGCTTTGAAGTTTGTTTGCGTGCCCCGACATCTTAAGCACATGCTCACTGACGGAGCTGCCTTCTTCCATCTTGCAGTTAAAGAACTTTTCAGAAGCCTCATAGCTTTCAATTGCCGCATGAGTCTCAAAAATCAATTTGAGATCCTCGACAATATCATATGGGTCTGACTCTTCAAACCTTTTACGAAGCTCCGATTCCAAACCATACAAGATAGCACCTTTGAACTATGGAGTCTTGATTCTTAGGCGAGGTAAACATTCTTTACTTCATCGGGAGCATCATTGCAGTGGGTCACCAATGTGCATCCAAAGACATAGGTCAAATTACCGGTGTGAGGACAATCCTCAAATTGCGGAACCAATCCGCGAAGTTGCTTCCCTTGTTTTTCAACTTTTCTTTCTCTAGGAACACATTAAAATTGATGGTAGGGGCTGCCATTGATCTACAACATATTTGCAATAGTTTAGACTAAGTTTATGACAAATTGAGTTCAAATTAATGATTAAATTAAACTAGGTGAACTCCCACTCAAAACAATATCCCTCACATTGTTTTAGTGATCACACGAACCAAATCCACTACATCAACACCGATCATCACGAGAGTTGATATAGTTTCAATGGCGAACAATCGTCATGTTCATCATATCTACTATATGATTCATGCTTTACCTTTCGGTGATCCGTGTTCCGAGACCATGTCTGTACATGCTAGGCTCGTCAAGATCAAACCTTAGTTTCTGCATGAGCAAATCTGGCTTGCTCACGTTGTATACACTTGCGAATCTAACACCCGATCATCACGTGGTGCTTGAAACAACAAGCTTTAGCAACGGTGCTAACTAAGGGTGAACACTTTATGACTTGAAATTCATGTGCATGAGGGATCATCTTATAATGCTACCGTCGTCTACTAAGCAATACAAGATGCATAAAGGATTAACATCACATGCAATTCAATAATATGTGATATGCAATGGCCTTTCTTCTATGTGCTTCCGATCTCCATCTTCAACGAACATGATCTCCATCATCACGGCATTGCATCAAGGTCAATGACGCTTCTCCATGGTTGTCGCCCACGGCTTCAACTATTACAACTACTTTGAATAGACACGCGGGTCTTAACATAAATTAAAGACAACCATATGGCTCTGCGGTTTCCAACTTACAATAAGGATCATTGCATACATCAAATATAATCACAATCATGGCCATATCACATCAAGACACCCTCGCAAAACAAAGTTAGGCGCCTCTACTTTCTTTGCATATTTTACGTGGTTTGGGGCTTTCAATAAGTGTCGTTCTAACTTACGAACAAGAACCACAACATTGATACTAGCATTGTTGATCACCCGTTGTAAATTGGATCTTAACTATGCTAGGAGAAACAGGCACCATAAAGCCACTTATGCAATACAAGTTGCATGTCAAGCGTGAAGCAAGTCTCATGAACGATGTCATGTAAGGTTAGCCGGGCGCTTCATCCCAACATACCGCAAGATGCAAAGTACACAAGAAGCAATCGACAATAAAGCATCAACGCCCTGATGACCATTGTGTTCTACTCGTGCAGATCTACATATAGACACGGCTCTGATACCACTGAAGGGATTCGTAGCATGGAAAACAAAATTTTCTATCGCATACAAACAAACAAGCCAAGATCTATCTACTAGATTGTAGCAACGAGTCGATGGAATAACTTACCCTCGAAGATTCCAAAGTGTTTAACAAGAGCGGATTCTCGTGGGTGATGTAGTTACTCTTCCGATCTCAAGATCGTGTAGGCGATCCTTCCGGCGCGTTCGGCAGCACTTCCGCAATCGGTCGACGTTCGATACTGACGAAGACCTTCCTCTCCCTTGTTCCAAGGCGGAAGTTGTAGCACTCTCCTCGCGATTCGGCCTGATGGCGTGGTAGGAAGTAGAGGGAGATCCCGCAGGCTTAAGCCGGAGCGAGTATGGTGGAGTATGAGAGAGCTATTAGTGGTCTAGGGTTTAGACACACCAATTAGAAGTCTCTAATCCAAGGCTAGTGCAATTAGAAGCTCTAAACCAAAGCGGCTCTAAACGGAGTCTAGGGCTAGGATTTAGATTAGAGGATAGGAACTTGTGTCTAGAGGAGGAGGCCCCTCCTTTTATGGGTGGAGGGCGGCCAAGGGGAGGAGGAGTCCCTCCCCAACTCGGCCTAGGGTGGCTGGCAAGCTTGGAGGAGGACTCCTCTCAAGTCGGTTTCAACCTCCTCTTGCTTGTTTCCCTCAATTTCTGTTTTAGCCGTTTGACTTTCAAAGCGGCCATTTGACTTTTCAGTTTTAGGATTCAATTTAATCCTTTATTTGGAACAGCGAGAACACTTAGTACATGATGCAATCATTCCAATATGTAATGACACATTCATGTACCCTTCCCCGTCTTGGGACATTAGGAACCTTCTAGAACATTCCCGATGAAAACACGGAATCATTCCTGAACTCAGCAGGACTTTCCTTATATGTATATTATTCTCCGGACCATTCCGGATCACCTCGTGATATCCGGATCCCATCCGAGACTCGAACAACATTCGGTCTCTTTCTCATAATACCATAACTACTCAAACAACGTCGAATCCTTAAGTGTGTCTCCCTACGGTTCGTGAATTATGCGGACATGATCGAGACACTTCGTGAACAATAACCAATAGAGGAATCTGGAAATTCATATGGTTCTACATATTTCTCGATTACTTTGTGATCGAATGAACCACTTACATACGATATCAATTTCCCTTTGTCTCACGATAGTTTACTTATCCGAGGTTATGATCGTCGGTATCTCGCATACCTAGTTCAACCTCGTTCGATAAGTACTCTTTTCTCGTTCCGTGATATGTGATCCCTTGTGAGCCAGTCACATGCTTGCAAGCTAATTGGATGACATTCCAAGAGGGACCAGAGTATATCTATCCGTCATATGGATGGACAAATCCCACTCTTGATCCATGTGTTTCAACCAATACTTTTCGAACACTCAATGCCACCTTTATAGCCACCTAGTTACGGTGTGGTGTTTGATGTCATCAAAGCATCCATCCGGTAAAGGTGATATGCATGATCTCATGGAAGGAATTAGGTTACTATGTATCGAAAGCATATAGCAATTGAACTATTGAAATGACTTGATCTTTATGCTACGCTTATCTATAGGAGTATGTCCACCATATCATTCTCCTAACGATATGATCTTGTTGTTGATAACATCTCAATGTTCATGATAGGGAAACCACAATCATTAATCAACCAACAAGCTAGTGAAGTATAGAGGCTATACTAGGGACTTCAAATTAAGTTTACAAATCACACAAGTATTAATGTTTCCTTGTTAATACTATTATAGCATGAATGTAAACATTTATCATAAACACAAAGATATAATAATAACTACATTTATTATTGCCTCTAGGGCATATCTCCAACAAAGCGTGGCCGGGAACAAGAGATACCCGGCATCCGTAATCTTGAACCCTGCGCACATCATTAGGGACCGGCTTCGGGACTTGACCCATTATGGCGGCATCTCCCTAGTGCGTGACTCATAGTCTCGACGAAAGCAAGGTAAAGGTCGTGGTCAACCACTCTCTGTCGGCCTTCCAAGGAAGAGGGCTAATAATTTGGCATTAAGAATCGGTTGGTACGTGTGGGTAAAGTTGTGCACCCCTGCAGGGTTATTAATCTTTTCGAAGAGCCGTGTCCACGGTTATGGACGACTTGGGAATGGACGTGAAGATCATAGAGAACTATAACCGAATGCTAAAACATGTCAACTAAAGTGAGTTCTGGAATACTTCCTCGGGGTTGTTTGAGGGGGTAGTTCGGGAAGAGAGGTTCAGTTGATGATGGTGCTTGGTGGATATAGAAGATGACTCCGAAGAGCTAGAGTTGTAGTCTTCTTATCCCCTTTTGAAAATGATATGACTAGACGAGTTTCTTCTCCCTCTTGTTTTGAGAATAAAAGATGGATTTATGCAAAAATAACTCCACTAGCCATAAGTCTTGCGGAGTACACCGTGTACTCAGCCTTGCTTCATTGATGTTTTCTACAGATGAAGCTACTCCAACTGAAGGTGGTTTCTACGTCGAAGTCGACGATTAGTTGGGGTTCCCGGGCATCAGCCAAGGATCTATGGAAGGTTCGTTACTTCTGTTTAAGGCCTCTTAGGCCCTTTGCTAAGTTTGATGTTTAGAACAACTTGTTTGCTTCCGTTGTTTGTTGTAATGATGGGTCTGTGACCCCTATCTTGTATGACTAGTTTTGTAACTCTCTTAAGAGTTTACCTTATTAATGTATGGTTTGTATGTTCTGTAATGTTACCGATCTTTCCCTGTGCGCCTCGGAATTTAGGTTAGGCATATATCAGATAAGGATCTGGTATTTGTCTAGCCCTGATCCCGGGTCGTGACAGATTTTGGTATCAGAGCAGGACTGCCTGTAGGAAACCCTTCTAGCTGGTCGATGTTGAGTCTAGAGTTTGAGAAAATTATTTGAAATCTAAACACTATTTGCAAAAACTCGGAATAGGACTCTTTTTACTCCTTATCCAAGGTTGTTCTATTGCTGAGTTATCTTACACCTTTTGGTTTGCAAGGTTTTCACTTCTCGTCTATCATTTCAAATTTTTAGGATATACGGGTTTGGGTTGTTTTCCCTAGTACTCCGTACTTTGTTGCAAGGCTCAGAGTTTCCAAGATAAATCTGTGCACCTGAGCATTGTTGTTTCAGCTTTGCTAAGGATGCCTATAATCCCACTCTCTATTCTTTTGTGACTTGTTGGTATCATATCATGCTTGCATTCCATTGTTATGGTTTGTATCTAAGTTGGTAGCGTATACGTTCCGTATGATTGTTCTACTGCCATACTTAATGCATTGATATAATCTTCACCCACATACTCACCTCTACCATGATCTTTTGATATGGTTTTTGTCATCCTTTGATGTACCTTTTTGGTGAATCCATTCTCATGGTTTTTGTTTTCTCCTCAGGATGTCTTCTGGTACTCGTGGTTCTGTTGGCCGTCGAGGAAACAACAATGCTGAACAGGAACTTCCGCCACCTCCCACAATGGTCGAGGTTATCAACAACATTGAGACTAACCGTCTGAGGAATGAACGCCTATACGAGCGTGGCATGTAACACTGAACATCGTCCTGACGACTATGTTACACTTGGAGATTTCATCCGCTCTTTTCCTCCAATCTGCACCCATTCTAAGGAGCCCCTTGAAGCTGATGATTGTCTTCGCACCATAGAGCGCAAGTTCACTGTGTAGGGTTCGCAGCATAGAAAACAAAAATTTTCCTACGATGGGAACAACTATGTACCAAGATCTATCTACTAGATACAAACAACGGGCGGATGTATATCCGTAGAGAACATACCCTTGAAGACCGACAAAGCTTAACGAGTCCAAACTCGTGGTTGATGTAGACGATCTCTTGCCGATCTCAAGATCGAGAGGAAGTCCTAGCGCGCCAAAGACAGGCGCATCCGTTGCTCGCACACACGCTCGAGGCACTGAGCAACCTCGCCTCCTCGCTCCAATGATGCGGAAGCACAACTCTTTCTTGCCGAATAGCCACGGGAACATGTATCTCGCTAGTCCGAGACCATGGGGATAAATTCTAGAGGGAGAGATCCTTCACGAGGAGGTGTGGTGTGAGAGGAGGAGAGGGGGCCTTTTATAGGGAGAGGGGCACCCAAGGGCATGGCGCCCAGCCATGGGGCTGCCCCACCTCTTCCACATTCATGGGTGGAGCTCCCACTCAAAATGAAAAGCCTCCACTCCCATTAAAAAGCCTCCACTCAAAAATCTCACATGCATTAAATTTCCACCAAATTTAATGCAAGCTCTCATTTAAATAAAACTCTTTTATTTATTTATTCAGAATTTTGTTAATTACTTTAATTAACAAACATTCACATAAAACCCCTTGCTAGTATTCCATTTCACATGCAGAACCATTTTCAGCAATTTCAACCGAAACAGTTTCGGTGGCTATTGAAATAAATTCTCGCTTTCCTTTTCTTTTCGGCATGAAACTTTTGCTCCAAATGGATGTCGGTGTCTCTTAAGTGTGTCACCCTACGGTTCGCGAATAATGCGGACATGATCGAGACCCTCTCGGATCAATAATCGAGCGGGATCGGAGACCCATCACTCCACACATTCAACGATGACTTTCTTGTGATCGCGGAACCTTTTACGCTAGTATCTTAATCCCTTTGTTTAGCGATATATTACATGTCCGAGATTCGATCATCGGTATCTCCATACCTAGTTTGATCTAGATTCGACATGCACTCTTTTCTCGTTCCGTGATATAACATTCTAGTGATCAAATCACTTGCTTGCAAGCTAATCAATGTGATATCACCGAGAGGGCCTGAGTATATCTATCCGTCATCGGGATGAACAAATTCCACTCTTGATCCATGAGCCTCAACATAACACTTTATTAGTTGAATCCATCTTTATAATCACTTACATTACGGTGTGACGTTTGATGTTATCAAGAAACTCTTCCGGTGTTAGTGATTGACATGATCTCATGGTCTAAGGATTAGGATCACTTCGTAAGTTGTTATAGCAATATAAACTCAATGACTTTGATCGTAATGCTATACTTCGGATGAGTGTTCATCACATCATTACACTAATGTTGTGATTCCGTTATTAACAACATGCTATGTCCATGATCAGGAAACCTTGATCATCTTGTTAATCAACGAGCTAGTTTATGAGAGAGGCATAACTAGGAACTTCCTTTTGTTTATTAAACACACATGTATTAACGTTTCCGTATTAATACAATTATAGCATGTAAAATAAACATTTATCATAAATAGGAATACGATAATAACCACTTTATTATTGCCTCTCGGGCATATTCCCTTCAGTCTACCACTTGCACTAGAGACAATAATCTAGTTTGAAAACTTTGTGTATTGAACACCTATGGCTTTCTGGTGTTCCAAATACGCAATTGCAAGTGGTTAACATAATCTACGGATCTGACGTTTCAGGTCCGTGTGTATTTGCATGTCTTTGTCTTCACGCATCACTCATTCTCCAATGAGATGGCATTGTAAAATTTGGTCTTTCGGTGAGACCTTTAGTTCCTTGGGGTTAAAACACGCCGATACTATTGTCATACAATATATCTTTAGTGTTAGCCCGTTGAACCACACCTTAGTTTGATAACAAACTACTTGACACAAATTCTCCTTTCTCGCTACTATAGCAGGTCATATACTTAGCCTTTTGTTGTAGTATTCGTCACAATGTCTTAACTTTGGAACTCTTCCAAATCCATCATGGAATCTCCTTTCCATTACATTGTGCCACCCATAGTTTAAATTGAGATAAACTTAATTTGTATCTTGTGACAAAACTAGTATCAATGTAACGCTTTACAATGAACTATTTGTAATTGTTTGTCACCTCTACACAAATATATTCTTAGTTCTTCCAAAAGATCATAAGAATATCCTTACTATAGTCCAATGATCATTTTATGATTCATTACGGTATATGCTCATAACACTTAGAGCATAGGACATATCTGGATGTGTACATATCATGGTATGATTGATCAAAACATTCTTGTGATTTCACTCATCAAGTGTCAAAACTTGAATCTTGTTTCACTTATCAAGTGTCGATACACTTGAATCTTGATTCAATTCCTTTCCATGTGACAAGAACTGTTTCTTGTCATTTCTATATTGAACTCCTTCAATATCTCATATATGTACGTTTGGCATAACCATATTAGCGTCACCGTCTATCCACTATAGACATTCATGCTGAATATTCGGGTTTTGCCTAAGTCTTTCATCGAAATGAAATTCTTAACCATTGTCAATAAAATATACATCATTTCTAATCAACAAGATGTCCTCCACATAATGTATTAGAAATATGTCTTAGCGCTCCCACTTAATTTCTTGCAAATGCAAGCATCTTCATCGTCTCCTGATGAAAACTCGTTTTCATCATGGTGAAGATTCCAACTCCGCGATGCTTACTTCAACCATTGAAGTTTGCATGCCCTTTTTAGCATCCTTTGAATTAACAAAACCCTTTGGATCGTGTCATGTACACGTCCTAGGTAACCATTCTATTAGAAGAACTTTGTTTTGTTTATTCATCTACCATATACCAAATTATATGTAGTGGTTGCTACTTTAATCCGTCCAGACTAAATATCGCTATGAAAGATCAAATCTTGTCATAGTCAACTCCTTGAACATTTTCGTAAAATATTTTACAACATGTCGACAATTTCATAGATGTGAAACATCCATGTCTGTTTCTTTATAGATCCAAATACGACCGATAGGTTTTTACACCTTTCCGGAGGGTCTTCCAAGTTCAAAACTTGATTTCTCGTGTATGGAACTATCACGGATTTTATGGCTTCAAGCCATTTGACGGAGTCAGGGCCCATCATCGCTTCTTTGCATATAGTCGGTTCATCATTGTCAAACAATAATGATTTACTCTCAAATCTTAGTATTTGATTGTTTAACCGACCTACTTGGTTCAATAGGAACTTAGATCTCCGTGACCACAACCTTTGAGGCACATAAGCTATGAGCATTATGGCGCCTCGAACATTTTCCGTGTTGCGAAACTCAAAGACATTTAGCTAAGGTTCGTTAACCTTATCAAAGTTCTATTGTCCCCCACTTAACTTTTATGAAAAATTCCTTTTCAAGAAACTTCACATTTCAAGCGACAAACCCTTTTGTCCTTGGTGTTATGGAGGAATAACCAATTGTTATTCAAATAACCTACAAAGACATGCTCATCCGACTTCGGTTGAAAACATCTTACTTATGTTTAGCATACCAAAATTTAAGAAATGACAACTTGGGTTTTACCCCAACCCATAACTTTGATGGTGTCATTTCAACGGATCAAGATGGAGCTCTTTTCAGTGTAAAAGCGGAAGTCTCTAAAGCTTTAATCTTTTAAAACATAATGGCAGTTTTATAAATAACACCTTTGATCCAACCATGTCAAACAAGGTTTCATTACAAATCTCAAACACTCCATACTCCTATGGTGTTTCGAGAGATGTAAATCTAGGTGTTTTGCTAAACTTGCAACTCAAATAAATCCCTTTATGATAAAATCATAATTCATTTATTTTCTTGTTACACTTGTAACTCAAACAAATCCCTTATGATAAAATCATAAACCATTTATTTTCTTGTTTAAAATGATTTTGCACTTCATCTTCAAAGTCTTTGAAACATTTTCAAATATTTCATACTTCTCTCATTAAGTGAACATTCACTCAAATTTTGGAGAAATCATATGAAGTTGAAATCCATAAATCGACTATACATAATGGACTACATACATCGATATGTATAAATTCCAATAATTTAGTCGCTTTCTTCTTTGGCCTTTGAACGAAGTTTTAATTATCACGTGGAAAGTCTCACAAGCGTCACTTGATCAAATCAAAGACTCCAAAATCCATGAATATGGAGATTCTTCATGTTCTCTTTCAATATAATTTAAACATATGTCACTTCGTAAGTGATCTTTCAATCATTTGTCTTGCGACATTTTAGCATCAGGTTTTATGGATGTGATTTCTCCAACTAGATTTGTAAATCATCCATCTTATATGGATTACGGTAATTATTTGAACAACCTTTGTTCTCATAATACCTGATTTAAATAACAATTATTAAAACAAATCTTGAAGTCAAGCTTTGATGTCAACGAGAAATACAAACAACGGTTTGTTTGTTTTCGATGAACATCATCACATATTCTCTTGCTAGTTACTTAGGCCATTGTGGTTCATGAATTGCGTCATTCCGTATGAAATTTCATACCAACCAATTCGGTATCCAATACCCAAGAACCACATTGTTTAACAAGCAAAGAATACAACCATAACATGTATATCATCCATATACCTAAATTGGATATTTCGAATCTTTTCTTTTCGCCAAATATATTTTATAGATTCTCTTTCAGCATTTACTTTTCCTTTTTTTAAAGAATCTATCAACATCAAAAGTGGCGCCATATACATGACACATAGTCCAAAGCGTGTATATTCAAATAATAATACCTTTGGACTTGCACTTTGAAGTAGATCACCATCATCAAAATGATCGGTATTCTTTCAAAATCCATTCTTTAGTAATCTTTTAGTGTAGTAAACACTTTACATACATCTTCTATTCATCCTTATCATGACGACTTTCATGATCAAGCCATTGTAGCTTATAAAGGCGAATCATGAGTATAACATTACTTTCCAAAACCCTTTTGGATGATTAGGATGTCTAGCATCTCCAACCTTCGTAAATTCTCATCCAATATGAGAACATATATTATACTCTATCATATTGCAACCAAAGCATTGTTTCAGATATCGTTATATCTGTCACACATGATGGTTTCTGAAACAATTCTTTCAGCTCCTAGATAAACTTGATATTAAAACAATCAAGAATCGTGGAGGCGAACATGATACTTAAGATACTAACACTGGAATTGTTACTCTCGATTTAATACCAATTATTAAATTTCACGGAGTAAATAGAGTTTGCTGAAAGTTTGCAATAGGACTTTAAACTTTGATTGACACTCAACACAATACGATACCATTAAGAAAGTAAATATCCGTAATTCTATAGTTCTATTATCTCAATTACAACTATGCATAAGGTGGTGAACGAATGCCAATGACTACAACAAATTATGCAAATTCACTTTGATTTAATTTATGATAAATTGAGTTCTACTAATCCAAATTAGAAATGAACTCCCACTCAAAAACGACATCCCTCGTGTCCTTTTGGTGATTACATGAACCAAATCCACTACACCAAGTCCGATCATCACGTGAGTCGGCGTGAGCTTCAAAGGCGAGCATCCATATGGTCATCATATCAAAACATATGACTCATGCTTAACCTTTCGGTCCGTGTTCGAGGCCATACGTACATGCTAGGCTCGCCAAGTAAGAACCTTAGTATTCACGTGTGTAACTGTCTTACACCCGAGATATGCTCGTGGACTCAAGTACACCCGATCATCACGTGATGTCTTGAAGCGACGAAACATTGTCAGTGCATACTTATGGAAGAACACATTTTTATCTTGATATCTAAATGAGGGATCATATTATTATGCTAATAAAACGCCAAACAAGCAATATAAGATGCTATCAAACATCACATGTTTATTAGTGGAATGATATGGTTCCCGCATATGATCTCTATCATGTGCACCGTGGTATGATCACTATCATACCTTTATGTGTAAATCCAAGGTCTATGGAGTTTACACGTTATGTGTGTTGTAAGAGTATCATCTCATACTTCTACTTACAACATCACCATATCATATCACTAGCCCAGCAACAATCTAAACTAGACGCCTCTAATTTATCCATTGCAAATTTTACGTGGCTTAGGGCTTTCGAAGATGGAACCGTTCTTACCTACGAACATGAACCACAACGAGGATAACCAAATTGCTGACAACTCGTTGCAAATTAGATATTGACTATAGTAGGAGAGATGGACACCGCTAACCACTTATGCAAAACTAGTTGCATGTCAAGCGTGGACAGGTCTCATGTGAGGACATGTAAAGTTTGTCCGGCCGCTTCATCCCACTATGCCACCAATATCCAAAGTACAACTAAGAAGCAATAAAATGATCATCGCCCACATACTCATATGTGTACTACCTGCAAAGTATCTACGCATAGATCCGGCTCGATACCCTTTGTAGGGTTCGCAAGCATAGAAAACAAAAAATTTCCTACGATGGGAACAACTATGTACCAAGATCTATCTACTAGATACAAACAACGGCGGATGTATATCCGTGAGAACATACCCTTGAAGACCGACAAAGCTTAACGAGTCCAAACTCGTGGTTGATGTAGACGATCTTGCCGATCTCAAGATCGAGAGGAAGTCCTAGCGCGCATAAAGCAATGAGCATCCGTGCTCGCACACGCTCGAGGCACCGAGCAACCTCCGCCTCCTCGCTCCAGCGATGCAGCGGAAGCACAACTCTTTCTTGCGAATAGCCACGGGAACATGTATCTCGCTAGTCCGAGACCATGGGGATAAATTCTAGAGGAGAGAGATCCTTCACGAGGTGTGGTGTGAGAGGAGGAGAGGGGCCTTTATAGGGAGAGGGGGCACCCAAGGGCATGGCGCCCAGCCATGGGGCTGCCCCACCTCTTCCACATTCATGTGGTGGAGCTCCCACTCAAAATGAAAAGCCTCCACTCCCATTAAAAAGCCTCCACTCAAAATCCACTCACATGCATTAAATTTCCACCAAATTTAATGCAAGCTCTCATTTAAATAAAACTCTTTTATTTATTTATTCAGAATTTTGTTAATTACTTTAATTAACAAACATTCATAAAACCCTTGCTAGTATTCCATTTCACATGCGTAACCATTTTCAATTTCAACCAAAAGCAGTTTGGTGTCTAGTGAAATAAATTCTGCGCTTTCCTTTTCTTTTCGGCATGAAACTTTTGCTCCAAATGGATGTCGTGTCTCTTAAGTGTGTCACCCTACGGTTCGCGAATAATGCGGACATGATCGAGACCCTCTCGGATCAATAATCGAAGCGGGATCGGAGACCCATACCGACTCCCACATTCAACGATGACTTTCTTGTGATCGCTTAACCTTTACGCTAGTATCTTAATCCCTTTGTTTGCGATATATTACATGTCCGAGATTCGATCATCGGTATCTCCATACCTAGTTTGATCTAGATCGACATGCACTCTTTTCGCTCCGTGATATAACATTCTAGTGATCAAATCACTTGCTTGCAAGCTAATAAATGTGATATCACCGAGAGGGCCAGAGTATATCTATCCGTCATCGATGAACAAATTCCACTCTTGATCCATGAGCCTCAACATAACACTTTATTAGTTCTGAATCCATCTTTATAATCACCCTGTTACGGTGTGACGTTTGATGTTATCAAGAAACTCTTCCGGTGTTAGTGATTGACATGATCTCATGGTCTAAGGATTAGGATCACTTCGTAAGTTGTTATAGCAATATAAACTCAATGACTTTGATCGTAATGCTATACTTCGGATGAGTGTTCATCACATCATTACACTAATGTTGTGATCCCGTTATTAACAACATCCTATGTCCATGATCAGGAAACCTTGATCATCTTGTTAATCAACGAGCTAGTTTATGAGAGAGGCATAACTAGGAACTTCCTTTTGTTTATTAAACACACATGTATTAACGTTTCCGTATTAATACAATTATAGCATGTAAAATAAACATTTATCATAAATAGGAATACGATAATAACCACTTTATTATTGCCTCTCGGGCATATTCCCTTCACACTGCTCTTCGTGTCTGTCCCGCTGATCGTGTCAACTTCGCCACCTATCAACTGGAAGGTGAGGCTAGTGTTTGGTGGGAAGGTTTTCTGAATCTGCAAGCTCAAGGACATGTTGCTACCTGGGAGGAGTTTGTTGCAGCATTCCGTGCCTCTTATATCCCTAAGCCCGTCATGGATCTCAAAAGGAGGGAGTTTCTGGATCTGACTCAAGTGCGCATGGATATTGAAGCATATGGGCGTGAGTTTACTCGCCTGGCTCGTTATGCAACCAGGGATGTGACCAATGATGAAGATAAGCAAGAGTTGTTCCGTAAGGGACTTAACCCTGCACTTCGCTATGAGTTGCTGCCCTTCAAGTTCCAGTCTTTCTAGGACTACAATTAGGCTCTTACCTTGGAGCATGGAAGGAAGGACATGGAAGTCTCTCAGAAGCATGAAGAAGTAAATTCTCGTGCTTCTTCCTCTGGTAACAAGAAGCGCCGTGTATTTGTTCCACACAGTGATGTGCCTCGTGCTCCTTATGCACCCAAGTCCTCTGGCAATGGTTCTCGTCATCCACAGTCAAATACTGGTGGAGCAAACTATCATCCTCCTGCTCGTTCTCACACTAGAGTTACCTGTTACTCCTGTGGTCAGCCTGGTCCCTACTCAAGAGAGTGTTCCCAAAGGGCTGTCAGACGCAATGATCAGCAGGCAAAGAAGAATGATAAGGCTCAAGGTGCTGGACATGGTCGTCTGACCCATGTCACTGTTAATGAACCTCAGGAAGATCCACGCATCATTTTGGGTACGCTCCGTGTCAATTCAATTCTCGCAACATTCTTGTTTGATTTTGGAGCATTGCATACATTCATATCACAAGAGTTTGCACGGGAGCATGGTATACCTTTTGAAGCAATGTCTTCCCCTATAGATATTAGTACTCCTAGGTCTCGTTGGCAGACCATATGGGTTACTCATGGGGTTGAGATAGATATAGCGTATCAGAAGTTTCCCACTTCCCTAATGGCACTCAAGTCAACTGACATAGATGTCATCCTAGGCATGGACTGGTTAACCAAGTATCAAGTCGTCATTCACTATGCACTTAGAACAGTTTCTGTGACCTCTCCTGCTGGCATAACTGTCAAGTACTGGACTGATGGTTCAAAGTCTCCATCAGCAGTCCTTAAACCTTTCTTGGAGTTGTATGACATGGATGTTTTACCCACTCTCGAGGTACAAGATGTCCTTGTAGCCTGTGATTTCCCGGACGTCTTCCCTGAAGAGTTGTCGGGCATGCCACCTGATCGAATTGTGGAGTTTGTCATAGAGCTAGTTCCTAGAACTACTCCAATCTCCAAAAGACCTTATCACATGCCTCCTCACATGAGCTGGTTGAGTTGAAGAAGCAACTTGAAGAGTTAGAGGGTCTAGGATACATCCAACCTAGCACATCCTCTTGGGGTTGCCCTACTATCTTTGTCAAGAAGCGGGATACAAATATTCCAAGATTTGTGGTAGATTACCATCCACTCAACACGGTGACAATCAAGAATAAGTACCCACTTACCCGAATTAATGACCTCTTTGATCAATTAAGTGGTGCCACTGTCTTCTCCAAAATGGACTTAAGGTCGGGGTATCATCAAATCAAGATCAGAAAGGAGGATATCCCAAAGACAGCATTCACAACTCGTTATGGTCTTTACGAGTATATAGTGATGTCCTTCGGGTTAACGAATGCCCCTGCCACATTTATGAGGCTCATGAGCTCCGTCTTCATGGAGTATCTCGACAACTTCGTGGTATACATTGATGACATTCTAATCTACTCCAAGACTGAAGAATAGCATGCCGAACATCTATGTTTGGTGTTGACTAAACTTCGTGAACATCGCCTGTACGCTAAGTTTTCCAAATGTGAGTTCTGGTTACAAGAGATCATCTTCCTTGGCCATGTTGTGTCTTCAAGTGGTGTTGTTGTCATACCGGATAAGGTTCAGACCATCCTGGAATGGAAGTCACCTACTTCAGTCAAGGAAGTCCGAAGTTTTCTTGGAATGGCTGGATACTACCGCTGATTCATCGAGAACTTCTCCAAGATAGCCAAGCCTATGACTGATCTTCTCAAGAAAGATAAGAAGTTTGAATGGTCAGAAAAGGCAGAAGAAAGCTTCCAAGCTTTGAAAACTAAGCTAACCACTGCACCTGTGCTTGTCCTTCCAGATACAAGCAAGGATTTCGTCATCTATTGTGACGCTTCTCTCCAAGGGCTCGGTTGTGTGTTGATGCAAAATGTCATGTAGTGGCCTATGCTTCTCGGCAGTTGAAGCCACATGAGAACAATTATCCAACCCATGATCTCGAACTCGCTGATGTTGTTCATGCTCTTAAACAATGGCGACATTACCTCATCGGTAACCGTTGCGAACTTTATTCGGATCATCAAAGCCTGAAGTATATCTTTACCCAGCCAGATCTGAATCTCAGGAAAAGACGATGGTTGGAACTCATCAAAGATTATGATTTGGGTCTCAACTATCAACCCAACAAAGCCAATGTCGTATCCGATGCGCTAAGTCGGAAGTCTTATTGCAATAATCTGATGATTTCACAAGCCCAACCTGCTCTCTACGAGGAAATCAAGCGTCTTAATCTTTAAGTAGTTCCTTGTGGATTCCTTGCTAACCTTCAAATAAAATCTTCTCTGAAGGACCAAATCAAGGAAGCTCAAAAGCAATATGATGAAGTTACCAAGATCAAAGAACGTGTTGCAAGCGGTGGAAATAAATGTTTCTTCGTCAATGATCAAGGTATCTTATACTTCAGTAACCGGCTTGTGGTTCCAAACAGTCGGAAAATCAAAGATCTAATCCTAGTGGAAGCCCATGAATCCTCTTTGTCTATTCATCCTGGTGGTACCAAGATGTACCGAGATCTCCGGCAAAGATTCTGGTGGAGTGGAATGAAACCAGAAATCGCTCGATTTGTTACAGAGTGCGACGTTTGCTGTCGTGTGAAGGCTGAACATCAAAGGCCTACTGGACTTCTGCAACCGTTGAAAATTCCTGAGTGGAAATGGGATGAAATTGGTATGGATTTCATTACTGGTATGAAATGATGCTATATGGGTAATAGTTGATCGGTTATCCAAAGTTGCTCATTTTCTTCTGGTTCGAGAAACTATCCGTGCTAGTCAAATGGCTGACCTATACATCTCTCGGATCATTGTTCTTCATGGTGTTCCCAAGAAGATCATCTCTAATCGTGGAAGTTTGTTTACTTCCGAATTCTGGCAAAGTTTGCAAGAAGCAATGGGAACTCATGTCTCCTTCAGCACATCCTATCATCCTCAAACCGGTGGTCAAACTGAAAGAGTGAATCAAATTCTTGAAGACATGCTCAGAGCGTGTGTCATATCCTTTGGAAAGAACTAGGAGAAATGTCTTCCTTTTGCGGAGTTCTCTTACAACAACAGTGTTCAATCCAATTTGGGCATGGCACCTTTCCAATTCCTGTATGGGAGAACATGTCGAACACCGCTGAATTGGACAGAAACCGGCGAAAGACGATTCTTTGGTCCGTACATGATGCAAGAAGCAGAAGATCAAGTTCGCATAATTCGAGAGCGTCTAAAGGCCGCTCAATCTCGTCAGAAGTCCAACTACGATCGTCATCATCTTGATGTTCATTATGAAGTTGGTGATCAAGTTTACCTCTGGGTCACTCCTCTGAAGTGTGTCCATCGATTCGGTATCAAAGGCAAGTTGGCATCTCGCTAAGTTGGTCCCTTTCGCATTCTCTCCAAGCGGGGCGAGCTTGCCTATCAATTGGATCTACCATCAACTTTTCTAGAGGTACATGATGTCTTTCATGTGTCTCAACTCAAGCGTTGCTTCAAAGATCCCATTCGTGGTATGGACCATGAAACTTTGGATCTCCAAGATGATCTAACCTACCGAGAATATCCTGTTCGTATTCTTGATGAAACCGAGCGCAATACTCGTCGTCAAACCATCAAGTTCCTAAAAGTTCAATGGTCTTATCACTCCGAGTCAGAAGCAACCTAGGAACGCGAAGATCGTATTCGATCTGAGTACCCTGCCTTCTTTTCTAAAATCTAGGAATCTCGGGTCGAGATTCTTGTAAGTGGGGTAGACTGTAACATACCACCTTTTGTGTAATATAAATAAAAACATGTTTGAGCATAGCATGCATGCATTATACTTGCATTTTGGTTTAAACAAACAAACAAACACCAAATAAAACCCTAATAGCTTCCCCTCTCTCTTTGAATCAATTCAAATGGTTTCTATATTTTGAAAATTCTCAAAACAAATGGAGCCCAAATGGTGTTGAGGGCCCCTTAGTGTTTTCAGTTATTATATAAAAGTTTGTGTAATTTGAAATTATTCAAAACAGATTTGAATTCAAAATACTAACAAAAATTAGAAAACAGAAAAGAAAAAGGTTTAACAGAAAAAAATCTAAACCTAACCTAGCTACTGGGCTGAGCCCATCTCTCTCTCTCTCGCCTTGAAAGACAACCCACCTCTGCCCATACTGTTTGCCGCTTATCGCCGTGCCCACCTCTCTCCGCTTCAAGCAGCTTGTCGCCTCCATGGCCGTCTTGCCCAGTCGTGCCCCGCCGGCGTCACAAAGTGGCGCTTCGGCCGAACCCTAGCCACTAGTTCCCCTCTCTTCTCTATTCTTTCTCACTATGGCTGAACCCTAGCTCGTCTGCAACCTCTCGCCATCGCCGTCTCTGGCCACCCCAGCCTTAGCCGAAGCCGCCGCTAGAACCGACGTGCTTGACTCCTTCCCCTACTTTTCCTCGCGACCTCAATCGGGCGAATCGGAGCTCGGTCGGTGTCGGTCTCATCGATCCCGCGATCCCGGCTCGCCTCGCCGTGCTTGCCCTATCGTGCTCACGGTGATCTCCTCGTCCTTGCGGTGTCCTCCATTTCCTCCCTCTCCCCCTGTGTCGCTCTCCCCGCATGTGCCTGCCGCCGCCGCTGGAGCTCGTCGGAGGCGACGCTCCAGTGACCAATAACGAGCGGCGCGCTAGCGTGCTTTCGACGATATCTTTGCGTCGAACGCCCTCGCCCATTCAGCGATCTCCCTAGCGCTAGCCTCGCTCTCGATCTGAGAGCTTGGCCATTGCTGACTTCAGCATGATGTAGTAATTCTTTTCTTTTTATTTTAATTGTTTTGTAAATATTCATGTAAATGGAAAATGTATGACAGGTGGGCCCTGCCTGTTAGGATTTTAACCTTTTCTGTAAATATTTTCTGAAATTAATAAAAGTCTGACATGTGGGCCCAAGTTTGGAAATTATTTCAAATATTCCAAAAATGATTTAAAATGAATTAAAATTTGGGAAATTATTAACTAATTCATTTTAAATCATAAAAATATAAATAATATACCAAAATGATCAGAAAAATGAAACCTATCTAACTAAGCTATAATCATACATTGGTAATCAACTTTGATGGCAAGTTTAATTAGAAGAACCAATTGAACCCCATAGGTGATTCCGATGATCCCCCTGATTTAGGGTTTGGACATCTCGGACCCCGTTTAAAATGAGCAAGCATATTCTAGGGTTCTTTTAAACACTATTCAACTTGTCATATCATCCATATTGTATGAGCATTGCACATGCCATGTGTTGAGTGTTGCTTTCTCTTTTCCGGTGATTGGTTCTTGCGAATAGGAACCGAACCTGATGCTGAAGTCAACGCCACCGAAGAGCAGTATCAGTCCAACAATGGACAAGGCAAGCGAAGCCCCACTCATACATATGAATCCTATGTTTACAAAGTATTTCATTCTTGTCATATGCATTCGGTTCAACGGTCCTTTATCAGTAGATAGAGTGATCCTATCTGATGCATGTTTCCCTTTATGAACTGTACTACCTGATCCACTGCTCCTACCATAACTAGGGTTTGGCTTATGAGCATCTCTAGTACCAAAGTGCAGCCAACCTTAGCCATGCTTAGTGGTCCAATGTTGATCATTCAGGTGATGCACCGGAGATGCGAATGAATCTAGTATGGTAGGATGTGGTGATGTGATCAGAGATGAATACTAAACATGTTAAGGCTTATATGGGAGGCCACGTGGGTTATGGTTTTTGTAGTTCCACACTTGCCACCCCTAGGACCCGATGTTCTTGCCTCTTGAACCAAGATGGGTGTACAACCACACGGGGTCCTGGAAACCCTCTCGACTCACTAACTTGCCTAGTAGATTCCATGAGTCACATAGTTCGAGCTTACCATTCGACATACGCATCTCGGTTGTTCTTGAATGGAGGTGAAGGAGGTGCATTCATAATAGGTAGGTAAGCTTGCACTACAAGAAATGTGTCAGTCTATGACCTTTTGATAGTGACCGTGGACAAAATCGTCATAGACTTATGACGATTTTGCACTAGACGGTCGTTAGTAGTTCAGGAGGGCCTAAAGCATGAAAAATCATGACGATTTTGCTAAAAAAAGTCATAATTTTATTAGCTGAAATCGTCATAAACTAGTGGGTACAGCCTAAGGCATTACATGTAGCTCACTATGACGATTCAAAATTGTCATGACGTCCAAATTAGCATAAATGAAGAGTAGTCGACCATGTCTATGTGTCAGTTTTTTACTACGTGCCTTATCCATATGTCCATATCTGTATATGTAGCAAAATTTAAAAAGACCTGGACAGGGTTTGAACACACAACCTCAAACACGTGCCTAACCAATGAACCTATAAGTTACTCGTGTCGTCCAACACGTCCATATCTATGTATGTAGCAATATTTGAAAATCTGGAATTATTAGTCAAAAAAGAGGTCACAGCGGGGTTTGAACCCACGACCTCGAACAACATCCATAGGTGCCTAACCACTAAACCAACTAGTTGTTCGTGTCATTCTACTACTACAACGACCTTTAAAGGATATAATTGGTTGTTAGGCCTGCGCGTACTTCGCAATAATACACACAAAAAATTAACGCGGCGCAGAGACTCGAACCGACGACCTCCCCAACTGAAACTAGCACCTAACCACCAAACCAATATGACCTAGTTGATATAAGTCCGCGCCGGTCTTATATATGAGTATGTTTCACGTTCGGACATGGGCCTGCTGGCTAGTATTTCCCCTGGGCTATTTGTAATGGGCCTCGCAGGGAAGGTAACTTGGGCTGGTCTTTGACCTTGGGCGCAATAGACTAGGTATTGTTAGTTTCTTTTTTTCGTTTTTCTTTTTGTGTTTTTTAATTCTTTTGTATCTTTCTCATATGAAGTCCAAAAGAATTGACTTTTGTCTCTAAATTTTTATAAATTTCAGTAGATCATATTGGGTTGTTAATTATAAATATTATAATTACTTAAAAATTTGATCTACTAATTCCATATTAGACCATGGTAGGGACAATATCATAATTCAAAATATGATTTTGAAACTAGGGTTTTGAATTCAAAATCTTGGGGTTGAATATAGGGGTGGAGTATTGCAAATATTTTGGTGGATATCTGGTAAAACAACATATTGTGAACCTAAAATTCATTTATGCAAAAAATCATGGGCATCATATCATGTACCTGTAATGCAAATCAGACCCACTTCCTGCTGATTCAGTAGGAATTTGTCTTTTTCACCAGGGGTGGACAGAAAGATTTTAAAGACCCCGGTTGGGACATTTGTGCACGATACGGGTGCATTACACTAGAGGAAAAAGGGCCATCCGTTCGCGACCCCTCGGAGCATTAGCGCAACCGGGACTAATGCTGGCACGCGTCCCGGTTGGAGCGCACGGCGAGGGCATGGGTCCCGTTGGTAAGGGGCATGCGTCCCGATGGAGCCACCAACCGGACTAAAGGTTTGGCCACCACGTGGCACGTACGCACCTTTAGTCCTGCTTGGCTTCAACCGAATAAAGGCCCCTTGCCTCTATAAATGCAACCCTCCGCCCACTGCTTTTTCAATGGTGTAAGGTGTGAGGTGTGCTAGTTTTTTCATGCATGCATTGAAGGTGTTTGTTGAAATGTTTGAGTGAAAAATCCTGAATTTCTCATAGAACAAAAATATAGAAGGTGTTCGACGCACTTGAGCTTTCTCCTCTTTATTTCCCTCGATCGAGGTTAGCAATCTTATCTTTTCTAGGTCATTGATACAATTCATGTGTCGGTGTGAATTGGTTATTTCACTATTTATGATGTCCTGTTTTTGATAAACTTACTTATATGATGCGGATGAGCGGTCGGGAATGGATGTACGGACCAAGGTAGCCAGTATATCAAAGGCGTGGATAAATTTATCGATGTGGCCATGGCAAACAAAGAGAATGGATTTATACGTTGTCCATGTGTTCAATGTCGGAACAACAAGGAGTACTCTTCCTCGAAAATCATTCGCCACCGATTATGAAAGGTTTCATGCCCAACTATAATTGCTGGACCAAGCACGGGAAAGAGGGGTTATGATGGAAGATGGTGAAGAAGAAGATGATGATAACAACTATCATCATATGTTTCACGAATAATCTGATACCGCAATGGAAGACAATGGAGAGGAAAAAGGTGAAGAACGGGCATCGATGAGCGGTGATGAACTTGGTAGGGTCATTTCGATGCAAAGAGACCGTGAAATGAAAATGAGAAGTTGAAGTTAGAGGGCATGTTAGAAGATCACAATAAATTGTTGTACCCAAATTGTGAAGATGGCGGACAAAAGCTCGATGCGACCTTTGGAATTGTTGCGATGGAAGGCAGTGTGGTCTAACCGACTCCTCATTTGAAAAGATGCTGAAAATAATGAAGCCAAGTTTCCAAAACATAACGAACTTCCCGAGAGTACCTACGAAGCAAAGAAGACTCTGTCCTCCGGGATTAGATGTGCAAAAGATACATGCATGCATTAATGATCGTGATCCTCTACCATGTAAGGAGTATGAGAATTTAGATAAATGCCGGTATGCAACGTTGCAAAGATAAGATCGTGACGAGATGACCACGGTGATGTTGAGGGAGAGCCTCCTAAGAGGGTTCTGCTAAGGTTATGTGGTATGCTCCTATAATACCAAGGTTGAAACGCATGTTCGAAACAAAGAGCATGCCAGTTGTTGCGATGGCACAAAGAAGACCGTAAGAAAGACGGGAGTTGAGACACCCTGATGGGTCACGTGGAGAAAAATCGAGAGAGACTTCCCAGACTTTGCGGTGGCGCAAGGAACTTATGGTTTGGTCTAAGTACGGATGGCATGAATCCTTTTGGGAGCAGAGCTGCACAAAGACCGCCCGTGACTCTATGTATCTACAACCTGCCTCCTTGGTTATGCATGAAGCGTAAGTTCATTATGATGCGGTGCTCATCCAAGGCCAAGCAACCGGCAACGACATTGATGTGTACCTTAGGCCATTAGTTGAAGAACTCTTACAGTTGGGGCAAACCAGGTACGTATGGGATGAGAACAAACAGAGCCATTTAATCTACGAGGGTTGTTATTCAGAACCATCAATGATTGGCCTGCTCTTAGTAACCTTTCGGATGTACAAACAAAGGATATAAGGCATGCACCCACGCTTTAGATAAGACCGAAGGTAAATATTTGCATAAATGCAAGAAGGTTGTGTACCTAGCGAATCGGCGATTTCTTCCGACCAATCATCCGAAGAAAGAAAGGCAAGCATTTCAAAGGTGAGGCAGATCACGGAAGAAGCCCGAACTCCCACTGGTGATGATGTATTTGGTATGGTCAAGGACATAGAAGTAATCTTTGAAAGGGTCCCGGGTCAATCAGCCCAACGACGCTACAGGACACTCACCCATGTGGAAGAAGAAATCTATATTTTGGGAGCTGCCATATTGGAAAGTCCTGCGTGTCCGCTTCAATCGACGTGATGCACGTGACGAAGAATCTCTGCGTGAACTGCTAGGATTCCTAGGCGTGTATGGGAAGACAAAAGATACACCAAGCAGGAGGACCAACAAATTATGAAAGACCCAAAGAACATGCATACAGATAACAAGGCGGATAAAGGGCGTCACTTAAGTCGTGCGGCTATGCTCTTACCAAAGAGAAGGAAATCTTTTTGAAGTCCTTTAGATCAAGGTGCCGAGGGCTTCTCATCTAATATAAAGGGATAATAAATATGGCAGAAAAGTTCCAAAACCTGAAGTCTCATGGCATCACGTGATTATGACGCAGCTTGCTTCCGATTGCATTGAGGGGCTTCTACGAGAAAATGTTCGAGTACCCATTGTGAAGCTGTGTGCATTCCTCAATGCAATATCTCGAAGGTAATCAATCCAGATATTACGCCAAGGTTCTGAAAGGATGTGGTACAATGTCTTGTTAGTTTTGAATTGGTGTTCCCACCATCCTTCTTCAATATTATGACGCATCTCTGGTTCATCTAGTGGAAGAGATTGCCATTCTCGGTCGGTATTTACGCACAATATGTTCCCCTTGAGAGGTTCATGGAGTCTTAAAGAAATATGTTCATAATCGTGCTAGACGAAGGAAGCATCTCCAAGGATATGGAGCAGAGGAGGTCATTGAGTTTTGTTGACTTTTGTTCACGACCTTAAGCCGATTGGTGTTTGACGACGGCATGAGGGAAGACTAAGTGGAAAAAGGCACTGGAAAGAAAGCACCGATATGTAGGGACGGGATTCTTTAACTAAAGCACACTACGATTCTACATAATTCCACCTTGGCGACTCCGTATATGGAGGAACACAAGAATATTGTACGCTCAAAACCCGGGAAGCTTGAGCGCCTCCTCTTCTTCTTCCCATCTCACTTCTACGCTTCACCGACGCTTCGACGCCGGCAGCCAGCTCGCCGCCACCCGCGTTCCGTCCGCCACCGCCGCTGCCTCCGTCCACGCGCTCCCCTGCTACTTTTCCCCCTCGCGCGTGACCTCAATCGCCTGGATTGGAAGCTCCGTCCGCGCGTCGCCTCCGTCGATTCCGGCGTCTCCCGAGCTCGCCCGACCTCGCCACCACCTCCGTCGTGTTCCTGGTGAGCTGCTGATCCTCACGGTGTTCTTCTTTCTCTCCCTCTCCTCCTGTACTACTCTCCCCGCGTGTGCCCGACGACGCCGCCGCTCGAGCTCGACGGAGGCGACGCTCCGGTGACCAACAAGGAGCGGCGCCGCCACTCCCTTTCTCCCTGCATCGCGCTCTCTAACGCGCCCATCCGGCCCGTGGAGCTCGCTATCGCCGCTGCCGCCGCCTGCGAGCTCACGTCGCGGCGTCGACGTCACTCGTGCTCAAGTGGCGGTGATGTGGCCTAGGCCCATCGGTCACCTCGATGGGTAGGCTTCTACGTGGTAGGAAAATTATCTGTGGCGTGGAGGCTGAGTTGGCACCGGGGCCCTTACCGATCTCACCGGCTAGGGGCGCCGGTGTAAAAACTATTTGCCTTTTTTAATTCGAAAATGACTTAATATTGTAAAATCAATAACTTATTGTTTATAAGTCGAAAAATACAAATAATATATCAAATTGTTCAGAAAAATGAAACCTATCTATCTAAACTATAATCATGCATTGTTCAACAACTTAAATGACAAGTATAATTAGAAGAACAAATGCACCCTCTCATATGTTAGGAGTTTCCCGAGTTAGGATTTTCACCCCTCGGAACCCTTATGAAATCGTCGAGCATGTCTTAGGGTTACATTCAATGCAAATTAACTTGTCATATCATCATACTTGCTTGAGCATTGCATCGATGCCATGTGTTGATTGTTTCCCTTTCTTTCGGTGTTTCGATTATTAGGTTTATTATTAGTTAGGTATTATTAGGTTTATTAATTACTTTGGTATTATTGGTCTTCGCCCCACCGGTCACCATGGGTAGCCCTGCACCGATTCACATTGTCAAGCAACTTAGGTGCATGTGGGTTCGACGATGTGCCTATCTACTACGGTTTCCCTTTCTTCATTTTTATTATTGTGTATGTATATATTAGGGTTTCTCTGAATTAGGGTTTATATCTCTCAACACCGTACTTAACTTTCTCCTTTAGCCGCTTTGACTTATTCGCTTTTCCACCTATGCGTAAAATATGGACCCACACGCCGAGACGAAGAAAAGGAAGAGTTGATCCAAGGTGTGATCCGTGGGAAGATAATTTAGACGTATCAACGTTTACGAACAACTCCGGTGAGGGTGATCCTCTTTTTGGAGTAGACAACTTGTTTGAGGTTGAAGGTGTTGCCTTCGCGAGGGAGAAGGCGATGCCTTGTGTGTCGAAGACGACGCTCCGGCAAGGTGCATGTGATATAAATCAATTCATTAATTAATCATCGCTATCTATATAGAAATAGTAACGATCTTTCTTCTTTTAGCCCTCGGATCGAAGGAATCTCTTGAAAAAAGCGGCGAGGCCCAACAAAAGTTGGAAGACCATGAGAGGTTCAGGATCGAAGATGTTTGTAGGCGGCAAGCGACTCGGTATGCCGCAACCAAATTTGTGGCACAATCGGAGTAATTGTTAGGGACTTAATCCGATCACCATTAGAAATTGGAATAGGCCTGCTAATGCGGATGAAGAGGAACATGTTTATTTGTCCCTAACCACGCCAAAGATTTCTTGTGGAAGAGGCTCATGGTTAATTTCAAACTACGAAGATAGAGCTGGATCCAAATGCGGAGGATCCATTGAGGACGCCTTACAACATGGGAGAGCCATGGAGGCTAAGGTCAGGGAGTGGGCTTTGAAGAAGATGGCCCAGTGTTTCACCAACTGGAAGAAAAGATTGCACCTTGACTATGTCGTGGAAAAGAAGACTCCCGATTTCAAGAATATTTGGTTTGAGAAGATAAAACCATTCTGGGATGAGTTTGTGGAATACAAGAAATCAGAAAAAGCTAAGAAAATGTCTAAAGCGAATAATGAATCTTGCTAACAAGAAGTATCACCATACTATGGGGCAAGGTGGCTCTGGTGGCATTCCTAAGTGGGAGAAACTTGAGAAGGAACTGCGTGATAAAAATATCACCCAGAGAGGAGCGATTGGGTAGAACGTGCAAGGAATTGGTTTTGGGCATGGGCACGTTGGACTCGGAAGGAGGTGTATATATACCACGACATAAAGAAGACCCTTGCCAATCGAGAGGATGAGAAAAGCAAAAAAGAACGTTAAAGATGGGGACTTCATTCCCGATAGAGAGAATGATGAGCTCACACGCCCTTGAAATAAGGAACATGATGGACGAACACGAGGCACAATAGGCTCCCAATCATGGAGGACTGGTTTTCCGAAGAGGAAGAAATATCGATAGAAGCCGTCGAGAGGTAAGGACAGGCGGCGGTTGAAGCGAAAGTCGAGAAGAGCGAATGCGTTTAATTGAAGAACGATTAAAGCAACAACAAGATGAAATTAACTCACTTAAAGAGCAAAAGTACTACGGCGCCCATCTCGAAGACACCGCATTCGATGCTACCGCTATCGAATAATCGAAAAAGCAGTGTGGCTTCCGAGGTCGGGTGATGACAATGGCGATGCGATGATGCCGACGATGGCTCTGTGGCTACCCGTGGATGATATCACGAGATGACACATTGCGAGCTACATGTCAAAGTTGTGAACATATCAATGAAGGTGGCGGTCGGCTATGCCTTACCAATTGGACCCACCAACTTACCACGGTCGTCCGGTTCGAGGGCTCTGTTGTTGTCGGCGTGGATGAAATCATGCCCACCTTTGAGGTTTTGGATCTTCACTACCGGCGGTGAAGGGATGTGATCTTTGGGTGGCCTAAAAACGTCACCATTCTATGGCGAAGGATTGTATCGTGCTTCAAATCACACGCCAAGGCCATCTTCGCCGCCTCACCCGTCTCCGGCGAGTCGTCGCCACTTGCGGCCGTCTTCGTCGCCTCACCCGGCTCCGTCGCCTCACCAATCTCCGGTGCAGCCATCGCCATGAGGAGCCATCGCGGCGCCTCGGGATAAAAGCGTAAGCGTCCAGCTCTTGCATATCGTTTATCGCGAAAGCGTAAACAAGAGCCTCTTCCAAAAGTACCAACGGTTCCTCCCAAGAGAGCTTATGGTATCTTTGAAGAGGCTGCGGCGATCGTTGATGCGAAAGCGACAGCTTTAAGCTAAGTGGTGCGAAAGAGCGAGTTCCCGGCACCAAAGAAGAAAAAGCCAAAGTGTTGAAAATGCTAAAGACTCTTCATCAACCCGAGCCAAAGCTGTCATCGGACTATGAGCGTTCTATTTTCAAGTCACATGCGCACAAAAGCCTCAAGAGCGATCTTGATGCAAGCGGAAATCTGTTGCCCGGCTGGAGAACAAGCAAAACAGACTTGCGCCCCTCTCAAGGTGATTTCTCAAACCAATGTGGGGTCGAGCAAATATGGGGCAAGAGAAGTATGATCCGAGGTAGTTTCACACACTGGAGAAGCCGCTGCTCAAGGTATGAGTATTGCCAGTACTTATCGATTAGAGTTCTTCCCGTGAGTGAAGTAGCATACCAATACCGACGGAAAACCTCTCGTCAAACACGAGGAGGTAAACAATCTTCCAACAAAAATGCGAAGATTGCATAAGGTACATGCATGCCACAAGGGCGGGGCTAGCGGATAGTCTTTGAGGTTACAAAAAGCATCATGGGAAAGAAAGCGTTGACATGATATCCATTGAATTTGATGAACTATTTCAATTATTCAATCAAGGCCTTGGACAAATCTCTCATGAGTGCCTATTGTGCGTAAGTACTAATTACGTAATTAATTTAGTCTCCATCTATAATATTTTGTTTATTGCATGTATATAATCATACTTTAATATGCGAATGAAGATTCTCGAATGCAGTGAGAGGACAAATCTATGACATTGGCTTCATTGACCCATATTGGGTTCATGAAGCTAATCTCAAAATAAGCCCCAGGATACGGAGGATAATATAGTACAGCGTTAAGGTTTCAAGAAACCAAAAGGAAATACTATTTCCTTACAACTTCGATGAGTGTTATTGTCTTGTATACACTTTCTATTTTGCTTACTCGATGTTATGTATATAATTGATTAGTTTTACATTCGCAGTACCACTATATTCATTAATCATTCAACTTGACAAAGGCGTGTGCTAGTCATGGACTCAAACATAAACCCCTTGAGACGTGGAAGGACATGCGAGATACTTCTCCGGTAATTCTAATCATTACGACACTATATCGGCAGCGTTCGTGAATTTTATGATATCAAGTACTTAATAACTTATTTTATTCGTTTTCTCGCACGGTATTTGAAGCAGTTCACCAAGAAGGCTAGGGTGTTTGGAAAGAGCTTACATTTCAACCACTAGATGTAAGCACCACTAGCTATATCCGCGCATCTCTTTGATTCTAGTTTTGATACAGTTATTATCATGCTTGATTATTATTTTGATTGAACTTGTTGTCGTAAAAGTGCTGACGAGGACGGTAACAATCTATGTGGATACTATGTATGCGAGTTCATCCGGACGTGCGATGAGAAGGGCAGGAATTTAGAGCAACTCACGTATGTAAACAATTTCTATAGTTTTTAATTACAATCAAATTGTGTTTAGTTTCATATTCATATAGGTGACTCCTTTTTAAATCGGATCGAGCGTCTGAGACGGTCTTACCTTAAAGGATCGTATCGAGCAATACAGAGGAATTGGCGGGATTCTTGGATGCGAAGTACTAAACACACAAGGGAATACTACTTTGTGTATAGACAATAGGAATTGTAAAAATAGCAACTTTCAAGAAATTGGCGGTAGCATCGAATAGCAACTTTTGTATGTAGTGCATGAACTCGATCGTGTATTGAATGTAATGTTGTCATGATGATGTTGTGTAATATAAGGTTCCTTCATTGATAAGTGCAAAACACTAAATAAACAATAAAACAACCTAAATGAATTCTCTGGCGGCACAAAAGTGGCGAAAATCTTTATGGCAACAAAATGTGCCAAAATGAATTCTCTGCCACGGCAGAGAAATGGGCCAAATCTCTGCCGCGGCAGCAGGTTATTAGTCTCGGTTCGTGTTACGAACCGGGACTAACGAAGGATTTGCGTTGATCGGGCCGTTTTTGAATTTTTTATGCCCGTTTCAAACTATGGTCAAAACGGCGGTCATGAAGGTTCCTAGATAGGGGTTGAGCCTCGCTAAACTTGCATTGGATCTATGAAGAAATAGCATATTGTGAGTCTAAAAATGATTTTTTCAAAAAATCATGGGCATTAGATAAAGTACCTGTAGTTCAAATCGGACCCACTTCCTACTGATTCGGCAGGAACTTGTCTTTTTCGCCAGGGGTGGAAGGAAATGATTGAGAGACCCCGGTTGGTACATTTTTCCATTTAAGGTGGCCTATTATTTTTTAAAAATGGTATGGTAGAATTTTGAAACTTCCATTTGGTGGTTGCTTCACAAAACGGCCCGTTTTTTCCGCTCGGAAAATGGAAAATGGTTTTTCCATGCGACGAAATGGAAAACTTCCTCCTGCAACATTATTCGTCATCCCATGATGCACATGTGTACTGTCTGGTGCATTATCACAAACTATGCCCTGATTCTAGCCATAACATTGGTCATTTGACCCGAAAGCCATGAAACCTCGAACATGATAGGTCATTTTGTGAAGGGTTTTTTGAGACATACTCAATTTACCAAGTTTGGTATTTTCCTTGCAACTATGTCACATAATAAGACACCACGCGAAAGATTTGCGTTGATCGGGCCGTTTTTGAATTTTTTATGCCCGTTTCAAACTATGGTCAAAACAGCGGTCATGAAGGTTCCTAGATAGGGGGTGAGCCTCGCTAAACTTGCATTGGATCTCTGAAGAAATAGCATATTGTGAGTCTAAAAATGATTTTTTCAAAAAATCATGGGCATTAGATAAAGTACCTGTAGTTCAAATCGGACCCACTTCCTACTGATTCGGCAGGAACTTGTCTTTTTCGCCAGGGGTGGAAGGAAATGATTGAGAGACCCCGGTTGGGACATTTTTCCATTTAAGGTGGCCTATTATTTTTTAAAAATGGTATGGTAGAATTTTGAAACTTCCATTTGGTGGTTGCTTCACAAAACGACCCGTTTTTTCCGCTCGGAAAATGGAAAATGGTTTTTCCATGCGACGAAATGGAAAACTTCCTCCTGCAACATTGTTTGTCATCCCATGATGCACATGTGTGCACAATACGGGTGCATTATCACAAACTATGCCCTGGTTCTAGCCATAACATTGGTCATTTGACCCGAAAGCCATGAAACCTCGAACATGATATGTCATTTTGTGAAGGTTTTTTGAGACACACTCAATTTACCAAGGTTGGTATTTTTTCTTGCAACTATGTCACATAATAAGACACCACGCGAAGGATTTGCGTTGATCGGACCGTTTTTGAATTTTTTATGCCCGTTTCAAACTATGGTCAAAACGGCGGTCATGAAGGTTCCTAGATAGGGGTTGAGCCTCGCTAAACTTGCATTGGATCTCTGAAGAAATAGCATATTCTGAGTCTAACAATGATTTTTGCAAAAAATCATGGGCATTAGATAAAGTACCTGTAGTTCAAATCGGACCCACTTCCTGCTGATTCGGCAGGAACTTGTCTTTTTCGCCAGGGGTGGAAGGAAATGATTGAGAGACCCCGGTTGGGACATTTGTCCATTTAAGGTGGCCTATTATTTTTTAAAAATGGTATGGTAGAATTTTGAAACTTCCATTTGGTGGTTGTTTTGCGCTCGGAAAATGGAAAATGGTTTTTTCATGCGACGAAATGGAAAACTTCCTCCTGCAACATTGTTCGCCATCCCATGATGCACATGTGTGCACAATACGGGTGCATTATCACAAACTATGCCCTGGTTCTAGCCATAACATTGGTCATTTGACCCGAAAGCCATGAAAACTCGAACATGATAGGTCACTTTGTGAAGGTTTTTTTGAGACATACTCAATTTACCAAGTTTGGTATTTTTCCTTGCAACTATGTCACATAATAAGACACCACGCGAAAGATTTGCGTTGATCGGGCCGTTTTTGAATTTTTTATGCCCGTTTCAAACTATGGTCAAAACGGCGGTCATGAAGGTTCCTAGATAGGGGTTGAGCCTCGCTAAACTTGCATTGTATCTATGAAGAAATAGCATATTGTGAGTCTAAAAATGATTTTTCAAAAATCATGGGCATTAGATAAAGTACTGTAGTTCAAATGGACCCACTTCCCTCTTGATTCGAGAACTTGTCTTTTTCGCCAGGGGTGGAAGGAAATGATTGAGAGACCCCGGTTGGTACATTTTTCCATTTAAGGTGGCCTATTATTTTTTAAAAATGGTATGGTAGAATTTTGAAACTTCCATTTGGTGGTTGCTTCACAAAACGGCCCGTTTTTTCCGCTCGGAAAATGGAAAATGGTTTTTCCATGCGACGAAATGGAAAACTTCCTCCTGCAACATTATTCGTCATCCCATGATGCACATGTGTGCACAATACGGGTGCATTATCACAAACTATGCCCTGGTTCTAGCCATAACATTGGTCATTTGACCCGAAAGCCATGAAAACTCGAACATGATAGGTCATTTTGTGAAGGTTTTTTTTGAGACATACTCAATTTACCAAGTTTGGTATTTTTTCTTGCAACTATGTCACATAATAAGACACCACGCGAAAGATTTGCGTTGATCGGGCCGTTTTTGAATTTTTTATGCCCGTTTCAAACTATGGTCAAAACGGCGGTCATGAAGGTTCCTAGATAGGGGGTGAGCCTCGCTAAACTTGCATTGGATCTATGAAGAAATAGCATATTGTGAGTCTAAAAATGATTTTTTCAAAAAATCATGGGCATTAGATAAAGTACCTGTAGTTCAAATCGGACCCACTTCCTACTGATTCGGCAGGAACTTGTCTTTTTCGCCAGGGGTGGAAGGAAATGATTGAGAGATCCCGGTTGGGACATTTTTCCATTTAAGGTGGCCTATTATTTTTTAAAAATGGTATGGTAGAATTTTGAAACTTCCATTTGGTGGTTGCTTCACAAAAGGACCCGTTTTTTCCGCTCGGAAAATGGAAAATGGTTTTTCCATGCGACGAAATGGAAAACTTCCTCCTGCAACATTGTTTGTCATCCCATGATGCACATGTGTGCACAATACGGGTGCATTATCACAAACTATGCCCTGGTTCTAGCCATAACATTGGTCATTTGACCCGAAAGCCATGAAAACTCGAACATGATAGGTCATTTTGTGAAGGTTTTTTTGAGACATACTCAATTTACCAAGTTTGGTATTTTTCCTTGCAACTATGTCACATAATAAGACACCACGCGAAAGATTTGCGTTGATCGGGCCGTTTTTGAATTTTTTATGCCTGTTTCAAACTATGGTCAAAACGGCGGTCATGAAGGTTCCTAGATAGGGGGTGAGCCTCGCTAAACTTGCATTGGATCTCTGAAGAAATAACATATTGTGAGTCTAAAAATGATTTTGCAAAAATCATGGGCATTAGATAAAGTACTGTAGTTTAAATCGGACCCACTTCCTCACGATTCGGCAGAACTTGTCTTCGCCGGTGGAAGGAAATGTTTGAGAGACCCGTTGGGACATTTGTCCATGTAAGGTGGCCTATTATATTTTAAAATGGTATGGTAGAATTTTGAAACTTCCATTTGGTGGTTGCTTCACAAAGCGGCCCTTTTCTAAGTGCAAAAAGAGGTGATTTGTGAACCGACCAATCAAAACCAGAAACCCTCCCAAGGATCATCTGATGGACCTGATCTAGACCGTTCATTTCCGATCCAGCCGCTAATCACAATAAGAAGTCAGAGGGTTCAAGACATAGAAAACAAAAATTTTCCTCTGATGTGAACTATATACCAAGATCTATTTATACTAGATACAAACAGGCGGATGTATATCCAGAGAACATACCCTTGAAGACCGACAAAGTTTAACGAGTCCAAACTGGTTGATGTAGACGATCTCTTGCCGATCTCAAGATCGAGAGGAAGTCCTAGCGCCGCAATCAGCAGCGCATCCGTTCGCACACACGTTCGAGGCGAGCAACCTCCGCCTCCTCGCTCGGTGATGCAGGAAGCACAACTCTTTCTTGCCGAATATCCACGGGAACATGTATCTCGCTAGTCCGAGACCATGGGGATAAATTCTAGAGGGAGAGAGATCCTTCACGAGGAGGTGTGAGTGAGAAGTGAGAGGAGGCTCCTTTTATAGGAGGAGGGGGACCCCAAGGGGTGGCCGGGCGCATGGGGCTGTCCCTTGCCTCCCCTCTTCATGTGGGTGGACACTCCACTCACAAAACTCCTCAAATTCCTCCACTCAAAATCCCACTCAAAGATCCCATTAAATTTCCACCAAATTTAATGCAAACTCTCATTAAATAAAACTATTTTATTTTATTCAGAATTTTGTCAATTACTTTAATGACAAACATTCACAAATAACCTTGCTAGAATTCTATTTCACATGCATAACCACTTTATGCAATTTCACGAAAACTTGTTTCGGTATCTAGTGAAATAAATTCCTGCTTATTTATTCTTTCGGCATGAAACATTTGCTCCAATTGGATGTCGGTGTCTCTTAAGTGTGTCACCCTACGGTTCGTGAATAATGCGGACATGATCGAGACCCTCTCAGATCAATAATCAGAAGCGGGATCTGGAGACCCATATTGACTCCCACACATTCAACGATGACTTTCTTGTGATCGTCGGACCCTTTTACGCTAGTATCTTAATCCCTTTGTCTCGCGATATATTACATGTCCGAGATTCGATCATCGGTATCTCCATACCTAGTTTGATCTCAATTCGACATGCACTCTTTTCTCGTTCCGTGATATAACATTCTAGTGATCAAATCACTTGCTTGCAAGCTAATCAATGTGATATCACCGAGAGGGCCAGTATATCTATCCGTCATCGGGATGAACAAATTCCACTCTTGATCCATGAGCCTCAACATAACACTTTATTAGTTACGAACCCATCTTTATAATCACCACATTACGGTGTGGCGTTTGATGTTATCAAGAAACTCTTAGGTGTTAGTGATTGACATGATCTCATGGTCTAAGGATTAGGATCACCGTAGTTGTTATAGCAATATAAACTCAATGACTTTGATCGTAATGCTATACTTGGATGAATGTTCATCACATCATTACACTAATGTTGTGATCCGTTATTAACAACATCCAATGTCCATGATCGAAACCTTGATCATCTTGTTAATCAACGAGCTAGTTTATGAGAGAGGCTTAACTAGGAACTTTCTGTTTGTTTATTAAACACACATGTATTAACGTTTCCGTATTAATACAATCATAGCATAAAAAATACACATCTATCATATACTTCTAATACACATAATAAACACTTTATTATTGCCTCTCAGGGCATATTCCTTGATCTCCCACTTGCACTAGAGACAATAATCTAGTTACATAGTGATATATCTAACACCCATTGAGTTACGGTGTTGATCATGTTTTGCTCTAGGAGAGTTTTAGTCAGCGGATCTGCTACATTGAGATCCGTATGTACTTCTAAATCTTTATATCTCCATCCTTGACATGCTCGCGGATGGAGTGAAACCGCGCTTAATATGCTTGGAATGCTTGTGAGACCTTGGCTCTTTGGCATTGGCAATGGCACCATTGTTGTCACAATAGATCACCATTGGTTCCAACGTGTTTGCCACAACTCCTAGTTCGGATATGAACTCCTTCATCCAAAGCGCTTCTGAGCCGCTTCAAGCGACAACATATTCGGCCTCCGTTGTTGATCCGCTACCACAGGTTGTTTGGAGCTCCTCCAACTAACGCTCCCATTCATGAAATCGTATCCGGATTGAGACTTAGAGTCATCCGGATCGGTGTCAAAGCTAAGCGTCGACATAACACTTAGCGACGAGCTCTTCTTCACCTCCGTATACAAGAAACATATCCTTAGTTCTTCTTAAGTACTTAAGGATATTCTTGACCGCTATCAAATGTTAGAACTGGATCCGATTGGTACCTACTAGTCAAACTAATAGCGTGTGCCACATCCGGTCGTGTACATAGCATGGCGTACATTATAGAGCCTATGGTGAAGCATAGGGGACTTTGTCCATTATCTCTCTTTCTTCATGACGGACTTTGAGTCTTACTCAATGTCTTGCCTTGCAACATAGGTAAGAACCCCTTCTTACTTCGTCCATTTAAACTTCTTTAAAATCTTATCAAGGTATGTACTTTGCGATAGCCCTATTAGGCGCCTAGATCTATCTCTATAGATCTTTATGCCTAATATGTATGACGCTTCACCTAGGTCCTTCATTGAAAATTCTTTTTAGATAACTTTTAACCTTTGTTTAAAGTTCTATATCATTCGATCAATAATATGTCATCCACATATAATATCGGAAATGCCACATTGCTCCCACTCACTTTCTTGTAAATACAAGCTTCTCCATAAGTTTGGACAAATCCAAACTCTTTGATCACCTCATCAAAGCGGAGATTCCAACCGTGATGCTTGCTTCAATCCATAGATGGATCGCTGAAGCTTGCACACCTTGTTAGCATCCTTAGGATCGACAAAACCCTTTGGTTGTATCATATACAACTCTTCTTCAATATTACCATTGAGAAAGCGGTTTTGACATCCATACGCCATATTTCATAATCGAAATATGCAGCAATTGCTAACATAATCCTAGCGACTTTAGCATCGCTACGGGAGAAAGTCTCATCGTAGTCAACTCCTTGAATTTGTCGAAACCCTTTACGACAAGTCGAGCTTTATAGATGGTCACATTACCATCAACATCAGTTTTCCTTTTGAAAATCCATTTGTTCTCCACGGCCTTTCGGTGGTGAGGTAATTCCACCAAGTTCCAAACTTGATTTTCATACATGGATTCCATCTCGGTTCATGGCTTCTAACCATTTGTTGGAATCCGGGCTCATCATCGCTTCTTCATACGCGGGGTCATTATTTTCATCAACCATGAAATTTATGAGGATTTCCGTCTGACTCGGGGCTGCAGCGTCTGTTTGACTGCGAGGTTCGGTAGTACTCTCTTCGGAGTTTCATGATCATTATCATTAGTTCCCTCTTCAGCAGGTGGAGCCAACTCGGAACAACTTCGTGCGCTACTCGCCATACTTTGAAGAGAAGGTTCCACAACCTCTTGAGTTCTACCTTGAGCTACTCACACCTTTCGAGAAACTCTTTCTCTAGAAAGGATCCATTCTTAACAAAAACCTTGCCCTCGGATGCGTGATAGAAGGAATACCCAATAGTTTCTTTAGGGTATCCTATGAAGGCGCATTTTTCGCTTTGGGTTCGAGTTTATCCGGTTGAAGTTTCTTCACATAAACATCGCACCCCAAACTTTAGAAATGACGACTTAGGTTTGTTTCCAAACCACAATTCATACGGTGTCTTTTCAGCGGTTTAGATGGTGCCCGATTTAAAGTGAATGCAGCGGTTTCTAGTGCATAACCCCAAAAGACAACGGCAAGTCCGTCGAGACATCATAGATCGAACCATATCTAATAAAATACGATTCTGACGTTCAGGCACACCATTTCATGTGGTGTTCCGGCGGTGTGAGTTGTGAAACAATTCCACACTCTTTCATGTGAGTGCTAAACTCGTAACTTAGATACTCACCTCCACGGTCCCGAAGAAATTTGATCTTTCTATTACGATGATTTTCCACTTCATTACGAAATTCCTTGAACTTTTCAAAGGTTTCGGACTTGTGTTTCATCAAGTAGATATATCCATATCTACTCAAATCATCCGTGAAAGTAACAAAATAACGATATCCACCTCATGACACACTCATTGGACCACATACATCAGAATGTATGATTTCCAATAAATCATCGCCGTTCCATTGAACCGGAAAGCGGCGTTCTAGTCATCTTGCCCATAAGGCATGGCTCATATGTATCAAATGATTCATAATCAAGTGTTTCCAAAGTCCATCTGAATGGAGTTTCTTCATGCGTTTAATGCCAATATGACCTAGCGGCGAGCCCACATATATGCGGATATATCATCATTAAGTTTAATCCTTTTAGCATCAACATTATGAATATGTGTAACATTATCATCGAGATCAACAGAAATAAACCATTCATCATTGGTGCATGACCATAAAGATTTCATTCATATAAATGGAGCAACCATTGTTCTCAGATTTGAATGAATAACCACTTTGCATCAAACATGATCCGGATACAATGTTCATGCTCGGTCGCACGGATAACGATTATTTAAGTTTATGACTAATCCCGACGGTAAGTGGAGAGGTAGCGTTCGGCGGCGATCACATCAACGTTTGATCCATTGCCGACACGCATCTTGACCTCACCCCTTGCTAGCGGTCGCTTTGTTCACCTGATTCGAGTTACAAATATTAGCTGAGCGGTATCAAATACCCGGTGCTACTGCGAGCACTAGTCAAGTACACATCAATAACATGTATATCATATATACCTTTGTTTGCCTTGCCTTCTTGTCGCGGATACTTGGGGCGATTCGCTTCGATGGCGATCCCTTACAATAGTAGCCTTTTCGGTATCGGACTTAGGTCCAACTCGGGGTTTCTTTTCGGTAGCAGGCTTGCCGCCTTACTTCCTTCCGTTTTCCCTTCTTGTCTTTCTTGAAACCGGTGTTCCTATTGATCATCAACACTTGATGTTCCTTTTGATCTCCACTTACGCGGTTTTAAGCATTGGCGAAGCTCGGGGAGACTTCTTCATGCCTTGCATATTATAGTTCATCACGAAGCTCTTATAGCTAGGTGGCGAGGCTATGAGAACGATGGATGCCTAAGTCAATGGGAATCGTTATTCCCAAGGACACAAGCTTATCGGCGTAACCGACATCTTGAGTACATGCTCACTAGCATTTGTGCTCTTCCATCATCGACTAAAGAACTTTTACGAGCATTGTAGCTCTCTACTGACATGTGTGTCGAAAATCATTTTCAACTCACCCATTGTATCAAATGAATTGCCGTTTCAAAGCTTTGAAGTTCGGCTCTAGCCCATACAATATGCCGCAATGAACTAAGTTGTGGTCCTCTGACGAGTCGATAGACATTCTTCTCCTCGTCGGGGCATCATCAAAAGGTGGGGGCCTAGCGCTTCTAGCACATATTGCTTTTGTGCGGAGAGGAGAATCCTCAAATTCATGGCCCATTCGGTAAAGTTGCTACCGTTCGTTGCTAGTTTCTCTTTCTCCATGAACGCATTGAAATTAAAAGCGGTGGTGCCATCTACAACAGAATTTGTAAAGTTTAGACTAAGTGTATGATAGATTGAGTTCAACTAATCTATGTTACGAATGAACTCCCACTCAAAGCGACATCCTCGTGTCCTTTTGGTGATTACATGAACCAAATCCACTACACCAAGTCCGATCATCACGTGAGTCGGTATAGCTTCAAAGCGAGCATCAAATGGGCATCATATCAACTATATGACTCATGCTTAACCTTCGATTACGTGTTAGAGGCCATGTCACGTACATGCTAGGCTCGTCAAGTTAGAACCTTAGTATTTGCGTGTGTAGCTTTTTTACACCGAAGTATGGTCGTGGATCCAAGAACACCCGATCATCACGTGATGTCTTGGAGCCAGCGAAAACATAATCGGTGCATACTAAAGGAAGAACACATTCTTATCTTGATATTTAAATGAGGGATCATCTTATTATGCTTAACAAAGCGCTAAACAAGCAATATAAGATGCAATCAAAACATCATATGTTTATTAGTGAAATTATATGGTTTCCGCAGATGATCTCTATCATGTGCATCGTGGTATGATCACTATCATACCTATATGTGTAAATCCACAGTATATGGATTTTACACGCTATGTGTGTTGTAAGAGTATCATCTCATACTTCTACTTACAACACTACCATATCATAACACTAGCCCAGCAACAATCTAAACTAGACGCCTCTAATTTATCCATTGCAAGTTTTACGTGGCTTAGGGCTTTCGAGATAGAACCGTTCTTACCTACGAACATGAATGTGGCATCCCGCAAAACCACTACTAGAAAATCGCGTTGAATTTGTGCATTGCATCGTCATCATCATGCATTGTTTGCTAAAACTATGTTTGCAAAGCCCGTGTTGTTTTCTAAACGCCCCTCTTTATTTTCAAACATCAAAACCGGGTCTCGAGTTATTTTGTTTGTTGCTATCGGGTTGCAAGCGGCCCGTTTAGAATAAATAAAAATTTAAATTATTTTAATAGGGGCGTCGAGCGGGCCGATTGACGACCGCCCAGGATTTTAAATCGGTCCACCAAGCCCTTCCTAAAACCTAAACCTACCCAGAATTCTACCCACCCAATCTCTCCACCTCACTCCCTCCTATCCACCGCCGCCACCTCGGCTACCTCTACCCTCACCCAATCCCCACTGCCACATGGCCTCTCTCTCCTCTCACCCCCTCTCCCCAGCTCACACACTCCCCTCCCTCACATGCTCTCACCCAGCCCGATCCACCGCCCACGCCTTGACATCCCAGCCCCAACCGCTGCCTGGGTCCCTCCTGGACCCACGTCCACACACCGCCTGTCCTCCACACGCCCGTTCTCTTCTCCTCCCCGTTCTTCTTCCTCCGTGCCTCTGCGTGCGCCGCCCGCGTCCCCAAGCCTGACCCAGCCCGGCGAGCCCTGGTCGAGCCCTCGCCCCTTCCTCCGCCCTGCGTCGCCCCACCCGCCGCTCCCTCCACCCCCAAGCTTCTTCGCCCGCCCGGCCCAGCTCGACCCACTCCTCCTCGCCCGCGCTCGTGCTCGCGTCGACCTCAAGACCGCCCGACGCCGCCTGCTCCCCGCCCGCGCCCAGGCTCCACCGCTCAGCCGTCGCCTCCTCCCGGCGCGCCCACCTCGCCTCCGTCGCCCGCAGCCCGCATGACCCTAATCGCTCGCCCGGCAGCCTCCTCGCCCCAGCCAGCGCGCGCCCGCGCGTGCGCCCGCCTCGCCGGCCAGCGCTCGCCACCGCTGCAACGCCCTCGCCCAGGCCCGCGCGCGAGCCGTCCCAGCAGCGTCGCCCGGTCGGCACGCCTCCCGCGCCCTGCATCTGCTTTGCCTCCGGCCCCAGCCGTGGCGCCGTCCTCTCCGCAGCCCGCGCGCCCGCCAGCCACCTCACCGCGCCCGCCGTTCCTCCTGCGCCGTCTGCGCCCGCGCCGCCCGTTCCCTCGGCGTCGCCCAGCCCGGCCGGTCCCTCATCGCCTACCCGCCGTGACCGTCCCCGCTGAGCTCCTCCCGAGTGGCCCTGCCTCGCGGCTCCGCCCTGTCCTGCCGTGGCCCTGCAAGCCGCTGCGGGTGCCCTCTCCGACCGTTTGATTCGGCTGTGTTCCGTGTTGCTAGCCCAAGTACCACGGTATCTTTTGGAGATGTGACCAAGGGTTTCAAGAAAAACCAAGAACTCCACGTAGTTTCGGATCGACAAGGACCCCTCGGAGCTGCCAAGGTCGCCAAGAACCCGTGCAAGACCGATCCTCGAGGCCGAATTCTAGGCACGCCAAGACCGAACAGGAGATCTCCGTCACGGAACACCATGATCGCCCCGGGCGCCAAGTGCTCCTTTTCGGACCGAAGACCAGCGGTTAAGTTCACCACCGACAAAAGGCAGACTACGAGATCTACTTCGGGCACATGCGACAAGAACTACCCGATCCAAGACCGAACCCCGGAATCCGAGTCCGACACCGACAACTAAAAACCGTGGAACCGACAAGATCGGCCTCACCGACGCCATGATCTCCCTCACGGAATCCGAAGCGCGGACCCGCCAAGACCTCGCCACGGCAAGATCGACCCCGTGGGACCCGACAAGGTCTTCCCGACGACAAGAACGACACCGCCCCGGAAGGACCCGATGCGCCCCGAACACCGAGACCCCGATGCGCCCGACGCCACGCCAAGTTCGTCTACCCTAACGCCAAGACCAACCCTGAGCTCCGAGAACGATCCCGCCGAGGCCGAACCCTAGACCCGGAACCTGAGACCGACCCCGAACCCCGGAACCCCAAGTTCGTCGAGCCCCCTCTGATGTGTGACCCCTTTTCCCTCGAACCCTATTTTATAACATAACAACTTGATTGCATATTGAATTGTCATACTCGCATGCATATCTGTGGTTTGGGGGCCTTTTGCCGATTCACCTAATAATTAAATATGGGGCCCATATGCGGGCAAATCTAGCCTTATATTGGCCTCATTTAAATTTGTGTAGCGAACCCGGTGCTATCTTCTGCCATGCTAATACAACATTTAATTTGCGGGGTAGCTAAATAACTCGAACCGTTTAATTAATTGCCGGGACCCCGGTTCCGCTTAACATGACCTAATTGCATCGCACCTTTGCCATGCCATGCATCATACTTGCATCATGCCGATCTTCTGCCGTGTATTAAATATTGCATCCGGTGTTTCTTCTAGTGATTTGGTTCTTCGCGGATAAGGCCGTTGAGTTGATGTGAGCTTCGCCCCGATCTTCGGGGAAAACCTTCGACAATGTTTTCAGGCGAGCATCTCCCTCTTTCTACCTATCTTACTTTTATAGTATTTACTTCCCTCCTGTTGATCTATTGCTATACGTGTTTGCGATGCTTTTTCGTTACCGTGATATTCCTGCAGCCCTATATTGCCTTGGACACATCCTATTACATTGTTTGGTAGATAGATGGACTTGCGGCGTCGTAGTTGCTTGCTCAAGTGCGGATGTGTGTCATATGCCACCGTTCTTGATGTATTGCCGCATGTTGATGTTGGAGATGATTCTAGTTTTACTTATCGTCACTTTAATTTCTGTTTAACAACTAAAATTGAATAAGCGAGGCATCGGTGGGTGATAGATAATATTTGGTTTCGACGCCACTTGTGTCCCGTAAGACCCGAGTACTTGATACATTCCTTGTTTTATCGCGCTATCCACATCCGGGAGGTATATGGGACCCCCAGCGAGCTTGATTCATCTTATTTCTTGGGGCCACAAACTAGTTTGAGGTTTTATTTACGATCTGTACTTATGCCATGCTACTTTACGTATTTAATTTGTGCGAGGAGCACCTGTCTTTGTTAGGAGCGGGACACGATTCAGCGGTGTCGACAAGCCCAGCCACTTCGGGTTCCCGATCGTTCACAGTATTACCCAAACCTTGAGGCCGTCTCGGAGCTTGCTTACTCCGTTGCGGATTCTACTTAAGGGTTGGCCCCCTGAAATATTTCTGAATCCTATGATTGTTCAGTCGTGAAAGCCTCGTTGGGTTTTGATTTGGTTTTTCCGAGGTTGATCGAGCGTGTGTTGCTATTGGTGCACCCGGCGGGTAAAACTTTCAAAGCCGTGTCCGGATATGGACGACTTGGAGCAGTTTCTTGATCATAGACAAGCATAACTAAAGTTTCTGCTATTAATTTGACTTATAATGACTAGTAATCAGCTTCACTATAACGGAATGGCTAATCAATCGCCCGCCCACCATTGCTTGTTTGTTGTCGCTTGCGACAAATGTATCGACTAGTAAGTATTGCAACTTCTAGCGAATTGGCTGAATAAAAGTACCAACAAGCTGCTGGGTTTTGGGTTTATCTCATGCTATACATGTCGATTAGTAATTGTTGCAACTATCACGGAATGATTAACTAAAAGTGCCCTTTGTTTACTTTACCGGGATTATCTAAACGACTAGTAAAGTGCCGCAACTATAACTAATTAAATAAAGCGCCAAGCTGTGAGTTCCTCGGTTGACTTCCTCGATTGGTCTCGAGGGAAACGCCGAGATGGGTTTGTTTGGTGTTAGTTTCAGTTGGATCCGGATAGGTCATGCTTACCCTCTCGATAACCGCGGTTGTATCGAGTCTCTATAGGTGGTTTAGTGCATCTTGCACGCCGCTCGATCCACCATACCTATGTGGCGAGGACCGAATTCTAGCCTCATGTGTCTGGCCTCGATCTTGGCGCTCCTTCTTTTCCTTTGCCCTTTGGCACCTTTGTTTTAAGCAGGTTTTGAGATCGGCGTCGTTAGCGGGGTTACCCTTCCGGCTTGGCACAGGCGGTTATGGGCGCCATTGGTTATTCTTGGGATCTTAGCCCCATTTGCATCTTGTCCGTATGGACGCTCTATCGTTTTCAAGGTGATTTGGATCTTTGTATATTATATCGTATTCTTGACTCTATGAGTCATTGTTATATATATACATGGGTCCCATCGAGGACTGTTGTGTAATGTTATTACTTGTTTCCACCCGCACGAAAGTGCTGGTGAGCACCTTTGAATCGTTTCTGCGGGTTTGGCGAATTTTGCTAAAACTTGCATAGGTCCGATCGAGGGTGTTCTGAGTGGTATCGAGCCCGGTTGCGATACCCACAAGTCTAGCCTGTCAGGATAACCTAGCTAACGGCCAAGTAGAAGTGTCAAAACTATTTTGAAAATCGGTTGGATAGTTACGGTTAGGTCTGATTTTACTCCTTACCCTTTGCTATTCTTCTCTTACCTCTCGTGTTTTGAATCCGCTCTCTTCTCTCTTGGTCTAGGATTTCTCGTGGTTGGGTTTCGTCGTACCTTGAGGTTTCGCTTCCTCCTTTGGTAAAGGTGTTGCTACGTCTGGTCTTCATGCTATCAGGAACCCTTAAATCGTGGGACCATCATTTGTTCTTGTTTGTGCCTTCCGGTGTTTCCGAAATGACGGCGTCCTCTATGCGAGATCCGATCGAGTCTGCATCACTCCTTTGTTTCGAACCTCGCTTGTCGAGAATCTTGATCTGAATCTTGAGGGTTGGTTGCATAATCTCTGTTATTATGCTGAGTAATGCTTTGAGTGCGGGATGGAGTCGCGACCATACCACTACTCTTATCATTCCCTTTTGTACATTGAATGGTGGATCGATGCAATTTACCCCTTCCATGGAAGTTAGAGGTGGCCTTACCCTTAACCCGTCCGTTGTTTATCCGGAGTGTTCTCTTGCCGATCGGACAACGACCTCTTGTTAGTGGTGTCGCGAGGATCTACGAAGCCGAAGGATCGATCGCCGGCCTTCCTTCCGGTACCATGAGGCGGATCTCGAGGCGAGATCCATTGTTAGTGGTGTCGGTGTGGCATCCATAAAACCACTACTAGAAAATCGCGTTGAATTTGTGCATTGCATCGTCATCATCATGCATTGTTTGCTAAAACTATGTTTGCAAAGCCCGTGTTGTTTTCTAAACGCCCTCTTTATTTTCAAACATCAAAACCGGGTCTCGGAGTTATTTTGTTTGTTGCTATCGGGTTAAGCGGCCCGTTTAGAATAAATAAAATTTAAATTATTTTAATAGGGGCGGTCGAGCAGGGCGATTGAGGCGACCGCCCAGGATTTTAAATCGGTCCACCAACGCCCTTCCTAAAACCTAAACCTACCCAGAATTCTACCCACCCAATCTCTCCACCTCACTCCCTCCTATCCACCTGCGCCACCTCGGCTACCCTCTACCCTCACCCAATCCCCACCTGCCACATGGCCACTCTCTCCTCTCACCCCTCTCCCAGCTCACACCTCCCCCTCACATGCTCTCACCCCAGCCCACGATCCACACGCCCTTGACATCCCAGCCCCAACCGCTGCCACAGGTCCCTCCTGGGACCCACGTCCCACCACCTGCCACATCCTCCACCGACGCCCACGTTCTCTCCCTCCCCGTTCTTCTTCCTCCGTGCCTCTCTGCGTGCACCGCCCGCGTCCCAGCCAAGCCCAGCGAGCCCCGCCGCTGCGTCGCCCTGGCGCCCCTTCCTCCGCCTTGCGTCCCGTCCGCCACCGCGCGCTCCCTCCCTGCCCCCAGCTCGCCCGCCTAGCTCGGCCCGGCTCGCCCCGCTCCTCCTCACTTGCGCTCGTGCTCGCGTCGACCTCAGCCGCCCAGCGCCGCCCTGCTCCACCGCCGCGCCCAGGCTCCACCGCTCAGCGTCGCCTCCTCCCAGCGCGCCCTTTCGCCTCCGTCGCCGCGGCCGGCGACCCATAATCGCTTCCCCAGCCTCCTCGCCGGGCAGCGCCGCGCCTCACGCGTCGCCCGCCTCGCTCGCCACCTGCAACCGCGCCCTCGCCCAGCGCGCCAGGCCCGTCCCGGCGCCGCGTCGCCCGGTCCGTGCGCCTCCACCGCGCCCTGCATCTCGCCGGCCTCGCCTGCCTCGACGCAGCCTTGGCCGTCCGACGCCGTCCTCCAGCTCCGCGCCCGGCACCAGCCACCTCCGGCTGGCGCCCGTTCCTCCCCGCCCGGCCCGCCGCCCGTTCCCTCGTCGCGAAGCCCCCCGCGGTCCCTCATCGCCTACCCGCGTGACCGTCCCGCGAGCTCCTCCCGAGTGGCCCTGCCCAGCTCGCCTGTCTGCCGTGGCCTGCAAGCCAAGGGTGCCCTCTCCGACGTTTGATTCGAGGCTGTGTTCGTGTTGCTAGCCCAAGTACCACGGTATCTTTTGGAGATGTGACCAAGGGTTTCAAGAAAAACCGCCAAGAACTCCACGTAGTTTCGGATGCGACAAGGACCCCTCGGAGCTGCCAAGGTCGCCAAGAACCCGTGACCAAGGCCGATCCTCGAGGCCGAATTCTAGGCACGCCAAGACCGAACGGAGATCTCCGTCACGGAACACCATGATCGCCAACCGGGCATAAGTGCTCCTTTTCCGGACCGAAGACCAGCGGTTAAGTTCACCACCGACAAAAGGCAGACTCTGAGATCTACTTGGCGGGCACATGCGACAAGAACTACCCGATCCGAAGCCGAACCCGGAATCCGAGACACCGACAACTAAAACCGTGGAACCGCAAGATCGGCCTCACCGACGCCATGATCTCCCTCACGGAATCCGAGCGCGGACCGCCAAGACCTCCGCCACGGCAAGATCGACCCGTGGGACCCGACAAGGTCTTCCGACGACAAAACGACACCGCCGGAAGGACCCGATCGCCCGAACACCGACCCGATGCGCCCGACGCCACGCCAAGTTCGTCTACCTAACGCCAAGACCAACCACGAGCTCCGAGAACGATCCAGCCGAGCAGAACCTGAACCGGAACAGACCGACCCAGGCCGAACCGAACCCCAAGTTCGTCGAGCCCCCTCTGATGTGTGACCCCTTTTTCCTCGAACCCTATTTTTTAACATAACAACTTGATTGCATTTTGAATTGTCATACTGCATGCATATACGTGGTTTGGGGCCTTTGCCGATTCACCTAATAATTAAATATGGGGCCCATATGCGGGCAAATCTAGCCTTATATTGGCCTCATTTAAATTTGTAGCGAACCGGTGCTATCTTACGCCATGCTAATACAACATTTAATTTGCGGGGTAGCTAAATAACTCGAACCGTTTAATTAATTGTCGGGACCCCGGTTCCGCTTAACATGACCTAATTGCATCGCACCTTTGCCATGCCATGCATCATACTTGCATCATGCCGATCTTCTGCCGTGTATTAAATATTGCATCCGGTGTTTCTTCTAGTGATTTGGTTCTTCGCGGATAAGGCCGTTGAGTTGATGTGAGCTTCGCCCCGATCTTCGGGGAAAACCTTCGACAATGTTTTCAAAGAGCATCTCCCTTTCTACCTATCTTACTTTTATAGTATTTACTTCCTCCTGTTGATCTATTGCTATACGTGTTGCGATGCTTTAGTTTCGTACCGTGATATTCCTCGACCCTATATTGCCTTGGACACATCCTATTACCTGTTGTTTGGTAGATAGATGGACTTGCGCGTCGTAGTTGCTTGCTCAAGTGCTGATGTGTGTCGTCATATGCCACAGTTGCTGATGTATTGCCGCATGTTGATGTTGGAGATGATTCTAGTTTTACTTATCGTCACTTTAATTTCTGTTTAACAACTAAAATTGAATAAGCAGAGGCATCGGTGGGTGATAGATAATATTTGGTTTCGAGCCCACTTGTGTCCCGTAAGACCCAGTACTTGATACTGTTCCTTGTTTTATCGCGCTATCCAACTCCGGGAGGTCTATCGGCCCCCCCTGAGCCAGAGCTTGATTCAGTCTTATTTCTTGGGGCCACAAACTAGTTTGAGGTTTTATTTACGATCCTGTACTTATGCCATGCTACTTTCTGTATTTAATTTGTGAGGAGCACACTGCTTTGTTAGGAGCGGGACACGATTCGCGGTGTCGACAAGCCCAGCCACACTTTCGGGTTCCCGATCGTTCCACCGTATTACCCAAACCTTGAGGCCGTCTCGGAGCTTGCTTACTCTGCGGATTCTACTTAAGGGTGGCCCCGAAATATTTCGAATCCTGTGATTGTTCGATCGTGAAAGCCTCGTTGGGTTTTGATTTGGTTCTTCCGAGGTTGATCGGCGTGTGTTGCTATTGGTGCACCCGCCGGTAAAACTTTCTGAAAGCCGTGTCCGCGGATATGGACGACTTGGAGCACAGTTTCTTGATCATAGACAAGCATAACTAAAGTTTACTGCTATTAATTTGACTTATAATGACTAGTAATCAGCTTCACTATAACGGAATGGCTAATCAATACTGCCCACCATTGCTTGTTTGTTGTCGCTTGCGACAAATGTATCTGACTAGTAAGTATTGCAACTACAACGAATTGGCTGAATAAAAGTACCAACAACTGCTGGGTTTTGGGTTTATCTCATGCTATCTGTATCTGATTAGTAATTGTTGCAACTATCACGGAATGATTAACTAAAAGTGCCCACTGTTTACTTTACCAGGACGATTATCTAAACCTGACTAGTAAAGTGCCGCAACTATAACTAATTAAATAAAGCGCCAGCGTGTGAGTTCCTCGGTTGACTTCCTCGATTGGTCTCGAGGGGGAAACGCCAGGATGGGTTTGTTTGGTGTTAGTTTCAGGTTGGATCCGGATAGGTCATGCTTACCCCTCTCTGATAACCGCCAGTTGTATCGAGTCTCTATAGGTGGTTTAGTGCATGCTGCCGCTGCCGCTCAGTCCACCATACCTATGTAGGCGAGGACCGCCGAATTCTAGCCTCGCCGTGTACTGGCCTCGATCTTGGCGCTCCTTCTTTTCCTTTGCCCTTTGCCGCACCCTTTGTTTTAAGCAGGTTTTGAGATCGGCGTCGTTAGCGGGGTTACCCTTCCGCTTGGCACAGGGGTTATGGGCGCCATTGGTTATTCTTAGGGATCTTAGCCCCATTTGCATCTTGTCCGTAGCTGGACGCTCTATCGTTTTCAAGGTGATTTGGATCTTTGTATATTATATCGTATTCTTGACTCTATGAGTCGTTATATATATCATTACGTGGGTCCCATCGAGGACTGTTGTGTAATGTTATTACTTCGTTTCCACCCTTGCGAAAGTGCTGGTGGGCACCTTTGAATCGTTTCTATGCGGGTTTGGCGAATTTTGCTAAAACTTGCATAGGTCCGGTCCGAGGGTGTTCTGAGTGGTATCGAGCCCGGCGGTGCGATACCCCACAAGTCTAGCCTGTAGGATAACCTAGCTAACGGCCGAAGTAGAAGTGTCAAAACTATTTTGAAAATCGGTTGGATAGTTCTGGTTAGGTCTGATTTTACTCCTTACCCTTTGCTATTCTTCTCTTACCTCTACGTGTTTTGAATCCGCTCTCTTCTCTCTCTTCGAGTCTAGGATTTCTCGTGGTTGGGTTTCCGTCGTACCTTCAGGGTTTCGCTTCCTCCTTTGGTAAAGGTGTTGCTACGTCTGGTCTTCATGCTATCCGAGGAACCCTTCGTCTGTGGGACCATCATTTGTTCTTGTTTGTGCCTTCCGGTGTTTTCCGACGCGACGACGTCCTCTATGCCAGATCCGATGCCGAGTCTGCATCACTCCTTTGTTTTCGAACCTCGCTTGTCGAGAATCTTCAGTCTGAATCTTGAGGGTTGGTTGCATAATCTGTCTATTCGTGTACAGAGTAATGCTTTGAGTGCGGGATGGAGTCGCGACCATACCACTACTCTTATCATTCCCTTTTGTACATTGAATGGTGGATCGATGCAATTTTACCCCTTCCATGGAAGTTAGAGGTGGCCTTACCCTTAACTTCGTCCGTTGTTTATCCGGAGTGTTCTCTTGCCGATCAGGAACAACGACCTCTTGTTAGTGGTGTCGCGAGGATCTACACGAAGCGCGAAGGATCAGATCGCCGGCCTTCCTTCCGGTACCATGAGGCGGATCTCGAGGGCGAGATCCATTGTTAGTGGTGTCGAATTGTGGCATCCCGCAAAACCACTACTAGAAAATCGCGTTGAATTTGTGCATTGCATCGTCATCATCATGCATTGTTTGCTAAAACTATGTTTGCAAAGCCCGTGTTGTTTTCTAAACGCCCCTCTTTATTTTCAAACATCAAAACCCGGGTCTCCGGAGTTATTTTGTTTGTTGCTATCGGGTTGCAAACGGCCCGTTTAGAATAAATAAAAATTTAAATTATTTTAATATGGGCGGTCAGCGGGCGATTGACCCGACGACCGCCCGATTTTAAATCGGTCCACCAACCGCCCTTCCTAAAACCTAAACCTACCCAGAATTCTACCACCCAATCTCTCCACCTCACTCCCTCCTATCCTGCCGCCACCTCGGCCCCTCTACCCTCACCCAATCCCCACCTGCCACATGGCCACTCTCTCTCCTCTCACCCCCTCTCCCCAGCCAGCTCACACACTCCCCCTCCCTCACATGCTCTCACCCCAGCCCACACGATCCACACGCCCGCAGCGCCAGCATCCCAGCCCCAACCGCTGCCCTGGGTCCCTCCCGCGGGACCCACGTCCCTGGCCACCTGCCCTGTCCTCCACCGACGCCCACGTTCTCTTCTCCCTCCCCCCGTTCTTCTTCCTCCGTGCCTCTCTGCGTGCCGCACGCCCCCAGCCTGCCCCCACCGCGAGCCGCCGCTGCGTCGAGCCCTACGCGCCCCTTCCTCCGCCGCGTCCCGTCCGCCACCGCTCCCTCCTGCCCAAGCTCGCCCCGCCGCCCGCCCGGCCCCCGCCTCCTCCGCCTCTTTCGTGCTCGACCTCAGCACCGCCGACGCCGCCTGCTCCCACCGCGCGCCCAGGCTCCACCGCTCATGGCTGCCGCCTCCCCAGCGCGCCACCTCGCCTCCGTCGCCCTTGCGGCCAGCGACCCATGTCGCTTCGCCCGGCAGCCTCCTCGCCCGGGCGCCACAGGCGCCCGCCCTCGCCAAGGCCGCCACGCTGCAACCGCCCTCGCCCAGGCCAGCGCGCCGGCCGCCCCGTCGCCCGCCCAGCGCCTCCACCCGCGCCTGCATCTCGCCTCGCCCGCCACGGCGCCTTGCCGTCCGACGCCGTCCTCCGCAGCTCAGCGCCCGCCACCTCCGGCCGCCGCGCCCGCCGTTCCTCCTGCGCTGCGCTGCCCGCCGCCGCCGTTCCCTCGGCCACCCAGCAGCCCGGTCCTCATCGCCTACCGCCGTGGCCCCCGCCGAGCTCCCGAGTGGCCCTGCCCGCCTGCTCCGTCCCTGTCTGCCGTGGCCACTGCAGCAGCTGGGTGCCCTCCGACCGTTTTCGGAGGCTGTGTTCCGTGTTGCTAGCCCAAGTACCACGGTATCTTTTGGAGATGTGACCAAGGGTTTCAAGAAACCGCCAAGAACTCACGTAGTTTCGGATCGACAAGGACCCTCGGGCTGCCAAGGTCGCCAAGAACCCCGTGCGAAGACCGATCCTCGAAGACCGAATTCTAGGCACCAAGACCGAAGGAGATCTCAAGTCCACGGAACACCATGATCGCCAACCAACGCCAAGTGCTCTTTCCGGACCGAAGACCAGCGGTTAAGTTCACCACCGACAAAAGGCAGACTACGAGATCTACCGGCGGGCACATGCGACAAGAACTACCCGATCCAAGACCGAACCGGAATCCGAGTCCGACACCGACAACTAAAACCGTGGAACCAAAGATCGGCCTCACCGACGCCATGATCTCCCTCACGGAATCCGAAGCGGACCCGCCAAGACCTCGCCACGGCAAGATCGACCCGTGGGACCGACAAGGTCTTCCCGACGACAAGAACGACACCGCCGGAAGGACCGATCGCCCGAACAGAGACCCCGATGCGCGACGCCACGCCAAGTTCGTCTACCCTAACGCCAAGACCAACCACGAGCTCCGAACGATCCCGCCGAGGGCGAACCCTAGACCGGAACACGAGACCGACCCGAACCGAACCCCAAGTTCGTCGAGCCCCTCGATGTGTGACCCTTTTCCTCGAACCCTATTTTATAACATAACAACTTGATTGCATATTGAATTGTCATACTCGCATGCATATCGTGGTTTGGGGCCTTTGCCGATTCACCTAATAATTAAATATGGGGCCCATATGCGGCAAATCTAGCCTTATATTGGCCTCATTTAAATTTGTGTAGCGAACCGGTGCGTGCTATCTTCTGCCATGCTAATACAACATTTAATTTGCGGGGTAGCTAAATAACTCGAACCGTTTAATTAATTGCCGGGACCCCGGTTCCGCTTAACATGACCTAATTGCATCGCACCTTTGCCATGCCATGCATCATACTTGCATCATGCCGATCTTCTGCCGTGTATTAAATATTGCATCCGGTGTTTCTTCTAGTGATTTGGTTCTTCGCGGATAAGGCCGTTGAGTTGATGTGAGCTTCGCGATCTTGGGAAAACCTTCGACAATGTTTTCAAAGTGAGCATCTCCCTCTTTCTACCTATCTTACTTTTATAGTATTTACTTCCCTCCTGTTGATCTATTGCTATCTGTGTTGCGATGCTTTAGTTTCCGTACCCGTGATATTCCCTGCAGCCCTATATTGCCTTGGACACATCCTATTACCTGTTGTTTGGTAGATAGATGGACTTGCGCGTCGTAGTTGCTTGCTCAAGTGCAGATGTGTGTCGTCATATGCCACCGTTGCTGATGTATTGCCGCATGTTGATGTTGGAGATGATTCTAGTTTTACTTATCGTCACTTTAATTTCTGTTTAACAACTAAAATTGAATAAGCAAAGGCATCGGTGGGTGATAGATAATATTTGGTTTCCGAACGCCCACTTGTGTCCCGTAAGACCCTGAGTACTTGATTCATTTCCTTGTTTTATCGCGCTATCCACATCCGGGAGGTATATGGGACCCCCCTGAACCAGAGCTTGATTCCGTCTTATTTCTTGGGGCCACGAACTAGTTTGAGGTTTTATTTACGATCTGTACTTATGCCATGCTACTTTCTGTATTTAATTTGTGCGAGGAGCACACTGTACTGTTTAGGAGCGGGACACGATTCCGCGGTGTCGACAAGCCCAGCCACACTTTCGGGTTCCTCGTTCACGCCGTATTACCCAAACCTTGAGGCCTCGAGCTTGCTTACTCCGTTATGGATTCTACTTAAGGTGGCCCCAAATATTTCGAATCCTGTGATTGTTCGATCGTGAAAGCCTCGTTGGGTTTTGATTTGGTTCTTCCGAGGTTGATCGGCGTGTGTTGCTATTGGTGCACCCGCGAGAATAAAACTTTCGAAAGCCGTGTCGCGGATATGGACGACTTGGACACGTTTCTTGATCATAGACAAGCATAACTAAAGTTTGCTATTAATTTGACTTATAATGACTAGTAATCAGCTTCACTATAACGGAATGGCTAATCAATACGCCCACCATTGCTTGTTTGGTTGTCGCTTGCGACAAATGTATCGACTAGTAAGTATTGCAACTTCTAGCGAATTGGCTGAATAAAAGTACCAACAAGCTTTGGGTTTTGGGTTTATCTCATGCTATCTCAGATGTCGATTAGTAATTGTTGCAACTATCGGAATGATTAACTAAAAGTGCCTTGTTTACTTTACCGGGCGATTATCTAAACCTGACTAGTAAAGTGCCGCAACTATAACTAATTAAATAAAGCGCCAACTGTGTGAGTTCCTCGGTTGACTTCCTCGATTGGTCTCGAGGGGGAAACGCCAGGATGGGATTGTTTGGTGTTAGTTTCAGGTTGGATCCGGATAGGTCATGCTTACCCCTCTCTGATAACCGCCAGTTGTATCGAGTCTCTATAGGTGGTTTAGTGCATCTTTGCCGCCGCCACCACCATACCTATGTGGCGAGGACCGCAATTCTAGCCTCGCTGTCTTGGCCTCGATCTTGGCGCTCCTTCTTTTCCTTTGCCCTTTGCGGCACCCTTTGTTTTAAGCAGGTTTTGAGATCGGCGTCGTTAGCGGGGTTACCCTTCCGGCTTGGCACAGGCAGGGGTTATGGGCGCCATTGGTTATTCTTAGGGCTCTTAGCCCCATTTGCATCTTGTCCGTAGCTGGACGCCTATCGCTTTTCAAGGTGATTTGGATCTTTGTATATTATATCTGTATTCTTGACTCTATGAGTCATTATATATATCTGCTCACATGGGTCCCATCGAGGACTGTTGTGTAATGTTATTACTTCGTTTCCACCCGCACGAAAGTGCCTGGTGGGCACCTTTGAATCGTTTCTATGCGGGTTTGGCGAATTTTGCTAAAACTTGCATAGGTCCGATTCTGAGGGTGTTACAATGAACCACAACGAGGATAATCAAATTGTTGACAACTCGCTTGCAAAATAGATATTGACTATAGTAGGAGAGACAGACACCCGCTAGCCACTTATGCAAACTAGTTGCATGTCAAGCGTGGAACAGGTCTCATGTGCGAGGACATGTAAAGTTTGTCCGGGCCGCTTCATCCCACTATGCCACCAATATCCAAAATCACAAGAAAGGAGCAACAACATGATCATCATCGCCCACATACTCATATGTGTACTACCCGTGTAAAGTATCTACGCATAGATCCGACTCTGATACCACTGTAGGGTTCGCAGCATAGAAAACAAAAATTTCATAAGATGAGAAATATAAACCAAGATATATTTAAACAAGATACAAACAACGGGCGGATGTATAACCGTAGAGAACATACCCTGGAAGACCGACAAAGTGTAACGAGTCCAAACTCGTGGTTGATGTAGACGATCTCTTGCCGATCTCAAGATCGAGAGGAAGTCCTCGCGCCATAAATCGCAATCCGCGTTTCGCACACACGTTCGAGGCACCGAGCAACCTCCGCCTCCAGCGATGCAGCGGAAGCACAACTCTTTCTTGCCGAATATCCACCGGAACATGTATCTCGCTAGTCCGAGACCATGGGGATAAATTCTAGAGGGAGAGAGATCCTTCACGAGGAGGTGTGAGTGAGAAGTGAGGAGGGGCCTTTTATAGGAGGAGGGGAACCCCAAGGGGTGACAGGCGCATGGGGCTTCCCCTTGCCCTCCCTCTTCATGTGGTGGACACTCCACTCACAAAACTCCTCAAATTCCTCCACTCAAAATCCCACTCAAAGATCCCATTAAATTTCCACCAAATTTAATGCAAACTCTCATTAAATAAAACTCTTTTATTTTATTCAGAATTTTGTCAATTACTTTAATGGCAAACATTCACAAATAACCCTTGCTAGAATTCTATTTCACATGCATGACCACTTTATGCAATTTCACCCGAAACTTTTTGGTATCTAGTGAAATAAATTCCTGCGCTTTTATTCTTTCTTCGGAAACATTTGCTCCAATTGGATGTCGGTGTCTCTTAAGTGTGTCACCCTACGGTTCGTGAATAATGCGGACATGATCGAGACCCCTCTCGGATCAATAATCGAAGCGGGATGGAGACCCATGACTCCCACACATTCAACGATGACTTTCTTGTGATCGTCGGAACCTTTTACGCTAGTATCTTAATCCCTTTTCTCGCGATATATTACATGTCCGAGATTCGATCATCGGTATCTCCATACCTAGTTTGATCTAGTTCGACATGCACTCTTTTCTCGTTCCGTGATATAACATTCTAGTGATCAAATCACTTGCTTGCAAGCTAATCAATGTGATATCACCGAGAGGGCCCAGTATATCTATCCGTCATCGGATGAACAAATTCCACTCTTGATCCATGAGCCTCAACATAACACTTTATTAGTTCTGAACCCATCTTTATAATCACCTTACGGTGTGACGTTTGATGTTATCAAGAAACTCTTAGGTGTTAGTGATTGACATGATCTCATGGTCTAAGGATTAGGATCACTTAAGTTGTTATAGCAATATAAACTCAATGACTTTGATCGTAATGCTATACTTCGGATGAATGTTCATCACATCATTACACTAATGTTGTGATCCCGTTATTAACAACATCCAATATCCATGATCAGGAAACCTTGATCATCTTGTTAATCAACGAGCTAGTTTATGAGAGAGGCTTAACTAGGAACTTTCTGTTTGTTTATTAAACACACATGTATTAACGTTTCCGTATTAATACAATTATAGCATGCAAAATAAACATCTATCATATACTTGGAATACACATAATAAACACTTTATTATTGCCTCTCAGGGCATATTCCCTTCAGAAGCACACAGAAATACCCAGTCCCCACCGCACCCACAAAACAAACCCTAACCTCACCTCGCGCTGCCGATTCTCCCCTCTCCCTTCCTCATCTCTCCGCCGCCACCCCCACCCACCCCCATCAGTCCTGATCGCCATCCAACGCACCCACCCCACCCACCCCATCGCGTAGCCACACCCAACCCTAGCTCTCTGCAGTACCCGCCGCCACCCACCATCAGATCCCCAACAACCTTCACATCTCGCTGATTCCCTCCCTCCTCATCTCCCTCCGACGCCCTGCCTCTCTCTCTCCCAAGACGGCATCCGCGCGCAAGGAAGCAGCACGGATGATAGGCCACCGTCGCGTGGCATCCCACTACCGGATCTCGTGGCGAGGCCTCTGCGGCGAAGGCGGCCGATGGGATCCTCGAGGAGGCCGGACGGCAGCGCATGGTCAAGGGAATCACTCCATCGTCGGCGTAGTGGAGCTGCAGGAGGCCGGAGGATGCGAGGGCAAGTGGAGGCGGAGCCACGGCAGCGTGCCGTCTTGAACCCTTCTCCCGGCGGATGCGTATGTTGTACAAGATCACTGCCGGGTTCATGAGAAGCTGCTCACGGAGGGCGGGTTCGGTGTGTTCAAGTCCACCTGGCGGCGGTAGGGAGGTGGCGTGAAGAAGCTCAAGAGGCGGGCATGGGGAGCAGGAGTTCCAGGTGGAGGTGGAGATCATCAGCCGCATCCACCACCACCACCTCATCTCCCTCCTCGGCTACTGCAACTCCGAGGACCACCGCCTCCTCGTCTATGATTTCTTCGCCAACGACACCATGCACCACAAGATCCACGGTATGACTTTTGACACGACACCACCAGGCACCAACTCCACTTCATCATTCTGGAATTGGATGCAGTAAAATGCAATACTATCTCTGTTAAACGGGCTTTAAGATGTAGAAACGAGTTATGAAATGAGTACCATCCCTATGGATTTAACAAGGCATGCTTGGACGATTCTTTGGAACTTGGATCGATGCTTGTTGTTTCAACCATACAGAGGTTTTGTCACACCGTTTCCAAGGTATGGATCTTGGAAACTTCTATTAACTTAGAGGCGGTCTTAAGTATTTTGTTTTTTACTACTAGAAGCTTCATTTTACTTAAAAGTATATTAATATGTAGGGGAAACATAACCAGTTTTGCTACGTTGAATATATTCTGAAATATTGTAGGTACATATACTGTATGCTCAAGTTTGTTGTTATTTCTGAATCATGAACCCAGTTAAAGGTGTCCTTATTCACCTCTGATTGTTAGAATTTTGATGTTCCAAAATATTTAAATTATTAGCTTAAAGCCACTACAATGTTCAAGAGAATCTTATCAGTTGAATACGGATCTCTCATTTCCCATGCAGTAGCCAATAATGGTACGAAGACACACTATTGGTACAGTTTGTTCGCCTTGTAGCTTGCTGCCTTGTGGCTAATGAGAGTTACCTATGTAGCTTCTTGCTTGTTGTCTGATTGTTTAAGGTATCAGTGGGAACTGTTAATTGTTTAAATTTTCATTGTGTATTTTATTGTCTTCCAAGGCATATATGATGTATAGTTTACTACCATAAAGGATTCCGTCCTGGCTGAATGAATTGTGAACACATTGCTGCGTTGTGTAGCGATGGTTGCAAGTTCGGATCGGCTACCTTCTTTTCATATTTTAAAATTCACTTTTATACATGATCATTTATGACAAACATAAACCAATGTTTAGAAAACGTATGTTACTTATTTGTGTCACATTCTGAAAGGGATGTTCGATTCTGAGGCGTGTTGAACAGGATGCCACAGTTGTTAGAGTCCAGCAAAGTCGTATTCTCTAAACATTTTAATTCAGTATACCCGACACAGATGATTGTGTATTTGTGCCAGCTTCAATACGTTTGATACATAGACCTTGAATATTATCTAGGCATCATTGCGTGGATAGTTTAGAGATGAGTTGGATGTGATTAGTATGAGCACTCTGAAACTGTATACATAACAGAATTATATTAATATTTTTTTCTATCTTTCTAGGGCGGCGAGGCGAAGCTCGCCTGTCTGCTAGTATTATAGAATACTGAAAGTACTTGTTTACGTTTGGTTGCAAGATTGATTTGTTGTACTAAAAGTATGTCTTTCATTGAGACTAAAAGTGTAGTTGTTCCTTGTTTACAGGAGCTCCAGCCCTAAAAGATCTGAAGTCAGTGAAGCCGCGAAGAGTAGCCATTTGTAATAGTTCGACATCTGGGTTGTACTAGAGTGTGTAAAATTGTAATAGCCTAGTTGTTTTAATAGTTGCACGTGTTCTTTTTTATCTGTAACAAATATTGATTATGTATGGGATCTCAAACTTATGAATAGAAACCCATGACTGAAATGACTGTTATTTTAGACCCTTATTACGTGTGAGGTCACATTTTGAGATGAACATGACAAGTCAAACCTATCTGAAAAGTGGAACCAGGTCATAAAAAGGATGAATTTGAATTTAAATGGACTATAAACAGGCTATGGCCCATAAAATTAGAACACTGATTTTGAATTTAAATGGACTCAAATAGGCTGTGGCCCATAAAATTAGAAGGCTAAAATGTTTAGTGCGGCCTATGTAGCTGATAAGAACTAGCAAGAAAAAAACATAAACATGCTGAATTGTTGGGCTTGGCCCAAATAAATGGCTGAAGTGGACAGGGCTGATTCCTTGCCACGTTGGATTGGCCACGTGGGCGATGCTGGCGATGCGGTTGCGTGACGATATCGGATCGTCATAATGGTTATGACGATCCAATATCGTCATAGATGGTTATGACGATTTCATTGAAATCATCGTTATAGTTCATTTGCGACGCCCAGCTTTCGACGATCTTAAAATCGTCATAGAATCGTCATAAATGGGCTATTGTGACGATTCTGTGACGAAAATAGAGGGTCATATATAGCCAGATTCCTTGTAGTGTTGGCCGGGAGCAAGAGATGCCCGGCATCCGTAATCTTGAACCCTGCACACATCATTAGGGACCGGCTTCGGGACTTGACCCGTTATGGCGGCATCTCCCTAATGCGTGACTCATGGTCTCGGCGAAAGCAAGGTAAAGGTCGTGGTCAACCACTCTCTGCCGGCTAATAATTTGGCATTAAGAATCGGTTAGTACGTGTGGGTAAAGTTGTGCACCCCTGCAGGGTTATTAATCTTTTCGAAAAGTCGTGTCCACGGTTATGGACGACTTGGGAACGGACGTGAAGATCATAGAGAACTATAACCGAATGCTAAAACTTTTCAACTAAAGTGATTTCTGGAATACTTCCTCGGGGTTGTTTGAGGGGGTAGTTCGGGAAGAGAGGTTCAGTTGATGATGGTTCTTGGTGGATATCAAAGATGACTCCGGAGAGCTAGAGTTGTAGTCTTCTTATCCCCTTTTGAAAATGATATGACTATACGAGTTTCTTCTCCCTCTTGTTTTGAGAATAAAAGATGGATTTATGCAAAAATAAGTCCACAAGCCATAAGTCTTGCGGAGTACACCATGTACTCAGCCTTGCTTCGTTGACGTTTTCTACAGATGAAGCTACTCCAACTAAAGGTGGTTTCTACGTCAAAGTCGACGATTAGTTGGGGTTCCCGGGAAGCAGCCTAGGATCTATGGAAGGGTCATTACTTCTGTTTAAGGCCTCTTAGGCCCTTTGCTAAGTTTGTTGTTTAGAACAACTTATTTGCTTCCGTTGTTTGTTGCAATGATGGATTTGTGACCCTGGCTTGTATGACTGGTTTTGTAACTCTCTTAAGAGTTTACCTTATTCATGTATGGTTTGTATGTTCTTTAATGTTACCGATCTTTCCCTATGAGCCTCAGAATTTAGGTTAGGCGTATATCAGATAAGGATCTAGTATTTGTCTAGCCCTGATCCCGGGTCGTGACATAGGACACCTTCAAAGTTCATAAGAGTGACTAGATACAAATAGTTCAAGAACTAGCAATATCAATGTTGGAATTATGCCCTAGAGGAAATAATAAAGATGTTATTATTATAATTCTTGTTCATGATAAAGTTTATATTCCATACTAGAATTGTATTAAGCGGAAACTTTAATACTTGTGTGGTTTATGAACAACACCGTGTCCCTAGTACGCCTCTATGGACTAGCTCATTGATTAATGATGGTTAAGGTTTCCTAACCATAGACATGAGTTGTCAATTAATAATGAGATTATGTCATTGGGAGAATGATATGATGGACAGACCCAAATTAAGCAGAGCAATTAGATCGTGTCATCGTGTTCATCTTTGCAAAGCTTTTCTTATGTCAAATATTGTATTCCTTAGACCATGAGATAATGCAACTCCCTGGTGTCGGAAGAAAGCTTTGAGGTCATCGAACGTCATCCTATGAGAGGGTGATCATAAAGGTGTCTCAGGTGATCGGAAAGTACTTGTTGGGTTGTATGTATCGAGATGGGATTTGTCCCTCCCAAGTCAGAGAGATATACTTCGGGCCCACTCGGTAATCGATATCAACACCGCTTGCAAGCACGTGGTTAAGGAGTTAATCACAAAGTGATATCGGATTACGGAACAAGTAAAGTACTTGCTGTGAACGAGATTGAACTAGGTACGCCGATGCCAACGATCGAATCTCGGGCAAGTAAAATATCGCGTGACGAAGGGAATATATATATGGGATTAATTGAATCCTGGCATCGTGGTTCATCCGATATGATCATTGATGAATATGTGGGAGTCAATATGGGTTTCTAGACCCCGCTGTTGATTATTGGTAGAAGATCATGTCTACATATTCTCGAACCCGTAGGGTCACACACTTAACGTGTCTCGACGCTAGGATAGAATGGATAATTGGTTTATGAGTTTTTGTTCGGAGTCTCGGATGAGATCCAGGACATCACGAGAGGTTCCGGAATGGTCCGTAGAATAAGATTCATATAAGGGAAAGCAGTTTTTGGATTTTGGAATTGTTTCGAATTGTTCGGTATTGTACCGGAAGGTTCTAGAAGCTTAGGAGTGGTATAATGTGGCCCCACTTGTCGGGAGGCGTGGGCCTACGAGAGTGCCACGTATTGGGCCAGGGCACAAGGCCCCATAGGCCCGGCCGTCAAGCCCTAGGGAGAGCTTCTAGAAGGGGGGAAACTTGCCCCCCACTCCACCCATGTGGCCGCTGGCCCTAAGGTTTGGAGGAGGGGCAAGGGCAGCCGGCCAGCCCTCTATATAAAGAGGGTAGGGGTGCACCCTTCCCCCAGACCTCCTAAAACCCTAGCCGCCTACCTGCCTCTCTCTCTCTCCCATTTAGCGTGAGGCAAGCCACGCCATAGAAACTCTCCACCTTTGCACCACGCCGTCGCGTTGTAGATCCAATCTATCTCTCCACCCCACTTTCTGGACCGAGGAAGGAGGAGACGTCGAGGTGCCGTACGTGTGCATCTCTCGGAGGCGTCGCCACTTGCGGCGTTGGATCGGATCGGATCGCGAGGAGGAGAAGGCTAGTACGACTACATCAATCACGTTCCGTTGAACGTTCCGCTGTGCGATTTCTTCAAGGGTATGAAGATCTCATCTATCCCCCCTCGTTGTTTGCATCTCCTAGATTAGATCTTGGCTTCCCCGTTCGCATCCATAGAATTTTTTTGATTTACTATGCTGCGAAACCCTTCAGTGATATCAGAGCTAGATCTATGTGTAGATGTGTTTCACGAGTAGAACGCAACATGCTTGTTGCGGGCGTTGATGTTTTCTGTTGCAAGCCTCTTGTTGTGTACATCTTATGACGCGGGATAGTGAGATCGAAGCGGTCCAGGCCAACTTTACACGACCTCGTTCGCGAGACCGGCTCCGCACTTGATGTGTGGCTTGTTCCACACATACGGCTGGTGGATGCCAGTTTCTCTCACTATAGTTGTCATGGGATTTACACCGGATGTTGGCAACCATAATATCACCGTTGTGGCTTTCCGTAGGTAAGAATCGTTCTTAGCTTGTTACTCCCTTAAGCCACGTAAAACATGCAACAACAAAGTAGAGGCGTCTAACTTGTTTTTGGAGGGAGTGTTTCTGTGAAATGGTATGGCCCAAGATGTGATGTGTATGTTTTATGCAATGATCATGTTTTGTAATATTTCACGACTTGCATGTCGATGAGTACACAACCGGCAGGAGCCATATGGTTGTTTTTATAATTGTGTATGACATGTGTGTCAACTTCTTATATGCCATGTAATAGCTTTACTTTATCGCTAAGTAGTTATCAATAGTTGTAGTTGCTATTCATGGTGGAGGCAATCATGGTGGAGTGATGAAGATCATGCTGGCACGCACAAGATGGAGATCATTGCGCGGAGATTGGCTATACCATGTCACATAAAATTATATGCATGTGATGTTTATCCTTTTATGTATCTTATTATGCTTAGATCATGACGGTAGCATTATAAGATGATCCCTCACTTAAAGATTAAGATAAAAACTGTGTTCTCCCCATGTATGCACCGTTGTGAAAGTTCGTCGTGTTCAAGCATCACGTGATGATCGGGTGTTATAAACTCTATGTTCGCATACAACGGGTGCAAGCCAGTTTTGCACACACGGAAATACTTGGGTTTGACTTGACGAGCCTAGCATGTACAGACATGGCCTCGGAACACACGAACCGAAAGGTTAAGCATGAGTCATATGAATGATATGATTGACACTTCGTTGTCCACCATTGAAACCACATCTCTTCTCGTGAAGATCGGATTAGGTGTGGTGAATTTGGATCATGTTCACTAAACAACTTGAGGGATGTTGAATTGAGTGGGAGTTCATCTAGTAATTTGATTAAGTTGAACTAGTTATCATGAACATAGTCTAAATTGTACTTGCAAATTTTGTAGATCAAATGGCTAAGTCCAACTTCAACTTCAAAGTTTTTGCTGAGAAAGAAAAGCTTAAGAACAATGGTTCTAACTTCACCAACTGGTTCCGCAATCTGAGAATCATTCTCGCTGGCGGACAAAAGGACTATGTCCTTGAGAAAGCGCTAGGTGACGCCCCTGCTGTAGATGCACTGGCTGATAAAAAGTTGTTTATCAGTCGCGCAAAGATTATTATGGTGTGATTAAGAGCACCATGTTGTTTTCTATGGAATCGGACCTTCAAAATCGTTTTGAGGAGTTCGCCGGGCCCTTTGAGTGAAGGGAATATGCCCTGAGAGGCAATAATAAATTGTTTATTATGTGTATTCCAAGTATATGATAGATGTTTATTTTGCATGCTATAATTGTATTAATACGGAAACGTTAATACATGTGTGTTTAATAAACAAACAGAAAAGTTCCTAGTTAAGCCTCTCTCATAAACTAGCTCGTTGATTAACAAGATGATCAAGGTTTCCTGATCATGGACATTGGATGTTGTTAATAACGGGATCACAACATTAGTGTAATGATGTGATGAACATTCATCCGAAGTATAGCATTACGATCAAAGTCATTGAGTTTATATTGCTATAACAACTTACGAAGTGATCCTAATCCTTAGACCATGAGATCATGTCAATCACTAACACCGAAAGAGTTTCTTGATAACATCAAACGCCACACCGTAATCAGGTGATTATAAAGATGGGTTCGGAACTAATAAAGTGTTATGTAGAGGCTCATGGATCGAGAGTGGAATTTGTTCATCCCGATGACGGATAGATATACTCGGCTCTCGGTGATATCACATTGATTAGCTTGCAAGCAAGTGATTTGATCACTAGAATGTTATATCACGAACGAGAAAAGAGTGCATGTCGATGCGAGATCAAACTAGGTATGGAGATATCGATGATCGAATCTCGGACATGTAATATATCGTGAAACAAAGGGATTAAGATACTAGCGTAAAAGGTTCCGACGATCACAGGAAAGTCATCGTTGAATGTGTGGAGTCGATGGGTCTCCGATCCCTCTTGATTATTGATCTGAGAGGGGTCTCGATCATGTCCGCATTATTCATGAACCGTAGGGTGACACACTTAAGAGACACCCACATCCAATTGGAGCAAAAGTTTCATGCCAAAAAGAATAACAAGCGCAGGAATTTATTTCACTAGATACCGAAACAGTTTTCGGGTGAAATTGCGTAAAGTGGTTATGCATGTGAAATAGAATTCTAGCAAGGGTTATTTGTGAATGTTTGTCATTAAAGTAATTGACAAAATTCTGAATAAAATAAAAGAGTTTTATTTAATGAGAGTTTGCATTAAATTTGGTGGAAATTTAATGGGATCTTTGAGTGGGATTTTGAGTGGAGGAATTTGGAGGAGTTTTGTGAGTGGAATGTCCACCCACATGAAGAGGGGAGGGCAAGGGGGCAGCCCCCATGCGCTGCCACCCCTTGGGGTTCCCCCTCCTCCTATAAAAGGAGCCCTCCTCACTTCTCACTCACACCTCCTCGTGAAGGATCTCTCTCCCCTCTAGAATTTATCCCCATGGTCTCGGACTAGCGAGATACATGTTCCCGTGGCTATTCGGCAAGAAAGAGTTGTGCTTCCGCTGCATCGCTGGAGCGAGGAGGCGGAGGTTGCTCTGCCTCGAGCGTGTGCGAGCACGGATGCGCTGCTGATTTGCGGCGCTTAGGACTTCCTCTCGATCTTGAGATCGGCAAGAGATCGTCTACATCAACCACAGTGGGACTCGTTAAACTTTGTCGGTCTTCAAGGGTATGTTCTCTACGGATATACATCCGCCCGTTGTTTGTATCTAGTATAAATAGATCTTGGTATATAGTTCACATCGAGGAAAATTTTTGTTTTCTATGCGAACCCTTGAGGGTATCGAGCGGATCTATGTGTAGATACTTTACAGGTAGTACACATATGAGTATGTGGGCGATGATGATCATGTTGTTGCTCCTTTCTTGTGATTTTGGATATTGGTGGCATAGTGGGATGAAGCGGCCGGACAAACTTTACATGTCCTCGCACATGAGACCTGTTCCACGCTTGACATGCAACTAGTTTGCATAAGTGGCTAGCGGGTGTCTGCTCTCCTACTATAGTCAATATCTATTTTGCAAGCGAGTTGTCAACAATTTGATTATCCTCGTTGTGGTTCATGTTCGTAGGTAAGAACGGTTCTATCTCGAAAGCCCTCGACCACGTAAAACTTGCAATGGATAAATTAGAGGCGTCTAGTTTAGATTGTTCTTTGGGCTAGTGTTATGATATGGTAGTGTTGTAAGTAGAAGTATGAGATGATACTCTTACAACACACATAGCGTGTAAAATCCATAGGCGTGGATTTACATATAGGTATGATAGTGATCATACCACGATGCACATGATAGAGATCATCTCATGGAACCATATAATTTCACTAATAAACATATGATGTTTGATTGCATCTTATATTGCTTGTTTAGCGCTTTGTTAAGCATAATAAGATGATCCCTCATTTAAATATCAAGATAAGAATGTGTTCTTCCTTTAGTATGCACCGATTATGTTTTCGCCGCTCCAAGATATCACGTGATGATCGGGTACTTGGATCCTCGACCATACTTGGTGTAAAACAGTTACACGCAAAATACTAAGGTTCTAACTTGGCGAGCCTAGCATGTATGACATGGCCTCGGAACACGTACCGAAAGGTTAAGCATGAGTCATATAGTTGATATGATGCCCATTTGATGCTCGCCTTTGAAGCTATACCGACTCACGTGATGATCGGACTTGGTGTAGTGGATTTGGTTCATGTAATCACCAAAAGGACACGAGGGATGTCGCTTTGAGTGGGAGTTCATTCGTAATATAGATTAGTTGAACTCAATCTATCATACACTTAGTCTAAACTTTACAAATTCTGTGTAGATGGCACCACCGCTTTTAATTTCAATGTTCATGGAGAAAGAGAAACTAGCAACGAACGGTAGCAACTTTACTGAATGGGCCATGAATTTGAGGATTCTCCTCTCACGCACAAAAGCAATATGTGCTAGAAGCGCCGTTAGGCCCCCCACCTTTGACGATGCCCCGACGAGGAGAAGAATGTCTATCGACTCGTCGGAGGACCACAACTTAGTTCATTGCGCATATTGTATGGGATAGAGCTGAACTTGAAAGCGTTCGAAAACGGCAATGCTTTTGATACAATGGGTGATTTGAAAATGATTTTCGACACACATGTCGTCAGAGAGATACAATGCTTGTAAAAGTTCTTTAGTCGCATGATGGAAGAGAACAGCCCGTAAGTGAGCATGTACTCAAGATGTCGGTTACGCCGATAAGCTTGTGTCCTTGGGAATAACGATTCCCATTGACTTAGGCATCCATCGTGTTCTGTCTCTACCACCTAGCTATAAGAGCTTCGTGATGAACTATAATATGCAAGGCATGAAGAAGTCTCTCCCGAGCTTACACAATGCTTAAAGCTGCAGTGGAGATCAAAAGGAACATCAAGTGTTGATGATCAATAGGAACACTGGTTTCAAGAAAGACAAGAAGGGAAAACGGAAGGAAGTAAGGGCGGCAAGCCTGTTGCAGCCTGAAAAAGAAACCACGAGTTGGACCTAAGTCCGATACCGAGTGCTACTATTGTAAGGGGTAGCCATCGAAGCGAATCGCCCCAAGTATCTGGCGCACAAGAAGGCCGGCAAGGCAAACAAAGGTATATATGATATACATGTTATTGATGTGTACTTGACTAGTGCTCGCATGAGCACCGGGTATTTGATACCGTTCGATTGCTAATATTTGTAACTCGAATCGTGGGTCATGAACAAGCGACCGCTAGCAAGGGTGAGGTCAAGATGCGTGTCGAATGGATCAAGTGTTGATGTGATCGCCGTCGAACGCTACCTCTCCACTTACCGTCGGATTAGTTATAAACTTAAATAATTGTTATTTGGTGCTGACCGAGCATGAACATTGTATCCGGATCATGTTTGATGCAAAGTGGTTTTTCATTCAAATCGAGAACAATGGTTGTTCCATTTATATGAATGAAATCTTTTATGGTCATGCACCAATGTTGAATGGTTTATTTCGTTGGATCTCGATGATAATGTTACACATATTCATAATGTTGATGCTAAAAGGATTAAACTTGATGATGATATATCCGCATATGTGGCACCGCCGTCTAGGTCATATTGGCATTAAACGCATGAAGAAGCTCCATTCGGATGGACTTTTGGAATCACTTGATTATGAATCATTTGATACATGTGAGCCATGCCTTATGGGCAAGATGACTAGAACGCTTTCGGTTCAATGGAGCAGGCGATGATTTATTGGAAATCATACATTCGATGTATGTGGTCCAATGAGTGTGTCGCCTTGAGGTGGATATCGTTATTTTGTTACTTTCACGGATGATTTGAGTAGATACGGTTATATCTACTTGATGAAACACAAGTCCGAAACCTTTGAAAAGTTCAAGGAATTTCGAATGAAGTTGAAAATCATCGTAATAGAAAGATCAAATTTCTACGATGCGACCGTGGAGGTGAGTATCTAAGTTACGAGTTTAGCACTCACATGAAAGAGTGTGGAATTGTTTCACAACTCACACCTGGAACACCACAAAAATGGTGTGTGAATGTCGAATCGCATTTTATTAGATATGGTTCGATCTATGATGTCTCCGACGGACTTGCGTTGTCATTTTGGGGTTATGCACTAGAAACCGCTGCATTCACTTTAAATCGGGCACCATCTAAATCCGTTGAAACGACACCGTGTGAATTGTGGTTTGGAAACAAACCTAAGCTGTCATTTCTAAAGTTTGGGGTTGCGATGTTTATGTGAAGAAACTTCAACCGGATAAACTCGAACCCAAAGCGAAAAATGCGTCTTCATAGGATACCCTAAAGAAACTATTGGGTATTCCTTCTATCACAGATCCGAGGGCAAGGTTTTTGTTGTTAAGAATGGATCCTTTCTAGAGAAAGAGTTTCTCGCGAAAGTGTGAGTAGTCGGAAGGTAGAACTCAAGAGGTTGTGGAACCTTCTCTTCAAAGTATGGCAGTAGCGCAGCGGAAGTCGTTAGGAGTTGGCTCCACCATTGAAGAGGGAACTAATGATAATGATCATGAAACTCCGAAGAGAGTACTACCAACCTCGCAGTCAAGCAGACGCTGCAGCTCCGAGTCACGGAAATCTGTCATAAATTTCATGGTTGATGAATATAATGACCTCGCGACGTATGAAGAAGCGATGATGAGCCCGGATTCCAACAAATGGTTAGAAGCCATGAAATCCGAGATGGAATCCATGTATGAAAATCAAGTTTGGAACTTGGTGGAATTACCTCACGACGAAAGGCCGTAGAGAACAAATGGATTTTCAAAGGAAAGCGTCTTGATGGTAATGTGACCATCTATAAAGCTCGACTTATCGCATAAAGGGTTTCGACAAATTCAAGGAGTTGACTACGATGAGACTTTCTCTCCCGTAGCGATGCTAAAGTCAGTTAGGATTATGTTAGCAATTGCTGCATATTTTGATTATGAAATATGGCAGATGGATGTCAAAACCGCTTTTCTCAATGGTAATATTGAAGAAGAGTTGTATATGATACAACCAAAGGGTTTTGTCGATCCTAAGGATGCTAACAAGGTGTGCAAACTTCAACGGTCCATCTATGGATTGAAGCAAGCATCACAGTTGGAATCTCGCTTTGATGAGGTGATCAAAGAGTTTGGATTTGTCCAAACTTATGGAGAAGCTTGTATTTACAAGAAAGTGAGTGGGAGCAATGTGGCATTTACGATATTATATGTGGATGACATATTATTGATCGGAAATGATATAGAACTTTAACAGTGTTAAAAGTTATCTAAACAAATTTTCAATGAAGGACCTAGGTGAGCGTCATACATATTAGGCATAAAGATCTATAGAGATAGATCTAGGCGCCTAATAGGGCTATCATAAAGTACATACCTTGATAAGATTTTAAAGAAGTTTAAAATGGACGGAAGTAAGAAGGGTTCTTACCTATGTTGCAAGGCAAGACATTGAGTAAGACTCAAAGTCCCGGCTTCTGGAAGAAAGAGATAATGGACAAAATCCCTATGCTTGACCATAGGCTCTATTATGTACGCCATGCTATGTACAAGACCGGATGTGGCACACGCTATTAGTTTGACTAGTAGGTACCAATCGGATCCAGTTGAACCTTTGGATAGCGGTCAAGAATATCCTTAAGTACTTACGAAGAACTAAGGATATGTTTCTTGTATCTGGAGGTGAAGAAGAGCTCGTCGCTAAGTGTTATGTCGACGCTAGCTTTGACACCGATCCGGATGACTCTAAGTCTCAATCCGGATCGTATTTCTCATGAATGGCGGGCGGTTAGTTGGAGGAGCTCCAAACAACTGTGGTAGCGGGATCAACAACGGAGGCCGAATATGTTCTGCTTGAGCGGCTCGAGAAGCGATTTGGATGAAGGAGTTCATATCCGAACTAGGAGTTGTGGCAAGCGCGTTGGACCCAATGGTGATCTATTGTGACAACAATGGTGCCATTACCAATGCCAAAGAGCCAAGGTCTCACAAGCATTCCAAGCATATTAAGCGCGGTTTCACTCCATCCATGAGCATGTCAAGGATGGAGATATAAAGATTGTAAAGTACATACGGATCTCAATGTAGCAGATCCGTTGACTAAAACTCTCCTAGAGCAAAACATGATCAACAGAACTCAATGGGTGTTAGATATATCACTATGTAACTAGATTATTGTCTCTAGTGCAAGTGGGAGGCGAAGGAATATGCCCGAGAGGCAATAATAAATTGTTTATTATGTGTATTCCAAGTATATGATAGATGTTTATTTTGCATGCTATAATTGTATTAATACGGAAGCGTTAATACATGTGTGTTTAATAAACAAGCAGAAAAGTTCCTAGTTAAGCCTCTCTCATAAACTAGCTCGTTGATTAACAAGATGATCAAGGTTTCTGATCATGGACATTGGATGTTGTTAATAACGGGATCACAACATTAGTGTAATGATGTGATGAACATTCATCCAAGTATAGCATTACGATCAAAGTCATTGAGTTTATATTGCTATAACAACTTACGAAGTGATCCTAATCCTTAGACCATGAGATCATGTCAATCACTAACAGGAAGAGTTTCTTGATAACATCAAGCGTCACACCGTAACGGGGTGATTATAAAGATGGGTTCGAGAACTAATAAAGTGTTATGTAGAGGCTCATGGATCGAGTGGAATTTGTTCATCCCGATGGGATAGATATACTGGGCCCTCTCGGTGATATCACATTGATTAGCTTGCAAAGTGATTTGATCACTAGAATGTTATATCACGGAGCGAAAAGAGTGCATGTCGATAGCGAGATCAAACTAGGTATGGAGATACGATGATCGAATCTCGGACATGTAATATATCGTGAAACAAAGGGATTAAGATACTAGCGTAAAGGTTAGACGATCACAAGAAAGTCATCGTTGAATGTGTGGGAGTCGTATGGGTCTCAGATCCCGCTTGATTATTGATCGAGAGGGTCTCGATCATGTCCGCATTATTCACGAACCGTAGGGTGACACACTTAAGACACCGACATCCAATTGGAGCAAAAGTTTCATGCCGAAAGAATAAACAAAGCGCGGAATTTATTTCACTAGAATCTGAAAGCAGGTTTTGGGTGAAATTGCGTAAAGTGGTTATGCATGTGAAATAGAATTCTAGCAAGGGGTTATTTGTGAATGTTTGTCATTAAAGTAATTGACAAAATTCTGAATAAAATAAAAGAGTTTTATTTAATGAGAGTTTGCATTAAATTTGGTGGAAATTTAATGGGATCTTTGAGTGGGATTTTGAGTGGAGGAATTTGGAGGAGTTTTGTGAGTGGAATGTCCACCCACATGAAGAGGGGAGGCAAGGGGCAGCCCCATGGCAGCCACCCCTTGGGGTTCCCCCTCCTCCTATAAAAGGCCCTCCTCTCACTTCTCACTCACACCTCCTCGTGAAGGATCTCTCTCCCCTCTAGAATTTATCCCCATGGTCTCGGACTAGCGAGATACATGTTCCCGGTGGCTATTCGGCAAGAAAGAGTTGTGCTTCCGCCGCATCGCTGGGCGAGGCGGAGGTTGCTCGGTGCCTCGAGCGTGTGTGCGAGCACGGATCGCTGCTGATTTGCGGCGCTAGGACTTCCTCTCGATCTTGAGATCGGCAAGAGATCGTCTACATCAACCACGAGTGGGACTCGTTAAACTTTGTCGGTCTTCAAGGGTATGTTCTCTACGGATATACATCCGCCCGTTGTTTGTATCTAGTATAAATAGATCTTGGTATATAGTTCACATCGTAGGAAAATTTTTGTTTTCTATGCTGCGAACCCTTCATTGAGATCCTTGCAGAACTTAAAACCATGTTTCAGACTTAGGCCCATTCTGAGCGATATGAGATCTCTTAGAAATTCTTTAACTGCAAGATGGAGGAAGGGAGTTCTGTTAGTGAGCATGCCATTAAGATGTCGGGCTACACTCAACGCCTTGAGCAACTTGACTGCAAGATTCCAGAGGACCTCAAGATTGAAAGAGTTCTGCAATCACTCCCTCCTAGCTACAAAGGTTTTGTAGTTACTCATAATCAGATTGGTTCCACTGATACGATCACTGAGCTCTTCGCTAAGCTGAAAGCTGTTGAGGTGGACATCAAGAAAGATATATTTGAGATGGTCAACAAGCCCCCCAGCTTTAAGAAAGGTAAGGGTGCAAAGAAGTCCTTCAATAAAGGCAGCGGCAAGCGCGTTGCCCCTGAGAAGAAGCTCAAGTCTAGACCTAAGCCGGACACTGAGTGCTTCTATTGCAAGGACAAGGGTCCTGAAGCATATCGTCAAGTACTTAGCGGACAAGAAGGTGGCACCATCAAAGGTATATTTGATATACATGTTATTGATGTTTACCTTACTAGCGCTCGTTGTAGTGCGTGGGTATTTGATCTTGGTTATTGCTAATATTTGTAACTCGAAACAGGTTCTCTGGAATAAATGACTAGCGAGGGATGAGGTGACGATCTGGCGTTGCAGCGGATCAAGAGTTGATGTGATGGTCGTCACGCTCTCCTTAGTTTTACCTTGAGATTAGTTTTAAACCTTAATAAATGTTATTATGTGCTGCGTTGAGCATGAACATTATATCTGGATCGTGTTTATTGCAAGACGGTTATTCATTTAAATCGGAGAATAATGGTTGTTCTATTTATATGAGTAACATCTTTTATGGTCATGCACCTGCTATGAATGGTTTATTTCTTACGAATCTAAAGCAATGAAACACACATCCATAACATTGAGGCTAAGAGATGCAAGGTAGATAGTGATAATACGACTTATTTGTGTACGTCGTCTAGGTCATATTGGTGTAAAAGCATGAAGAAACTCCATTCGATGGACTTTTGGAGTCTCTTGATTTTGAATCATTTGACACGTGCGAGTCGTGCCTCAAGGGCAAGATGATCAAACCCGCTCTCGGTATAATGGAGCGAAACAGCAGTTGTTGGAAATCATACATACCGATGTATGCGGACCGTTGAGTGTTTCGACACGCGGTGGATATCGCTATTTTCTCACTTTTACTGATGACTTAAGTAGATATGGGTATATCTATTTAATGAAACATAAATATGAAACGTTTGAAAAGTTCAAAGAATTACAAAACAAAGTGGAAAACCATCGTAACAGAAAAATTAAATTTCTACGATCCGATCGTGGAGGTGAATATTTGAGTTATGATTTTCTCACGCATCTTAAAGCAAGCGGAATCGTTTCGCAACTCTGTAAGGTTCCCAACCTTTAATAAGGTAGAGATCCCTGTGTTTACAATGCTAGTCCCTGGATCAATAGCTAGCATCCACAGTTAAGATGTAATATCATGATACAAAGGTCATAATACAACTTTATAACCAGGAATAAAATAATTTATTACATCTTACATAGCTCATTTGGCTATCTCATTACAATGCAGCAGAATATAACAATAGCATGGGATCCTTCATCTTCAAAGTGGCACAGACAATCATGTTGGTTGTAGACTTGTAATCCTATTCAACAAACTTCACTAACATCAAACAAACCTGCAACATAATAAGTTGCAGCCACAAGGGTCAATACATTTGAATTGTATTGGCAAGTCTAACTACTATGTAGAAATGAGTGGATCCTATCATTACATGCATATTTGGCTAAGTAGGGTTCAGGCTCATTTGCATAAAGAAATATAGTTTTATCCTATCTTTTCAAAATAGTTTTGATCTTTTGTCAAATCTTTCTGAACCCCTTGGAAAACTCCAAGTTCTTCTAATCCCTTGTTGTCACCATCAAGTTTTACTTTGAGAAATTGGAATGTCGAGATCTTCCATTGCTTCAGGCCTTAGTTGCTCAGAGTTGTCCGTAACCGGGGACACGGCTAAGTACTTAGAATTTGATCTTCTGCAGAAGTTGTACACTTTACCCACATGACACAATCTCGTCTTGTTGCCACCAGTGGCCGCTGGATAAGTACTCACCAAAATGGAGTACTGGCAGATCGAGAAAGTGACAAAGTCTTTCCATAGAAGTCCTCCCAATACACAATGCTAGCTTTTCAACCAGGCACCAATGTAGGGATAATTTGCCTTACACAATTCTAGTTAACCTGAAGATGCCAATGCATGGGTCTTCCACTATGTAGTTGACTAAGCCAGAGCCCATTTAGCATGTGGCTGTACACGGAGCTCCATTTCACGAGAAACATGTTCAATCTCTAAGTCCCTGGGTGGTTTTCTTCTAGTGCACATACAAAAAGAGATGGCCATATAAACATGGTTCCTTTTGTTGCCACCTTGTCCAAAACTTGAGTATCCTTGTCCACCCAGGTGTTTCATTGAATACTTGTTTTATTATATAAAACATATATCTTTTCAACACTTCATATATTCATAACATGTAACCCATCCAAAATATATAGCAGGGCTAAGCTTACTACAACTACAATGTTTCCACTAAGGGAGATATAAGGGTATCCTATTAGGATTTAGCATAGCATAAAATATGGTAGTCCATATCATGCATGTTACGAAAATCCATTAAGTGTAATGAAAATAGTAGGACATGGATGATAGTGTCACTTGCCTTTTTTGTAAAGAATGTTGGTTCACTTCTTTATCTTGAAAATATCACACTCTTCTAATTCCACTACAAAGCAATCAAGCAAACACAAATTCAACTAGCATTCCAACCAATTTATCAGACATAAAATAATAGAAACAAGGTCATGCATGCAAGCATGCAAGAGATAGTTTTATTTGTAAAAGTGGTTTCCACTAGGCTCTAAACATTATAAAGTTAAAAAGTGGTCATTTACTAAAGTGGTAAACCATTTTGCAAAAGGTTTTATCTATAAACTATTTTTAAATCAAATCATTATTTTATGTGGTTGAAAATGCTTTTAGCAAAGCAATATTATTTAAAGAGTTCACCAAATATATTTTAATTCTCAAAACTTGGTGTTTAGGGTCAGAAGGTTTGAATCAAATCATTTCCCAAAGGTTTACTCAAAAGTCATTTCTAAACTAAAAACAATATTTTTATTTGACTAGAATTGCCCTAACTCTAATATTTATTCCTTATCTTCACAAAATACATTTTTAAATCCATAAGTTGGTTCCTAGGGTCAGTAGGTTCACAACAAATCATTTTGCAAAGATTTCATCTCAAAAAATATATCTAGAACAATTTTTATATTCAAAACAAGCCTACACAAGTTTCTGCAATTTCAACCAATTTTCTAGAAGCAAAACATTAAACAAAGTGCATGGTTGCAAAGTACTTGTTCTTCTGAATCCATTGATTTAAAATTTGCAAAATTTGGACGTGTAGAACTAAAGTTATGAATTTGCAAAATCTCATATCCAATAGAACATTTTTCTATTTTTAAAATTGAGTCAGTGCCACGCGTCTTAACCTCATTGGGCGATACCGCTTCGTTCGGATTGAGCAATAATGGACGTCAGATCTAACTAGCAATGCACGACACAGATTGAGCGTACCGGTTCGTTTAAGTCATTCTATCGCGTGCGCACGATCAAAATCCAATGGCTCACAACTACTGGACATAAACTGGCGGTGCTGCGCGGAGGCCAGCGGTGGAGCACGGTCTGGCGGTGTGCTTGCCGACGATGCAGGAAGTGAAAGTACCAACTTGATACGACTAGAGGGGGTGAATAGGCGTCTACCAATTTTAATTTGTTTCTCACTTTTAGGCTTGACGAGAAAGGAAGTTATCTAGAGATGCAACTAAGTGGACAACCTAAATGCAAGAAAACAAGCACCAACCACAAGAACAGTAAATAGCAAGGAATAAAGGAAGGGAACGAAGTAACCGGCGAGGAGACGCGGAGATGTAATTCCCGTAGTTCACTCCCAAGGAGCTACGTCTACATTGGAGAGGTGTCGGGGCCACACAAGGTCACCCGAGCGCCACAAAGGCCTCACCTTCTTCTCCGGTGAGCTCCCCCACAAAGGAGGCCTCACAATCCACTAACCGGTGACCTTGAAGGCGCCAACTGAAACCTTTACACCAAGGTTGAGGGGGAAGCTCCACAACTCAATTGGAGGCCCTCAACGACACCTCAAAGCTTTACAACACATGCCTCAGCTCCGGGGATGCCCTACACCGTCTAGGGTTCCAAGAAACCCAAGAGTAACAAGATCCACAAAGGATGGGTGGGGGAAATCAAATCTTCTTTGGTGGAAGTGTAGATCTAGGTCACCTCCCTCACCTCTCAAAAGATCAGGTCATTTGAGTGGCTAGAGAGAGAGATCTAGTGAGGTGAAGCTCAAGCATTAATGGAGGAGAGAGAAAAATTCGAGAGAGAGTGGGAGGAAGAAGGGGGTGCCTTAAATAGGCTCCCTCGTCAACGTTACTGACCCAGCGACCTCACCGGAAGTTCTGGTGAGAGGCCGGAAGTTCCGCTTAAGCCTAGCTCCAACGGTCATCAGACCGTTGGCCTTCGCTCGAGCATAGGAAGTTCGGTCAAGCGGACCGGAAGTTCCGGTGCACTTCCGACCAAGTTCCGATCAAGTTCCGGCTAAATAGCACACTTCTAAACAGAAGGTTACTGAGGCTTCACCGGAACTTAGGCGGAACAAGGGGCAGAACTTTTGGGTCGTGAAGCGAGTCTGACCGGAAGTTCCGGCCTTCAGGCGGAAGTTCCGCTCAAAAACTTTTTGCCAGGATAAGTTCCGAGCAAGTTCTGGCCAAGTTCCGGCAAATAGCACACTTCAAAACAGAAGGTTACTGAACCGCCACCGGAACTTGGGCGGAACTAGCGTCGGAACAAACTGTAGAACAGCCCGCAGAAAAAGATCACGGAATAATGGGATGGCTGTGGCGGTGCATATAGGTTTGTGCAAGAACAAGTGATTTCCCACAGCCTTCCAACATGGACCCCCTCTTAATAGTACGGTGACCTAAAAACATCAACCAGAAAGAAACTAGGAGAAGACTAAAAAGGCCACCGTCTTCAAAAGATCACAAGAGAGCATCCATCACAATAGAATGAGACAACAAGCGTTTCCTGAAACTCAAGAGCTGATTAACAACACGGTTGGGATTGTCATTTAACACCAAAAACATCATGGGAAGATATAGTCCTTTCAATCTCCCCTTTTGGTGTTAGATGACAATCCCAATTCATAGAAACAAAGCAATCTTTGCAATGGACGGGGCAGGCTCCCCCTATATGTGTGCAAGGTAGAGAGAAGACCCCTAAGGACTGAACTAGCACACATACACGGAGGCTCCCCCTAACAATTGCAAAGATATCACAAGTACAAAAAAAAGAATAGAGACCATACCAGAACCAACTAAATGTGGTGGAGACAAACTGAGTAATAATAACGAGAGCAATGAGGCTCCACCACCAAAGCAACAGCCCAAGAGATGACAATAAGATACCACACTCTCGGCAAAGTATAAGATACCACAGAGAGATATCACATAGTCTCAAACATAACAAACCACATGGTCCACAAGCACACAAATAAACTAGAGAGTTCGCGAGTAAGAAAGGATCAAAGGCAAGAACAGGCTCGCGACTCAACCCATGCAAATCCCGTAGACAACCTAATAGACATCTTTCCCCCCCCCCTTTGGCATCGAGACACCAAAAAGGAAGAAGAGATCAAACTACTCGTCCCTGCCATGAGAAGGGGAAGGATGAGAAGACTCAGGCGGACTAGTGACCTCCTCCTTAGACTCATCTTCAGACCAGTTGCAGTTGTTGCGAACCCAATCCTCCTTGGGAGTAGTGACAGAGCTAGAGACCGGTGAGTAAGGAATATTGAGGGCTGCCATGATGGCCTTCTGGCGCTGAACATTGTGACGTTGATCAACATAAGCCTGATACTCGCGGTCCTGCAGAAAGCAGAAAGTCTTCTTCACTTTCTCAAGCAGCTTCTTTTCCCAAGATGGCTGCCTCGGAGAAGGACCACCAGCACTAGAACCACCAGGGCGAGAGGAGGGACCACGAGCAACATCTTGAGTCTTCTTGAGAGCAGCTTCCTTTTCTTCCTGAGTCTGAGGCTTGGTGCTTACTCACACGGAACCTTTTCTTCATGAATGGTGATGTTGTATTGAGGAAGGGGTGCAGTCTTCTCGAGCCACTTGTGATTGATGAGTCTGAATGTAGGGAGCATAGATGTAGGGCGCTTTTCAATGAGAGCCCCCACATCTACGAGTAGATGAAGTGCATAACATCCATTGACACATCGGTGTCTCGGCGAAGATGGGTGCGATGCATGAGGTCAACCTAATATCCATGGAACGATCAAAGTTGCCACTTTGGGAGAGATGGTGTTCAAGTACACCCTGCATAATGTCATAAGCGGCAGCAGATGATTCACATACCCAACACTTCCCCATCCTTCAATGTAGAGGCTCCGGGACCTCGGGATCAACTATAGGACCATGAACCGCCAACCATTTGCCCAGCGTCCGGGCTGAATGGGATAGCCAAGAAGCACAAACTCAGCCCAAGTAGCGGTAAGATACACATCCGGTCATCCACTTCATCTCACCTTGAGTGACTGCATGTGAAGAAAGCAGTGGAGTAGAGGCGGGCAATAGCGATCACATCAAAGTTACGGTGCTTGCTCCATGAGGGGAATCAGTCCAAACTTCTTGCAGATATCAAGAGCCTCCCCAAAGTAGACTTACTTCTCTTCCATGTGAGGCACATTGATGTACTTCTGAGGAGCAACCACGAACTTCTTCTTTGATGCATAGATTTCTTCATAAATCTGTTCCTGACGGCAGGTGTGAAAATGAGGGTCCAAGCAGAGACAATCAAGAGGCACGAGGTAGGGATCTGTAGCCCTGAAAGCAGCGTAAGCCTTCTGAGTCCACTTGGAAATCTTGGCTTTGGTCATATCTGGCCCAGCAACAGTGGACTTCTGAGCAAGAGCATGCCTCTTCCCTGCAGCAGCAGCCTTCTGGCGAGAAGTCTGAGCGGTTGGACGCACAACTTCAGCATCTTCCTCATCAATCTCATGAGGAATGTCAGCGGATGGTCGGCGGGCACGCTTGCCTTGGCGAGTCTCTCCGTCCCCCTTGGGATCGAGATCAAGATTACCCTTAGTTGGCATGGGAGTCTTGGCACCTTTGACTTGATCAAACTTGAACTTCTTGAGCATGTCTTGGATGTACTTGGCTTGGTTGATGAAAGTCCCTTTCCTCAATTGTTTGACTTCAAATCCAAGGAAAAACTTCAACTCCCCCATCATGGACATCTCGAAGCGATCGGTCATGAGCTTGGAAAAATCCTCATTAAAAGTTTTGTTAATAGACCCAAAGATAATGTCATCTACATAGATTTGGCATACGAACAAATGGCCTCCAACTTTCTTAGTAAAAAGAGTGGGATCAATGAGGCCCACTTCGAAGCCACGGTCTAACAAGAGCTCCCTAAGGCAATCATACCACGCACGTGGGGCTTGCTTGAGGCCATAGAGTGCCTTATTGAGCTTGTAGACATGGTTCGGCAGAAGTGGATCCTCAAAGCCCGGAGGTTGCTTGACGTATACCAACTCTTTCAAAGGACCATTAAGAAAAGCACTCTTAACATCCATTTGATACAATTTAAAGTTATGATGGGTAGCAAAGGCAAGGAGCATACGAATGGATTCAAGGCGAGCAACGGGCGCGTAAGTCTCACCGTAATCGATGCCCTCAACTTGTGAGTATCCTTGGGCAACTAACCTTGCCTTGTTGCGCACGACAATTCCATTCGCATCGCACTTGTTCTTGAAGACCCACTTAGTTCCAATGACGTTTTGACAATCTTTGGGCCGCTCAACCAATGTCCAGACATTGTTCCTCTTGAAGTTGTGAAGTTCCTCATTCATAGCATCAAGCCAATTATCATCTTCAAGAGATTCAAAGACTTTCTGTGGTTCCACAAGAGAGATAAATGCATGGTGAGAGCAAAAGGAAGCTAGTTGCCTCCTAGTAGTGGAACCTTTATTGAAATATCCATAGACATTATCAAGGATATGGCCATCTCGAACAAGCTTGGCGATACGATAGGCTTGACGACGGGCTTGTGCTTCAATTCGAGATTCTTGAGCTACCACTTGGTCATTTCCACCAATTTAGCCGCCCCCTTGACTATAAGAACGAACACGAGGGTCATCTTCATAAATTTCCACTTCGGGAGAGTCATCACTTGGAGAGGATCCTTGAGGATCATTGACTTGATCTTGATCTCTACGAGCTTGACCTTGGGGAGAAACGTGACCTTGAGGAGGAGCCCCATCTTGGGGAGGTTGATGAGGTTGATGAAGAGCTTGCCCGTGAGAGGTGCCTTGAGGATGAGCCCCATCGAGGGGAGGTTGATGTTGTTGATGAAGATCTTGGAGAGTCATGAGCATGGGAAGCTTCGGAAGAGCTTGAGGGAGCTTGTGCCAAGAAAGTAGGTCCTTGAGGTGCAAGATGATCTTGTGAGAGTGAGGGCTCCACTTGAGTAGAGCTTGGTCCTTCTCCTTCGTCCATAAGGGGATCCTCAATGGGGAGGTGGAAACCCACACCCATTCTTCCTATGGCCTTGGGAGGAATTTCATCACTTGGATCACAAGCACCATCTTGCCTAACAAGAGACTCATGATTTTCATCAAACTTCACGTTGCTCGTCTCTTCAACTCTTCCATTGGCTTTGTTGTAGACTCTATTAGCATGGGACTGATTTGAGTAACCAACGAAAATTCCTTCTTGAGCCTTGGATTCAAACTTTGACAACCGAACTCCTTTCTTGAGTATGTAGCACTTGCACCCAAACACCCGAAAGTAGCTAACATTAGGCTTTTTCCCGGTGAGAAGTTCATAGGGGGTCTTGTTCTTGTTCTTCGGAGATAAAGCGGTTGGTTGCATGGCAAGCGGTGGAGATGGCCTCGGCCCAAAAGTTGTATGGAGACTTGAACTCAGCTAGCATAGACCGAGCCGCATCCATCAAAGTGCGATTCTTCCTTTCAGCAACTCCGTTTTGTTGAGGGGTGTAGGGAGTGGAGTATTGATGCTTGATTCCTTCATCACTGATAAACTCATCCAAGGTATAGTTTTTGAACTCGGTGCCATTGTCACTTTGAATTGAGAGAATAGTTGCATTGTGCTTCCGTTGAACCTCATTAGCAAAGTCAATGACGGTTTGTTGAGTCTCACTCTTGTACTTGAAAAAGAACACCCAAGTGTATCTTGAGAAATCATCCACAATAACTAAGCAATACTTCTTGCCTCCAAGGCTATCATGAGAGGGAGGACCAAAGAGATCCATATGCAAGATATCCAAACATCTCTCGATAGTGATTTGATTGAGCGCTTTGTGAGGAGTTTCATGCATCTTCCCTTCAATACAAGCCCTGCAAACATGATCTTTGGCAAAAGAAACATCGTTAATTCCAAGGATGTGGCCCTCGGAGTGAAGTCTTTGCAAAGTTCTCATGTTAACATGGGCTAGGCAGCGATGCCACAACCAGCCCTTGTCGGCTTTAGCATAGAGACATAGAGCATGAGGAGTAGTGGTCCCTGAAAAGTCCACCACGTACAAGTCATGTTCTACATATCCTACAAAAGCCACCTTGAGAGACTTGCTCCACATGAGGACCACGAAATGAGAATTAAAGAAAGAAGAAAGACCCATAAGAGCAAGAGCACGAACTGAGAGTAAGTTGTAACCAAGAGTTTTGACAAGCATGATGTCAACCAAGGATACATCCGGGGTTACCACCACTTTGCCAAAACCCAAAACACGAGAGCTTGTTTTGTCACCGTAGGGAGACCATGGTGTTAGCAATATTGGGTCTCAACTCGGTCATGATAGACTTGCTTAGGTCATATGACTCGTGGCACCACTATCAGCACCCATTTTGATCCATGGAAGCATAGTCCTACAAGAAAATCAAGCCTTGGTTTTAGGTACCCATTTTGCAATGGGTCCCCTTTTGTTAGTGACAAGAACCTTTGGCACCCAAATGGCCCAATGATAATCTTGCGTGTAAGATGTCCCCACATATCTAGCATAAACATGACCATCATAAGATTTGCAAAGAATATAAGAGGGATTGTTCTTTCCGGCAAAGTTGTCACTTTGCAAGAGGGTTAGGCCATTTGGAACCCCTTGGGCCATGCCCTTGTTATTTTTCTTCTTCTTGTTCTTGTTCTTCTTCTTCTTAGTCTTGGCAAGTTGATCCTTCAAAACCTTGACCTCCTCTATGATATGCTCATGCTTGCAACAAGGGTTAGGAGAGCTAGACAAGTCTATAATTTGCACAGCGGAAGACTTAGAAAGATCACAAGTTAATTGAGTTTGAAGCTATTCATGAGCCTCAAAAATACTTGAGAATTTACTCTCCAAGGCTTTGTGTTCCTCTTTGAGTTTCTCAAGATCCTCTTGAGTCCTATCATGACCACCCACAAACGCAGCATTTTCTTTCTTGAGAACCTTAATCAAAGCAAGAGCATGGTCACGTTCTTTAATTGTAGAGGTCAAAGTGTTGTTATGATCATCTACAAGCTTAGACACATTTTCTTCAAGATTAGTTCTCATATTTTGTTCATCCTCAAGACTTTGAGTGAAGAGGCAATTTCATCGGCGGCATCTCTTTCATTTTTACTTAGCAAGTCAAGAAGTTCTTCCTTTTCATCTAAGGCATCTCTAGCATTTTCAAGTTGTGCAACTAAGGACTCAAAGCATTTTTTAGTTTCTTCATCTAAGGTAGCAACAAATTCACACATGTCAATCATCTCTTTCTTCACCTCTAGACCAACAAGATCAAGAGAGGAAGGCTCACTAGAGATGGGTTGAGGAGTGGGTTTCGGTGATACCTCGGTGGCCTTGGCCATGAAGCACTTTTGGTTGGAGGAGATGACATTTTCATTTGGCGAGTCGAAGAGGGATAGACGTGGAGTTGAGGTAGTGGCAATAGCAGCAACCCCCACAATCTCTCCACCATGACCTTCATCATCATCATCTTCATCCGCGTCTGAAAGATATTCTTCATGGACCACAATTGCTCGTTCCTTGTTAGTGGTGTTCTTGACGGTAGTTCTTGTTTATGGGATGAGGAGATCTTGACTTGACCTTGCGAATGAGGCGACCACCATTGTCTTCACGGTTCTCAAAGGGACACTTGGCCACAAGTGACTCTTGTCGTTGCAATTGTAGCACGATCTTGCTTTGGGAGACTTGTTGGGTGAGTTGAATCTTGAGTTGTCCCTTGATCTTGACTTGAATCCGGACTTGTTCCAAAAGGCCCTTGAAGCGAGAGCAAGATGTTCGTTGAAGGCACATTTGAGATCTTCTTGAGACCACTCACTTGATGTATCATCATCATCAACTTCAATAGCCTTGGCCTTCAAAGCAAGGTTCACTTTTGTTGATCCAATGGCTCTAGCTCGAGCGGACTCCGCATTCTTCTTAGCAATAGTCATGGAAATTACTTCACTCAAGACTTCTTGGGAGGTCATTAAGTGAAAGTTGGTTCTTCCCTTGATAGAGTTGAGATTTTGTTCTTCAAATGGAAGAAGAGCTTGAATGAACTTCCTCTTCATAAACTTGTCATTAACATAGTGAGCCCCGAGGTCCCTCATAGTGGAACAAAGGACCTTAAGGCGCCTATACATGTCTTCAGGAGTCTCATCATCTTGCATTGTGAAACCATCGCACTCGTTGTTGATCTCATCAAACTTTGAGCTTTGGATGCTAGAATTCCCAACAAAGAGCTCGGTGAGTTGATCCCAAGCTCCCTTGGCAGTGTCAACTTGGCGAATGTGAGCAAAATCCTTTGGAGTCAAGGCCTTTTGAATCATTCCTAAAGCTGTAGCATTGAGTTGCTTGTCCACCACTTCACCTCGTGTCAACTTCTTTGGGTCAAATGGAGAGAATCCATCCTCCACAATCCTCATTAACTCAATGGATGAGCTGGAAATATGTGAGTGCATTAGATATTGCCAATTGGTGAAATTAGACGTATCTAGCATGGGTGGTGCTCCTTGAGGTATAATGTGTGGCATGGGAATGGGTGGATCCGGAGTATACTTGGTGGGGGTACTTGAGTAGTCCTTTCCTCCATTATCCCCTTTGGAAGTTGGGTTCTCGGGCTCCTCGATGTTCTCACTTGGAACTTTGGTAGAGGTTTGAGAAACAAAACCAAGTCCCAAGTGAGTGGTGGCAGCCGCGGGAGTTACCCCGGGGGCGGACACCGTAAAGGTGGGAGGAACCTCGTTGGATTGGGGTGTGTCAATAGTAACCATGGGGTTTGTCTTGAGAGACTGCAAGAGTGTCATCATTTCCTCGAACTTGGACATCATGGATGACTCCAATTGCTTGAGGTCATCCATAGTGGCCAAGTTCTTGGCTTTTTCAGTTTCACTACCCCCTTCGTCGGCCATAGTCTCTTAGGCGGTAAAGCCCGAAGCAAGAGCCTTGGCTCTGATACCAATTGAAAGTACCGACTTGATATGACTAGAGGGGGGGTGAATAGGCGTCTACCAATTTTAATTTGTTTCTCACTTTTATGCTTGACGAGAAAGGAAGTTATCTAGAGATGCAACTAAGTGGACAACCTAAATGCAAGAAAACAAGCACCAAACACAAGAACAGTAAATAGCAAGGATTAAAGGAAGGGAACGAAGTAACCGGCAAGGAGACACGGAGATGTAATTCCCGTAGTTCACTCCCAAGGAGCTACGTCTACGTTGGAGAGGTGTCGGGGCCACACAAGGTCACCCGAGCGCCACAAAGGCCTCACCTTCTTATCCGGTGAGCTCCCCCACAAAGGAGGCCTCACAATCCACTAACCGGTGACCTTGAAGGCGCCAACCGAAACCTTTACACCAAGGTTGAGGGGGAAGCTCCAAAACTCAATTGGAGGCCCTCAATGACACCTCAAAGCTTTACAACACATGCCTCAGCTCCGGGGATGCCCTACACCGTCTAGGGTTCCAAGAAACCCAAGAGTAACAAGATCCACAAAGGATGGGTGGGGGAAATCAAATCTTCTTTGGTGGAAGTGTAGATCTAGGTCACCTCCCTCACCTCTCAAAAGATCAGGTCATTTGAGTGGCTAGAGAGAGAGATCTAGTGAGGTGAAGCTCAAGCATTAATGGAGGAGAGAGAAAATTTCGAGAGAGAGTGGGAGGATGAAGAGGGGTGCCTTAAATAGGCCCCTCACATCGAACTGACCCAGCGACCTCACGGAAGTTCCGGTGAGAGGCCGGAAGTTCCGCCTGAGCCTGGCTCCAACGGTCATCAGACCGTTGACGCACGCTCGAGGTTAAGCCGGAAGTTCCGGTCAAAACGGACCGAAGTTCGGTGCACTTCCGACCAAGTTCAAGTTCGGCTAAATAGCACACTTCTAAGCGAAGGTTCCGAGGCTTCACGAACTTAGCGAACAAGGGGCGGAACTTTTGGGTCCTGGCGAAGTGACGGAAGTTCCGGCCTTGACGGAAGTTCCGCTCAAAACTTTTGCGAGATAAGTTCCGAGCAAGTTCCGGCCAAGTTCCGGCAAATATCACACTTCAAAACAGAAGGTTACTGAACCGCCACCGGAACTTGGGCGGAACTAGCGTCGGAAAAAACTGTAGAACAGCCCGCAGAAAAAGATGTGAGCGGAACTTCCGGTCTATGACCGGAAGTTCTGGTGAGACACAAAAGGCCCCAACTGAACAGGAAAACGCTCTCTCACGGAATAATGGGATGGCTGTAGCGGTGCATATAGGTTTGTGCAAGAACAAGTGATTTCCCACAGCCTTCCAACATGGACCCCCTCTTAATAGTACGGTGACCTAAAAACATGAACCAGAAAGAAACTAGGAGAAGACTAAAAAGGCCACCGTCTTCAAAAGATCACAAGAGAGCATCCATCACAATAGAATGAGACAACATCGACGTTTCCCCTGAAACTCAAGAGCACAGTTAACAACACGGTTGGGATTATCATTTAACACCAAAAAACATCATGGGAAGATATAGTCCTTTCAGGAAGCAAGGAAGACAGAGGAGGGGCTAACAGTGTTTGCAGGGTCCTGGTGAAGCTCGAGGTGCTGTTGGTTTGGCGAGGGGCACACTGAACGCAATCGTCATGGAGTCGATGGCAGCGGCCACGCGGTTCGTCGTCATCGGGGATGGAGCTGCAGATCGCGCTGAGGCAAGTGGGAGGAAGTGTTAGATGCGTACGAGCATGGGGAGTACGGGAGTATCATTGAGAGGGCTCGGGGCGGTCTGGCTTACCAGGGAGACTTCGCCGGAGTAGACGCGTCGTCGGTGTTGCTCTGATGTTGACGAAGCAGAGTTTCTAGAGTGGTCGCGGCCAAGCGGTTGACGCTGGGAGGTGCGTCAGGCGATGGAGAACAAGCTCGCGTGCAGAGGGAGTCGAGGGGCGGCGAGGTGTGGCCGGAATCGGTTGCGAAGCTCGTCGGAGACGGCGGCAGTGCAAAAGGAAATTGGGGCGGCCTGGTGGCTCTCTGGCAGCGGGGTCTGAGGGGAAATGGCAAGGAGGGAGAGGTGCTTAAGAGGGCGTTGTCGCGAGAGGGAATTACTTCGCCATCAACGCGTATTGACGCCGGAGTTAATCGGCAGCAACGGAAGGAAACGTGGTCGCGAGGTTGATGACGACCTGCGGGTGGTGGGGCCGTGCTGACAGTGAGGGAGAGAGAGGGGGCACGGGGTCCATTGCTCAGTGTCTGAGTGGGTGTTTTTTCGCGTGAGAAAACGTTTCGGTGAGAGTATGCCGGGTGGGCTCTTGCTGGGCTTAGTGGGCCAGATGGGTTGGGTCTGTTTGTTTCATTTTTTTATACTGAAGCTTTTTCCTTTTTCTATTTGAATTTCTGTTTTGATTTTCAATCAAATAATTCAAACACCAAATCAAATCAAATCACCTCCAAACTTTGTATTGATTTTAATTCTGTTTAACAGCATAATCCAAAGTCCAAAACAAAATAATTTTTATTCTTTTTAGGATCATTTAAAAATTAAATAAATAGACCTTAGTCATTAATTCAAATAGGATTTTATTTATTTAAAAACTCTATTTGAAATCTAAATAAAATCATTTCAGTAGGTTTTATTTGAAAACATAAAACACTTGGAAATCTTATTTAGAATAAATTAACAAGTTTTAGTGTTTATTTAAAATGGAAAAGCCTTTACTTTAATAAAATTGGATATTAATAAATCCTCATTATTTTATTTAAATAAACCTTTACTCTTTTTTATCAAATAGAAACATTTTATTTCAAAAGCTTGGCCAAGATTTAATTTGGCTCTATAAAATAATATTTATTTATAATTATACCTTTGCTTTTGAAAATCAAATCTTTTTATTCAAAGATCCAAAAATAGTGATTCTAATTATTTTAACTTTATTTATTAATTGTTTATCTTTTGAAATCCTTTTAGGATTTTATTTGATCAAAATAGGTTTTGATGTTTCCAATTGGAATCAAAAAGTTTCTTCTCACCGTAAATTTCAACAAAATTTTATTTTGTTTATTTATTTTTCACATTTCAAAATTAGGAAAATTTTGGGATGTGACAAACTCACGCCACCCGGAACACCACAGCGAAATGGTGTGTCTGAATGCCAAAATTGAACTTTATTGGATATAGTGCGATCGATGATGTCTCTTACAGATTTGTCGTCATCATTTTGGGGTTATGCATTAGAAACCGCTGCATTCACTTTAAATAGGGCACCATCTAAATCCGTTGAGACGACACCGTATGAACTGTGGTTTGGTGCTAAACCTAAGTTGTCGTTTCTTAAAGTTTGGGGATGCGAGGCTTACGTCAAGAAGTTGATGCCGGATAAGCTCGAACCCAAAGCGGAGAAATGCGTATTCATAGGATACCCTAAGGAAACTATTGGGTATACCTTCTATCACAGATCCGAAGGCAAAGTGTTTGTTGCAAAGAACGAATCCTTTCTTGAGAAGGAGTTTCTCTCGAAAGAAGTGAGTGGGAGGAAAGTAGATCTAGACGAGGTTATTGAACCTTCTCTTGAGTTGGAGAGTAGCAAGACTGAAATTGTTCGGTCGATACGCACCAATAATAGAGGAAGCTAATGACGAGGATCATGAAGCTTCGGACGATACTAATACTGAACGTCGCAGGTCGACAAGGTCACGTGCCCCTCCTGAGTGGTACGGCAACCCTTTCTTAACTGTCTTGTTGGTAGACAACAGTGAACCTGCGAACTATGAGGAAGCGATGATGAGCCCAGACTCTGAGAAATGGCTAGAGGCCATGAAATCCGAATTGGGATCCATGAGCGAAAACCAAGTATGGACTTTGGTGGACCCTCCTAGCGACCGAAAGGCCGTTGAGTGCAAATGAATCTTCAAGAAGAAAACGACGTGAGATGGTAATGTTCGCATCTATAAAGCTCGACTTGTCGCAAAAGGTTTTCGACAAGTTCAAGGTGTTGACTATGATGAGACTTTCTCTCCCGTAGCGATGTCTAAGTCCATTCGGATTTTATTAGCAATTGCTGCGTTTCATGATTATGAAATATGGCAGATGGATGTCAAGACTGTGTTCCTCAATGGCAACATTGATGAAGAGTTGTATATGATGCAGCCCGAAGGTTTTGTCGATCCTAAGGATGCTAATAAGGTGTGCAAACTTCAGAGTTCCATTTATGAACTGAAGCAAGCATCTCGGAGTTGGAACCTTCGTTTTGATCAAGTGATCAAGAGCTTTGGATTTGTTCCAAATTGCTACGAAGCTTGTATCTACAAGAAAGTGAGTGGGAGCTCAGTGGCATTTTTAGTACTATATGTGGATGACATATTGATTATTGGAAATGACATTGATATGCTTAACGATGTGAAGAGTTATTTGAACAAATGTTTTTCAATGAAAGACCTAGGAGAAGCTGCTTATATATTAGGCATCAAAATCTATAGAGATAGACAAAGACGCCTAATAGCTTTAAGCCAAAGTAGATACCTAGAAAAAGTTCTGAAAAGGTTCAGAATGGATAAGGCAAAGAAAGGTTCAGTGACCTTGTTGTCAGGTAAGATATTGAGCAAGGCTCGGTCCACCACTGATGGCGATAGAGAAACTATGAGCAAAGTGCCATATGCCTTGGCCATAGGTTCTATCATGTATGCCATGTGTACTAGATCGGATGTGTCCAATGCTCTTAGTTTGACGAGCAGATACCAAAGTGATCCAGAGTGGAACCTTTGGACCGTAAAGAACATCCTAAAGTATTTAAATATGACTAAAGAAATGTTCTTGGTCTATGGAGGTGATGAGCAGCTCGTCGTAAAAGGTTACGTCGACGCTAGTTTCGACACCGACAAGGATGATTCTAAATCTCAGACAGGATACATTTATATTTTGAATGGAGGAGCTGTGAGCTGGAGAAGCTGCAAGAAAAGCGTGATCGCGGGATCTACAGTAGAAGCGGAATACATGGCTGCTTCAGAAGCGTCAAGTGAAGGAGTTTGGATCAGAAACGTCATCAATGATCTTGGTGTGGTTCCTAGTGCATTGGACCCACTGGAGATATTGTGTGACAACACTGGCGCCATAGCACTGGCTAAGGAACCAAGATATCATCCAAATACCAAGCACATCAACCGCAAGTTTCATATAATTCGAGATTATATAACAGATGGAGTTCTGAAGATTAGCAAAGCACATACGGATCTGTATGTCGCAGATCCGTTGACTAAACCTCTTCCATGAGCAAAACATGATCAGCACCTTAGTGCCATGGGTGTTAGATTGTTGCCAGATATAAACTAGATTATTGACTCTAGTGCAAGTGGGTGACTGTTGGAATTATGCCCTAGAGGAAATAATAAAGATGTTATTATTATAATTCTTGTTCATGATAACGTTTATATTCCATGCTAGAATTGTATTAAGCGGAAACTTTAATACTTGTGTGGTTTATGAACAACACCGTGTCCCTAGTACGCATATATGGACTAGCTCATTGATTAATGATGGTTAAGGTTTCCTAACCATAGACATGAGTTGTCAATTAATAATGAGATCATGTCATTGGGAGAATGATATGATTGATAGACCCAAATTAAGCAGAGCAATTAGATCTTGTCATCGTGTTCATCTTTGTGAAGCTTTTCTTATGTCAAATATTGTATTCCTTAGACAATGAGATAATGCAACTCCCTGGTGTCGGAAGAAAGCTTTGAGGTCATCAAACTTCATCCTATGAGAGGGTGGTCATAAAGGTGTCTCTCAGGTGATCGGAAAGTACTTGTTGGGTTGTATGTATCGAGATGGGATTTGTCCCTCCCAAGTCGGAGAGATATACTTCGGGCCCACTCGGTAATCGATATCAACACCGCTTGCAAGCACGTGGTTAAGGAGTTAATCACAAAGTGATATCGGATTACGAAACGAGTAAAGTACTTGCTGTGAACGAGATTGAACTAGGTATGTCGATGCCAACGATCGAATCTCGGGCAAGTAAAATATCGCGTGACGAAGCGAATATATATATATATATATGGGATTAATTGAATCCTGGCATCGTGGTTCATCCGATATGATCATCGATAAATATGTGGGAGTCAATATGGGTTTCCAGACCCCGCTGTTGATTATTGATAGAAGATCATATGCGCATATTCTCGAACCGTAGGGTCCACACTTAACGTGTCTCGACGCTAGGATAGAATGGATAATTGGTTTATGAGTTTTTGTTGAGTCTCGGATGAGATCCGGACATCACGAGAGGTTCGGAATGTTCCGGAGAATAAGATTCATATAAGGAAAGCAGTTTTGGATTTGAATTGTTTGGATTGTTCGGTATTGTATGCGGAAGGTTCTAGAAGCTTCGGAGTGGGACCAACGTGGCCCCACTTGTCGGGAGGCGTGGTCCCACGAGGAGTGCCCTCAAGATTGGGCACAAGGCCCCATAGGCCCAGTCGGCCAAGCCCTAGGGGAAACCCTAGGGAGAGCTTCTAGAAAGGGGGAAACTTGCCCCCCACTCCACCCATGTGGCCGCCGGCCCTAGGGTTTGGAGAAGGGGCAAGGGAAGCCGGCCAGCCCTCTATATAAAGAGGGCAGGGGTGCACCCTCCCCCCACACCTCCTCAAACCCTAGCCGCCTACCTGCTGCCCTCCTCTCTCTCTATCTCCCGACCACGTGGCGAAGCCACGCCGCAAACTCTCCACCTTTGCACCACGTCGTGTTGTAGATCAATCTATCGCTCCACCCCACTTGGACCGAGGGAGGAGACATCGAGGTTCGTGCGTGTGCATCTCTGAGGCGTCGCCACTTGCAGCGTGGATCGGATCGGATCGCGAAAGGAGAAGGCTAGTACGACTACATCAACCACGTTAGTTGAGCGTTCCACTGTGATTTCTTCAAGGGTATGAAGATCTCATCTATCCCCCTCGTTGTTTGCATCTCCTATATTAGATCTTGGCTTCCCGTCGCATCTATAGATTTTTTGATTTACTATCTGCGAAACCCTTCAATCAAAAATATGCATCAATCAATAAGTTTTGGGACAATGCACATAGAACTAAGAATGGCAACTATGCTCTCTTAATTGGTGCCTAAGGATAGAAGGTGGAGACTCAATATAATGGTGGAAGAAAGGCCCTTCATAACAAGCAGGATTTCAAGTCTCATAATGTAGAGGAGTGTCCCAACCTTTATTTAATATAAGGTGGAATCCTGTGTTTACAATGCTAGTCCCTGGATCAATAGCTAGCATCCATAGTTAAGATGTAATATCAAGAAACAAAGGTCATAATATAACTTTATAACCAGGAATAACATAATTTTATTACATCTTACATAGCTCATTAGGCTATTACATTACATTGCGTGAATAACTTTAAGCATGGGCCCTTCATCTTCAAAATGCCACAGGCAGACATGTTGGTTGTAGACTTTGTAATCCTAATCAATCAATCTTCACTAAAATCAATCAAACCTGCAACATTACAAGTTACAGCCACAAGGGTCAATACATTTGAATTGTATTGGCAAGTTTCACTACTAAGTTGAATATAAGTGGAACCTATCATTACATGCATATTTGGCTAAGTAGAGTTTTAGGCTCATTTGCATAAAGCAATAATTTATCCTATCTTTTCAAAATGGTTTTGGTCCTCTGTCAAATCTCCTTTTCAAAATTCCTTGAACTCCTTGGTAAATTCCCAAGTGTTCAAGTCCTTGTCAAAAATCCCTTGAGCTCCTTGGTAACCCCAAGTGCATCAAGTTTTATCAAAATCTCTTGAGCTCCTTGGTACCCCCAAGTGCATCAATTTTTATCAAAATCTCTTGAGCTCCTTGGTACCCCCAAGTGCATCAAGTTTTATCAAAATCTCTTGAGCTCCTTGGTACCCCCAAGTGCATCAAGTTTTATCAAAATCTCTTGAGCTCCTTGGTACCCCCAAGTGCATCAAGTCTTTATAAGTTTTCTTTTAGAAATTAGAATATCGAGATTTCCCTTAGCTTCAAACTTTAGTTGCTCAGTATTGTCCATAACCGGGGACACGGCTAAGTACTTAGATTTTATTATCTTCTGCAGAAGTAGTACACTTTAGCCACATGTTATAATCCCATCTTGTTGCCACCAGTGGCCACTGGATTAGTGCTCACCAATATGGAGTACCGGCAGATTGAGAATGTGTGAAGTCCTTCGGAGGGTCCTCCCATACACCATTGCTAGCTTGTCTTGACCCATGTAGGATTCCAGGTCCTCATGTCCAGTAACTTGAAGACAATGCATGGGTCTTCCCAATGTAGTTGACTAAGCCAGAGCCATAAATAGCATGTGGTTGCACACGAAAGCCACAATTGGAAAAACATGTTCAATCTCTAAGTTTCCTGGGTGGTTTTCCTTTGGAGCACAACACAAAGAGATTGCCATAGACATGGTTCCTGTTGTTGCCACCTTCTCCAAAACTCAAAGTATCCTTGTCCACCCAGGTGGTTCATTGATTCCTTGTTTTATTATATAAAAACACAAGTCATTTTCTCAACTTCATAAAATCTCAACATGTATCTCTTTTCAAAATATAGCATGGCTAAGCATGTAACAACTACATTGTTTTAACTAAGGAATGTATAGGGAATCCTATTAGGATTTAGCATAGCATAAGTATAAAAATTCTTTTCATGCATGTTTCAAAATCCACTAAGTATAATGAAAATAGTAGGACTTTAGATGATAGTGTCACTTGCCTTTCTTTTGGTAGGGAATGTTGGTTCACTCCTTGATCTTGCTAGTCTCACACTTTTCTAACTTCACTACAATCAATCAAGCAAACACAATATCAACTAGCATTCCAAACCAATAATCAATCAAACAATTTCACACACATAAAACAATGGGATCTAAGTCATGCATGTAAGCATGCAAGAGACAGTTTTATTTGTAAGGATGGTCTCCACTAGGATTCTAAACTTTGTAAGTTCCAAAGTGGTCATTTTCCAAAGTGGCAAAGTCATTTGCAAAAGGGTTTTGTCCATAAACTATTTTTAAACCCAATCATTATTTTATGTGGTGAAAAATATTTTTATCCAAGCAACAACTTTAAGTGGTTCACCAAGTAAGTTCTTGTTTCTCAAAACTTGGTGTTTAGGGTCAGTAGGTTTGGTCCAAATCATTTTCCCCAAATTTTTTACTCCAAAAACATTTTCATAACAAAAACCATTATTTTTATTTGGCTAGAAATGGGCTAAACCAATTAATCCCTCCTAAACTTCACCAAATCCATTTTCATAACCATGGGTTGGTTCCTAGGGTCATTAAGTTCACCACAAAACAATTTTCCAAGATTTCAACCTCAAAAACATTTTTAAACAATTTTTCTAATCTAAACAAGCATACAAATGATTCTGCAAAAACAAACAATCTAACAGATACTATTTACTAAACAAATTGCATGGTTGGCTAGGGCTTAATCCACTGATTTCAACGATATAAAGTTTGAAATTTTTGGACGTGTGGATCAAAAGTTACAAAGGTTTCAATTTGCATATCAAATCTGTTTTCAAATTCTTTTTTAAACCAAAAACTGGCCACGCGTCGCTTTCTTATTGGACGGTACTGATTCGAGTGGATCGACAGATACAGGCCGTTGGATTAAAAGAGATCTGTGCGGCTCTGATCCTACGATACCTCTTCGACTTGATTCTAATCTTATGCGTCCAACTCAGATCTAACGGCTCCTACGCATTTGACCAAAACGCAGCGGCGCTGGCGGTGGCTAGCGGCAGCGACGGTCTGATGGTGGCGGTGCCGGCGATACAGGAACCAAGGGAGGATGGGAACATGCTTACCGAGATCGCAGGGACGTGGTGATGCTCAAGGTACGGTCGGCTTGGCAAGGGGCGCTCAGGGTCCGTCGGAATTCCTCACCGGAGTCAAGGACGGCGTCAGGCGGCTCTGGTCGTGGTCGGAGGCGACGCTGTCGATCACGAGAAGTCAAACAGAGGGCATGGTTAGGTGCAGGAGGGTGAGGCTAGTGTGGGAGCGTGAACGAGACGGCGTGGGGCGGTCTGTGCTTACCAGGGGACTTCGCCGGAGAAGTTGCAGACGCGGCGGCGCTCAGAGCTTTGTCGAAGACGGCGTTCTGGGGCGCCCGCGGTTGAATGGAGGGTACAGGAAGAAGCGTCTGGGAGTGGTGAGTGTGCTCGTGTGCTCGGGGAGGCAGGAGGTGGCGAGGCTCGTCCGGAATTGTCTAGGGACGGTGGTCGGAGCAGTGGCGTTGGGAGCTCGATTGGGCACTGAGGCGAAGAGGGAGGCGAGGAAACCGTAGGAGATCTTGGCGCTTAAGAAGGCGAGATTGTTGGCGGATTCACTGCACATTTAAGCGAATTTACTCGGGGTTTGATTGACGAACGGCAGCGAGGTTTGGGGAGAAGAGGTCATGGGTGAGGAAGAAGGCTGAGTGGGGCCGTTTAAATCGATGGAGTGAGAGAGGAACTTGGGGTCCACCGATCGATGAGTGGGTGAGTAAGTGAGTGAAACGTTTTTCTGCGGGAGGGAGAGAGGGGGCTGGTACTGGGCCTTGTTGGGCTTGGCCGGCTGGGCTGGTCCAATTCTATTTTTTTCCTTCTGAATGCTTTTCTTTTTCTGATTCTATTTTATGTTTTTAAAAATTCAAACAACAAATCAACATTCAAATCAATTCAAATAATCAACACACTTTACAACTTTGAATTTGGTTCTGTTTAGCAACATAAACCAATTCCTAAAATTAAATAATATTTTTATTTTAGAGTCCCTTTATAATTAAATAAAATGGACCTTAGTTCATAATCAAATAGGTTTTTAATTTATTTTAAAACTCCATTTGAAATCTAAATATTTTCAAAATCAAATCAGTAGGTTTTATTTGAAAACAAAGAACACTTGGAAAACTTATTTGAAATAAATAAATAAATAGGTTTGATATTTTAATTAAAATAGTGAAACCTTTATTTCTAATAAACTTGGATATTAAATCCTTATTAATTTATTTTAAATAAATCTTTACTATTTTTATCAAATAGAAATATTTTATTTCAAAGGCTTGGCCAAGTTTTAATTTGGCTTACAAAATAATCCTTATTTGTAAAACTTCTATTTCATTTGAAAACCAGATCTTTTTATTTAAAAGATCCAAAATAGTAATTCCAAATATTTTTATTTTCCTTTATTTAATGTTTTGTATTTTCAAATCCCTTTAGGATTTGTTTGATCAAAATGGGTTTGAAGGTTCCCATTTGAATTCAAAAAGTTTCTTCTCACTCTGAAAATCAACAAAGTTTTATTTTATTCATTTATTTTTCACATTACAAGATTTGGAAAATCTTGGGATGTGACAGGCTACCACCCTTAAAATAAATCTCGTCCCGAGATTTGGGAAGGCTAGGGTTACAAGTAGGCTCAAAACAACTAGGGTACTACCACCCTTAAAATATTTCAAACAAAATTACATATTGGCTTGTTTGGAATCTTTGGGAAAACTTCTCTGGGCAAACATCTGCATTGTGTCCTTTGTTTCCATACTTGACTCATGGGCCAAGGTTGAGTTTCTCCATAGGCTTGTTCAACTTGTTCTTCATCTTTTCTGGACAGTTGCTTGCATAATGTCCTGGGTTCTTGCAGTTGAAACAGTGGATATCTTTGAGTTCTTTACGTGGCTCTTGTGGACAAGTTGCTACATAATGGCCTAGCTCTTTGCAGTTGTTGCACATCACTTGGCCAATCTCTTTATTCTTCTGGTTCTCTGGGCATTCACTGGAGTAGTGTCCCATTTCCTTACATTTATGACATTGCACATGGCTTTTGTCCTTCTTTTGCTTCTTGGGTTTCTCCAAAGCTAGGAGTGCATCTAGTTCATGTTGTTCATATGTTATCTGGTAGGTAGGAATGTCTACATGTTTCTTGGACCTTTTATTGCTCTTTAGAAAATTCACATTCCTCTTACTTGATCCCTTGAATTGGGTTGTTTTGTTTGGAGGTATAAGTGGACCTTTTCCTTTGTCATCAACCTTCTTGGTAGACTTGGATCCTTCTTGATGGTTTGCAATCATTTGTTGCACTCCACCTTGTTTCCTTTGTTCAACAATGGAATAGATGGGGCATTGAATAGGAACATGGTTGTTTCCTTCACATAGGTAGCAAGTAGCTTGAGAGGTGGGACATTGGCCAACAGGATGTTTTTCTTCACAGTTGGGGCATTGATCTCCATGCTCCTTGGAAGTATGATCCTTGTCTCCACAAATAATGCAAGCTGGGGCTCCATCTAAAATAACATTTCTGTCATCCTTGTTGTCACAAACTCTTTTGGAATAGCTTTCTTCCATTTTTATCATTTGATCAGTCACCTTGAGCATTAGTTGGCCTTGAGTTTCCAAAAATTCTTGCAGGGTTGGATCTTCTCCACTGGTGTTGGCTATGAATTGAGCTGTCACTTGGTTCAACTGGTTCTGGGTTGCTATGAGCTATTTCATGCTGTCCTCTTGGTTGGTGTTGGTGTCATCAACCTTGAGGTTGGAGTCTTTCGGGGTAGTCATCTGTTTGGGTTGAAGGAAGATTAGAATAGGCAAGATATTTCTAAGGAATCAATTCTAATCACACACATCACAATTCACTCAAGCGATGTGCAAGCATTCACAATCAACTTTTCACTCAAACAACATAGTTCAAGCACATACCTAGGCAACAAAATATTTTTGTTACACCACATAAGTTGGTGTTTTTGACTTAACTATAATACGGTGGTCCATCTATATGGTTCACTTGTGATTTTCCCATCCTTCTTGGTTGATTCTTTTTACATGAGATCATGGTTTCCTTGAGAAAACTCCTTGGTCACAAAGCTTCAAGTGATGTGGGCTCCTTCTAACTTGTGCATTCCCTCAGTCTCTAAATCTTGAGCAAGTCTTCCTTGTCTCACTTGTAGTCCTTAGTGATATCCAAGTTGGAAGTCCTTGGTGAATATGCTGAAGATGTTGAAGTCATTAGAGTTGAAGATGTTGAAGTCATTAGAGTTGAAGATGTTGAAGTCATTAGAGTTGAAGATGTCCTTTGCACATGGTGTAGTCTTGGGCCATGGGGTAGGTTTTTCCATCAAGTTGAAAATAGATGAGATGTAGATTCAAAATCAAAGTGGTTGAGGAAAGAGTTTACAAGATTGTTTGTAAATAAGTTTTTGGAAAAAGTACAGCTCCTATTTTTCTAAGGGTTTTTGTCCAATCCTAGGGTTTACAAATCCTACAGGCAACACAATGCTCTGATACCATCTGTAGAGGGAGTGTCCCAACCTTTATTTAATATAAGGTGGAATCCCCTGTGTTTACAATGCTAGTCCCTGGATCAATAGCTAGCATCCACAGTTAAGATGTAATATCAAGAAACAAAGGTCATAATATAACTTTATAACCAGGAATAACATAATTTTATTACATCTTACATAGCTCATTAGACTATTACATTACATTGCAACATTACAAGTTACAGCCACAAGGGTCAATACATTTGAATTGTATTGGCAAGTTTCACTACTAAGTTGAATATAAGTGGATCCTATCATTACATGCATATTTGGCTAAGTAGAGTTTTAGGCTCATTTGCATAAAGAAATAATTTATCCTATCTTTTCAAAATGGTTTTGGTCCTCTGTCAAATCTCCTTTTCAAAATTCCTTGAACTCCTTGGTAAATTCCCAAGTGTTCAAGTCCTTGTCAAAAATCCCTTGAGCTCCTTGGTAACCCCAAGTGCATCAAGTTTTATCAAAATCTCTTGAGCTCCTTGGTACCCCCAAGTGCATCAAGTTTTATCAAAATCTCTTGAGATCCTTGGTACCCCCAAGTGCATCAAGTCTTTAAAAGTTTTCTTTTAGAAATTAGAATGTCGAGATTTCCCATAGCTTCAAACTTTAGTTGCTCAGTATTGTCCATAACCGGGGACACGGCTAAGTACTTAGATTTTATTATCTTCTGCAGAAGTAGTATACTTTACCCACATGTCACAATCCCATCTTGTTGCCACCAGTCGCCACTGGATTAGTGCTCACCAAGATGGAGTACCGGCAGATTGAGAATGTGACGAAGTCCTTCCAGAGGGTCCTCCCATACACCATTGCTAGCTTGTCTTCATTACCCATGTAGGATTCCAGGTCCTCATGTCTAGTAACTTGAAGACAATGCATGGGTCTTCCCAATGTAGTTGACTAAGCCAGAGCCATAAATAGCATGTGGTTGCACACGAAAGCCACAATTGGAGAAACATGTTCAATCTCTAAGTTTCCTGGGTGGTTTTCCTTCGGATCACAACACAAAGAGATTTCCATAGACATGGTTCCTTTTTTTGCCACCTTCTCCAAAACTCAAAGTATCCTTGTCCACCCAGGTGGTTCATTGAGTCCTTGTTTTATTATATAAAAACACAAGTCCTTTTCTCAACTTCATAAAATCTCAACATGTATCTCTTTTCAAACTATAGCATGGCTAAGCATGTAACAACTACATTGTTTTCACTAAGGAATGTATAGGGAATCCTATTAGGATTTAGCATAGCATAAGTATAAAAATTCTTTTCATGCATGTTTCAAAATCCACTAAGTATAATGAAAATAGTAGGACTTTAGATGATAGTGTCACTTGCCTTTCTTTTGGTAGGGAATGTTGGTTCACTCCTTGATCTTGCTAGTCTCACACTTTTATAACTTCACTACAATCAATCAAGCAAACACAATATCAACTAGCATTCCAAACCAATAATCAATCAAACAATTTCACACACATAAAATAATGGGATCTAAGTCATGCATGTAAGCATGCAAGAGACAATTTTATTTGTAAGGATGGTCTCCACTAGGCTTCTAAACTTTGTAAGCTCCAAAGTGGTCATTTTCCAAAGTGGCAAAGTCATTTGCAAAAGGGTTTTGTCCATAAACTATTTTTAAACCCAATCATTATTTTATGTGGTGAAAAATATTTTTATCCAAGCAACAACTTTAAGTGGTTCACCAAGTAAGTTCTTGTTTCTCAAAACTTGGTGTTTAGGGTCAGTAGGTTTGGTCCAAATCATTTTTCCCAAAGTTTTTACTCCAAAAACATTTTCATAACAAAAACCATTATTTTTATTTGGCTAGAAATGGGCTAAACCAATTAATCCCTCCTAAACTTCACCAAATCCATTTTCAAAACCATGGGTTGGTTCCTAGGGTCAGTAAGTTCACCACAAAACAATTTGCCAAGATTTCAACTTCAAAAACATTTTTAAACAATTTTTCTAATCTAAACAAGCACACAAATGTTTCTGCAAAAACAAACAATCTAACAGATACTATTTACTAAACAAATTGCATGGTTGGCTAGGGATTAATCCACTGATTTCAATGATATAAAGTTTGAAATTTTTGGACGTGTGGATCAAAAGTTACAAAGGTTTCAATTTGCATATCAAATCTGTTTTCAAATTCTGTTTTAAACCAAAAACTGGCCACGCGTCGCTTTCTTATTGGACGGTACCGGTTCGAGTGGATCGACATATACAGGCGTTGGATTAAAAGAGATCTGTGTGGCTCTGATCCTACGATACCTCTTCGACTTGATTCTAATCTTATGCGTCCAACTCAGATCTAACGGCTCCTACGCATTTGACCAAAATGCAGTGGCGCTGGCGGTGGCTAGCGGCGGCGACGGTCTGATGGTGGCGGTGCCGGCGATACAAGAAGCAAAGGAGGATGGGAACATGCTTACCGAGATCGCAGGGACGTGGTGATGCTCAAGGTACGGTCGGCAAGGCGCTCGGTGGTCGAATTCCTCACCGAGTCAAGGCGTCGAGGAGGCTCTGTCGTGGTGGAGGCGGCACTGTCGATCACGAAGTCAAACCGAGAGCATGGTTAGGTGCGGAGGTGAGGCTAGTGTGGGGCGTGAACGAGGCGGTGTGGGGCGATGCATGCTTACGGGGACTTCGTCGGAGTTGCGAGCAGCGGCCTCGAGCTTTGTTGAAGGCGGCGTGGGCGCCGCGGTTGAATGGAGAATGAGGAAGAAGCGTGGGAGTGGTGAGTGTGCTCGTGTGCTCGAGGCGGGAGGTGGCGAGGCTCGGAAATTGTCTAGGGGCGATGGTCGGAGCGATGGCGTTCTGAGCTCGATTGAGGCATCTGAGGCAGAGAGGCGGAGGGGAAAACCGTAGAGATCTTGGCGCTTAAGAAGGCGAGATTGTTGGTGATTCACTTCAGCATTTAAGCGAATTTACTGGGGTTTGATTGATAGAAACGGCGGCGAGGTTTGGGGATAAGAGGTCGGGTGAGGAAGAAGGCTGGGGAGGGCGTTTAAATCGAGGAGTGAGACAGAACTTGGGGTCCACGGTCGATCCGGAGTGGGTGAGTAAGTGAGTGTGAAACGTTTTTCTGCGGGAGGGAGAGAGGGGGCTGGTACTGGGCCTTGTTGGGCTTGGCCGGCTGGGCTGGTCCAATTCTATTTTTTTCCTTCTAAATGCTTTTCTTTTTCTGATTCTATTTTCTGTTTTTGAAAATTCAAACAACAAATAAACATTCAAATCAATTCAAATAATCAACACACTTTACAACTTTGAATTTTGTTATGTTCAGCAACATAAACCAATTCCTAAAATTAAATAATATTTTTATTTTAGAGTCCCTTTATAATTAAATAAAATGGACCTTAGTTCATAATCAAATAGGTTTTTAATTTATTTTAAAAATCCATTTAAAATCTAAATATTTTCAAAATCAAATTAGTAGGTTTTATCTAAAAACAAAGAACACTTGGAAAACTTATTTGAAATAAATAAATAAATAGGTTTGATATTTTAATTAAAATAGTGAAACCTTTATTTCTAATAAACTTGGATATTAAATCCTTATTAATTTATTTTAAATAAATCTTTACTATTTTTATCAAATAGAAATATTTTATTTCAAAGGCTTGGCCAAGTTTTAATTTGGCTTACAAAATAATCCTTATTTGTAAAACTTCTATTTCATTTGAAAACCAGATCTTTTTATTTAAAAGATCCAAAATAGTAATTCCAAATATTTTTATTTTCCTTTATTTAATGTTTTGTCTTTTCAAATCCCTTTAGGATTTGTTTGATCAAAATGGGTTTGAAGGTTCCCATTTGAATTCAAAAAGTTTCTTCTCACTCTGAAAATCAACAAAGTTTTATTTTATTCATTTATTTTTCACATTACAAGATTTGGAAAATCTTGGGATGTGACATAAAACTTCCAAAAATTATGGTACTTCTTAGCTTTTAGCTCTCATTGCCCCTATCATAAGCATCTTGAAGTGATTAAAGTTAAAGTGAACAAAGATGGAGTATATGCTTGACAAAGTATAAGTTGGCAATCTCATGTCCCTTGAATACGAGGGCCGCTTATCATGCTACTCAAGTTTAGTTACCGGTAAGTTCTTGTCATAGTAAGTACATGTGTATCATAGAGAACCGCCAATGGCGTACCCCTTGTACATAATACAGGAGCTATCCCATAATCAAAATGACAAGGCAAGCAGACAATGAGCATCTCGGCAATCTTATTATTTACCATGGGGAAATTGTGCTTTTTCTCTCTTTCCTCTTTTCAATATGTCTTTTTTTTCTTTTTCTCAATCTCTGTCTCTTTTTTATAAGAATAATTCTTCATAGATTGCTCACTATGGTGATGCTGCAAGTTTCCACCATGATTAGGCATGGCTTAGGATAGCGGCCCAGACGTTCTCTAACACATATACCTAACTACATGGACTTATAAGCTCCCCTTTCATTTCACACCGACGACATCCATAAACAAAAGAGCATGATATCAATTGGGTACAATATACAAGTGCAATGTTGACAGCGTTCCCCATGACAGCATGGTTCTGCTAATTCCAACGTATAAGTGCAAGCATATACAACATAGATGACACAATGGTTCAAGTTTATTAGGGGCAAGAAAAATAAAGTGTGACATCAAGTTTGTGAGATCTTTAATCACTAATTTTTCACATAAAAAATAACTTTTTAATTGGAAGGTAGATAAAACAAGAATATACTTGGGATGGTGTAACACACCATGCATAGGAATATATAGTGGACTCTTTGGAATAACTTGGTTTCTTTGGAGTTTGATGCATGAGTAGAGCTTACTCATACAAGTGGAGGTTAAAAAAGACTGGGACCGACCAACTAAGACAGCAATAATGTCCATAATCATGTAGAGCGACAAAACATTACTAATCAAAGCATAAAGTGGTACCACAAGTCAAAAACTAAATGATCATAGAGGCTAAGGTGACTTGTTCATAGTCATAACATGGTGTGATCATGTGCCAAGTCAACCCAAACAAAGCATCAAAGGAGAATACCACAATACTATGCTTTTGTATGCTAAAACAACGCATGATTGTTTCAAGGCACATTAAGCAATCCTAATTGTTTGGAACAAGTCATGCTACATCAATAATCACTAAGCATAAGGTCAAAACAACATCTAGCATTACATGATAAAGTCTAAGTCACAGTCAAAGCAAGCTCCTCTTGTACTACTCAAGCAAGAACTTTCTACTCCTTTACAACACCAATTAACTTATTTGAAACAACACAGCGAGAATTGGGGTCCAAACTACTTTATTCAAGCAAACAAAAACCAAAAACGAAAACTAAGATGCTCCAAGAACAACACTGGCATTGCGAAACAATAAAAATGAAGTGTGTAGAAAGACACGAGATTTTATTGATGAAGAAGGGATGCCTTGGGCATCCCCAAGCTTTGACGCTTGTACCTGATACGTCGGAAACGTATCTATAATTTTTGATGCTCCATGCTTGTTTAGTATCTACTTTGATTTGATTTGTCTACACTTTGAGGTGTTTTTATAACTTTTCTGGAACTAACCTATTAACAAGTTGCCACGATGTAGGTTCTGTTTTCTTACATTTTGGTTCGAAAGGCAGAAAATAAATATTCTCGGAATTGGACGGGACAAAAGCCGAAGTAAATATTTTACCATGGGGGACACGAAGCCAGAAGACGGGACGGATAAGCGAACCAGGGCGGCCAGACCCCTCTAGGCGTAGGTGGGCCCACCCCGTGCCTGGCTAGGGTCTGGGGCCCCTAGCCGCCTCCCAGCCTCGCCTCTTCGCCTATAAGAAGACCCCGATGCAGAAACCCTAGGCACCCGATCAAAACTCTACGAAACCTTCTATAGTCGTCGCCGCTGTTGTCCCTAGATCAGGGGAGATCTGAAGTTCTTCCCGGCACCCTGCCGAAGGAGAAATCATCCCGGAGGCCTTCTCTTCGGTATGAAGCGTCAGTAGTTCCACCTTGGACTATGGGTCCATGTAGTAGCTAGATGGTTGTATCTCATCCTTGTGCTTTCATGTATAGATCTTGTGAGCTCTGTTCATGATCAAGATCTAATCTATTTGTAATCATGCATGTTGTGTTTGCGAGGATCCGATGGATATTGAGATTACTATGTCAGATTGATCAATGGTTTTGTCTATTTTATACTATCATGTCTGTGTTGTTTGTGATCTTGCATGCTCTCCATTGTTAGTAGCTATCTTGGCCAAGTAGTTGCTAGTGACTCCAAGAGGGGGTATTTATGCTCGATAGTGGGTTCATGCCTCTAGTTTCCAAGGAAGTGATGAAATATCTTGATTTGTAGATGTGTTGTTGCCACTAGGGACAAAACAACGGTCTCTTGTTCATATAACAAGTGGATTGTTTACCTTACACACTTTGCTTAAAGTAGTTGTATGTTGCTTGCAACTTAATACTGGAGGGGGTTCGGATGATAACCTAAAGGTGGACTTCTAGTCATAGATGCAATTGGATGGAGGTCTATGTATATTGTTGTATTTCCCAAACGAATCTCATAGGATCTTTTATGCGGTATTGCATTGTTATGACTTGCTCGGTTCTATCAATTGCCCTGCTTTGTAATTTGTTTACCCTTCATGCCATGTTGTTTATCTAAGGAGAGCACCTCTAGTGAACTATGGACCCCGGTCCAATCTTTACCATTGATACATCTTCCACTTACTTGTTTAAATCTGCAAACCACCATTACCTTCCACACCATACATTTAATCCTTTGTTCTGACAACCGTGAGATTGACAACCTCACATTAGTTGGGGCAAAGTCTTGAATTTGTGTTGTGCGTGTCTCTACGTTGCTTGCAACACCTGTATGACGTTTCCTTCCTCCTATTGGTTTGATAACCTTGGTTTCTTACTGAGGGAGAACTTGTTGTTGTGTTGCTTCACACCTTGCTCTTGGGGTTCCCAACAGACTCCATGTCAAGCACCAAGTTCTCTAGCTCCATCAAGGATTCATTGGTACCTCTTGAATATTTGTTGGGGTGACAACCCCAAGCTTGAGATTTTGTCCATTCTTCATCTGATTACATCATTCTTCCTCTACACCTGAAAATTTTCCTTCATACAAAACTTCACACGATCTTCATTAGCAACATTAGTGTATTCAAAAGATAATATACCGTTGGGTTTTAGTTTTAAAATAGCAAAACTTTCACTAAAGACACAAGCTACTGTATTAATTCCCTCAAAAATCTTGATTTCCCAAAAAGAACCCAAAACAGAATCAATAAGAAGCAAATGCAAATAAATGGCAGAAATCTGTCAAAACAGGCCAACAGGTAGAAACCAATTTTTTCGAAGACCTTCTGTTGCTCAAATCAAAAAGTGTTGAACTAACAAAAGTTAGCTAACAACCTAGGGGATTTATTCAGAAAATTACAACGCAAGTCGATACAGAGATTTTACACTAATTTTTACAGTGGAGCACAAAAATCTGTTTCGGGACAGCAACTCTCCTAATCTTACTTCCCTCTCATTAGAGGTTATTATTGGCACAAAAAGCAAATAAAAAGGATAAGGAGTGGTTATTACAGAAGTAATAACTTCCAAGACTCAAGAAAACTATTGGGTCATCTCCCAAGAAGTACTTTTCTTTAACTCCTTTAAGTTAGGCACAAGAAGCAATAATCAAGTATTTTCAAATGAAGAAGCATTAACATCAAACCTTGCTTTCAAAGGAGGAGCAAAAAGTAACTTCTCTCTCCTCATAGGGAAGTGTTTAATACCTTTATTGAATGAGAATTCATATTTAATGATGCCTTCTTTCATATCAATGATGGCACCAACAGTTCTAAGAAAAGGTCTTTCCAAAGTAATAGGACAAGAAGCATTGTATTCAACATCCAAAACATAGAAATCAACAGGGACATAGGCATTATTAACCATAATAAGAATATCATTAGCACTCCCCACTACTAGAGAAAAGGCTATAGGAGACATGCTTATGCGAGGCACATTTAAACATATGCGCCTCCTATAAAAATAGGCGAGGCGCACTTTGCGATATCGCCTCTAGTATAAAAATAGGCGGCGCATATGATAAGAATGTGCCTCCTATAATCTCTGCAGACAGAATCTAGCAGCCCCATATTATGCAGGCATTCTAGTCATATCGCCTCCTATATATCGAGAGGCGCATATGGACATAATCGCCTCGCATATTCTAATGGGCCCGCGTGTTGGTAGGTGCACGAATATGCGCGCATGGCTATAAGCGCCTCCTATATTTGATAATATGCGAGGTGCATTTGGCCATATCGCCTCAAGTAACTCATCTTGCGGAGGCGGTGGTAGGTGGCCGCATGTCGGCGCATATTGCTATATCGCCTCCTATAGTTGAATTATAGGGCGCATATTGTGCAATATCGCCTCATAACACCACTTTTTTCCAGCTTTTTGCACATGGAGGCAACTACCACCCCACTCACTTGTGTCACTTCTTCCTCCTCAACCAAGACAAATCTGGTCGCCCCCATCCTCCTCCCCACATCATTTCCCCCATTGATTCACCATAGAAGCTTGCTCAACATCCATTGGTTGACACCCAAATGTAAGTGAAGTCTCTTTCTCCTCTAGATCTACAACATGTCCATTTACTTCTCCTCCGGCTCTCTTGCACAAGTCGTTGTTGGAGGCGTGAAGCGTTGCTTGCATGTATGCGTTGTCGGAGACACCGACTATATGATTGTGTTGTGGTGCTACTTTTTGTGCAGGGATTTCATTTGAGATGCCAATGTTTCACCGGAATGTCGATTTATTTCTTTTCCCAAATTTAAGCACTTTCATGAATGTCCTCTTTTAGGGAGGTCATGCGAATTTTCCGGCGATCCACGTCCATATATGCTCTAATTATTCTCTTGCTCTTTGTACCACGCAGGCCATGGTCCGACCAGCGATCAACAAAGCCTGCGTGGATAGGTGGATGACATGCGCGAGCCGACATGGAACGTGCAAACAAGACAGATAAGATGTCCATGTCGGAATGCTGATGTATCGATAAGGCATGATTCCGGAATGCCGAGTCGCACCGCTTCCGACATAGTTTCATGGATGGCTACACTCGATGGATACGTGATGATCACGAAGATCAAGATGCCGGTGATGATCACGAAGATCAAGACGCCGATCACGATCACGAAGATCGTGTGGTGGCCTGGACATGGACACGAAGATGATCAAGGTGGCGTCGGGCATGGACACGAAGATGATCAAGGTGGTGCCGACCATGATTCGAGCTGGTTGCGAGACCCTCATGTCAAGATCTGCTTCTCAAGGAGGCGAGTAACGCCAGAGCCGTCGGTAGAGAAGGCTAAGCGGAGCAAATGGAGAAAGACGCGGTCACTCCATTGTTTGACGGATGCAACGACGGGATACCCGTCTAAATGTAACGCTTAGGGCTCTGGAGATGAAGGCGAAACACAAAATGACCGCGAATGTTTCGGCGACAACATTGTATTCAGCACGATATTCTTCCAAGAAGGGGAACACATGTCCGACTAGTATCGCTGAGGCGAAGAAAGTCGTGTGCCTCTCAATCTACCGCGTGAAATACCACGTCCGCATAAATGATTGCATCATCTCGGGCGAGGCGGGAGAAGACCACGTGTCGGTGTGCAAGACCTCTCGATACAAGAGAGGGACCAAGAAAGCTCCTAGGAAGGTGGTGTGGTACTTTCCTCTAACTCCTCGTTTGCAGCGGTATTTCGAGACCCTAAGGAAGCAGCTCATGCTGGCACGCTTGGAAAGAAAGAGGAAGAGGCGATGATCCGGAGAAGGAGGAAATGTTGAGGCACCCTGCCGGATGCTTGCTGGAAGGTGTTGGACCTACAATATTACCAACATTTTGGGAAAGAGTCAAGGAACCTCGGGCTGGGCGTGAGCAGCCGGACTCAATCCGTTCGGAAGCAAAGACACACAGACCTGGCCCGTGTTTGTATGGATCTACAACCTCCCTCCTGGTTGTGCATGAAGAAGAAATGCGTAACCATGAGTATGCTTTCGCTCCAAAAAAAACAACCTGGTACAGACATCAATATGTATCTCACGTTGTTGAAAGAGGAGTTGGCCACGTTATGGGAAGAAGGAGCCCGTACATGGGACGCCTCGAGACAAGAGTACTTTGACATGAGAGCGGCGGTGATCACGACGGTGCAAGACTATCCTGGTTACGGATACTTCTCGGGGCAGGTGGTCCAAGGATTCTATGGGTGCGTTAGGTGCAAGGATAATACAACGGACCGCCAGCTACAGAAAGATCCTGGGTCCGGGAAAACCGTGCTCCTTGGGGCTCGGAGGTGGCTTCCCAAGAATTACGCCTGGAGAAAGCTAGGACATCTGTTCGATGGGACGATCGAGCTCCGAGGAATCCCACACCAGAAGAGTGGCGCGGAAATCTACAAGCTATTGAATAACTGGAAGGAGTGCCTGCGCTAGGAAAGACCGAAGAAGCGAGCCGTTCTTTGAAGGTATGGAAGGCGAGGTCTGTTTTCTGGGACTTGCCATACTGGAAGATCCTCCGCGTGCCTCATAGCCTTGATCTCATGCATATCACGAAGAACGTGGGCGAGAGTCTGCTTGCCACCCACCTTAACACCGACAAGACCAAAGATGGGCCGAAGGCAAGCAACGACTTGAAGCATATGGGCATAAGGGATTTACTTCAACCACCACCTAGCGATGATGAGGAGGAGGACGAGGTGGAGGAGATAGAAACACAGAACAGCTGTCGTCGCAAGGGGAAAAGGTTAAGAAGGGAGAGGTCAAGCTCAAGGCCTCATGCTTCACTCTGAGTAAGAAGGAGGCCATACAGTTTATGAAGTTCCTCCTCGGAGTCAAATTTCGAGCAGCTACGCTGGGAAGATAAGCAGATGGCTAGACAAAGCGGCTCTTTGAGGATGAAGTCTCACGACGTCACCGTGCTAATGGCAGTACTCCCGGTCGCGATCCGAGGTATAATGGATAAGCACATCCGTGAAACACTGTTTGGCCTCTGCAACTTTTTGGCGTCATCTCTCGGAAGTCGATAGGCATTAAGCAGCTCACGAGGCTACGAGGATGAGATCGTGGTGATAATGTCGAGCTCGAGATCTATCTCCCCGCTTTCTTGACATCATGCTTCATCGCTTCTCCATGTCGTGGAGGATATCGTCGGCTCGGTCCTGCGTTTACTGAAGCATGATGCGTTCGAAGGCTCAATGGACACATCAAGGGATACGTTAAGAACAAGTCCGTCCGGATGAAAGCATAGAAAGCGGCTTCGGCGAAGAGTTCATCTCTTTACGCTCGAACTTTCTACAAACCGAGACCCTCTTGGTATGCCATTCAAAAGCACCTCGGGAGGCTCATGGATGGGGTCACTTGAGAGTCGGCGTGCAAAGCATGTCGACATGGAGGCGAACCAAGGACTTTGAAAGAGAAAACTGGTCGCTGCAACACTGCGGTGGTTGATCCATACATACATGAGCACAAAGAGTTTATCAAGAAGAATTACGCTGATCGAGCGCGGTCGAGGGAGGAAGATGTTATCAAGGAGCACAACTCCGGTTTCACGCGGTGGTTTAGGGAGAAGGTCATAGCTAATCCACGCAGGCGAGTTTCGGAGGAAGATAAACTCATATTCTCATTGTCACAGGCGCCTCGCACAACCTCATGACCTATCAGGCTTACGATATCGGCGGATACACGTTCTACGGAGGAAAAAGACAATAGCTGCGATTACGAACTCGGGGTAACAGGATATTCTACACGGCGACATCCGGAAAGATACTACGGAAGGATCGAGGAGATTTGGGAGCTTGACTATGTTACGGAGAAGGTGCCGATGTTCCATGTCGTGGGCCAAGGCGTCGAGAAAGAAGACGGTATTTCACCACGATGGTTATACCATCAAAGACCACCAGCGAACGCACGCAAGAAATGAGCCTTGAGTTTTGGCTAGCAAAGTCGACCAATCTGGTACATCAAAGACCCGTCAAAGCCTAGCGGGTTGTCGTCGAGGAGAGGCAAAAGGAACATTATCGGAATGGGCGGAGTCGCCAACGAGCAAGAGTTTGACCGAGCGCGACCGAAGATAGAAGGCGGGTATGGCAACCAAACACCGTACACCACAACCCTACCTAAGAAAGGACTTCCGTTCAAGAGAAGTAGTGAAGACCGGACCTAACCTATGCAACCGCGACAAAGAAGGGCAAGAAGGCGACCATTGTCAAGAAAGAAAGCGCTCAGGCCATTCTCAAGAACCGTCGTGTGTGGCCTACTATTATATATCAAAACATTCTTAATTTTCATTATGTGTGTGTTATAATAATATTGCATTGAGAATATTATGTATCGACAAGACACATTCATTGAGAATACTCACTTTTGTTGTTTTAGCAATATTTGAATATTTAAAATATTTGTAGTATATTTTATAGTTCATATTTGTATGCTTTTACATGAAAATTGGCCTTTAAAAAATTTCCAAAAATTGGCCCCTTAGGATTCGAACACGGGTGTGGAAGGACAAGGCATGTTACCACTAGGCTCCTGTGTGATAGTTGATAGAAACTTGCGCACTGCCCTATTTGTCTAGGATTGCATATTATGCGAGGCGCATTTATCCCAGATGCGCCTCGCGTAATATTATACGAGGCGCACTTTGCGATATGCGCCTCGCATAACCGGCACACATCGATCAAGTCACACAGCGCTAGCAGCTAGTACATACACGACTTCACATATCTCAGAGCCCGACGCCACATCGATCGAAGCCGTCGCCACCGTGGAGGAGCCCGACGCCGCCCCGTGGAGGAGGAGCCCGCCGCCCCATGAAGGAGGAGCTCGCCGCCGCCCCGTGGAGGAGGAGCCCGACGCCGCCGTCCCCGTGAAGGAGGAGCTCGCCGCCGCCCCGTGGAGGAGGAGCCCGACGCCGCCGTCCCCGTGAAGGAGGAGCCCGACGCCGCCGCCCCGTGAAGGAGGATCCCGACGCCGGCTTCCCACCCACCCATGCCCCCCACCCACCCACGCCTCTTCCCCTCTCTCCGGTGAGTCCCCGCCCCCCACCCACCCACGCCTCTTCCCCTCTCCTCCCCTTCTAGGGTTTCTCTACCACTTCGACTGGGAGCTCCCGGCGGGACGAAGCCGGGTGAGCTCGACATGGCGGAGGAGATGGGCCTTACTATCCGGCGGAAGAACGACCTGTTCCTGCACGCCGTGGTTCGAGTGCCCCCGATTTGATTTGAGCTCGCATTGATATGTGATCACCCGTATAGTACATTTCAGCATCAGCCTATCGATGAAGACGAGCACGGTTGAGCAAATAATCTGCTGGATAGTTTTTACTCAAAATGTTGCATCTGTGTCACCAGGGAGGGTTCTGGGTGCGTTGTATCATGCCCAGATTGGCTAAAGGTGTGTATGTTCCAAGGTAGACCATGTATATATAGTTCGGTCTTCCGTTCTTCAGTTATATGAAACTCACTCTGTTCTGTTATCTTTTGATAGTTATACATCCCATCGAGTATCGCTCCTCCGCTTCCTCGGAGCTTGTTCATGGATGCATGAATCGATTACGAGTTCTTACATTGTTCTATATTTAATGCATAAAAATTTCAGAACAGTTTGACTAATTTTCTTGCCCAAGGTTGGACTATAGGAATTGTTGTATCTATAATTCAGTCGATTCTAGTTTATAGAAATATTGGAACAACCTAGTTTGGTGATCAGTAGTGCTATAGTTTCAGATCAGTAGCTCCTGGTAACTATACTATTTTCTCTGATTTGGTGATCAGTAGTGCTTTCACATCTTTGAAGTCATGCTTGCCATCTGTATTATTGTACTACTATCTTAGAGAGTGTAAAACCATGAAGATATATCTGTATTATTTAGAACCTGGTGTTGGAGGATTTCAGTATTTGAAGAGAACCTTTTCTGATACACCTATTGTTCTAATGCCACTTGTATGTGTAATTAAGAACACCTAGATCCAATCTGGCATCATGAGATTTTTTCAGGTAAAAAGTAAATACTCTGGTAAGAACATACTAAATCACAGCGAGAATAAAACAATCACTGAAAGAGGAGTTGGACTCACCACATAGCTTTATATGTTAGAAAATACATGTGTGGCTGGTGGTAGTTGTACTATTATATCTCTGATTTGGTGATCAGTAGTATTCCCAGATCTCTAAATCATGCTAGCATTTGAACTGTTATGACTAAAAATCTGTTGGTATGTATGGGTTGGTGCCTCTATGTATCTGAGGTTAATTTGTGTATCAGGTTGGTGCCTCTGTGTATGTGGCCTGGAGCATGATATATATACATGGTGTTTGTGTATCTTGTGACAAAATGGTTGTGTTTGTGTATCTTTGGCAGCAAAATGGCTGTGATGATGGCAGTTGATCCTTTTGTGCAGGTTTTTCTTTTGAGTTGCCAATGTTTCGGAATGTTGATTCATTTCCGTTCGGTAATTTCTGGCACTCTAGACATAGAAAATTAGCAAAGTTCATGCCAAAATTTTACGTGAATTTTTGCTTATTAGTTTCATTTATTTGTGTGTTTAGAAATGTCGGATCCGGGCCCTTCTGGAAGCCCTTTTGGGAGCAAAGCGGAGATGGAATCCTAGAGGCCGGAATTTGTTCATGCGGACGACGAGATGGAGGAGGACGAGGATACCTCGTCGGGCAATGAGGAGATGGGGGACGCCGATGGCGATGCCACTACCACTGATGGCGGCGGTGAAGCTACTATAGATGGTGGTAGCGCATCAAAGAAGTCTCGGAAGGATCGGACCCGATGGTCGACCTCAAAGGTCCATCATCACTGGCGTGAGCCCTAAAGGTGCGCCTTTGGAGCCAAAAAGAATTTGTTGGGGTTACTCTAACCAGCTCGGCAATCCTCCGGAACACCGTCACGATCAACATGGAGAACACGAGGCCGAAGAGAACAAGGGTTTCCTCATCCAGCTTTTTCCGGAGTTTACGCAAGATCTGGCGTTCGGGTGATGAGGAAAACAAGTATAATAATGACAATCTCAAAGGAATCCGGTGAACAAGTATGCCCTCGGGAGGATGACCAAGGCCTTGTCAAATTGGAAGGCTCGGGTGAAGAATCTGATTTTGAGGAGAAGCTAAGTTATCGAGCTCGTCCGGAAGGCCTCGGTCAAGGAAGAAGACTACAATGTGTTCAAGGCCATATGTAACTCCGCCTTGGGCAAGGCCGGACGAGAAGGGCAAGAATATGAGATCTGAAACATTGGTACCCACCATCTCGGCTCCGGTTATAGAGCCGCGAGGCCCAAATGGGATAAGGAGGACACTGACGCTCGTGCAAAGGGTTGACCGTCCTTTGACGACATAAAGGAGGCGAGCAAAGAACTTCGTCGGGGCCGGTTTGCCCGCTTGAAGGGGTTCGATTATTCTTGAGCCCGTAGTCCCTTTGCTCGAGGGTGAAGGACTTCATGCAAAATATGTAAGTAGTTTGCATGCAAGTCGATTAATTGCATTCATGATTAATCAATGAAGTCCAGTTTTACGATCAAATGCTTGGCGTTCCTTGTGCGGGGCGAGGAGTGTAGGAGCTCCTCATCCTGTGGGTCGACACCACTGCCGCCAAGTGGGACACCACTTTTAATAGGGCGCCGGACCAAGAGTGTCGATCCTGGCGGCCCGTCGTGTGGTCGGCTTTGGCATATCATGGTCAGTACTATGGCACCCGGGTGGAAGGGCAAGAAGGCGAAAGCGCCGATGTAAAACTCCTAAGGAACAGGTGGAAGCCTTTCCAAATATAGTCCAAGATGTCGTGAACAAGGCTGTCAGCTGCCGAGACAAAGTTCAAGAACAAGTCCGACACAAGTCCGGTCACAAGTCCATTCACAAGTGAATGAGAAGCTCAACACCATCCTTCCGTCTACATGGAAAAGTACAACAAGTGGCGAAGGGAGGTAAACGGGGCCGCCACGGTTCCCAACCTCAACAAAGACCAATCGGACAATGTGGCGCGGCGGAGGTGTTGGTGACTCCTCCGGCAGGTCGATGGTGGTGGAGACTCCTCTAGCTCGAGCTTAACTTGCCCATCGCGGCGCGCCCGCACCACCGTGCCATCAGTAGCCACACCACCACTTGCGTGGTCAGCATCGGCGTCGGTGCCTCGACATTGGCCGAGTTTGACGCCCTCAAGGTAACTAACTAATTAAAGCAAGATTTGGGAGGCTCAACCACACCGATGACTTGATCTCTGTTTTTCTAACGCTCGGTCTACATGTCGATCTTTCGCAGGGAGACACTCCTTGCACTCTAATGCATTGGGTGGGCAGCCAGTTGATGGATGTTGCCAAGGGTACTATTGTTCAACCAGAGAACCGCAAAATGCACAATGTCTCAATGCCACCTGACATGATGAGGATCAAATACAGTATGGTGCTTCCAGGCTACGAGCAAGTGGAACCTCCCTCTCAACCTCAAGGATGGGATGATGAGGACACGGCGGTCCTCAATCGGCTTCGGCTACTTGTACCTATGGTCAAGAGCCAGATCTGTTTGGGATAGAGGACCAGCTCAACATCACCCTAGAGGCAACCAGACATGATGAAGACTTGAGATGGGAGACTTGGACAACATGGCACGAATCCGATGATGATGAAGAAATTAACGAACTACGGTGACCAGTTTGTTAACACAAGGTTTTCGCTGTTTTGTATGAGCCGGATCATCAGGCACATCAAGTTGCCGAGACCCAACCAGACCAGTGAAACCCCTTGCAAGGTGCGTCTCTTCCCAACTAGTCGAGACGCCGCCACTGTCCCCCTTCGAGCCTCCAAGGCCGGTGGTTCCTTTGATCAGCCTCGTCACCCTCCATAAGACGGTCGGTGAGGTGAACGCGATGGCGAAGTAAAGAGTAAGAATGGTCGCAAAGGAAGCCTAAGGGTGATCGGGGCGGATCCAAATCCTCTTTTCCCGGATGACGTAGCAAGCCAGAATCAGCAGTGGCGGGTGTACCGATGTGATGTGTAAATTGATGCTCGAGGTCGCGAGCTCGCATATGCGTAGTATTCATTATGGATGTCTCACAATTGAGCGATGTCGCATTCGCGACAACGATCGTACCTCGTTTTCAAGGCTAAGGTGCCTTCTCATATGTCGTAACGTCATTGTACCCCGGGGATATCTTCTACGTGCGGCATCGACTGTTTGACATGTTGAACGGGTTTCGAATGCACAATACCCTAGTCCAATTTGTTCTCCTCAATATGGCCATGGAGATCACCATAGACAAGATCCGGGCATCCGGATAGTGGATCCCTACTTCATGCGTGTGGCGTCTAAAAGATCCGAGGCCATAGATCGGCGACCGACTACCTCTCAAACGTCCCGCAAACATACTCGGACAAGGATGTGATTCTCCTTCCCTACCATCCCATCACGGAGGATGATCGGACAGTGTGTGCTCATAAGCTTGAATTTGAAACACTCAACAGCCTTGTACCTCGACTCAAGCGGCGATCCAAAAACTACACCAATATCAAGAAAATTCTTGATGGCGCTCTCACCGCTACGTCGCGTGAGGCGTCAAACCGCAAGGCCACATGTAAAGTTCGGCGACGTGTTCCGCCACACGGCGAAGTTTGCTCGTCAAGCGTACTGGCGGTGGGAAGGATGCCTTCACGCCATTTACCACATGAAGGCGTTCTTCAATGACATGGAGACCAAAACGCGCCATCGACCTCGTGAAGTGGGCTGAAAAGCTTGCATGCATACAGCTGTGCAACCTCGGGCAACACTTCTTCAACATCCGGAGGAGATCGCGACAATCGTGTACTGTGGAGTCATAAAACCGGAGGCACCTTCCACGGCGGCTATACACGTCAATGGGGAGATAGGCGAGAACGCTTAGCGCAGCAGGTGACGCAGGATGTTCATGCAAATGGAGAAAACTCGGTCGGGCTTCATCAATGCCCTCCCCAAAGCCGACTCAAGAGAAGAAGACTTCATGATTGCATTGCACGGGTACCTAGCTGTTAGTTCGAACTCGTGTTGTAACCTCTTATCACTATGTTAAACTTGCCTAGCAAAACCTCTAGAATATGTTTAGTCAACGTTGAACTTGATTGAGAGACACTAGCTAGTTATTTGTGTTACGAACTATTTTAAGTGCTTGTTGCTTTTCATTTGTCATTGCTTCCCTACTTTCTTGTGGTTTGCTTTCTTTGTCTTTCTTCGAAATGTCGATGATTAGAACGTGTTGTGGTGTCACGTGTATGACTATGCCGTTGTTCGATCTTGTGTGCCAAGTAGACTAGTAATTTGGGCATATACTCTACTTGCCGCACAAGATCAAACAACGAGCATTGTTATTTCCATGCCCAATCTAAGTATGAGGCACTAATCCATGTCATTCTTGGTTTACTTTTTTTGGTCTTTCTTCGAAATGCCGATGATTAGAACATGATTTCTTACATTTTGTTGCACCCATATATATATATATGCATGATTCTATCTTGTGAACTGCTAGCTATTGCTTTCCACTGACATAAGTAATATCATCTTTATTATGTGTAGGAGATGCCGAGGTGTTATGTCGTGTACGTCGGTCGGGTTCCAGGTGTGTGCGAGGTGGAAAGGCGCTGAAGCAAGTGAACAACTTCTCGAACAGCTACCAAGGCTATGAGTAGAGAGGTGGCGGAAGAGAAGTGGAGGAGGCATGGAAGGAAGAAGTGGAGGAACTTCCTGATCACCACCTTGTTGCTCTTCATTGTAGGTTATGTGTTCTACTTCATCTAGGTAGAGCTACGTCGTTGGAGTTGTAATGTGATTGTGAACTTGTACTCGAAGGTGTAATGTGATTGTGAACTTGTACTCGGAGGTGTGAACTTGTCGCAAACACTTGATGTATGAACTTGTATGTCATGATTGATGTGTAATGTATTGTATTCATGTTGGTTTTATTATGCTTTGGCAAATTGCAAGTTTGAAAAAATTGTGCTCTTTATCTGTATTCGGACTATATTGTATATTTGAATATCATGTATATTATTATTTATAGTGGTGTAAAACTTGAATTTCAAAATATTACCGGAGGCGCATATAGGATACTATAGGAGGCGCATATACTATAAATATACGAGGCGCATTGTAAAACAAATGCGGATATGCGCCTCCTATACTTCACATATGCGAGGCGCATATCGATATGCGCCTCACATATGTGAAGTATAGGAGGCGCATATCATATGCGCCTCGCATAAGAAATACCCGAGGCTTGAAGCTAGTGAAGGGTTTCGCGGCATAGTAAATCAAAATTTTCTACGGATGCGAACAGAGGGAAGCCAAGATCTAATCTAGGAGATGCAAACAACGAGAGAGATTGGATTAGATCTTCATACCCTTGAAGATTCGCACAGCGTTAACGCTCGGGCGTGGGTGATGTAGTCGTACTCGCTTCTCCTCCTCGCGATCCGATCCGATCTAGCACCACAAGTGGCGGTGCCTCCGTGAGATGCACACGTGCAGCACCTCGACGTCTCCTCCTTCCTTGGTCCAGCAAGTATGGTGGATAGATGGGTTGGATCTACAACGCGACGGCGCGGTGCAATTGGTGGAGAATTTCTGCGGAGGCTTCGCCTGGCGGTCGGGAGGAGAGAGGAGGCGCAGGCGGCTAGGGTTGGAGGGGAAGGTGTGGGGGTTGGTCCGCCCCCACCCCTCTTTATATAGAGGGGGGGCGCAGCCCTAGCCCCTCCCCCAAGCCCAAACCGGCGGACCCAAAGGATAAGGAGTGGGGGGCAAGGAACCCCCCCCCCCCCCTCTAGAAGGTCTATCTCGAGTTTAAACCTCTCTTACATTTGGGCCCTATGGGTCCTTGTGCCCTGGCCCAATGCGGCCAGGGCACTCCCTCATAGGCCCATGACCCCTCCCGGAAGGTGGGGCCACGTTGGTCCCCTTCGGAAGGTTCTAGAAGCTTAGGTACAATACCGATTAACGAAACAATTACGAACTCCAAAATTGCCCGCCTTATATGAATATTATTCTCGGACCACTGGAACCTCTCGTGATGTTAGGATCCCATCCGAGACTCCGAACAAAAACTCATAAACCAATTATCCAATCTATCCTAGCGTCGAGATACGTTAAGTGTGTGACCCTGCGGGTTCGAGAATATGCAGACATGATCTTCTATCAATAATCAACAGCGGGGTCTGGAAACCCATATTGACTCCCATACATTCATCGATGATCATATCGGATGAACCACGTGAAGGGTTTGTAGCATAGAAAACAAAAATTTTCCTACGATGTGAACTATATACCAAGATCTATTTATACTAGATACAAACAACGGGCGGATGTATATCCGTAGAGAACATACCCTTGAAGACCGACAAAGTTTAACGAGTCCCACTCGTGGTTGATGTAGACGATCTCTTGCCGATCTCAAGATCGAGAGGAAGTCCTAGCGCCGCAAATCAGCAGCGCATCCGTGCTCGCACACACGTTCGAGGCACCGAGCAACCTCCGCCTCCTCGCTCAGCGATGCGTGAAGCACAACTCTTTCTTGCCGAGTAGCCACCGGGAACATGTATCTCGCTAGTCCGAGACCAGTGGGGATAAATGCTAGAGGGGGAGAGAGATCCTTCACGAGGAGGTGTGAGTGAGAAGTGAGAGGAGGGGCTCCTTTTATAGGAGGAGGCAACCCCAAGGGGTGGCGGCGCATGGGGCTGCCCCTTGCCTCCCTCTTCATGTGGGTGGACACTCCACTCACAAAACTCCTCCAAATTCCTCCACTCAAAATCCCACTCAAAGATCCCATTAAATTTCCACCAAATTTAATGCAAACTCTCATTAAATAAAACTCTTTTATTTTATTCAGAATTTTGTCAATTACTTTAATGACAAACATTCACAAATAACCCCTTGCTAGAATTCTATTTCACATGCAAAACCACTTTACGCAATTTCACCCGAAAACACATTTTAGGTATCTAGTGAAATAAATTCCGCGCTTGTTTATTCTTTCGGCATGAAACTTTTGCTCCAATTGGATGTCGGTGTCTCTTAAGTGTGTCACCCTACGGTTCGTGAATAATGCGGACATGATCGAGACCCCTCTCAGATCAATAATCAGAAGCGGGATCTGGAGACCCATCTTGACTCCCACATTCAACGATGACTTTCTTGTGATCGTGAACCTTTACGCTAGTATCTTAATCCCTTTGTTTCACGATATATTACATGTCCGAGATTCGATCATCGGTATCTCCATACCTAGTTTGATCTCGTTACGACATGCACTCTTTTCTCGTTCCGTGATATAACATTCTAGTGATCAAATCACTTGCTTGCAAGCTAATCAATGTGATATCACCGAGAGGGCCCAGTATATCTATCCGTCATCGGGATGAACAAATTCACTCTCGATCCATGAGCCTCTACATAACACTTTATTAGTTCTGAACCCATCTTTATAATCACCCCATTACGGTGTGACGTTTGATGTTATCAAGAAACTCTTAGGTGTTAGTGATTGACATGATCTCATGGTCTAAGGATTAGGATCACCGTAAGTTGTTATAGCAATATAAACTCAATGACTTTGATCGTAATGCTATACTTGGATGAATGTTCATCACATCATTACACTAATGTTGTGATCCCGTTATTAACAACATCCAATGTCCATGATCGAAACCTTGATCATCTTGTTAATCAACGAGCTAGTTTATGAGAGAGGCTTAACTAGGAACTTTTACTTTGTTTATTAAACACACATGTATTAACGTTTCGTATTAATACAATTATAGCATGCAAAATAAACATCTATCATATACTTGGAATACACATAATAAACAATTTATTATTGCCTCTCGGGCATATTCCTTGATCTCCCACTTGCACTAGAGACAATAATCTAGTTACATAGTGATATATCTAACACCCATTGAGTTACGGTGTTGATCATGTTTTGCTCTAGGGAGAGTTTTAGTCAACGGATCCGCTACATTGAGATCCATATGTACTTTACAAATCTTTATATCTCCATCCTTGACATGCTCGGATGGAGTGAAAGCGCTTAATATGCTTGGAATTCTTGTGAGACCTTGGCTCTTTGGCATTGGCAATGGCACCATTGTTGTCACAATAGATCACCATTGGGTCCAACGCTTGCCACAACTCCTAGTTCGGATATGAACTCCTTCATCCAAACTTCTTCGAGCCGCTTCGAGCGACAACATATTCGCCTCCGTTGTTGATCCCGCTACCACAGGTTGTTTGGAGCTCCTCCAACTAACCGCTTCCGCCATTCATGAGAAATACGTATCCGGATTGAGACTTAGAGTCATCCGGATCGGTGTCAACTAGCGTCGACATAACACTTAGCGACGAGCTCTTCTTCACCTCGTATACAAGAAACATATCCTTAGTTCTTCGTAAGTACTTAAGGATATTCTTGACCGCTATCGATGTTAGAACACGGATCCGATTGGTACCTACTAGTCAAACTAATAGCGTGTGCCACATGGGTCTTGTACATAGCATGGCGTACATAATAGAGCCTATGGTGAAGCATAGGGATTTTGTCCATTATCTCTCTTTCTTCATAAGCCGGACTTTGAGTCTTACTCAATGTCTTGCCTTGCAACATAGGTAAGAACCCTTCTTACTTAGTCCATTTAAACTTCTTTAAAATCTTATCAAGGTATGTACTTTGCGATAGCCTATTAGGCGCCTAGATCTATCTCTATAGATCTTTATGCCTAATATGTATGACGCCTTCACCTAGGTCCTTCATTGAAAATTTCTTTGTTTAGATAACTTTTAACCTTTGTTTAAAAGTTCTATATCATTCAGATCAATAATATGTCATCCACATATAATATCAGAAATGCCACATTGCTCCCACTCACTTTCTTGTAAATACAAGCTTCTCCATAAGTTTGGACAAATCCAAACTCTTTGATCACCTCATCAAAGCGGAGATTCAAACTTCGTGATGCTTGCTTCAATCCATAGATGGATCATTGAAGCTTGCACACCTTGTTAGCATCCTTAGGATTGACAAAACCCTTTGGTTGTATCATATACAACTCTTCTTCAATATTACCATTGAGAAACGCGGTTTTAACATCCATCTGCCATATTTCATAATCGAAATATGCAGCAATTGCTAACATAATCCTAACCGACTTTAGCATCGCTACGGGAGAGAAAGTCTCATCGTAGTCAACTCCTTGAATTTGTCGAAACCCCTTTGCGACAAGTCGAGCTTTATAGATGGTCACATTACCATCAGCATCAGTTTTCCTTTTGAAAATCCATTTGTTCTCTACGGCCTTTCGGTCGTGAGGTAATTCCACCAAGTTCCAAACTTGATTTTCATACATGGATTCCATCTCGGATTTCATGGCTTCTAACCATTTGTTGGAATCCGGGCTCATCATCGCTTCTTCATACGTCGCAGGTTCATTATATTCATCAACCATGAAATTTATGAGATTTCCGTCTGCTCGGGGCTGGCCGCAGCGTCTGTTTGACTGCGAGGTTCGGTAGTACTCTCTTTCGGAGTTTCATGATCATTATCATTAGTTCCCTCTTCAATGGTGGAGCCAACTCGGAACGACTTCGTATTGCGCTACTCGCCATACTTTGAAGAGAAGGTTCCACACCTCTTGAGTTCTACCTTCCGACTACTCACACCTTTCATGAAACTCTTTCTCTAGAAAGGATCCATTCTTAACAAAAACCTTGCCCTCGGATCTGATAGAAGGAATACCCCATAGTTTCTTTAGGGTATCCTATGAAGACGCATTTTTCCGCTTTGGGTTCGAGTTTATCCGGTTGAAGTTTCTTCACATAAACATCGCAACCCCAAACTTTAAGAAATGATGACTTAGGTTTGTTTCCAAACCACAATTCATACTGTGTCGTTTCAGCAGTTTAGATGGTGCCCGATTTAAAGTGAATGCAGAGTTTCTAGTGCATAACCCCAAAATGACAACGGCAAGTCCGTCGGAGACATCATAGATCGAACCATATCTAATAAAGTACGATTACGACGTTCCGACACACCATTTCATTTGTGGTGTTGGCGGTGTGAGTTGTGAAACAATTCCACACTCTTTCATGTGAGTGCTAAACTCGTAACTTAGATACTCACCTCCACGGTCGCATCGTAGAAATTTGATCTTTCTATTACGATGATTTTCAACTTCATTAAAATTCCTTGAACTTTTCAAAGGTTTCGGACTTGTGTTTCATCAAGTAGATATAACCGTATCTACTCAAATCATCCGTGAAAGTAACAAAATAACGATATCCACCTCGCCGACACACTCATTGGACCACATACATCGAATGTATGATTTCCAATAAATCATCGCCTGTTCCATTGAACCGAAAGCGGCGTTCTAGTCATCTTGCCCATAAGGCATGGCTCACATGTATCAAATGATTCATAATCAAGTGATTCCAAAAGTCCATCCGAATGGAGCTTCTTCATGCGTTTAATGCCAATATGACCTGAGCGGCGATTGCCACATATATGCAGATATATCATCATCAAGTTTAATCCTTTTAGCATCAACATTATGAATATGTGTAACATTATCATCGAGATCCAACGAAATAAACCATTCAACATTGGTGCATGACCATAAAAGATTTCATTCATATAAATGGAACAACCATTGTTCTCGATTTGAATGAAAAACCACTTTGCATCAAACATGATCCAGATACAATGTTCATGCTCGGTCAGCGCAAATAACAGTTATTTAAGTTTATAACTAATCCCGACGTAAGTGGAGAGGTAGCGTTCGACGGCGATCACATCAACACTTGATCCATTGCCGACACGCATCTTGACCTCACCCCTTGCTAGCGTCGCTGTTCGCGACCCACGATTCGAGTTACAAATATTAGCAACCGGGTATCAAATACCGGGTGCTCTGCGAGCACTAGTCAAGTACACATCAATAACATGTATATCATATATACCTTTGTTTGCCTTCGGCCTTCTTATGCGCGATACTTGGGGCGATTAAGCTTCGATGGCATCCCTTACAATAGTAGCACTCGGTATCGGACTTAGGTCCAACTCGGGGTTTCTTTTTCAGCGACAACAGGCTTGCCGCTTACTTCCTTCCGTTTTCCTTCTTGTCTTTCTTGAAACCAGTGTTCCTATTGATCATCAACACTTGATGTTCCTTTTGATCTCCACTTCTACAGTTTAAGCATTGTGAAGCTCGGGAGACTTCTTCATGCCTTGCATATTATAGTTCATCACGAAGCTCTTATAGCTAGGTGGTAGAGGCTGAACACGATGGATGCCTAAGTCAATGGGAATCGTTATTCCCAAGGACACAAGCTTATTGGCGTAACGACATCTTGAGTACATGCTCACTTACGAGCTGTTCTCTTCCATCATGCAGCTAAAGAACTTTTCAAGCATTGTAGCTCTCTCAGCTGACATGTGTGTCGAAAATCATTTTCAACTCACCCATCGTATCAAAAGCATTGCCGTTTGAAACGCTTTGAAGTTCGGCTCTAGCCCATACAATATGCCGCAATGAACTAAGTTGTGGTCCTCCGACGAGTCGATAGACATTCTTCTCCTCGTCGGGGCATCGTCAAAGGTGGGGGCCTAACGCTTCTAGCACATATTGCTTTTGTGCGTGAGAGGAGAATCCTCAAATTCATGGCCCATTCGGTAAAGTTGCTCGTTCGTTGCTAGTTTCTCTTTCTCCATGAACGCATTGAAATTAAGCGGTGGTGCCATCTACAACAGAATTTGTAAAGTTTAGACTAAGTGTATGATAGATTGAGTTCAACTAATCTATATTACGAATGAACTCCCACTCAAAAGCGACATCCCTCGTGTCCTTTTGGTGATTACATGAACCAAATCCACTACACCAAGTCCGATCATCACGTGAGTCGGTATAGCTTCAAAGCGAGCATCAAATGGGCATCATATCAACTATATGACTCATGCTTAACCTTTCGATTGCGTTCCGAGGCCATGCATACATGCTAGGCTCGCCAAGTTAGAACCTTAGTATTTTGCGTGTAAGCTGTTTACACCAGTATGGTCGAGGATCCAAGTACCCGATCATCACGTGATGTCTTGGAGCGGCGAAAACATAATCGGTGCATACTAAAGGAAGAACACATTCTTATCTTGATATTTAAATGAGGGATCATCTTATTATGCTTAACAAAGCGCTAAACAAGCAATATAAGATGCAATCAAACATCATATGTTTATTAGTGAAATTATATGGTTCCATGAGATGATCTCTATCATGTGCATCGTGGTATGATCACTATCATACATATATGTAAATCCACAATCTATGGATTTTACACGCTATGTGTGTTGTAAGAGTATCATCTCATACTTCTACTTACAACACTACCATATCATAACACTAGCCCAGCAACCATCTAAACTAGGCGCCTCTAATTTATCCATTACAAGTTTTACGTGGTGAGGGCTTTCGAGATAGAACCGTTCTTACCTACGAACATGAACCTAACGAGGATAATCAAATTGTTGACAACTCGCTTGCAAAATAGATATTTACTATAGTAGGAGAGCAGACACCGCTAGCCACTTATGCAAACTAGTTGCATGTCAAGCGTGGAACAGGTCTCATGTGCGAGGACATGTAAAGTTTGTCGGGCCGCTTCATCCCACTATGCCACCAATATCCAAAATCACAAGAAAGGAGCAACAACATGATCATCATCGCCATACTCATATGTGTACTACCGTGTAAAGTATCTACGCATAGATCCGGCTCTGATACCACTGAAGGGTTCGCATAGAAAACAAAAAATTTTCCTACGATGTGAACTATATACCAAGATCTATTTATACTAGATACAAACAACGGGCGGATGTATATCCGTAGAGAACATACCCTTGAAGACCGACAAAGTTTAACGAGTCCCACTCGTGGTTGATGTAGACGATCTCTTGCCGATCTCAAGATCGAGAGGAAGTCCTAGCGCCGCAAATCAGCAGCGCATCCGTGCTCGCACACACGTTCGAGGCACCGAGCAACCTCCGCCTCCTCGCTCCAGCGATGCAGCGGAAGCACAACTCTTTCTTGCCGAATAGCCACCGGGAACATGTATCTCGCTAGTCCGAGACCATGGGGGATAAATTCTAGAGGGGGAGAGAGATCCTTCACGAGGAGGTGTGAGTGAGAAGTGAGAGGAGGGGCTCCTTTTATAGGAGGAGGGGGGGAACCCCAAGGGGGTGGCCGGCGCATGGGGCTGCCCCCTTGCCCTCCCCTCTTCATGTGGGTGGACATTCCACTCACAAAACTCCTCCAAATTCCTCCACTCAAAATCCCACTCAAAGATCCCATTAAATTTCCACCAAATTTAATGCAAACTCTCATTAAATAAAACTCTTTTATTTTATTCAGAATTTTGTCAATTACTTTAATGACAAACATTCACAAATAACCCCTTGCTAGAATTCTATTTCACATGCATAACCACTTTACGCAATTTCACCAAAACCTTGTTTGGTATCTAGTGAAATAAATTCTGCTTGTTTATTCTTTCGGCATGAAACTTTTGCTCCAATTGGATGTCGGTGTCTCTTAAGTGTGTCACCCTACGGTTCGTGAATAATGCGGACATGATCGAGACCCCTCTCGGATCAATAATCGAGCGGATCGAGACCCATACTGACTCCCACACATTCAACGATGACTTTCTTGTGATCGTCAGAACCTTTTACGCCAATATCTTAATCCCTTTGTTTCACGATATATTACATGTCCGAGATTCGATCATCGGTATCTCCATACCTAGTTTGATCTCATTACTGACATGCACTCTTTTCTCGTTCCCGTGATATAACATTCTAGTGATCAAATCACTTGCAAGCTAATCAATGTGATATCACCGAGAGGGCCCACAGTATATCTATCCGTCACCGGGATGAACAAATTCCACTCTCGATCCATGAGCCTCAACATAACACCTTATTAGTTCTGAATCCATCTTTATAATCACCCTGTTATGGTGTGACGTTTGATGTTATCAAGAAACTCTTCCGGTGTTAGTGATTGACATGATCTCATGGTCTAAGGATTAGGATCACTTCGTAAGTTGTTATAGCAATATAAACTCAATGACTTTGATCGTAATGCTATACTTCGGATGAATGTTCATCACATCATTACACTAATGTTGTGATCCCGTTATTAACAACATCCAATGTCCATGATCAGGAAACCTTGATCATCTTGTTAATCAACGAGCTAGTTTATGAGAGAGGCTTAACTAGGAACTTTTCTGTTTGTTTATTAAACACACATGTATTAACGTTTCCGTATTAATACAATTATAGCATGCAAAATAAACATCTATCATATACTTGGAATACACATAATAAACAATTTATTATTGCCTCTCAGGGCATATTCCCTTCACCACGATGCCAGGATTCAATCAATCCCATATATATATTCCCTTTGTCTCGCGATATTTTACTTGCCCGAGATTTGATCGTCGGTACCGTCATACCTAGTTCAATCTCGTTCACAGCAAGTACTTTACTGCCGTGTAATCCGATATCACTTTGTGATTAGCTCCTTAACCACATGCTTGCAAGCGGTGTTGATATCGATTACCGAGTGGGCCCAAAGTATATCTCTCCGACTTGGGAGGGACAAATCCCATCTCGATACATACAACCCAACAGATACTTTCCGATCACCTGAGAGACACCTTTATGATCACCCTCTCATAGGATGACGTTTGATGACCTCAAAGCTTTCTTCCGATACCAGGGAGTTGTATTATCTCATGGTCTAAGGAATACAATATTTGGCATAAGAAAAGCTTCGCAAAGACGAACACGATGACACGATCTAATTGCTTTGCTTAGTTTGGGATTGTCGATCATATCATTCTCCCAATGATATGATCTCATTATCAATTGACAACTCATGTCTATGGTTAGGAAACCTTAACCATCATTGATCAATGAGCTAGTCCATAGAGGCGTACTAGGGACACGGTCTTGTTCACAAACCACACAAGTATTAAAGTTTCCTCTTAATACAATTCTAGCATGGTATATAAACTTTATCATGAACAAGAATTATAATAATAACATCTTTATTATTGCCTCTAGGGCATAATTCCAACAGTCTCCCACTTGCACTAGAGTCAATAATCTAGTTTACATCTGGCAACAATCTCACACCTATGGCACTGAGGTGTTGATCATGTTTTACACGTGGAAGAGGTTTAGTCAATGTCTGCGATATTGATCGTATGTACTTTGCTAATCTTGATCTCCATCTTCTATATAATCTCGGATTATATGAAACTTATTGTTGATATGCTTGGTCTTTGGATGATATCTTGGTTCCTTAGCGAGTGCTATGGCGCGGTGTTGTCACACAATATCTCCGATGGGTCTAATGCACTTGGAACCACGCCAAGATCGATGATGAAGTTCTGATCCAAACTCCTTCACTTGACGCTGCGGCAGCCATGTATTCTGCTTCTCAGTAGATCCCGCGATCACGCTTTGCTTGCAACTTCTCGACTCACAGATCCTCCATTCAAAATATACACGTATCCCGTAAAGATTTAGAATCATCCTTGTCGATTATCGAAACTAGCGTCGACGTAACCTTTTACGACGAGTGTTCATCACCCCATAGACTAAGAACATTTCTTTAGTTCTATTTAGGTACTTTAGGATGTTCTTCAAGGTTGTCCATGTTCCACTCTGGATCACTTTGATACCTTTCGTCAAACTAAGAGCATTGGACACATCCGGTCTAGTACACAAGATGACATACATGATAGAACCTATGGCCGAGGCATAAGGCACTTTGCTCATAGCTTCCTATCATTTACCGTAATGGACACCGATCCTTGCTCAATATCTTACGACAACATAGGCCTTGAACCTTTCTTTGCCTTATCCATTACGAACATTTTCAGAACTTTGTCTAGGTATGTACTCTGGCTTAAAGCTATCAGGCGTATTTGTCTATCTCTATAGATTTTGATGCCCAATATATAAGCAGCTTCACCTAGGTCTTTCATTGAAAAACACTTGTTCAAATAACTCTTCACATCGTTAAGCATGTTAATGTCATTTCCAATAATCAATATGTCATCCACATATAGTACCAGAAATGTCACCAAGCTCCCACTCACTTTCTTGTAGATACAAGCTTCGTAGCAATTTGGAACAAATCCAAAGCTCTTGATCACTTGATCAAAACAAAGGTTCCAACTCCGAGATGCTTGCTTCAGTCCATAAATGGAACGCTGAAGTTTGCATACTTTACTAGCATCCTTAGGATCGACAAAACCTTCGGGTTGCATCATATACAACTCTTCATCAATGTTGCCATTGAGGAAATCAGTATTGACATCCATCTGCCATATTTCATAATCATGAAACGCAGCAATTGCTAATAAAATCCGAATGGACTTAAACATCGCTACGGGAGAGAAAGTCTCATCGTAGTCAACACCTTGAACTTGTCGAAAACCTTTCGCGACAAGCCGTGCTTTATAGACGGTAACATTACCATCTGCGTCCGTTTTCTTCTTGAAGATCCATTTGCACTCAACGGCCTTTCGGTCGCTAGGAGGGTCCACCAAAGTCCATACTTGGTTTTCGCTCATGGATCCCAATTCGGATTTCATGGCTTCTAGCCATTTCTCGATGCGGGCTCATCATCGCTTCCTCATAGTTCGTAGGTTCACTTTGTCTTCTACTAACAAGACAGTCGAGCAGGTTGCCGTACCACTCGGGAGGGCACGCGACCTTGTCGACTGCTGACGTTTAGTAGCGACATCATCTGAAGCTTCATGATCCTTGTCATTAGCTTCCTCTATTGTTGTGCAGCGACCTTTGGAACAATTCGGTCTTTGCGCTACTCTCCAATTCAAGAGAAGGTTCAACAACCTCGTCTAGCTATACTTTCCTCCCACTCACTTCTTTCAAGAAACTCCTTCTCAAGAAAGGAACCGTTCTTTGCGACAAACACTTTGCCTTCGGTTCTGTGATAGAAGGTATACCCAATAGTTTCCTTAGGGTATCCTATGAAGACGCATTTCTCCGCTTTGGGTTCGAGCTTGTCCGGCATCAACTTCTTGACGTAAGCTTCGCATCCCCAAACTTTAAGAAACGACAACTTAGGTTTAGCACCAAACCACAGTTCATACAGTGTCGTCTCAACGGATTTAGATGGTGCCCTATTTAAAGTGAATGCAGCGGTTTCTAATGCGTAACCCCAAAATGATAACGGCAAATCAGTAAGAGACATCATTGATCGGACCATATCTAATAGGGTTCGGTTCCGGCGTTCAGACACACCATTGCGCTGTGGTGTTCCGGGTGGCATGAGTTGTGAAACGATTCCACTTGCTTTAAGATGCGTGATAAAATCATAACTCAAATATTCACCTCCACGATCAGATCGTAGAAACTTAATCTTTCGGTTACGATGGTTCTCCACTTCATTCTGAAATTCTTTGAACTTTTCAAACGTTTCAGATTTATGTTTCATTAAATAGATATACCCATATCTACTTAAGTCATCGGTAAAAGTGAGAAAATAGCGATATCCACCGCGCGTCGAAACACTCATCGGTCCGCATACATCGGTATGTATGATTTCCAACAAGTCCGTTGCTCGCTCCATTATACCGGAGAACGTGGTTTTGATCATCTTTCCCATGAGGCATGGTTCGCATGTGTCAAATGATTCAAAATCAAGAGACTCCAAAAGTCCATCAGAATGGAGTTTCTTCATGCGCTTTACACCAATATGACCTAGACGACAGTGCCACAAATAAGTAGTATTATCACTATCTACTTTGCATCTCTTAGCCTCAATGTTATGGATGTGTGTTTCATCCCTTTCGAGATTTAGAAGAAATAAAACATTCACAAGAGGTGCATGACCATAAAAGATGTTACTCATATAAATAGAACAACCATTATTCTCCGATTTAAATGAATAACCGTCTTGCAATAAACACGATCCAGAAATAATGTTCATGCTCAACGCATGCACATAATAACATTTATTAAGGTTTAAAACTAATCCCGAAGGTAAAACTAAGGAGAGCGTGCCGACGACCATCACATCAACTCTTGATCCGTTGCCAACGCGCATCGTCACCTCATCCTCATAGCCGCCGTCTATTAGTAGCTCTGTTTGAGTTACAAATATTAGCAACGAACCAAGATATCAACTACGTGGGAGCTACAACGAGGGCTAGTAAGGAAAACATCAATAACATGTATATCAAATATACCTTTGATGGTGCCAGCCTTCTTGTCCGCTAAGTACTTCGGACAGTTGCGCTTCCAGTGACCCTTGTCCTTGCAATAGAAGCACTCAGTGTCCGGCTTAGGACCAGACTTGAGCTTCTTCTCAGCAGGGGCAACGCGCTTGCCGCCACCTTTCTTGAAGGGCTTCTTTGCACCCTTACCTTTCTTAAAGGAGGGCTTGTTGACCATCAACACATGATTATCCTTCTTGATGTCTGTGGCATCACGCAAAACCACTACTAGAAAATCGCGTTGTTTTTGTGCATTGCATCATCATGACCGCATGCTCATGTCATCATGCCACATTGCATTAGAGCATCGTCATCATCTTGCATTTGTTCGCATAAAACTATTTTAGGGAAAACCTAATTTGTTTTCTAAACGCCCCGTCTTTATTCAAACGCAAAACCCGGGTCTCCGGATTATTTTGTTTTGTCTGCTATCGGTTTGCAAAATCCCTGTTTGAAATAAATAAAATATTTAATTATTTTTAGTGGGGGTGAGCAGGCGATTCGACCCGGTCGACCACCCGAATAAAATCGGTCCACCTAAACCAGCCCACCCGAATCCTAAAACTACCCAAACCTATCCTACCCACCTATCCCAGCTCGCCACCTCACCCCTCACCCAATTCCCTACCCACCTTGCCACCTCACCAATCCCCCTCTTTTTCCCCCTCTCTCTCTCTTTCCCACCCAGCCCCATCTACCCTCTCTCTCTTACAACCTGGCCCCACCCTCCTGGCCCACCTCCTCTCTATCTCTCTCCCCCTCTCTCTCCCTGGGTCCCACCCCTGCCACACACTGCCTGACGCCTCCTCGCCTGCCGGCCCCCCACCCGGACCCACGCGCCCCGCGTCCTCCCCTCCTGCCCGTGTCTCTCTCTTCCCCTTCTTCCCCGCTCGTCGTCCGCCTTTGCCCCATCGCCGCCGGCGCCTCCCCACCAACCCTCTCTCCCTCCCCTTGCCACCGCCGGCCAACGCTCGGGCTCCCTCCGCCCGGTCTCCTCTCCCTCTGCAACCGCCCGTCGTCGGCCGTCCTTCCCCTCGGCTCCGCCATGGCCGCCCCCCTCGCCTCGCCCGGTCAACGCCCGCCGTCCTCATCCTCTCCGGCGCCGGCCCCGCCGCCCGCCTCGTGCCTCACCTCCGCCCGGCCAGCCGCCTCCGGCCCTCCTCGCCGCCTCGCCTGGGCCCGTCGGCCTCGCCCACCTCCGGCCGTTCCCCTCGAGCTCTCGCCACAGCGTCCCCTCGCAGGCCGCCACCGCCATGGCCTCCATGGCCCTTCCTCACCTCCCTTGTCCCCTCGAGATCGCCGCCTCTCAGGCCGCCGCCTCGCCTGCGCCAACGCCCCTCCCTCGTCCTGCAGCCTCGTCCCCGCCTCCGGCGTTGTCGCCTTCCCGTCAGGCTGCAGCGCCGTCCTCCTCGGCCCTCGCTCGCCCTCGACCTCAAGTGGACCGGTCGAGCCACGGCGCTCCGTCGTTGCCCCATACTTCGCCCGCACGTTGGCTTCTACCTCCCCTTTGCGGCATCACCCGCTCCTCGGCGTTGAGCCCATCGCCGGCCTGCCGCTGCAAGCGTGCCCCCATCTCGATCGCAGGCGCGATCGCTCCTGAGTTTCCCGACCCTCGAAGACCACGAGACCCACGAAGCACAAGACTGCTCGTCACAAGGGCCCCGATGCTCTTTTGTCGCCAAGATGCGCATCGTTGCGGGTTTCGTCGACCAATGTGCGAGGTGGAACCCGATGACACCGGTAACCAAGATCGCCACCGCAGACGCCACGGATTCGGAGGAACCTCGGGACACCAAGTACTTCTATATGGTGCCGACGCCAAGTCCTCCGGCGTCGGTTAGGTGGTAACCCAAGATCGTCCACAGGGATGCGGCGTCGAGACCAACTCGCTAAAACCGTATAGACATGATCTTCCTCGGGCCTTCGACATGGAATCGCCAAGATCCCGGCGAACCCAAGACCGACGCCACACCGAGAACTCGACAGGGCGCCAAGGTCGTTTACGGGCAAGTTTGCCACCTTGGACGCCATGACCGTCTACACGGACCCGAAGACCACGGCGACGACAAGATCGGCACCGACCCGGAAGAATCCGATGCGCCCCGACACCGAACCAAGTTCTCCTTCCCAGGAAGCATTCACGCTCGTGCAACAAGATCTACTTCCCAGATCCGAAGACCCTAAAACCCGGAGTCCGACCCCGCCGATTCCGTCGAACCCTGAACCCTGAGACCGAACCCCGAACCCCTCCGGAACCCCTAAGGTCGCCGAACCCCGAAGTGTGATTCCCTTCCCGAGCCCTATTTTATAAAATGAAATATAAACCTGTCGCATATTAAATTGTTCATGCATGCATCCTTGTCTGTGGTTTGGGGGCCTTATGCCGTTTCACCTCTTAATTAAATATGGGGCCCATATGTGGGCAAATCTAGTCTTATATTGGCCTCATTTAAATTTGTGTAGCGAACCGGTGATATAATTTTGGCCTTGTTAAGACAACATTTAAAATGTGGGGTGTCTAAACAACTTAAACCGCTTAAATATTTGTCGGGACCCCGGTTCCGCTTAATATGACCTAATTGCATCGCACCTTTGCCATGTCATACATCATTCATGCATCATGCCCGATCTTTTGCCGTCGTATTAAAAAGTGCATCCGGTGTTTCTTCTAGTGATTTGGTTCTTCGCGGATAAGGCCGTTGAGTTGATGTGAGCTTCGCCCCGATCTTCGGTTGAACCTTCGGCAATGTTTTCAGGCGAGCATCTCCCCCTTTCTACCTATCTTACTTTTATAGTATTTATTCCCTCCTGTTGATCTATTGATATCTGCGTTGCGATGCTCTAGTTTTCGCATCGAGATATTTCTTGCCTTATATTGCCTTGGACACACCTAGTCCCTCTTGATTGGTAGATAGTTGGACTCGCGGCGTCGTAGTCGCTTGCTCAAGTGTTGTTGCGTGTCGTCGATTACCACATTGTTGGAGTATTGCGCATGTTTGATGTTGGATATGATCATGGTTTTACTTATCGATCACTTTAATTCTTGTTTAAACAACTAAAATTGAAGTAAGCGGAGGCAGGTGGGCAATAGATGTTATTTGGTTGTTAACCGTCCACTTGTGTCCGTGGGACGAGTGCTTGATACCTTCCTTGAATATTCGCGCTATCCACATCGGAGGATTATGGGACCCCAGGCGAGCTTGATTCAGTCTTATTTCTTGGGGCCACAAACTAGTTTGAGGTTTTATTTACTATCTGCACCTATGCCATGCTTCTTTGCTTTATTTACGATTGCGAGGAGCACCTTGTACTATTTAGGATCGTGGCACGATTCATGGTGTCGACAAGCCCAGTTTTGGGTTCCCGATCGTTCACCGTCCCACAACCTTGAGTCCGTCTCGAGTCGGCCCGGCTTCATGGGTCTACTTTAAGGTGGCCCCAAATATTTGAATCCTGTGATTGCTTTGTCGTGAAAGCCTCGTTGGGTTTTGATTTGGTTTTCGAGGTTGATCGAGTGTGTGTTGCTATTGGTGCACCCCGCGGGTAAAACTTTCGAAAGCCGTGTCGCGGTTATGGACTTGGAGCCAAGATCTCGATCATAGACAACTATAACTAAAGTAGTGCTATAAATTTGACTTTGTAATGACTAGTAATCAGCTTCACTATAATGGAATGACTAAATAATACTGCCAACAATTGCTTGTTTGGTTTGTCGCTTGCGACAATTGTATCTGACTAGTAAGTATTGCAACTATAACGGAATGGCTAAATAAAAGTACCAACAACTGCTGGGTTTTGGGATATCTCATGCTAATTGTATCTGATTAGTAAGTGTTGCAACTACAATGGAATGGTTAACTAAAATGTCCCACTGCTTATTTTATCAGGATGATTATCTATACCTGACTAGTAACTACTGCAACGATAACTGAATAAATAAAACTGCCAACGGTGTGAGTTCCTCGGTTGACTTCCTCGTTTGGTCTCGAGGGGAAAACACCAGGATGGGTTTGTTTGATGGTAGCATCAGGTTGGTTCCGGATAGGTCATTCTTGCCCCTCTCTGATAGCCGCTAGTTGTATCGAGTCTCTATAGGTTGTTCAGTGCATCTTGCGCCGACCCACCATACCTATGTAGGCGAGGGCCTGAATTCTAGCCTCGGTGTCTTGGCCTCGATCGACGCTCCTCTTTTCCTTTGCCATTTGTCGGCACCCCTTTGTTTAAGCAGGTTTTGAGATCGGCGTCGTTAGCGAGGTTACCCTTCCGGCTTGTCTGGGCGGGGTTATGGGCGCCATTGGTTATTCTTCGTGGCTCTTAGCCCCATTTGCATCTTGTCCGTGATCGGACGCTCTATCATTTTCAAGGTGATTTGGATCTTTGTACATTATATACGTATTCATGACTCATTGAGTCGCTGTATATATATATACATTACGTGGGTCCCATCGAGGACCTGTTGTGTAATGTTATTACTTCGCTTTCCACCCGCACGAAAGTGCTGGTGGGCACCTTTGAATCGTTTCTGCGGGTTTGGCGGGAATCGCTGAAACTTGCATAGGGTCGATTCTGAGGGTGTTACAGAGTGGTATCAGAGCTCAGCAGTTGCGATACCCCACAAGTCCAGCCTGTAGGATAACCTAGCTAACGGCCGAAGTAGAGTGTCAAAAACTATTTTTGAAAATCGGTTGGATAGTTCTGATTAGGTCTGATTTTACTCCTTACCCCTCTTCTATTCTCCTCTTATCTCGATGTGTTTTGAATCCGCTCTCTTCTTTCTCTTCGAGTCCAGGATTTCTCGTGGTTGGGTTCCGTCGTACCTTCAGGGTTTCGCTTCCTCCTTTGTCAACGGTGTTCTACCATCCGGTGTTCGTGCTGTCTGGGGAATCCGTCTACTGTGGTACCATTCTTTGTTCCTTGTTTGTGCCTTCCGGTGTTTTCCGACGCGACGACATCATCTACGCCCAATTCGATGCAGAGTCTACATCACTCCTTTGTTTCCGAACCTCGTTTGTCGAGATCTTCAGTCTGATTCCGAGAGTTGGTCACACAAACCGCCTAATCGTGTACAGGGTAATGGTTTGAGTGCGGGATGGAGTTGCTACCATACCACTACTCTTATCATTCGCTCTTGTACATTGAATTGGTGAATTAATGTGATTTTACTCCGTCCACGGAAGTTAGATGTGGCTTTATTTGTTGATACCTCTGCCTTCGACCTTTTGTTCCCGGAGTGTTCTCTCGACGATCACGGACAACAACCCTTGTTAGTGGTGTCGCGAGGATCTACACGAAGCGAGAAGATGCAGATCACCGACCTCCCTCCCGGTACCATGAGGCGGATCTCGAGGGCGAGATCCATTGTTAGTGGTGTCGAATTGTGGCATCCCACAAAACCACTACTAGAAAATCGCGTTGTTTTTGTGCATTGCATCATCATGACTGCATGCCCATGTCATCATGCCACATTGCATTTGAGCATCGTCATCAACTTGCATTTGTTCGCATAAAACTATTTTCGGGAAAACCTAATTTGTTTTCTAAACGCCCCGTCTTTATTCAAACGCAAAACCCGGGTCTCCGGATTATTTTGTTTTGTCTGCTATCGGTTTGCAAGTCGAACGGGCCGATTCGACCCAGTCGACCACCCCCGGAATAAAAATCGGTCCACCTAAACCAGCCCACCCGAATAATAAAACTACCCAAACCTATCCTACCCACCTATCCCAGCTCGCCACCTCACCCCTCACCCAATTCCCTACCCACCTTGCCACCTCACCAATCCCCCTCTTTTCCCCCCTCTCTCTCTTTCCCACCCAGCCCCATCTACCCTCTCTCTCTTACAACCTGGCCCCACCCTCCTGGCCCACCTCCTCTCTATCTCTCTCCCCCTCTCTCTCCCTGGGTCCCACCCCAACCCCAGCACACACTCTGCACGCACGCACTCCTCGCCCCTGCCCAGCGTCCGGCCCCACCCCGGACCCACGCGCCCCGCGTCCTTCCCTCCTGCCCACGTCTCTCTCTTCCCCTTCTTCCCCGCTCGCTGTCCGCCTTTGCCCCATCTCCGCCGGCGCCTCCCCACCAACCCTCTCTCCCTCCCCTTGCCACCGCCGGCCAACGCTCGGGCTCCCTCCGCCCGGTCTCCTCTCCCTCTGCAACCGCCCGTCGTCGGCCGTCCTTCCACTCGGATCCGCCGCCCGCGGCCGAGCGCGCCCCGCCCTGCTCGCCTCGCCGATCAACGCCGCCTCATCTCTCCGCGCCCGGCCCGTCGCTTTCGAGCTGGGCGTCGCCCTCCTCACCTCCCCGCCCGCCACCTCGCCTCCTCGCCGCCTCGCAGCCCGTCGGCCTCGCCCACCTCCGGCCGTTCCCTCGTGAGCTTCACGGCGTCCCCTACGCAGCGCCACCGCCATGGCCTCCGCCTCGGCGCCCCATCCTCACCTTCCGCTTGAGTCCCCTCGCCGGTCGCCCTCCTCGGCCGCCTCCTGCCTCGCCAGCAACGCCTCCCTCGTCCCGGCCTGCGCGCCTGGTCCCGCTCGGCAGCGCCTTCCCGTCCCGGCAGCGTTCTCAAAATCCTCCTTGGCCCTCGGCTCCGCCCTCGACCTCCGTGCACCGGCCGGGCCCGGCGAACCGTCGTTGCCCATAAACTCGCTGCGTTGGCTTCTACCTCCCCTTTGCAGGCGCAGCACCCCGCTCCTCGGCGTTGAGCCCATCGCCGACTGCACTCGCAGCGTGCCGCACTGCCCGCAGGCGCGATCGCTCCCCAGTTTCCGACCCTCCGGAGACCACGAGACCGCCACCCAAGCACAAGTCTCGTCACAAAGGGCCCGATGCTCTTTGTCGCCAAGATCTGCATCGTTGCGGGTTTCGTCGACAATGCGAGGTGGAACCGATGACACCGGTAACCAAGATCTCGCCACCAGACGCACCAGGATTCGGAGGAACCCTCGGGACACCAAGTACTTCTATGGTGCCGCGCCAAGTCCTCCGACGCCCGGTTAGGTGGTAACCAAGATCGTCCACAGGGATCTGGCGTCGAGACCAACTCGCTAAACGCCCGTATGAACATGATCTTCCTCGGGCCTTCGACATGGAATCGCCAAGATCCGGGCGCGAACCAAGACGACATCGCCACCCGAGAACTTCGACAAGGGCGCCAAGGTGTTTACAGGCATAAGTTCGCCACCTTGGGCGCCATGACCGTCTACGGACCGAAGACCACGGCGACGACAAGATCGCGCAGGCCGGAAGAATCCGATGCGCCCGATCACGAACCAAGTTCTCCTTCGGGAAGCATTCGCTTGTGCAACAGATCTACTTCCGGATCGAAGACCCTAAAACCCGGTCCGACCCGATTCCGTCGAACCACGAACCACGAGATTGAACCCGAACCTCCGGAACCCCTAAGGTCGAACCCAAGTGTGATTACCTTCCCGAGCCCTATTTTATAAAATGAAATATAAACCTGTCGCATATTAAATTGTTCATGCATGCATCCTTGTCTGTGGTTTGGGGGCCTTATGCCGTTTCACCTCTTAATTAAATATGGGGCCCATATGCGGGCAAATCTAGTCTTATATTGGCCTCATTTAAATTTGTGTAGCGAACCGGTGATATAATTTTGGCCTTGTTAAGACAACATTTAAAATGCGGGGTGTCTAAACATCTTAAACCGCTTAAATATTTGTCGGGACCCCGGTTCCGCTTAATATGACCTAATTGCATCGCACCTTTGCCATGTCATACATCATTAATGCATCATGCCCGATCTTTTGTCGTCGTATTAAATAGTGCATCTGGTGTTTCTTCTAGTGATTTGGTTCTTCGCGGATAAGGCCGTTGAGTTGATGTGAGCTTCGCCCCGATCTTCGGTTGAACCTTCGGCAATGTTTTCAGGCGAGCATCTCCCCCTTTCTACCTATCTTACTTTTATAGTATTTATTCCCTCCTGTTGATCTATTGATATCTGCGTTGCGATGCTCTAGTTTTCGTACCCGAGATATTTCTTGCCGCCTTATATTGCCTTGGACACACCCTAGTCCCTCTTGATTGGTAGATAGCTGGACCTGCGCGTCGTAGTCACTTGCTCAAGTGTTGTTGCGTGTCGTCCAGTACCACAGTTGTTGGAGTATTGCCGCATGTTTGATGTTGGAGATGATCATGGTTTTACTTATCGATCACTTTAATTACTGTTTAAACAACTAAAATTGAAGTAAGTAAGCAGAGGCACAGGTGGGCAATAGATGTTATTTGGTTGTTAATCGTCCACTTGTGTCCCGTAGGACCCCGAGTGCTTGATACCTGTTCCTTGAATATTCGCGCTATCCACATCCGGGAGGATTATGGGACCCCCAGCGAGCTTGATTCGGTCTTATTTCTTGGGGCCACAAACTAGTTTGAGGTTTTATTTACTATCATGTACCTATGCCATGCTACTTTGCTTTATTTACGATTGTGCGAGGAGCACACTGTACTGTTAGGATCGTGGCGATTAGCGGTGTCGACAAGCCAGTTTGGGTTCCCATCGTTCGCCGTCCCCACAACCTTGAGTCCGTCTCGAGTCGGCGGCTTCATTGGGTTCTACTTTAAGGGTGGCCCCTGAAATATTTCTGAATCCTGTGATTGCTTTGTCGTGAAAGCCTCGTTGGGTTTTGATTTGGTTTTTTCGAGGTTGATCGAGTGTGTGTTGCTATTGGTGCACCCCGGCCGGGTAAAACTTTCTGAAAGCCGTGTCCGCGGTTATGGACGACTTGGAGCACAGTATCTCGATCATAGACAACTATAACTAAAGTAGTGCTATAAATTTGACTTTATAATGACTAGTAATCAGCTTCACTATAATGGAATGACTAAATAATACTGCCAACAATTGCTTGTTTGGTTTGTCGCTTGCGACAATTGTATCTGACTAGTAAGTATTGCAACTATAACGGAATGGCTAAATAAAAGTACCAACAACTGCTGGGTTTTGGGATATCTCATGCTAATTGTATCTTATTAGTAAGTGTTGCAACTACAATGGAATGGTTAACTAAAATGTCCCACTGCTTATTTTATCGGATGATTATCTATAC